>CM061056.1:41748413-42948413 GCA_030762865.1 Paraleonurus japonicus
TTATATTTGAATTGCAAAGGCGGGGACCTAGGCCATTTAGGTTTCTAAACATATGGACGTCACACCCAAATTTTTGGAGTTTGTGGAGAGTCGATGGAGTACCTATGCGGTAGAGGGATGGGCGGGGTTTGTTTTGAAGGAGAAGTGAAGCTTCTTAGAGCGAGATCTCAAAACCTGGAATAGTGAGGTCTTTGGTGATATTGATACTAGCATCAATTTGAAAAAGACAAGAATTGGGGAGATTGATCGGATAGATGATGTATTCGGGTTGGTCGAAGATGAAGTTGTAGAAAGGAAAAAAATTGCGGCGAGAATTGTTGAGGATCAGCTATGGAAAGAAAGATCGCTACAACAAAAACGAAAGCCGGGTGGATTAGAGAGGGGACATGAATTCAAGATTTTATCATTATTGGATTAACAAGAGATTCAAAGTAAATAAAATAGCGAGGATTATTGGTGGGGAATAGATGGATTGAAGGGGTGGATGAGGTGAAACAAGAAGTTCATAATCACTTTAGAAGACAATTTAGTGCAATGTCTAATGAGAGACCGTATCTTCCGGAAGAGTTTGGGCGTAAGAAATTGGATGAAGCCGATAACTTGTTCTGGTGGCTCCTTTCACGGAGGATGAAATTAAACAAGCAGTATGGGACTGCGAGTCGCCTAGAAGTCCCGGACCGAGATGAGTTTTCCTTTGAATTTATTAAAAGTGTTGGTGCCTTTTGAAAAAGGATTTCCTGAAGTTAATGGAGGAATTTCACTCCCATGGGAAGATTTTTAAGGGCCTAAATCCATCTTTCATAACGTTGATTCCTAAAAAGGAGGGGGCACAAAGTTTGCAAGAGTTCAGCCTATTTCGCTAATAGGATGTGTGTATAAGGTGATCTCTAAAGTATTGGCTAAGAGGCTTAGCAAGGTGTTAGAAGGTGTGATTTCGGAAAGTCAATCGGCATTTATCGGTGGCAGACAAATACTAGATGGCATTGTTATATTGAATGAAACAATTCATGAAGCAAAGCTGAGGAAAAAGAAATGCTTCATTTTTAAAATAGATTTTGAGAAGGCGTATGATTCGGTAATTTGGGATTTCTTGGATGATATGATGACAAAGTGCTGAATTTTGATCCGAAATGGAGGTGCCGTGGATTAAGGCTTGCGTGTCATCGCCGGCGCTTCGGTGCTTGTGAATGGGAGTCCGTCGGCGGAGTTCAAACCGGAGAAAGGATCGAGGCAAGGTGATCCTTTGTCACCTTTTCTCTATTTAGTGGTGGTGAAGGTCTCAATCTTTTAATTAAACGAGCTATCAATAGGGGTTTCTGGAAGCAGCTTGAGATTGGTAGTGAAAAGATCCCGATTTCCCATCCGCAATACGCAGATGATACTATCTTCATGTGCCCAGATAAAGGAGAAAATATTGGCTCAATTAAATGGGTGCTTAGGATCTTTGAATTATTATTGTCGAGTTTAAAGGTGAATTTCAGCAAAAGTAATCTATATGGGATTAATATTGATGCGATCGGACTCGGAGAAAAGGCCGATCTACTAGGGTGTGAAGTGGGGATGGGGCCTATCAATTATCTTGGCCTCAAAGTTGGTGTCAATCATCGAAACTCATCTTCGTGGACAACAATTGTGCAGAGAATTGAAATAGAATTGAAACATGGAGTGGTAAACATATTTCATTGGCGGGTAGGGTGACGTTGATACAAGCGGTTCTTTCTGCTCTCCTACTTATTGTCTTTCTTTCTAACTTTGCCGAAGAAAACCATTAAGGAAATCACCAATCCAACGTCAATTTACGTGGGGGAGGAAGATCGAATGGCGGCTCGATATCGTGGGTCTCATGGAATGACGTTTGTCGGGAAAAAAAAGAAGGTGGACTGGGATTAAAAATCTGAGAGCTTTCAATCTTGCACTTCTTGGTAAGTAGATATATCGGATCTTAAGCAACCCGATGAGTCTTTGGGTCGAATCTTAAAATCGAAGTATGGAGGTGCAGTCTATCCCGCCGAGGGCGGGAGAATAAATAATCAAAGAGGTCGGGTTTCCGGATGGTGGAGGGATCTGTGTGACATATATTATGGAGACGATGGGGATGGAATTATGGGTGAATTTGAAAAGATGATTGATAATGGCATGAATACGAGATTAGAACGAAAAATGGGTGGGGGATATGCCTCTGCGATCTAAATTCAGAGGCTCTTTCGATTAAGCCTCCAACATGAATCTATGGTTAATGGCATGGGATCATGGATGAATGGAAATTGGGTGTGGGATCTCAAGTGGAGAAGACCTGCGAGAAACAATGAAGAACAGTGGGTCAAAGAGATGATGGAACTATTAGCTAGTTCAAAAATGAGCGAGGGATCGGGATGATCTTTGGCGATGGAAGTTTGCCAACAATGGCCTGTACTCGACAAAAGAGGCCTATCGGCATTGTATCCGGAATTTTAGTGACGAACTGATCGGACAAGGAGCCGATTTTAGCATGTAAACACTTATGGAATAGTTTGGCGCCGAGAAGAGTAGCAACAATGGTGTGGAAAGTCTTGAGACAAAGAATGCCGACAAAAGATAACTTGAAGAAAAGAGGAGTTGACCTTGGAGAAGAAGAGGCTAAGTGTGTGATGTGTGTTGATCGACAAGATGAAAGTATCTCTCACCTTTTCTTTGAATGCAAGGGAGCCTCGAAATTTGGTCGAGATAAATCGTTGGTGAAGGTGAATATTGTGATGCATAATAATCCCTCAATTAATCTCCTTCAATATAGTTATTTGCTCGGATCTCGCAAAGAGTCCCCCTTTGCGATCGCGGTTTGGCTTTGTGTGATTTGGTCAATTTGGAAGGTACTGAACGAAATTATTTTTGTAATTCCCGGTTGACTGTGGAAAAATAATTAATGAGATAAAGGCGAGGTTGTGGTCGTGGGTGTCGAAGAATCCAGAGTTCTTTGGTGGAAGTTTTAGTGATTGGCTTAGAAATCCTTGTATTAGTTTTGGTGTAGTTAGTTACGATGTGTAGAGAAGGTTGATCTGTAGTATGATGCAAAGGTGTAATGGAGATGTAGTGTGATGTCTTGGTTGTAATGGAAGTGTATATCTATTTGCTCGATGGTGTATATCTTATACTCCATTGAGGGTGACATTAATATATCTTATTTTAGAGCAAAAAAAAAAAAAAAAGAAATCATATTCATGCACCTATAGTTCACCCGCCCTCCACTACACTCCAAAACTTAATTGTAATACTCCCTCTGTCCCACAAGAATTTGCAATTGACTTTTCAACATTTTTGTATGAGAATTATTTCATAGTAATATGTGTTCAAAAGTTGTTTTATATGAATGGTATGCTAGTTGATCTTATTAACTAGCATACCATTCATATAAAACAACTTTTAAACACATATTATTATAAAATAATTTTCACACAAAAGCTTGTTGAAAAGTCAACTGTGCAAATTCTAGTGGGACGGAGGGAGTATAATTAAATAATAGGGTAAGCAATCAACTAGCTCGGTGGGGTCTCATTTGTCACAATTAAACAACAAGCATACTTAAAAGCGTGTTCACATACCACATAATCTATAACACTCCGATAATTTAACATAAATTATTATTTACATATAATAATAAATAAAATTAATAATTATATAGAAATACTAAAATATTCTAGTCCAAAATTATAGGAATATTAATTTCAAATTTCCTTATAGATCTCTTATTCTTAGAAAATTCTTAAATACCAAAAGATTTGTTATCAATTTATTTCCTATCTTCTAAATATATTAGAGATATAGATCTCAATCTTTCTCTCCAAGTAAATTCACTTCTTTGTTCTATAAATACAATATCAAATTCATAAGTTTTAAATCCCTATAATACATATATATTATTTTCTTTGGCATCATTGACTCCAACAAAACTTTCCTTTCTTCAAAATTTTCAGCATAAGTATACTAAATTTTATTTTAATGTAAATTGCAGCAGATGTTCTTTTAATTCTTCATCACGGTAGAAATCTTTATTTTCCCATCTAATTATTTTCAAAACTGATGCCCAATTTTCATTGTCGAAGCCTTTTTCATTCAAAAATCAATATAGTATTCTAGACAAATACTTTAATCTTTTTTTTTTCCATAAATTATGTTCACTAGTTTTACAAAGCCTTTTTCGATCAATATTAATTTGAATCCACATTGGCTAGTAAACTTAATTTCAATTTTGTTGTCCTACTCCCTTTTCCATTAGCATATTATTATTATTATTATTATTATTATTATTATTATTATTATTATTATTATTATTATTATTATTATTATTATTATTATTATTATTATTATTATTACTATTATTATTATTATAAATTTATTTGATTATTCTAGGTGATGCGAATCCGCTCCATACAATAATTTAACAAATTATTTTACTATTAGTTCAATCAAGATTTAAGGTGCGATTTAAGTATTTCGTGTGAATAAATTGTTTATCTGACATGTTATGAAAGTGAATGATATTATGTGATCGTCATAATTAAATGTGATTTGTGATTTTATTATTATTCATGTGATATATGTGTGAGGATAGGTCTTCGACCTTTATAAACGAGGTGAAGACGGGTCTTGACCTTTATAAACGAGGTGACGATAGGTCTTGACCTTTATAAACGAGGTGATGTTAATTTATTAATTACATGATAAGAATCTTATATGTGTCAATATGTGAATTTCATAATTATTTGAGGTTATGTATTTTTATTTGTATGTTATATTTAGTCTTTACAAGGGAATCACACTGAGCTAGTGGTTTGCTCATACCATACTTTTAATATTTTCATATTGAGGAGTGATGGCGAGGAAAGGCGGTGGATGACATTCAATTAATATTAGAATTTTTATAAACTGTTATTTCGTTGTCAAAATTTACATAGTGAAGTTTAATGTGATAACATTATTTTTGTACAATTGACATTTTTAAAACAAATATCTTTGTGACACGATTTTAAATTTTAAAGTCTTCCGCTAATTGTCAAAATTTATTTAAAGTAAATTTTAGTTCATGCCTTTTGTTTTAAATTATTAATTATTTCTCAAAATTTATTGTTATGAAAATTGGGGCATGACATAATCATAGTGTTTGTTGGCAAGTCAACCATAGTAATAAGATACGTTAGTACGACCCTTCCGCGCGAAACATAGTGCATACATAATCATAATAATTCGGTCATTTCACCGAAACATAGTTCATAGTGATTATTGACAAAGTCAACCATAGTCATAGGGATTTGTTAGCACAGCTAATCATAGTGTCATAGTAACATAGTAGCAAATAATATAATCAATCATGCATAGCATTTAATTGTGAAAAATATAAGTATAAAATAAAAATTCCACCTCAAAGTTCTTAGATTGGAAGTCCGAGAGTACTAATAATCCTAATGAGTAGGAACCCCGTCACCTAAAATATTAAAAATATATCTTAGAATATTAATTTAATTAATCATTAGAACCTAAAAATTTATAAATTTTATTAAATCCTAAAATTTTATTGAGTCATAAATACTACATTATAAAGGCCTTAAATCAATCTATTATGAGTGAAAAGGTTTAACACTAATCTAAATACATAAACATGTGCATAAAAGGTGTTAAAATAAAAATATGGAACTAGATTATAAGTCTAGGAAAATAAAAATTATTATATATATATATATATATATATATATATATATATATATATATATATATATATATATATATATATATATTATCCAAATAAAGAAACATTCGGATTAATAAATTCGTACCAATTTTATATCGAAAAGCTTTTCCACAGATCCGAAAGGCGACTGCTTTTTTCTTTCTTCTTGTTTTTGTGTGTGTAAAAGAAAATTTTCCAAGAAAGACTTATATATATATATATATATATATATATATATATATATATATATATATATATATATCTAGGTCTTAGGTTTAGATTTATTGGGTTTGAGCTCTCAAGAAAGAACTTTCAAATAAAAGAAAATAATAATAATAATAATATATATTTAAACCTTTATAAATAAAAATCAGATCTATTATTATTATTATTTAAAAAAAAGAACTTCAAATCTTTTATTAAAAAAATTAATATTCTTATCACTAGTATAATTAAGCCTTAAATAAAATAAATAACATATTATACTTAGACCTTAATAATTAGAATATTCAAATTATGGAATTTTTACTAATCTCTAAAATAAGTGGTCTATGAGTATTATTTTTATACTTAAATTAAAAAGTATTCTTATAATTAAATATTTGTCAAGCCTTAAATTAAATATTTTATGCACTCTTAGCAACATGTGGTGATCGTAATTTTTTTGATGTTACACATATTCTTCACACGACACATTGCGGATCAATCCTAAAATTTTGATGGATATGTTTTCTCCGTCCAAAAATTTAAATTTATTTCTCTTTCTTTGACACAACTTTTAAAGAAGACAAACACTTAGGTTGTGTTCGGTTAGAAATAAGAAGTAGGGGTGAATGATATTTTATGTCAAATCAAAGTGTTGTAATAAACATAAAAATTACTACATTAGAAAAATGTACATACACAATTCAAAATATGCACTGGAACAACTTTGCTCATCTAAGAATAGCCAACGAAAGATCAGCCTTAACACCAAATAAAAAGCATCACCCCGTAGTTAACAAAATACAACAATAATTACTACCCCGATTACCAAAGCAAACCAATGTGCTTACCAAAAATAAATCACCACTAGACCATAACAATAAGCAACACCACATTCCCAAAGACTTCACCATCAAAATAAAGTATTTATTAGCCCCTTGGTTAGAACTAAATATGAAGCTGTTAAACTATAAATAAAAGTATTTATCAGTCTTTTTCACCCTCGGTCGTAAAAACTTTCTCCTTTCATATGCAACGGTTTCGGACTTGTGCTTTTTCTCATTGGCGGCAAACGATGCTTTCACCATTCCAAAGATCAAACGCTTTATTTTCATAGAATGCATTTACATTCCGGAAGACCCTATCCCTCACGGTGTTAGTTTGTCATTCAAAGAACAATCGAACAAAATTTTAGATCTGAAGAATATCCTCATATCACCGCAAAACACACAGGAAACCAACGAGAAAAGGAAAAAAAAGAGTGATGAGACGAAATATTATAACAGACACGTAAGGAAAAAAACACGAAAATAAACAATTGAGCAAAATAAAAAACATACACTTGTAAGATCGGGCTCATCATAAACTTCACCATGAAAATTCATAATATGGTGCATCAAGAACAATCCACAATCCATGTTCACATCCTTTGACTTCCATTTCAGCTTTATGTCTTCGATGTTGAATACATTAACATCACTAACTTTGGGGTGGTTCTTTTTCTTCATCGACCTTATAATAAACATTTTCGTAAACAAACAAATAAAAAAAAAGAAAAAAAAATAGGAATAAGAAAAAAAAAAAAAAAAACAAATGTGGACAAAAATAATAAATAAATAAACTAACCAGAGACGTATGCGGCTCTTATATGTCTTCTTTTCAACATGGATAAGATTATCCAAGTATTGTGATTTACCAGACAAGAAATTCACAACAAGCAGCACATAATGACCATATATACAAAATGAAAGTAGAACTTGCAACATAACAAAAATATGTGTGAAAATATTGAGACACCAAATTATTGCATATAAAAAAATGCTACCGTATAAATCAATATGTGTTACTATATATAAAAATATATATTACCAAATCAACGAGACATAAAAAGCTCCAATGACGTCATATCTAGCCATTGCTCTAGACCTCCCATCACCTCCTCCTCACTTGCCTCCCATCAACCAACTCAATCTCGTGTCTCTCCAAGTCGAGAAAATAAATTTAGATTCATAATTACAAAATTAGAAATGAAACCGAGCATTAGGACCATAACCCCAGTAGCTTCCTAAATGAATCATCCACAACTTCTTCGACACGCTCGACATCAAAATCCTCGCCAACTATGTCACCGGCTTCATCACATATCTCCTGGTCCCTCACTTCTTTGCCAACAACTTCATATCTAACCCCTTTCTCGGACTTATCATGATGCTCCCCATCCTCTTCCTTGATCCTCTTCTGCCTTTTCTTCCTCGTCAACTTCCTCTTCCTGCTCCTCATCGTCATCACTCCAAGAATTTTCTTCTACCTTATCATCCCGACCTGGACTTCTCACCACTCCCTTCACATGCACCATCATCATCCTCATCATCATTGTCCCCATCATCTTATTTTTCTTCTTCATCCTCGTCATCGGTATCCTTATCACTAATTTTCACCTCCTCGTTAACCTCCCTATCAAAACCAACGCCAAACTTCTCATCATCATCCATATCCATACACCTGCCACCGAATTAACATTGTTGAGCGGATCATCGGGAAACAACTCAAAACCAGGCATTTCGGTCATCTTCCTTGAACGGATGAAATTATCAACAAGATCATTCACATGTATCGAAATTTTTCGCCATCCCAAAACCGGGAATCGAGACCACGGGATTTGAATCGGATAAATTCTTTTTATATCAATAAGCCCGAGAATATAACCATCAGACGTCTCTCTTATATCTTTCATCAAGTTCTCAACCAAGCCTCGTAGACCCTACAACAAAAAGATGGGGAACAAGATAAAGTGCTATAAATAAATATATGCACACAATTTGTGTTATTATATGAATATTCTTCATACATAATACAAAAAAAGTTTATTACTATATGAACATAGATAATATATAAATATGTTTATAAAATATTAAAAAAATATTATAAATGATATATAATATGCTACTATATAACAACAGATGTGTTACTAATGTGTTGGCAAGTTGGCAACTAAAATATTACCGTAATAACATAAATATGTTACTATTCTATACTAATATTTGTTACTAAACAATGAGATGTGTTACTAATGTGTTAGCAACTAAAAGGTTCTTGTAATAAAATAAATATGTTACTATTCTATATTAATATATGTTACTATTTAACACAAAATAAAAAAAGATTTAAAAATACATAAACAATATAAAATACCTCGAGAATTCCCACAAGCCGACCTTCCTAATCCATAATTGAAGGCCTTCTTGAACCATTAAACGTCACGGGGTACTCATCGACCACCATCTCCTCATCCCCATAAAAACTATTTCGGACTTACGCTTGCACCGAGCGTGCACACTACCATCGTTCTAGTGTTGCATCAAAGGAATATTGTGTGACATACGAACACCATGCCACTATATTCTATGAAGATATGCAATTTGTAGAATCAACAGAAAACTTGTAACATTATGCGACGATTCTTCTTCGCCGCATCAACACTCATAAAGTTTTTAAAAATATAAGAATACCTATCAAGTTTGCAAATATCCTCAACTTTTACAAAGATCTAAAAATACCAAAGAGAGCGAGACCAAATGATTGGTAGTAGGTGTAAAGAAAGAAGACAGACAAAAACACAAACAAACGCTTGAAATCCTCACCACCATCCCTCAAGTGGGATTTAAAAATATTTGTCAACTCGCTCAACTTAGACGCAGACTTAATACCGTCTTGATCAATAAACTTATCAAGCGAGACGCTCTTGACGGCCTCCCTCTTAGCATCATTCGGTGAATTAATAAGCTCAAGAACAACGGTGGAGTGCACCATGAGCGGTGAAGTCCCCTGAAAGAAATTGAGAAAAAGAAAAAAAAACATAAAAAATAGTTAGACTTGATTGGTGTGAAGAAATAAATAAATAGAGAACAATACCGGTTTCTTTGTGATGGCTGTTACCGTCCCTTTGAGTCTTCGGCTGCTTTCCCTTGACATCCGGTCTAATTGCCTCGGGAACTTTTCATTGTTTCTTTATCCTGTGGTTTCTTTTACGCCTCTTTGGGGCTAGATCCTTGAACCTTCTTGGAGCCATCTAATAAACATTGTTACATCAACAAACAAACAAAAATATGATACTATAAGCGTATATTTATGTTACAAAATAAAATAAATGTGTTACTACATATATAAACACAAGAACACAAATAAAAACCAACAAAAAAATGAATTAAAATTAAAAACACACACAAATAAGACATAATAAAAATATAACTCAATACAAAACAAACTACCACTGTATTACTAAAAAAGTATACGAACAAAAAAGCCAAAAAATATCACATTATATAGCAAAAATATGTTACTAGCGTAACAAACTTATGTTACTAAATGAAATAAAATGTGTTACTACCCATAACATGACAAAAAACATAACAAAATGAAAAAGCAGAGAATAATGATAGGCTTAAAAGCCGACACTAACCCTTCAAGTGTAAAGGGATCGTGTAGCTAGCAAGTTACCCGGTTAAATATCAATTCGTGGAAATCAAGTGGGAGATATCCCTAAATCTACTAGTTTAATCATAATTGTAGCACAAGTCATCAACAAGATTGAGGCAATTCAAGCAAACAAGCAATAATAGCGATCAACAAAATTAAACTAACAACGAGGTCCAAATAATAATAAAGATGTGCTCGGGTGCTTATAAACAAATAGAGATCAAATATGCAACGAATTCAAATTAGCTTTCTCATGCCAATTTGTTGGTCCCTAAATTGAGTGACTTAAAAGAGTTCGAATAAACCTTCCGGAGATAATCTAGAAGGGGGTTGAATAGATTATCTAAATTTTTAACAAAATTCAGATTCTTCCTTCAAACTAAAATTGCAATCCCCAAAATCAAAGATGTCGGCGGAAACGAATTTATACTCAATTTATAGAATTGGATCTAAAGCGATGCTGAAATGATCTTAGCCAAATTGTAATTAATCAACGAAATTAAATGCGTAAAATAAAGAACACGGGATTTATAGTGGTTCAAATCAAAAGATCCTACATCCACTCTTCTTCTTCAATCCTGAAGAAGAGGCTCTACCTTCTTACTTACCGTCTCGCTTCTTGTTGATTACAAATTACAATGAAGACATACTTCGTCTCGATCCTTCTTCACTCTATCAATCTATCTAATAAATCTAAGATTACGGTGTAGATTGATTTGAAGATATACAGGAAGTGTTCTTTTAAACACTTAGAAAATATTATAGAAATGTGCTTTTGAAAGTTAGTGCGTGCCTTTTGATAATGTGAGCTTTTAGAATGAGTGCAAAAGTTCTTCTAAGAACTGTGCTTAATCCTATTTATAAGGTGTAAGACGGTTAGTTTGTTGTAACAAACTTAGAACCGCTTAACAAACCTTTCTTTAAAAGCCCCGACCTCGGTGATCTTGAGTCGGTGTCTGTCTTTGACTTGGTGAAAACCTCGCCTTCTTATTCTACTCATTTGGTCTTGACCTTGTCTTGACCTCTTCATTAATCTCTCAAACAGATGACTTCTTCAAGACTATCTTGAGATGACCTTCAAGCTTCCCGATCTCGGTGACTTCATCCATCTTACCTAGTCCGATCAGCCTAGTAAAATGTACTACTTCACTGATCTATACAATTTCAAATTTGGTCATCCTATTTTTACATGAGCTTGTCTAACCTATACATTTTAACTCATCAAAATGAAAACCTGATTTAACAATTTCTCCCTTTTTGATGATGTTAAAACTACAAGAAAGAAATAAACTCATAGCTGGTGTCGATCGAGGTTATTCAAGATAAAAAGATAAGCATACTTTAGCACATAAGCACATTTTCTTGAGATAAGTTCACATAAGAGCAACTATGCACACTTAAGTAAATGTTCATACTTAGAAAATTATTAGAAATTTTGTTTTAAGGTATAAAAAAATTTTATCGGATGATTAACACTTAGAAAAATTTCTTAAGAAGTCTTTTCAACTTTTATGAAAAATAAGTTTGAGCTTAAAAAATATAAAACAATGTAATTCATATAAGGTTCAAACTTTTCATTCATGTACAGCAAAATTACATTTACAAATAGGTCAAACAAGATAAAGAGATAAGAAAAATAAAGATTATCTAGTCTGTCCATCGATCCTTCTCTGGGAGTTGCATCCAATCAAAGATTCGGTTCCTCGGCTCATCAATGTCCTTTGGATCAGACAACTTCATTATGTTTTGACCCATAATGATAGTTGATCTAATCCGATCTTTGTCAATTGAGTGTCATCTGTAACTTTGATTGGGATGGTCGAGTAGTGGAGCTACAAGATCGGCGTTGAACCACTCATCCCCTTTAGTGATCAGCTTCGATATAGCTCGAGTTCTCCTTCTCCATCCAATCGTGCCATGCGATTGTTTCATCTTCGAGATGTGGCACCAACACCCTTGCATATATACGGAAAAATGTCAACTTGGCCTCATACTTCATGTATTCTCCGGCCCAAGATGGATGCATGATCATCTTCGGAGGTGTATCTCGACCTATGATATGGCACGATCAACGCCTTGTCTGCTTCTCCAAGAGGTCCTCCAACTGATGTTGGTATCACCCATCTCTTGAAGCTCTATCAAAGATCCTCCCGGCCTCCTTTGCGACTTTATCTTTCTCCTTGCTTCCCTTCGACCATAAAAATCTTTTCAGCCCGATCCTTTTATCTCTTTCCTCCTCGATCCTTATCTGCTCAGCTGATTTCTCCAGTCTCTTACCAACCGCCTTTGATAATAAGCTGCTGCCTGGAGACAAGACTAGTTCGAGACCACTTTCCCTTCTCGGCTTCCTTTTCCTTCTCACTGATGCCTTGACCTTAGCTTCTTCTTTCCTTTCCCTGATCTTGGCCATAAGTTTTTCGACTTTAATTCCGCCTCCTTCTTCTGGCTGCTCATCTCGCCTTGATCGTCTCTTTAATCTGCTCAATGCAAACCCTCAAGGTAGTGAGCTCAAATGCAGTTTGATTCTTGGCTGTGAGCTTAATTCGATCAAGTTTAGCTCTAACCCCGACCAGATCTTTTCCCTTTTTAACATCATCAAGAAGCGTCTGGAGTTGCTCCTTGGCAGCAGTAAAATAGGTGGAAGTCATGGTCTGGTTTCTCGATATCTCATCGCCTGAATCTGGTTATCTGCCGCCACTTGCACTCGTAACCTATCTAAATCCTTTCTCACCCCATCAACCTTCTCTTCCGCAGAATCAGATATCTTAGCCTAGATGTTCACCTCGGATGCTTTGAGCATATCCTCCATTGTGATACTCACCGAGTCCACAATGTCGGCGGTTTGAATTGAAGCATGCTGGGTGAACTTATCCTCCATCTTCTGCTCCCATTGGCCTAAGATAGTTGTGAATGCAGAGGCCGGGACTCTTGGGACATACTTGGTGGGGGTGGTGGCAAACCAAGACGACTCCTAATGTGTTCTAGGAGCTGCTCCTCTGAGAGAATAGATGAGATTGAGGATACTCAATGAGACTCCGAGGACCATCTTCTTCCAATTCAGAATTCTCCCGGCCGACCTCTTTTGACAGAAGGCTCATCTCCTCCAGGTCTCCGGACCTCGAGATGGTGTACCAGTCGAGTTCTCTGATTCCTTCATTACTTCAAGATTGTCTGAAGTTCGGGAATCGATTCGATTAACCTCCTCCTCCCATCCGTCCTCGAGAGATATTTCAAATTGACCCATGGTGCCATCGGGCGTAAGGGTGTGGACGGGGCTAATTTGTGGAGAGGGGGTTGGTAATCGGTAGATAAGAAATCAAGAAAATCAAAGGTTTGGGGAGTGGATTGGGGTATAGATTCGAAGGTGTTTGGTGAAGGAATTTGAGTAGATGTGGTTGGTGGAATGGGAATTATTTGGGGTGGAGGGTTTTGTTTGGACTTCTTGGGATGTTGGTTGTACAAGAGGCTCACGAGGTATCGGCCATAGCTACCTCTTCATCGCTAGAGTGGGTAGGGAAGATTCATCGGATGAAGAAAGGTTAGATGAAGTACCTTCGATATTGTCCTCTCGGTGAGGTCGTCCTCTTTGAGGTGGGTTCCTCCAGGACCTCGGCCTCACTGCGATTGCAGCGGCTACTTCCCAGTGATCGCCTCCTCTGGTAGCGAGGCTTGAAGGGGCAGCAGAGGACTCCCGGCTGCCCTCTTATCAACGGCTTTCACTAGCCGCCTCCTCTTCTTTACTTTCTCCTTGACTTCATCGGTGTGAAGCCTCGGGTGAGCTCATTTGTTGGCTTAGAGGCTTGGACTTCCTCGGCTACGGGATCGGCTTCCCTTACCTCTGCGCTTCATCATCGAATCGAGGGCCACCGATCACCTCATTCTTTGTAAGGAGCCCCTTACGCTTGGTGTAGCTCCTTACCCCGTCTGTCCGATTGATTGCATTTGGCGGTAAATCCTTAAAGCGGCACAATAATTTTGTTGAAGAGGCTAGTGATTGTTTTTGCTATCCATTCCCCATCATTGCATTCTAGCCTCTTCTTCTCATCCTTGATCCTTCCCATCAACAACTCCGACCCGGTTAACTTGCACTCTATCTAAAATAACTCTCAAACAATTCAGCCTCGGCCTTGATAAACCATGTGAGTTACGCTCACCAAGTATTGATTTAGTAAGTATCGTCATTAGAAGACGATACTTCCTTCTCAACATGTTCTTCTTCAGCTTTTTCCTTCGATCTTTGCAAGAAGATCGGGCCATCATCTCGAATGATTCGACCCAATCATCATCCTTATAAGTATAAGGATTTATGCCTTCTTCATTCGTCTCGAATATGCTCGCATGATATCTGTCTTAGAAAGCAGAGACACTCTCTTCGTCCACTATGGATTTGAACACACCATCTTCATATTTTCCGTTAATGTAGAACTCGATCCCTCGCATATCTTGGGTCTTGTTTTTCTCCGACTTCTTGAACAAAAGACTCTCGGTCTTGATCTCTCCAACGATCGAAGAACTTCCAGCGATTCTCTGTCCTTAGTTATTTGAAATCCACGTACATTTCGATTTAATCTTCTTGTTGTTTGTATTCTTGTTGAAACTTACCATTGTTGCGATTAATTGGGTGGGTTTTACGGTAATTTCTTGAAGGTTTTGGAAATTTTGATAAGTGAGAAAATTACAGAGAGTAAAAGGGTTTTTCTCGAAAGTGAAAATGGTAAAATGAAGAAGATGATCATTTATAGGAGGAAAAACCGGGTAAGTGGTCCACGTGTAAAGTGATTTTAAATCGAGACCGTTAATTTAAATGTCGCACTATTTTAGATCAACGGCTAATTAAATTTAGGCGTTTGGGGCACGGCGCGTGGCATTAACTCGGTTTTGAAATGCGTAAAAGTAACCGCCCGGCCTATTGATTAGACGGTTTTAGGGGCTGCTTTATGCGAGAGAAGTAAGTATACGACGTAAGCCAAATTATACCTTTCTTCGCATAAAAGTTTCCCAAATCGGTGGGTTTAGGATGACTTGGTCTGAAAATGACCTTATGTCTGAAATTTTTGAAAATGCATCCTAGTCGATTATTTTGAAAACAAAACATTTTAAGTCCGAGTTAACTTGTGCCATTATTTTTTAAAAAAATTTACTAAGTCTCATATACAACCCATCTGAATTTTTTTTTAAATTGTGAGCTATGAGAGTATTTTGAAACAATTTTGAAAACAAGAATTTTGGTTTAAGAGCGAGATAGAGATAATTCAAATTGATCTAACAATGTTGTCTAAGTACATTCTGCAAATACACAAACTTTTAAAACCATTAGTATCTTAAGTAGATTAGACAAGATGCACATACTCATCTGACTTATGAGAGAATCAACTGATTATTGTGTCCTTGTTTAATTTACTTGATGTTTAGAAAAGCAAATATCAAGTTAGATAAGATCAATATGACTAATCCCTGATTTCTTTATAAAGAAAATCAATGATATCAGCTCTGTGATTGTCCTCGATACATATCAAGTCTGATATTTCTTTCTAAACATAATAAAGAAAATGAGATGAGACAGAAATACAAGATACAATCAAAAGAAAATTATAAATCAACTAAAGAAGCATCAAGTAATCCTAAGTCTAAACACAATTCTTTAAAACGTATCTTAGCTAATGGTTTAATAAGTATATCGGCTCTTTGAAAATCAGTTAGTATTTTCTCTAATCTAATATCACATTTTTCTACATGATCACGAATAAAGTGATGTCTAATATACACATGTTTGCATCTAGTATGTAAAAGCTGGGTTACGGGTAATAGCTATGACACTATTACTATCACAAAAGATTAGTACATCCTTAGTGATAATATTATAATCCCTTAGTGTTGACTAATCCGGATCGGTGAGAAGAACAACTTCCGGTGCCATATACTCGGCTTGATGAGTGGAGGTAGCTATAGAGGTTTGTTTCTTAGACAACCATGAAATCACCTTACTTCCCGAGAATTGGCAAGTTCCGTAAGTAGATTTCCTATCTATCTTGCACCCACCAAAATTTGAATCTGAGTATCCCGACAACTCAAAATTATCATCACTGGATACCACAGTCCTACATTTATTATACCTTTTAAGAATCTTCTTGGCTGCTTCAAGATGACTCTTCTTTGGCTTAGTTTGAAACCTTGCACAGACACCCACTACAAAAAAAAATATCAGTCTACTAGCGATTAAGTATAATAATGAACCTATTAGACCCCTGTATTCCGTCTGATCGGTGTCTTCCCCCTTATCATCTGGATCCATGTAGAACTTTGTCATCATATGTATTTTAGCTTCAAGCGGCCGGTACCTATTCCAAACTTTTCAATCGGATCTTTTGCATACTTGGCTTGATTTATAAAGATCCCCTTCTTAGTCTGTTTGACTTGAAGTCCAAGAAAATATGTCATTTCACCCATCATGGACATTTCAAATCTGTTTTTATGAGATAACTAAATTCTTCACACAAAGATAGGTTAGTTGATCCAAAATAATATCATCTACATAAATTTGTACTAATAAAAGATCATTATCAAATTCTTTTCTAAATAAACTTCTATCTATTTTACCTTTCAAAAAACCATTTTTAATTAGATAATCGGACAAGGTATCATACCGAGGCTCTTGGAGCTGTTTAAGTCCATATAGAGCTTTCCTCAATCTATAGACCTTGTCTCATTTGTCAAATCCTGGGGCTGCTCTACATAAATCTCTTGACTAAGATTCCATTTAGAAATGCTTGATTTTACATCCATTTGAAAAGCGTGAATCTTTTAAAAGCGGCATAGGCTAAGAACACTTTTATGGCCTCTAGGCGAGGCTACTAGTGCAAAGGTTTCATCATAATCAATCCCTTGATTGTGAATAACCTTGAGCAACTAGTCAGCTTTATTTATAACCACAATATTGTTCTCATCCCTTTTGTTTTTAAAGACCCATTTAGTTCCAATGACTTTTTGATGATGAGGCCTTTCAACAAGCTCCCACACATCTTGTCTTTGAAACTCGATTCGATTTTCTTGCATAGCATTAATCCAATTGGAATCAGTTAGAGCTTCAACAATTGACTTAGGTTCAAGTAATGAAACATAACAACTAAACATACAATCAAGATTCATTTGTGTCCTAGTCTGGACTCTAGAATCTAAATCTCCAATTATTTGTTTAGTGGATGATAAATCATTATCCTTTTACCTTTGTCTTTTACCGGGGATGAAGACTTGTCTGAAATATCATTTTTAAATGATTACGTATTACCTTTAGAGGCTTCTTCACGATTATCCGGTAAGATAATTGTCGAGATCACTGACTTTGAAGAACTTTTAGGCTCTTTTTCTTTATTGAGTCTCGATTCTTCTTCCTCGTCTCGAGTCTCGATTCTGGTCCATGGAACTTTACTGGTCTCTTAATAGTCATCTTGTGTAGATCATTTGATATCTTTGTGATATCATCTGTATTTCTAGACTCAAAAGTAGATTCATCAAACACAACATGTGGTGTTTCTTCCACACACAAGGTTGTCTTATTAAAAACTCTATAAGCTTTAGACACGGATGAGTATCCTAAGAATATCCCATCTGCAATCTTAGCCTCAAAAGTTTTTAAATGAGATTTTCCATTGTTATAAATGAAACACTTGTATCCAAAAATATGAAAATATGAAATCTTGGGTGATCTACCCTTTCATATTTCATAAGGGGTTTTACACTTATTTTTAACAATCGACATCTATTTTGGATAAAACAGGCTGTATTAATGACTTCGCCCAAAACCTGTGTGGAGTGTTGTACTCAAATAACAAAGTCCTTGCAGCTTCTTTTAGGGTTACTGTTTCTCCTTTCAACAACTCCATTTTATTGAGGTGTCCTTGCGATTGATGTCTCGTGAGCTATACCATTCTCGGTACAATAATTAGCAACAAGTGTATTAAGAAATTCAGTACATTTATCACTTTTAATTTTAACAATACTTATTATTTTGAGAAATTCTGGAATCTTGGTCATAGTCTCATTCTTCTTGTACAAGAAAATAACCCGGTGAATCTTGAGAAATCATCTACAATTACCAAGGTATATTTTCTTCCATTGAAGCTTGAGAGGAGTGACTGGACCAAAAAGATCCATATGTAGTAGTTCCGAATGCTATACGAAGAAGGACTATTTATTGTTTTAAAAGAAGTTCTAGTCTGTTTTCCTTTTTGACAAGCATCACGAGACATGGTTGTTTGAAAATACCCTATCTGGGAGTCCTTTAAATAAAGATTTCCTTGCTATTTTGTTAAGAGTTTTGAAGTTTAAGTGGCCAAGGCGTTTATGCCACAGCCAACTTAAGTCATCCGAACTCTTTGCAATGAGACAAATATCTTTAGGACAACTTTTGAAGTTGGCAACATAAATGTTACCTTGTCGACTCCGGCCCAATATTATATTTTCATTGAGACCATCTAAAACATAACATGCATTACAATTGAATTTAACACTAAAACCCTTATCACAAAGCTGTGAAATAAATAAAGCAGTTATGTTTCAACCCTTTGACATAGTAAACCTCATTGACTTGAATGTGACCAATCATCAAGGTTCCAACTCCTTTGGTTAGCCCAAAATTGTTGTCTCCAAACATGACTCTTGGTCCATCTATAGTCGATAGTTAGAAAGTAGACGCTTCTCAAAGGTCATATGTTTTGAACACCCAGCTATCGATGTACCCAGACGACCTCAAGCACATCTGTTCTTTCTATTATTCTTGTATCTTCCTGCAATCACAGATTAGATTTTAGGTACCCTTTGTAAATTGGGTCCTTCTTGGTTAAGTTGGTACTTAGGAATCCAGATAAACACATCTATATTTCTTAAAACCAATGATTGAAGCTTGAATCTATATTTATCAACCAATATAAGATTATCAAGATCAATCTTATTTAGCCGATCTTTAGTAATTGTCTTATATCTTAGTAAGAATGGATATGATTTACTTCTTCCATCAAAACTATTATACTTTGGATGAGATTTTGACTTAGTCTTTGGTTTAACCTTGAGAACACTTCTCTTCATCTGTATTTTCTTTGCGAAATATCGGATGAGGTGATTTGTTCCTTAGATTTCCAAGGACCAAATCTTGTCTCCTCCTTAGCTTTAGTAGCTTTGACAAAAACCCTTGGTTTTACAGGATCATCCTTTTATTTCTATCAAAACTCAATCCTGTCTTATCACTAGACTTTTGAGAAATGCGATGATTTTATCTATTGTAGATTGAGTGTTACTAAGAAGTCCTAACTTGAGATTTAACTCTATGTTAGTCCTCTTAAAACTCTCATTCTCTGAATAGACATTTGATAATTTAATTTTTAAAGAATTCAATTCTTTTTCTAACTCAAATCTTTTCGGATGAAGAATTAGTGATAGTTTTAGGTTGACATTCCCCCTTGAATAAGCGATCGATTTATCACTAATCCTAGTCGACTTTCCTTGGTTAGACTAAGGGGGTATATTGGTTCTAGAGTCTGTAGGATTTTTTTAGACTTTCAAAATCGAGGGTATTCAATCTGGATTTTCAAAAGTCTTTAAAAATCCTGAGGTATTCAATATGGATTTTAAAAATTCTTAAAAAATCATGAGGTATTCAAGAGTCTATGGATTTTATTTGATTCTCTTTCCAAAATATAAATAGATTTCACTCTCCAAAATCTCTTCTAACAATGAGAGATTTCTACGTATTCTCTCGGAAGAAAAAAAAAAACCTTTGTTGTTCTTTTAACAAAGTACTCTACAAATTTTTTCTAATCTTTATTTTGGATTTTGTCATCAAGACTTTTGTTCGTGATCCCAATTAAAGTTTCACAATCCCAGTTCAATCTCTCTCTACATAACTTTCTTTACACAACTTTCTTTAGAAAAATGTCGCTCGAAAAAATCTCAATCATGAGAATGATAAAATAAATCTCAATTATTTCGTAAAAAATCTCAATTATGGGAATGATAGAACAAATCTCAATTATTTCATGATAGATCACATTTATTTGAAAAGAAAAAATGATATAAAGTTGCTTAGAGAATATTATTAATATTTTTTCGCGGTGTTACATAAAGAAAAATGAAAATGAAAGAAACATATTTATATATTTTATTAAAAAAATTATATTTAAATTTTAATATTTACATCAATAAATTTTGAATTTTATATTAATTTAAGAACAAATATAAAAAATCATTTAAATTATTAATTTTAATTATAATCATTAAAATTATCTACGAGATTTTTATAAAATTATTATAGGACTTCAAAGATGATGAGAATGAAGATGAGAATACTTTTAAAGTAAAAAAAAAAATCCAATAGAATCCCAATTGAATACACCCCTCTAAGAATTTGATCCTTTAAATTTAAATTTAAATTTTCAATCTCTATTTGTTTATAAGAATATAGAAACGAGTCTCGAGATCCTTCAAAAGTTTATTAATAAGTATTGGATCTCGATTGGATAAGTTTTCACAATCATTATCGGAAGATGAGTAATAGTTTACCTCTTTAGCCATGATACATATGTCATCATCGAACCAAATCCAGGATGAGGATGAAGATGATGATGTTTCATGAACTTCTTCATTCTCGGCTAGAAGAACTCTCTAGTCTGCATACCTCCCTGTCACGTTTCTTTCTCTTTTCCTCACGTTCTCTTGGGGTTAGTTGAGGACAATCATAAATTTGTAGTGACCGGGCTTATTACGAGTATAACTTGTCTTCTCAATCGATTTCGGACTACTTTCTCCTCTTGACGGTGATCTGAACCTCCTTATGCGATCCTTTTTCTTTTCATTATCCGAACCCTTTTTTCTCTATACGGCTTGTAGTTCCTACGACACTGATCTGTCCCTTTATTTCTTTTATACTTCATCTTGAGCCTTTAATATCTTTTTTAAATCAATAGAGTCATTTCTTCCTTGATTGACAAGTCGGATGCCTTGGATACCTTATCGACTCTTCTTGATGAAGAAATGCAAGCTGTTTTCCGGATGTTGATGATTCACTTCATCTTCTTCATCTTCAATCTGAATGTCATATTCTAAAGCTTTAAGATGTGAAAACAATGTATGATGAGAAATTGAAGATAAATTATGTGTGGCTTTGAGAATATTAGTCTTCTCTCTCCATCTCTTGCTTAATGATCGAGAATCTTATTATTAATCTCTTTCTCTGTATAGGACTTCCATATGTCTCAGAAATTTTATTGAGAAGATTTGTCAACATAACATCTAGCCGATCAATTGATCCATCCTCCTTCATCTTGAAAGTATCAAATGTGTGCAAAACAGATTGTACCTTGTTCTCTTTAACTGATCTGATCCTTCACACATATTTTCCAAAGTCTCCCACATCTCCTTGGCGATCTTACAACATTTTACCTTTTCAATCCAATCTTTACTAAGAGTTTCTATGATCTCTGTTCTTGCTACTTGATCCAACTTGTAGATCTTTCTTGAAGGTGTGTGTTTTACGAGATCGGGAGATTATTCTTATCGATGTTGTAACAATGAGAGTAACAACGCGATTATAACGGTGGAAGACTTAGTCAAAAATCTTTGCAAACCAGGATAAAAATTTTCATAGATTATTTTAAATAATAATCTATGAGGAAACGATTCACTATGTTAATAATGAATACAAATCAAGTAGAGAGCGATTCACAATTCGAATATTCTCAATAAACCACTACAAGATCTAAGCGTCTTGTTTATGATATAAAGCTAAGTGTATGAAATACACCGTCAAAGGTGACCTATCTAGATATGTTAAAGAACACCTGTCTACTAACAATCTAAAGCGAGAATCTATTGTTACATGTAATGTGACAACATCGAATGTAACGTAAACGAGGAAATAATGGCCCTATCAATCTGGATGCACTTATCGCACTCAACGATCGATACTCGATTACTTCTCACGTAAGGCTCTTATAATTTATGATTGATCGGCTCGTATTGCCTTGTTATTCATTCTTGAAGCTTGACCACCTATTTATAGATGTCGATCACAACCTTCAAGAGCATCGTAGATCCTTGTGGATGGATCTAGAAATCTACACTCATTCCCTATCATTCAGCCCGTGAATCTCGGTGGAAAACCGCCAAGAAACCGCCTCTAATAAGCTGCTATGACTTGTAAATCGCTTGATCTAGATAACTCCCCTTTAATCTTGATCCTTGTAGATTCTTACGGAGTATTGGAGTCGATTCCAAATTGTCAACCTACAGTCAACAACATCAAAGACAACACCGAAACACGAAAAGTTAGTTGTTAGAAGAAAGGGCGAATTCGATGTCGCACCCGATGTTACAACATTGGTGGTAACAAATGTTTAACTTCGGTGACATCAACAATCTCCCCAATTTGACCTTTCTGCTACAACACACCCGATATACCTCATATAAATAAGTGAAGTTGTATGTGTAAGACGAGCACATCAAATTTTAAGAAAACAAGAGCACAACTCTACTCTAAACAAATCAAACTAGACATAGTACGATAAATAACAACTAAACAAGGGAAATAAGCAATCGAGCAATATAAACAAAGAAAATAAATAGTCGAGCATATAGACAATCGAGCATGTTTTAAAAAGAACAAAAAAATCAACAGAGCACAAAACATGAAGTGCTCACAAAACATCCTAATTAACTATTAGTCTAAGAAACATGCATAAATTAAAATTGTTCTAGCAAACACTAGCAAAACAAGAACAATTATCAAGAGAGTAAACAACTCCCCCTTAATAATTGATCGAAATAAAACTGGCCTTTCCAAGCAAGCTCCCCTTAAGGCGAGATCTCCATAGAGGTCTTGTAAGGTTTCAGCAAACCACCATCTCCTTCTTCATTTCCAGAACAGTACATCAATGTGTTCGGCTTCGGTTGTTGCGGCGGTTGGTGCAACATCATCGGCGGCATTCGCAACTCTAGCTTCTTTAGCGGCGGTGGTCTCGAGCCTATCGGGTTCAGTGCATGATCGAGCTTGATGGATTAGCGGCCGATCTGAGCACGAACTTGATCACGAAGTGCACTTGGTACTCCCCACGGTGGAGCAGAAAACAACCTCTCCCAAAACATCTTCATAATCTGTAACTCATCTATCTCGATCACTCAAGTTATTAATTTGAGCAAGAATAAAAAGACCTATGAACGGTGGCGAGTTAACGGTGAACTTCTCGTGTCAATGTGATCATCAATGTGACCAATATTCTCAAAGAACATTTTGGGTGGCTCTGCTTGACTGGTTGTGCATGATCACCTTCGAGGATTTTGTGGCTCCTCTCTAGCCAAATTGTTCCAAGGCATATCAATGACCTATTACCAGCTAGCAACACATGGGAAATACCTAAGGACTGTACCATACCACTTAGAGTCTCAACTCCTTCCTTTTCAAAATCCACATTCTTCAACACTAATCCAATCGGAGCAGGATAAGGCGGTATCCCTCTCTTAGCAATGTTACCAGAAACCTCATCATGTGATTAAAGATTGTCCTTCCAAGATTGAAATTATTCATCACAACAATCATATACATGAGTATTGCTTGATCCATTGTAACAACAGATAGTGTTGGTAGTGGGAAGCCAATTGTACACACACGGTTTATGTATCGCGAGAATATAAACTAGTGAGTGAAGAGGATAGAATTTTGGTTGTCCAAAGCCTAATTCTACCACTGTTATGGGTACATGCGGATGTGATCCATATCCGGTATCTCATCTTCATCAATATCGGGAGTTTCAAGATAATCATTTATCAATGTAAGGTTCGGTAAAACTTCATACCCCTAAACTTAATAGATCCATATCTCCTAGAGTTTCTTCTACCTCGTACCTTTTCTCAAATTACGGTAGAACTCAACAATCCAATTATCTACATAAGGACATGCATACTCAACAGGACTTTAACAGGACCTCTAACTTCAAGAAATTCAATCAAGTTATACCTCAAAAAGTCGAATGTTTTATCTTTCTTTCGTGCAAAAGATGTCTTCTTTTAATTTCTTGAACTTATCAAAATTAACCCCAAAGTATTCATCTTGATCATTATCACTTTCAGACTACTACTAGATGAATGTGAGGGTGAGTTACACAGTACTTCAGGATTTTCAGCAGCTTCTTCACTGATCCACCGGAAGAATCTGAACTACCCGGACTCTGCGATGTTGCCTCATCACCCGCAACATCCACGGCGGACTTAATCGTAATTATTCTCCCCGTACTTGGTTCATTCTGCTTCTTTGTTCTCTTTTCCAATCTCTCCATCAATTCAGAGATATGAATATTTTCTTGAGAATACGATGTGTCGAGATGATGTGTCAACACTGGGAGTGACACTTGGTTCGGTAGTGGGTGCAGAAGCTGGTTCGATGGCTGGTTCTAAGGCTTGACTTGGTTCTCCAGCAGCCTTCTACACCTTTCACGATTCGAAGTTGACTCGAGAGAGTTGAATGGGTCTGGAAGACATGCCCTCTTCATTCACTTTTCCCCTCTTTGAAGTTTGAGTAGTTCACTCTCATCACTCGACCTACTCGACCTTCTCCTAGCCTTAGCAGGGCTTCTCTTCCTTTTGGGTTTCTTCACCTTCTTAGTAGCAATACAGTCGGTGGAATCATTTGCCTCATCCATGATTACATCATCAATCTCAGCTATTGTCTTATTGACTATGTCATCAACAACCTGGATTGCGGCTTCGGTAGGTGTAGTTTCCATAGGAGCAGGTAGTATGAGCGGGGGTTTGAGTGGAAGGGTTTGGTGTAGGTGTGGCATTCTCATCATATGCAAGAAACTTTGAGACATCAATTTGGATTGAGCCTACGACAACTGTTGGTGGTTGTGGAAGGTTAGGAAAATCACGGACGGTGGCTCGAGCGTTTGAAGGGCTCGTGGAAAATGGGAAGTCAATAGTCGGAGGAACGAGGGTTATGAGCAGTAGATGTGGCCGTTGATGGTCCGACAACATTGGTGACATCGTGACGAAGGGTTACGGCGGCCATGGATACAAGAAGATTCGGTAGGGTTTGAAGTCGAAGAGTTTGAGGAAGTGTTTGAGGGAATGTTTGATTTTTCCGCCATTTTTGATACTTAAACCAAGAATAAAGTGCTAAAATTAATTAAATTAAAATAACAACTTTAATTCTAAACCAAGCAATAAACAAGTGTTATGCTAAAAATCTCTGGAAATCGGTATACCTTTGCTCGAGCTAAGTTTCTAAGTAAAGAAGACACATAAATTCGAAATCTATAAATAGAAAAGAAGAAGAGAAGTTATAAGATATTAACCCACTAAAAGAATCCCTAAAAATAAGGAACATGGAGATAATGATACTCCCATGCCCAAAATAACCGTCAATCGATCTATAAAGCTCGAAAATAATTAAATAAAATAATTAAAATTAAGCACAATACAATACTAAAAATAAGCGTGGGAAGTTATCATGAGAAAAAGTCAAAATTCAAGAATTATCACATAATTAATTAATTCGACTTATAGAAATAAACTGAATCAAGTAGATGTTGTAGACAATGTGGCACACATACACTTCAATATTGATTTTTCAATGTTGCATTTTATATTTTTCAGTTTTCTCACACAATTCCATATTGATCCACCTTTTCAAAAGAGAACATCATAGTCGCGATCTCCGTGTCTCATAGTTACTCGGTGAATTATGGATAAATTGATGTTATTTTAATCACCTTTTGAAAAGAAGTCATCGTAGTAGCGAACTCCGTGCTCCATAGTTACTCGGTGATTAAGAATAAACATCTAAATGTGTATTCTTATGTATGCATTTAAGAAGTGTATGTCCTGTAAGTCACATAATCTTGATTCAAGTATAATTCACAAATGATTTAACTAATTAATAGACATAAACTCAAAATATCAATTTTCTCACGACTTCTCTGATGTTGTCACAAATGTTGTAACATTTGCTTCAACATCCGTCACAGATTTTCAGTTGTACACAAACCAAGAGATTTTCTAAGAAATGAAAACCTCTCAAAATCAAGAGCTTTAGTAAACAAATCAGAAAGTTGCTTATCGGTGGGAATATATTCTAACTTCACCATACCCTTTTCTACAAGATCTCTTATAAAATGATGTATTATACTTATATGCTTAGTAAGAGAGTGTTGTACAGGATTTTTAGAGATATTTATAGCACTTGTGTTATCACAAAAATAGTAAGGATATCGATTATCAAGACCATAATCACCAAACATCTTCTTCAACCACAAAAGTTGTGAACAACAACTACCGCAACAACATATTCGGACTCAATTTGTAGATTGAGAAACACAATTCTGCTTTCTTCTGTGCCATGAAATCAAATTGTTCCCCATATAAAAGCATCCACCACTTGTGCTTTTCCTATCATCAACATCACCTCGCCCAATCGGCATCACTATATCCAATCGGTGTACTATTTGTATCCTTTGTGTACCATATACCAAGATCAGCTCGCAAAATATCTCGATGATTCTTTTCACATTCATGTGTGATTCCTTGGGATTTGCTTGGTACCTAGCACAAATACAAACACTATACATAATATCAGTCTACTTGAGGTTAAATAGAGAAGACTACCTATCATGGATCTGTACAATGTTGGGTCAACATCTTGTCCAACATTATCCTTACACAGGATCTGTGTGGATCCCATAGGAGTTTTCATATGGTTAGAATTATCAAGTCCAAACCTTTTTACCAGGTTTTTAACATATTTACTTTGTGAAATAAAAATATCATCATTCATCTCGCTTGATTTGAAGACCTAAAATAATTCAAGTCTCCAACCATGATCATCTCAAATGTAGCGAGACATTGTTTCAACAAAGTCTTTTAACATGCTATCTCGATGTAGATCCAAATACTATGTCATCAACATAGATTTGTGCTATCATCAAATCTCCATCAACCTGTTTGATAAATAAGGTTCTATCTCGCTTCTCCTCTAATGAAACCAATCTGCAAAAGAAAGTTAGTTAACTCCGCCATACCAAGCTCTAGGAGCTTGTTTCAAGCAATATAATGCTTTCTTAAGCTTATAGACATGATCTGGATATTGAGGATCTTCAAATCCTTTTGGTTGTTCTACATATGCTTCCTCATTCAATATACCATTCAAAATGCAGCTTTCACATCCATTTGAAACAATTTGATTTCGATGTAACATGCAATAGCTAATAACAACTGATAGATTCAATCCTAGCTACAGTGCAAATGTTTCATCAAAATCTATACCCTCAACTTGAGTGTATCCTTGGGCAACTAATCTAGCCTTATTTCTTACTATGTTTCCGGACTCATCACTTTTATTCTTGAAAATCAATTTAGTCCCTATAACATTAGCATTACTAAGTCTAGGGACTAATGTCCATACTTCATTCCTTTCAAACTGATTAAGTTCCTCATGCATAGCATCCAATTCTCATATTTCAAGGCTTGATTACATTCTTAGGTTCCATAATAGAATGATAGCATTCAGCATCAATTTTGTTATAAATGGAAGACATACATACCGACCTCACAACATCTCTTGAACTTACCTTTCTTCTAGTTTGGACTCCTACGGATGATTCACCAATAATCGACTAGAAGGGTGACTCTTTAGTATCTGGAAGCAAGTGCTTTACCTTATGCGAAATTGTCCCGATTCCTCTGTTTGAGATAATGTGACTCCCGATGTTGTACCATCGGTTGTAACATTTTACGATCGGGGTTCATCAAATGTATCAAGAAGGTCTATAACATCATCTTGACACTTTTACCGCTAGACTTGCTGTATCATCAAAAACCACATTGTGATTCTGCATAGTGTCGAGTTCTCAAATTATAGATCCTATAGGCCTTACTATTTCTAGAATAGCCTAAGAAGAATCCTTTATCACTTTTAGAATTAAACTTATACAATTGATCTCTATCATTCAAGATATAACAAACACAACCAAACACATGAAAATATTTTAAATTTGGTTTCTTGTTATTTAGAATCTCATATGAGGTTTTTGTACCATCGTACCTAACAAAGACTCTATTTATAATGTGACAAGCGGTGTTTAATACCTCAACCCAAAACCTTTTAGAAAGATGTTTAGCATGTAGCATTACTCTAGCTATCTCTTGTAAAGTCCTGTTTTCCTTTCAAGAATTCCATTTTGTTGTGGAGTTTTTGGTGATGAAAATTCTTGGATTATACCTTTCTTTTCACGAGAACTCGGAAAATAAGCTATTTTCAAATTCCCTACCATGATCTGATCTAATCCTACTTACTTTCAAATTATAAGAAGTTTTAAACCTTTTATACATGATTTTGAAAGCGGAAAGGTATCGATTTATCTTTAAAATCAACCCAAGTATACCTTGAAAAATCGCAACTACCACAAGAGAGTACCTTTTTCCTCCTAAACTTTCTGTTTCCATAGGACCCATCAAATCCATGTGAAGTAGTTCAAAACATCGTGTTGTGGTGCGGTGTGACAACATCTTGTGTGACACTCTTACCTGTTTACCTTTTTACAAGGACCACAAACCGTAGTCTTGTGAAATTTCGACTTTGGTAAACCTCTCACGGCTCCAACTACTGATTAGTTTCGAATATTCCTAACATGCACATGTCCAAGTTTTTGATGCCATAAATTGAATTCATCATTTTTGGCAAAGTTGCATACATTGTTAGTTCCAATGAGATAACAATTATCAATTGACCTATAACCAATCATTAGACACTCATTATTATTATTTAAAACATAACAAGAATTCTTATCAAACTTGACATGCAAATTGTCATCACATAGTTAACTGATACTAATCAAATTAGCAAGCAATCCTTCAACATGCAGAACATTTGACAATTTAGGAAATCCTTTAACATTCAAAGTTCCCTTTCCAACAATCTTACCTTTTGATCCTCCACCATAAGTGACATTTCCACCATCATAAGGTTCATAATTAGACAAAAATTAATTTGTCCAGTCATGTGCCTTGAGCATCCACTATCAAAATACCATAAACCAGGAACGCATGCTTTTAATGAAGTATACACAACATTACAGAAACCTTAGTATTTTTGGACTTTTGTGACTTCGATGTGGTGATACCGAGGGTAACATTCTTTTTGCCATCAAATTATTTTTCAACTTAACACGGTGAGGACGTATATGACCTTTACTAGAACAATAATGACATACAAACTTCCTTTCAGACTTCTTACCGGTATCATTTGTTTTAACAGAAGATTTATCCTTTGATTTGTATCCTGCTTTAACAAATTTTATTGGTTCTTTAACACTTACAAGTTTTGTCAATATAACCTAAACCGATGAGTATCGATTTACCAATCATTAAAGCTTCTTTTAACACATCAAGACTCTTGGAGTATTTCTTGAAACTTAAAGTTGAATCTCTCAATCCATCTTTGAGTTTAGAAATTTTCAAGTCTTTCCTAGCCAAGATTACTTCAAGTTTGGTTAATGAGTCTTTCAAATCTGAATTTTCTAAAGTTAAACTTTTGAATTTCATTTTGAGATTCCCATTTCTCAAGTAATCTCTTACATTCTGAACCACAAGGTTTATTATGTTACGATATTCCTGAATTATCAACAAAACCATTAAAACAGTTTAATGATGATTGATTTAGATTTATCCAATGTTACACCGAATGTTGGAACATACGTATGCGACATCGAGAATCCAGATCATCATCCAAAGAATCATCATAGTCTATTACGCGTAAAATGCAAATTCTTCATCTTTTTGATCTTCATGCTCCTCATCGTATTCATCACTCAAGGTAGCATTAAAGTTCAATTTCTTTTTAAGCAAGGTATTATCACATTCATTTGCATAATGACCATATCCGAACATGCATTACATTGAGCGGACTTCCTATATTCATGGTCATAGTTGTCATACTGTTTTTGCTTCCACTCCCACTACTACTACCAAATTTCTTTGGTTGAATAGTTTTACCTTTCCTTTCGGGTGTTTGTGGAGTATTGTTGATTTGAATCCTAGGTTGAATGTTGTTCTTTGTCACACTTGACTTCTTTTTCAAGAAAGCTTTAAAGCTGTCTTGTCGAAAGCAATGTGGTCGTCATTGTCAAGACATAGCTCGGCAACATCATCATCATCGACTTAAATTCAGTCACAAATGATGTCTTTTCAAAGCACTTGAGGACGATTCTCCTTTGAAAGCAATCATCTTCTTTAAATGCTGAGTCTCATCTCTCTGGGTTGAATTCATCTCATATGCCCGTAGTATGCTCACAAGCTCGGTTTGGCTCAACGTATCTGTATTCTTAGCTTCTTCTATAGCACAAATTTTTGCATCAAAACGCTTAGGTATAGTACGTAAAATTTTGTGAACTAACCTGGTGTTTGAGATAGGATCTCCCGATTGAGCTTCATTTGCAATCTAAGTGATCTTCTCATTGTAAGAAGAGATGGTTTCATTCTCCTTCATTCTCGGGTTCTCGAACTTTGTCCCTAGCATTCGGAGTCCTGGATCTTCGAACACTTTCGATCCTTCACAATGATCTTGCAGCCTATCCCAAGCATCTTTTGCACTTACACGCTTGATATGAGCTTGAACATGGTCATATCAACTGCTACAAAGATTGCATTCAATGCTTTGGAATTAAAGCTTGCAATTGTGCTTTCATCATTCGTCCATTCCAACTCACGTTTGACAATGGTCTCTCCTTGACTTCTGCATTAGTCCTTGGGGGCATCCAACCTGCTAGTACACTTCTCCAAGCATGTTCATCAATTGACTTGATGTACATCCTCATCCTTGGTTTCCAATAGACATAGTTTGTTCCATCTAGAGCGGGAGGCCTAAGTGATTGAGGCAGTTGGGTAATCCATTGCAAAGACAACACACTAGACACATAATCTAACTTAGTAACGTCAAGTTATGGCTCACGATACCAACTGAAGGTGTGTGTTTTACGAGATCGAGAGATTATTCTTGTCGATGTTGTAACAATGAGAGTAACTCGGCGATTATAACGATGGAATACTTAGTCAAAAATCTTTGCAAACCAGATAAAATTTTTCATAGATTATTTTAAATAATAATCTATGAGGAAAGCGATTCACTATGTTAATAATGAATACAAATCAAGTAGAGAGCGATTCACAATTCGAATATTCTCAATAAACCACTACAAGATCTAAAGCGTCTTGTTTATGATCTAAATTGGCTAAGTGTATGAAATACACCGTCAAAGGTGACCTATCTAGATATGATAAAGAACACCCTGTCTACTAACAATCTAAGCAGAATCTATTGTTACATGTAATGTGGCAACATCGGATGTAACGTAAACCGGGAAATAATGGCCCTATCAATCTGGATGCACTTATCTCATTCAACAATCGATACTCGATTACTTCTCACGCAAGGCTCTTATAATTTATGATTGATCAGCTCGTATTGCCTTGTTATTCATTCTTGAAGCTTGACCACCTATTTATAGATGTCGATCACAACCTTCAAGAGCATCATAGATCCTTGTGGATGGATCTAGAAATCTCCAGCTCATTCCCTATCATTCATTTCGTGAATCTCGGTGGAAAACCGCCAAGAAATCGCCTCTAATAAGCTGCTATGACTTGTAACCGCTTGATCTACATAACTCCCCTTTATTCTTGATCCTTGTAGATCCTTACGGTGTATTGGAGTCGATTCCGGATCGTCAACCTACGATCAACAACATCAAAGACAACCTTTGAAACACGAAAATTTAGTTGTTAGAAGAAAGGGCGAATTATGATGTCGCACCCGATGTTACAACATTGGTGGTAACAAAATATTTAACTTCGGTGACATCAACATTTCTCTCATCATTTGTTATATCGGCTCCTTTCTTCTCACGTCGACTCTGGTCTTAGAAGATTCGGCTCCATCACTTACAATTCCATGATAAAACTTGATGGGACCCTCTTCCAGAACTTCTTCCATCCTATCATGAATAACTTTCAGATGATTTTCCATCCTAAAATTCCAGTAATCATAATCTTCGATGGAAAATTCGCAGACTCCTAGTCTTCTTGCTTTTAATTACAGACATGATGAACAAGCCACTTGATAGAAACTTATTAGCAAGGTTAGTGAATCAAAGAAGAAGAAAATGGCCAAAACACAATTCAAGAATTTCAAGACCACAAATATATCGAAACAACTTAACAACTGCTCGATACCACTTGTTGGTCCCTAGATTGAAGTGACTTAAAAGAGTTCGAATAAACCTTCCAGAGATAATCTAGAAGGGGGTTGAATAGATTATCTAAATTTTTAACAAAATTCAAATTCTTCCTTCAAACTAAAATTGCAATCCCCAAAATTAAAGATGTCAGCGGAAACTAATTTATACTCAATCTATAGAATTAGATCTAAAGCGATGCAAAATGATCTTAGCCAAATTGTAAAGAATCAACAAATTAAATGCGAGAAAATAAAGAACACATGATTTATAGTGGTTCATATCAAAAGATCTTACATCCACTCTCCTTTTTCAATCCTAAAGAAGGGACTCTACCGTCTTACTTATTGTCTCGCTTCTTTGTTGATTACAAATTACAATTTAGGCGTACTTCGTCTCCGATCCTTCTTCACTCTATCAATCTATCTAATAAATCTAAGATTACGATACAAATTGATTTGAAGATATACAGAAGTGTTCTTTAAAACACTTAGAAAATATTATAGAAATGTGCTTTTGAAAGTTATTGCGTGCCTTTTGATAATGTGAGCTTTTAGAATGAGTGCAAAAGTTCTTCTAAGAAGCGTGCTTAATCCTATTTATAAAGGTCAGAAGACGATTAGTTTGTTGTAATAAACTTAGAAGCGCTTAACAAACTTTTCTTTAAAATTGCCCACGACCTCGGCTAATCTTGAGTCGGTTATGCATCTTTGACTTGGTGAAAACTCGTCTTTCTTATTCTACTCATTGGTCTTGACCTTGTCTTGAGCTCTTCATTAATCTCTCAAACAGATGACTTCTTCAAGACTATCTTCGGATGACCTTCAAGCTTCTGATCTCGGTGACTTCATTCATCTTACCTAGTCCGATCAGCCTAGTAAAATGTACTACTTCAACCGATCTATACAATTTCAGTGGTCATCCTATTTTTACATGAGCTTGTCTAACCTATACATTTTAACTCATCAAAACTAAAACCTGATCTAACAAAATTAATTAATAAGAGCAATTTTTAAGCAAATATAATTCCGTACTTGGTAAGCATAGGAATTACCCTACAATTAAAGCACGAAAGATTGATAGGACTAAGTTACCCTTTCCTCCGGGTGATGACACGAGTTAATAGGTTTCTAGCGTGCTCCCCTTCGATACTAAGGTTCCTTACCTTTAATCTCTTCACTAATTACACTGATTACTAGTCTAGGCAACTAATGTGGAATTGATATATTTCTAATGGTATTAATCAAGTCTCCTTGCATTAAACCATTATTGACTCTAAACTACCCAACTAAATCCACCTCCAAAATGAGTAAATTAATTATCCAAGTCTCCTTGTGATAATTAAACAATTATGCATGGAATTAGAACCCAATTAAGCAAAAAGATCATTTAATACACATCAATCCAATCAATTGATCAAAAATCAAAATTACCCATAAGAATTCAACACAATATTCAATCACCCATAAGCATCAAAACACCCTAGCACTAAGAATTTAGTCAAACATAATAAAAGAAATTAAACCCATGACATTAATAAAATAAGATATTGTCATTACAAGAGATTGAACCAATAAAACTAAAATTAAAGGTAAAATATCACCTAATTAGCATCCAAACATTAAGAAACCATCCTTTGATCATCCAATTTGAAGAAGTAATGCAAAATCTAGCTATGTGTGTGTAAAAGTGTAACGCCCGAATCAGTATAATTCCACTTACTTATCCAAATTTGAGTCGTCACTTAGTGAAAGGGAAAAAGTAAGATAAATTTTTTTTTTAAGAAAAGGAATCGATAAGGGAAAATATAAAAGAAAACAATGAGATGATTCTTAACTTAAAGTATTCAGCATCAACCTAAAATCCTAATCATTAAAACATGAGCATAATTAACCGTAGCGGCGGAGAAAGTATTGTGAGTCTAAGTTTTAGCAAAAGCGGATAGAGAGTCTAAAATTTGCGAGACAGGAAAATAAAAGCGTTTAAGCATTCAAATATTATATGGCGGGGAAGGCCGAGTCTCTGCTGCTCCCGTACTCCATCGGCTCACCTGAAAAATATTTAAAAAGGGCATGAGAATTTGAATTTCTCGGTGTGGGTAGCCCGCACGCTATCATGCATACGATTAATATCATACACATCAATCATATTTTTTACAAAAAGTAAACACCGAGACGGACCACCTCCACTCGTAAAATAACCGAGACAATACCAACATCGCTCGTAAACCAAACATGATTTAGCAATGATATTTCAACTATGACATAAATAAAGGCAATACGGTTAGTGCCACCCACCTTAAAAAGAAGTTCGAAAGTATGACTTGAAAGGGGAAAACGTCCGAGCAAATCACCGACCGGTCGTACTCGTTCCTAAAGAAAACCTTTTGGGTTTTAGTTTCTTATCGAGGAATAAATACGGTGCGTTGGTCCCAAAGGACTTTTGATTACTTATACGTCTTTTGTCTTTTAGTCGTAAATTATTGGAACTCAAATTTTTCGACACAAGAATATATATTTATATATATATATATATTATATATTATATATATATATATATATATATATAAGACTCTTACTAACATGATCCTAAGTATGACACGTAAAATGGAAAACACCTTTTCAAAAGTAGTAATTCAAGCATTATGACAACTTCTGCCCACTCTCGACTTTGGGGCATTTTCTAAAATATAAATAAATCATCTAAAAATTTGGCAAAAGCACAGTAGACACACTCTTAAAGTGTATATCACACATAAAATATGGTCTCATTAAAAAGGTATACGAAAATTGGGTTTTGAATTTATTTTCTAGGTCGAAATAAGATGTTCCAGAAAGTTTTCAATGTTGAGACACCATTGAAATAATTTTCTTAATAATACTAAAACACTTCCGAAAATTATGAAATTTTTACAGTAGATACCTTATGAAGTCACCAACATTTCCTTAGTTTTGACTTTAGGCAAGATACGAAGGGAAAAGGGTGTTTTTGGCTCATTTTTGGAAAAGGGACAGAAACATTTCTGCCTTCCCAGTCACGTACCAACTAGAGAAATAATTTTTGTAAAACTATTTAGACTACTCCTAAATTCATGGAAAAATCCAGAAACGAAGCTAACATCATGTAGTATTTTATTTACCAGTGGCAAATAAAAGCTATTTCGTCCTACATTCTAAATATGCAGACAAACATGCCAAAGTAGTAAGTTACAAAAACGTATCGGTTTAAACTTCGACGGGAAAACAGGTAGTTCATCTATTCACATGCTATGGACACTTAAAAACTTATTCTCACCTTCAAAACCATGAAACCTTCAACTCTTTCATAAAGAAAATATCATGCTACCAAGAAATAAATAAGACCTCAAGAAAACACATGCCATTTTTTCCATTAAGAGTTTTAAGGAAGAGAGTTAAGGTTTGAGGTGTGGTCACCTTTATAGTCTTTCTTTAAAAAGGCTAGGGCCAAATGCTTCCTTCAAGCTCTTCCTAGGAATGGCTCTACTCCTTTGCACCTTGAAGGAAGAAGAAATGGCTTGAGGTGAGGGTTGGATGTGTGTATGTGGGAAAAGTTGGGAGAAGAAGAAGGTTTTCCTCCTCCCTTGTGAAGATGGCCGAAAATGGGGGTGAAGGGGAAGAGAAATGCTTCCTTTCTTTTGATGACTTGAATAAGGGGAAGAAGTGGTGCCCAAGCAACTTAAAAGAGCATGTGGGAAAAGATGGAGGGTCAAGATCAAAGCAAGTGGATGGTGGGATGGAAGAGAAGGACAAAAATTAATTAAAAGGAGGGGTACAAGTACTATGGGTCAACACACTTTGTCTTGGTGTGTTGGCCCTTGAAGATGGCTGCAAAATCCCACCCCCTTGGACGTCCAAAATGTGGGCCCCACAAGCCTTTGGCTTGTGGTGGCCCTTCGATTCGGGCGTGCGGTTCGATCTTGAAAAACGGGGCTCCGTTTGATATTTTGGGGCTCCGGAAGTTACGTTTCGTTCATTTAATCACTAAATAATTTTATAATCTTAAAAGTTTGTAATTAAGGAGGCTTTTAATTTATTTTATTAATTCGGTTCTCGGTTGGTTCAATTTTTGTTCGGTAGATTCGAAATTCGGCATTTTTGGGTTTTTCGCCCAATTTCGCGACTATATTAAAATTCTCGAGTTATTAGTACAAATGGATTATTCACTTCTTTTAGACTTGAATTTTATCCACCTTTCGACTATCGAGTCTTGGTTCGATCGTATTAGGTTTCTAGAGTCTTGTCGGTTCGGTTCTGCTCGTCCGATTACCCAAAATCGAAAATTTTGAATAACAAAGAAGTTTCCTTTTCGAAAGAAAAATCAAGCATAACATAACACTCACGCAAGTAAATAAATAAATCATAAATTGGGTCCGGGTATTACATTTTACCCACCTTCAAAGAAATTTCATCCCGAAATTTGGCTTACCTAATCAAATCTAGGTCTTGCGGGTATTTTGCTAAAATCTCGTCCTCCCTCTCCCAAGTGGCTTCTTCCTTCCCGTGTCTACTCCACTGTATTAAAACCAAAGGAATTTCTCGATTCCTAAGTTTGTGCATTTTTCTTCCTAGGATTTTCGCAGTGTCTCTCCATATGTCGTCTCGTCCCAATTCTAAGTCTCTGAAGTTGATAATGTGCTCGGGGTCACCTACATACTTCTGATTGAAGAAACATGGAAGATGTTGTGTACTTGGGATAGGTCAGGGGGTAGAGCTAAGCGATAAGCTACGTCTCCAACCTTCTCTAGTATATCAAAAGGTCCGATGTAGCGGGGTTTCGGTTGCCTCTTTTCCCAAAGCGGATCAATCCTTTCATTGGTGCTACCTTGAGAAATACCTTTTCTCCAACTTCAAAATGTAGGTCCTTCCGGCGAGTATCGGCGTACGATTTTTACGGTCTTGTGCAGCCTTGATCCTTTCCTTAATCCGAGAAACAATTTCCACCGACTGTTCCACAAGTTCGGCCCTAAAATCTTACGAACTCCTACTTCGTCCCAACAGATGGGTGATCTGCATCTCTTCCCATAAAGTGCCTCAAAGGGTGACATTTGAATCGTAGCTTGATAAGCTGTTATTGTAGGCGAATTCCACAAGTGGTAGGTGAGTCTCCCACTTCCTTCGAAATCCATAGCACATGCCCTCAACATATCCTCCAAAGTCTGAATGGTTCTTTCTGATCTGTCCGTCTGATGCGGGTGGTAAGCGGTCTTTGAAGTTTAAATGCGTTCCCAAGGCTTGCTGCAGCTCTTCCAAAACTTAGAGTGAAGCGAGGATCTCTATCTAAACTATCGAAACCGGTACACCGTGCGGTCTAACAATTTGCTCTATGTACAGGGCTAGTTTGTCTAAGGAATAAGTCATGCCCATGGGTATGAAGTGCGCGGTTTTGGTAAGTCTATCTACAACTACCCAAATAGCATCATGATTCCTTACGGTCTTGGGAAAATCTGTGACGAAATCCATGGTGATATTTTCCCATTTCCACTCGGGTATTTCTAAAGGGTGAAGTAGCCCGGACGGTCGCCGATGGTCGACTTTGACTTGTTGGCGGGTCGAGGCATTTCCTTACGAAGTGGGCTATCGTCCTTTTCATACCCCTCCACCAAAAAGTCTCCCTCGGTCCCGGTACATCTTCGTCTCTCGGGGTGAACGGAGTAAGGAGTGTTGTGTGCTTCTTTCAGAATTTCATCCCTCGAGTCCCTCGTCCTTTGGCACACAAATTTGTCCTTCGAACATTAGGGTTCCATCGGTGCTCAAGGTAAAGCCTTTGATGGTTCCCTTCTCAACTCGGAATCTCATTCCTTCGAGGAATTTATCCTTTCTCTCGAGCGTCTCGAGCCTCTCTCTCGGGGTTGGTTGTAGCGTGATAGCATAGATCACGGCATCTGTACAACATTGTCTAGTGAACTCCATGTTCATTCGAGCAAAGTCCTGGTTAGTGCCATTTGTCCTGTTGGCATGGCGTTGGTATGCCGATTCCCTTCCTACTCAAGGCTTCGGCCACAACATTCGCTTTCCCGGGGTGGTAGTGGATCGTGCAATCATAGTCCTTCACTAGCTCGAGCCATCTCCTTTGGCGCATGTTTAACTCTTTTTGTGTGAAGAAATACTTCAAGCTCTTATGGTGCAGGTAGATCTCGCACTTCCCCGTAAAGGTAGTGCCTCCAGATCTTTAGAGCATGAACTCTGCCCGGCCTTCTAAGTCGTGGGTTGGGTAGTTCTGTTCATGGGTCTTCATTGTCGTGACGCGTATGCAATGACCTTTCCATATTGCATAAGGACACATCCCAAACCAGACAAGGATGCATCGGTGTATATCACAAATCCCTCGGTTCCATCGGGATAGTTAACACCGGTGAAGAAGTTAATTTCTTCTTGAGCTCTTGGAAACTTTCCTCACATGCAGGGCGTCCAAGCAAACTTCTCGTTCTTCTTGGTTAGGTGCGTCGGGGTTTTGCAATTCGTGAGAAGTCCTGGATGAATCTTCTATAGTATCCCGCTAATCCAAGAAAACTTCTTATTTCGTTGGCATTAGTTGGGGTCTTCCGATCCATTATGGCTTCTAACTGCGGGGTCCATCTCAATCCCTTTAGATGAGATTATGTGTCCCAAAAACATAACTCGGTCGATCCAAAACTCACACTTGCTGAATTTTGCATATAGCTTCTCTTGCCTCATTGTTTCCAAAACAATCATGAGGTGTTCTTCGTGTTGGTCCTTGTCCTTGGAGTATATCGGTATGTCATCGATAAACACAATGACAAATTGATCTAAGTATTGGTGGAACACCCGGTTCATCAAATCCATGAATATAGCCGGAGCGTTTGTTACTCCAAAAGGCATCACCGTAAACTCGTAGTGTCCATAACGAGTCCTGAAGGCCGTCTTTGGGATATCACTCTCCTTGACCTTGATTGGTGATAGCCGGACCTCAAATCGATCTTCGAAAACACGGCGGCATTCTTCAACCGATCGAACAAGTCCTCAATCCTTGGCGGAGGGTACTTGTTCTTGATGGTCACCGATTCAACCCTCTATAGTCGATGCACATTACGAGAGTTCCATCCTTCTTCTTTACGAATAGAACAGGTGCTCCCCGGGGTGAAATGTTGGGCCTGATGAATTTCTTCTCCAGAGTTCTTGGAGTTGTTCTTTCAACTCTTCTAGCTCCTTTGGTGCCATTCGATGCGGTGCCTTTGACACAGCGTAGCTCCTAGTGTCAAATCGATGGAGAATTCTATCTGTCGATCGGGCGGTACACGACAATTCCTCTGGGAACACATCTCGGGGTATTCTCTCACGATGGATACGTTCATCGGCGTCTTTTCATCCTTCTTCACTACTTGAGGCGTTGACTAGGTATCCTTTGCATCCTTCTTTCCGTAAAAGCTTCTTGGCTTTCATTGCGGAGATTACGAATCCCGAGACTTGGCTCGAGTTCCACGAAAAGTGTAACGTTGTCCATTTTTATCCTCAAAGTCTATATCTCGGCTTGCACATCTTATAGTTGCTTTATGCCTAATAAGCGATCTATTCCCAAAATTAAGTCGAAATCTTTCATCTTAAGGGCGTGAAGATTAGATTCTATCTGGTGTCCATCCGGTTCTATCTTCACTCCTCTAACTTGGGTCCGGATATCTATCACGTTCCCAGACAGAACACTCACCCTCGTGGCTTCTCCTACTACGCGTTCTAACTTTAGTTTCTTACTAAAGTCTTGACACGAAGGAGTGGGATGCTCCGTGTCAAACAATACATAAGCGGGTTTACCAAAAACTTGTAGAGTACTGTCATAGTCTCGTTACGATTCTGGTCCTCCTCTACTTTCTCGTCTAGAATCGCGTTCACTTGAGCCCTTCCTCTCTATCCCGGGGCCGGTACATTTCTCCTTGGTGGTCCGAGGCAAAGGAGGATTTCCTGCAGGCGGTCCAGCGGTGGACGTTCGCGGTGGCCTGTGCGGGCGGTTATTTCCCATTTGGGGCAATCTAGGCTGGTTGATGGCCATTGGGATATTCCCGTGCTTTGCAGCTTTGGACAATCCGAGCGTCGATGCCACTGGCTATCGGCGGTAAAGCAGTGCCGATCCGGCGTACTCTGTGTGCCTTCCCTACACTTTGAGCAAAGGGCGGTGACCTTTGTCCAGCGAGCACGAAATTATTCCCTTTGGGTGTCGACTCTGGTTTCCCTTGAAATTTGGTGTCCTCCCTTGTTAATCGGTCAAACGCAGATGGGGTAGCCTTGAATTCTAGCCCCAAACCGATTGACACGATGAGTGCTCGGTCGAAAACCTCATTGTAGCTCTATAGTTTCAATCCTGAAACGACTCCTCCAATTTATGGCCTTAAGCCTCTCTCAAACCTCCTAGCTTTTCTCTCATCGATGCCCACCGGATGTGGAGCATATCTCGACAACTTTGTTGAATTGCCTCTCGTATTAAGTCACCGAGAGGTTCCCTTATCGAAGGGTCACAAATTCCACCTCTTTACGGTCTCGGAGTGCCTCCGAAGTATCTGTTCATGATGGCTTCTTTAAAGCCTTCCCGGATCGATTGCTTGTCTTCCTTCGGCGTTGAGTGCGTTCAAAGCTTCCCACCACTTGGCGGCATCCTCGGCCAACCAAGCGAGCGCAAGAAACCTTCGTGCGTCGGTCGAGTTCATGTGTTTGAAGATTCTCTCCGGCTCGGAGAGCCATTCTTGATCTCCATGGGTCCTTCCTTCCCATTAAGGCGGGGTGGTTGCATTCTTACGAGCGTCTCGGCAATCCCGGTCATCCTCGAGGAGCGGAGTACGTGCGGGTGAGGCGGTTGGTGTTGCATGAAGTTACGGCGGGGAATTAAAGAATCCATGTCGGCTCCCGAGCGGCGTTGGCGGTGAGGTGCCGCAGGAGGTGGTGGTGGGGGTTCTTTGTCCTATTGACTCTTCCGAGTTCTCCCTACGGCGGTTTCTGGTCTTCCTCGGGGTGCCATCCTATTTAGGTGTTGAGAAAATAATATTTATTACATATAGATAGGTATGATCAAATTCAAAAACAGAACCCAATTACGTTGAATTGATAGTTCGCTAGCACCGATTATACAATTGGAGTCTTGAAACCGGAGGCATCTTGTCTGGCTCGGCAACACGATTGCGAACTCTATCTTTCGTAAGTTAGGGAACTAGTGACGCACATCATCAACAATAATTGAGTAAAAGTAAGCGGATAGAATAAAGTGAATCGTAAATACGAATCACACGACAAAGATATATAGATAATGAAAATCACGGGAGGTAATCCTACAACCCGAAAGTACATACATCGAAAATAACAATAAAAGGTTCATGCTAAGCCTCTATCTACTGGTCTAGATACTACAAGGAACCTAAGAAATAAAAACAATGGAAAAAGCCTAGATCCTACGGATCTTGCCGAGCCAGGCGGCTAGTGGTCTCGGTCGGTCCGGCCGGTCGGTTATGGATCCCTCGTCGGCGAGGATGGGGACTCTCTCTTGAGGCGGGTCGGTCTCATCAGCCCACCCGAAAATCCACTCTCCTCCCATAGATTGCGCGCCTCCTCCCAAGCTCCCTTTGCGTCACGGCGGTAGTACTCGAACCTTTCAACAATGCTGTGATCGCTTCTCCCTCAAGAGATCAACTTTCTCTTGTTGCTCCCTCGGTTTCTTCTCTGCTTTCTCGACCTCGAGGTCTACGTTCTTCGTGTCAATCGCATAGATAGCGGCCTTGCGCTCGTAAGTGGAGCTGCGATAAGTCGCCTCCGTGACTCCTCGCAAGCCTCTAAGGCTGCCCCGATCTCATAGTGTAGCTCACGGATGTACGAGTGAGGCGTACGGGGTAGTAGGAGTGTGAGTCGCATTCCTGTATGCGATCGAAAACAGATGAGCGGCGTGTTTCGCGAACTCAGTCGCAAGGCCTGCCGCAACCGACAGATCGCGGTCGCCTCTCGAGTCACAAGGGCCCTCAAGCTCTGCAAAATCCCTCATATCCTGAAAACGGTGCGTAAAGTCGATGACCGACTGCTCCTAGCCTCGACGTATAGTAACGTATCCGTGTGCGTAGTCCATCGAGTCCTAAGTTTCGTAAAAGGAGTTCTAAGTCAAGGATTCTAACGGTGCTAAGGAAAAGAGAAAAAAATATAGCTATATATAGTAGAGGTATTGTTAGGATTTGAATTTGTATGTTTTGATGATGTTCTTAAAACCTATGTGTAATAGGACCAAATTTGAACTCGTTAGTCACCGATGATCTAGATAGGGTTTATGTCTTAGTACTTAAACTTGCTAGGCTTAACCTTCGTATCGATTGGTTGAGAACTAAAGGTCACGATAAGAAGACTTAAAGATCTAAGAGAGATTTCGTCGAAGTCATTTAGAAGGGCGTCATGATGATCAAGAAGAGATGATAAGAGTTACGCAAAAAGAAGTATTGTCAAGAAAGGTTCAAGTGAAGATAGCAAGGTTGGAATCCATGCTACAAGAAGCTTTAGATGTCTTTGGAGCAAGGTTGAAAGTTGCTAGAGTTGACTTCAAGAAATTCATCGGGGATAACAAAAGTCGAAAGATAACTCTAAGATACTCGAAGTCACCAAGTAAAGATTTGATTATCAATCAAGATCAATCACGACATAATTGATTGGTATCAAAATCAATTATCCAAAGTCAAACAGATCTTCCAACGATCACTTACCATTTCTTTGAAGATCTCGATTGACAAATTAGCCTAACGGCTAGTCAAATTCGAGCATAATAACTCAAGTGAAGGATTTTCAAAAAGATACACACGCGCGAGAAACATCGAGTATTACTCCTTCACTCACCGAAATACACGCTTAACTCTTCATACCGTAAATTGATCAAACACGCTGAATTTACTAAGAGATTTATTTTTGGTCAAGGAAGTGTGAATCACCTTTCATTATCTCGACGAGAAAAGGTTGATTGTTTTAGATCTAAGAGTTAAACACTCAAAGATCGAATCGATTGTACCAAGGGCGGGAACTTGTTAAACTTCCCGTGGTCGAATCCTCAAGGAGATTAGAGGAGACAAGACCGAGTTTGGTGGATAGTAAGGCCCCTGTGGAATCGGGGAGAGTGGACGTAGGATCGTTATATCCGAACCACTATAAAAATCTCTCGTGTCTTTAGTTGCTTTACTGCATTCATACTTATAATTGCTCATTCATCATTTTAATAAACCCGCATTAATCCTGCTAAGTATTCTTCTCAAAGGTTTTCTTTAAAAGGGTTTTTCAAATACACACGAGATTAGCTTCCGCACCATCAAGACTTGAGTTTCGAAGTCTCTTTGATCTCACATAGCACACTCTGAGTACCTTGCCGCAGAAGACTTCAAAGTCTTCTAACCTCACACTCACTCACAAAAAGTTGAAAAAGTTTTGAGTGTGGTAAAGTCTATTCAACCCCCTTCTAGACTTTCCACCTCCTTCGCACATCTCGTCCGGGACCAACAAGTGGTATCAGAGCCGTTCAACCGACCACCGGCTTTGGTTACCAATAGTCTTTGAGGAAAGACTGTTGTGGTCATCTCGAATGCATCTTTTTGAAAAATCGCTTTTCATAAAACTCATTGCATTCATTGCATAATCATTTTTATTACTAATAATGAGTTCTCATAAGAGCAAAAAAAGAAAGCTACGAGTTCTCCATTGAAGACTATGACTACTGGAAATTTCGCATGGAAAATCATCTTGGTGCAATTCATGATAGGATGCTTGAAACACTTGAAGATGGACCAATAAAGTTTTACTTTGAACCAGTAAGTTCTGGGAGCGGTGGAGCGTAAGCATCTACTCGAGAAGATTGAAAAGAAAAGGAGTGAAATGTCAAATGATGAAAGGAAACTATTTAATCTTGATCAAATTGCTCGGACAGAGATCATAGAGACTCTAACCGAGAGAGCTCACGAGAAAGTCAAGACATGTAAGACCGCAAAAGAGATGTGGGAAACCCTAGCACTCATGTGTGAAGGTTCGGAGCAAATTAAAGAAAATAAGTTGCGCCTATTCTACATTCGTTTGACACATTTAAGATGAAGCTTCGATGAGACAATAGATCAGTTGGATCTAAGACTGACAAATATCATCAATAAAGCAAGTTCATTAGGAAAGTCTTATACCGAGAAGGAAATCAACAACAAAATATTGAGATCTCTAACTAGTAAGTGGAGAGTCAAGATCACGTTGATCAAAGATACAAAAGAAGCGAGCAGATAAGTCATCATGAGTTATTTTCACATTTGAAAGCTCATGAATATGATTTGAAACAAGAAGAAGACGAGGACGAAGGAAATTCAAACTCTCTTGGAAAGGAAGTTGCTTTCAAGGTCACTTGAGTCGATCATCAAAAGAACCTATTGGAGAGGATTTAAGCTTGAAAGAACAAATGGCCTCACTTGACTTAAAGTTTGATAAAATGAATTCGAAATTTGGGAAATATAGAAGACATTGGAAGAATTCTAAGAAAACTGGTTTCGTGTCCGGAAACAAATCTTCGGATAAGAGACCGTAAGATTCCAAGGAGGATAGGAGGTTCAAGACTCCGAGAAAGAAAAAGAGAAGAAAGTCCAAGAAGAAGAGACTTTTCTCCAAAAAGGGATTCTAGTCCAAGAAGATCCTCAAGAAGTGATGCTTGCTATAATTGTCATAAATCGGGACATTTCGGTTATGATTGTCCAGATCTAACTCCAAGAGAAAGAGAAGAAAAGAGATTGATGAGGAATGAAAGTTTGGCAGACAAACGTGCTTTGGTGGCGTAAGAGGAGGATACTCTTTCAAGTGATTCAACATCATCTTGAGACTTCTCTTGAACAATGATTTGTGTCTTATGGCCAAAGGAGATGAGGTACTTTCTGATTCCTGCTCTTCGTCCGCTTCTCGTGTGTCTTTTGCGAGAAGAATTTGACCATAACTTTGTTGATAAGTTAATGGAAGATCTCAAAACTGCTATAAATGCTTACAACTGTGTGGAAAAGGAGAATGTGAGCTTGAAAGAAGAAATTGATCGATTTACACAAGAATCTATTAGCAAGACATCCGAGACACTAACAGATTCTAATCGAGATAACTTCGTAAGAGTTAAATACTCTTAAAATGAAGTATCTTGAACAGATTTGCTGGTAGAAAGGTTGCTTGGAGAATCTTGAGAAAAGCGATCGATTGAAGATTCTACAAGCGAAATTCGATGAACTTTTCCATCGGCATGAGCGTATAAAATCAAGTGAGGAACGTTTAAGTTTGAGGTTGGATCAATCGAACAAAGCTTCTCACGCAGTTCAAACAATAGTTGAATCGTCTCAAACACCTAACGTAAAGAAGGGAATTGGTTTTACCATTGCCCGGCTCACGAGGTTCAAACAAGTGTACTTAAGAAGAGTACACATGTTAAGGGTAATGATTTGGTAGGAGAGGGTTCCAAACCTAAACCTGCGATAAGGGTAAAAGGTTGCCGACCCAAGAAATCGATCGAATGGGAAGAAGAGTAGTTATACTCAACAACCTAAACAACCGATGAGGTATCAAAGAAGGGTGAATCCCAACTTAAGAAACCTCGGCAAGGTCGAGAAAAGGTAGACGTCGGCGAAACCATCTCTGTGGAGGCAGTCTCGGTGAAGACTACACAATCTAAGCAAACTTCAAAGCTTGCGATCAATCTACTAAGTCATCTCGTGCCTGTGAGATATGAATCTTTTGATGGCTCAAGTAGAACGTACCTTTATCATCAAAACCCTCGAACCATTGCACAACGGCTGATCACTTCATCTAGAGGACCTCGGAAGGGTCGGAAGTTTTGGAAGGAACACGATCGACACCCATAGACAAACATTCAAGAAGGCACCAAAGGATGAGGTTGTCTATGTTGATATGTATGGAAGAAGGATAAGATCTTGAATACGATAAGAAGAATCTATTCCTATGGATTCCTAAAGATTGTGCTAACTCTCAAGGACCCAAACCTAAAGGGTACCTAAAACTTAACTAAACGTGCAGACGCCGTGGGACATGAAAGAGAGGTTGCTGGGAAAATGTCAGTACATCGATGGGTGCTCGAAGCATATGACTGGAAACAAGCAACTCTTGAGCTCAATAAAATCACAAAATGGCCCACGGGTGGTATTTGGAGACAATAACTTTGGTATTACCAAAGGTGTTGGGACTCTATACATTGGAGATGTACGTGTGGAGGAAGTTTTCTACGTGGAAGGATTAAAGCATAACTTGCTTTCGCCTCACAATTCTGTGATAAGGGATACTCGCTAAGTTCTCTAGTTCTCTGTGTGTTGTTTTGTGTGGCTTAAATGATCGGTACTTTTAAGCGGCCCGAGAAAGGGAAATGTTTATGTTGCGAGAATTTCGTAAATGTCCAAGCAATACATGCCTTGTAGCAAAAAGTACTTCGTAAACAAGCTGGTTATGGCACAAGAGATTGAGTCACATAAATTTCAAAACGCTAAACAAGATAGCCGAAGGTCTCTTGTAGAAGGCTTGCCAAATGAAGTTTTCTCAAAAGATCAGTTGTGACTCGTGCCGTAAAGGAAAGCAAACTAAGGCCTCATTCAAGGAAGTTTCGTACCAACGTCAAGTAGGGTACTACGGTTACTTCACATGGATTTATTTGGCCCGGTATCCCCATTGAGCTTCGGTGGTAGAAAATACACTTTGGTGGTGGTAGATGACTATTCTAGATTCACATGGGTGATATTTATGTTCAAGAAGAATGAAACCATCACAAGATTACCGGAACTGCGAAGAGATTACAAAACGAGAAAGGAGAAAGTGTTGTAAGGATCGAAGTGACAAAGGAACAGAATTCTTAAACTCTCACATAGCGATGTATTGCAAAGAAGGCGGAATTCAACATGAAACGTCGTCGGCCCGCACTCCACAACAAAATGGTGTTCTTTGAGAGGAGAAAGCAGAACACTCAAGGAAGCCGCGAACAATGCTAGCGAGAATACAATGTTCCCGAGGTTTTGGGGCGAGGCCGTGAATACATGCTATACTGAGAATCGAAGTTTGCTGACCAAAGAATATGGAAAGACACCGTATGAGTTATGGAAAGGTAGAATTCCTCGTGTTTCTTTCTTTCGTGTTTTTGGTTGCAGGTGTTTCATTCATGACAACGGCAAATCCAAGTTAAAAACTTTTGACGCCAAGGTCGATGGGATATTTTTAGGATATTCCAAAGACAAGCAAGGCTTATCGAGTTTTTAATAGGAAAACTCTTGTTGTGGAAGAAACACCTCATGTGGTTTTTAATGAATCTATTGTTGAGTCTAAGGACAAAGGAAGAGAAGAGTCACTAGCGAAGGGTTTGAGAAACTTGAACTCAAGGATAAGCCAAATTATGTCAAGGTTCATTTACCTATTCTAGATTCCGATTCTCAAGATGATCGGCAAATCTCAAAGTTGGCGAAAAAGGAAAAGGTATTCTTGAGACAAGAGAAGACTCAAGCGTAACAAAGTCTGTGAAGTAATCTCAAGACTCGATGACTCACCCGAACTCCAGATATAAATTTATCAAATCAAGGGAATGACTCAAAATGATATTCCAATAATGCCTTGAAGAGTTGAACGCATCTAATAGAAGGAATTGGATGACAGATCATCCCGAGTGATTTAATCTTAGGTAATCCTCAAGATGGAGTCAAAACAAGAAGAAGGATAAATCTAGATGGTTTGTTTAGCTGCTATGTCTCTCTTCAAGAACCAAAGAATATTGAAGAAGCATGGTGGACACAAATCGGATAGAAGCTATGCAAGATGAACTAAATCAATTCACACGACAAGATGTTTGGATACTCGTTGATAGACCTAAACATCAAAAAGTGATTGGAACAAAGTGGGTTTTCAAGAACAAGAAAAATGAGAAAGATGAGGTTATTAGAAATAAAGCAAGGCTCGTTGCGCAAGGTTACTCACAATCGTAAGGAATTGACTATGATGAGACGTTTGCCCAGTAGCAAGATTAGAAGCTATAAGATTATTCCTTGCATATGCAGCATATATGAAATTCGAGTATATCAAATGGACGTAAAATCAGCGTTTCTAAATGGAGTTCTTGCGTAAGAAGTATATGTTGAACAACCTCCGTGTTTCGTACAAGGAGATCAAGTATACCGCCTGAAGAAAGCTTTATATGGACTAAAACAAGCCCCTCGAGCTTGGTATGACACATTATCAAAGTTTCTACTTGATCATGGATTTAGTAAAGGGAAGATTGATCGAACTTTGTTCGAATTGAAGAAGATCGTGATATTCTCTTGAAGTACATTTATGTGGACGACATAATCTTTGGATCACCAAACAAGAAGCTTTGTGAAAAATTTAGTAAATTGATGCAAAGTAAGTTTGAAATGTCTATGATGGGGGAAATGAATTATTTCTTAGGACTTCAAGTCAAACAAACTTCAAAAGGAATATTCATAAATCAAGCAAAGTATACCAAAAATATGCTAGAAAAATTTAGAATGATAACAAGCAAAGATGCAAAAATTCCCATGGTGACAAATTACAAGATGGATCCAGGATGAGGATGGTGAAAGTGTTGATCGGACTATGTACCGAGGACTAATAGGTTCTTTCTTTGTACCTAACGTGCCAGCGGAACTGACATTTCTTTCGCGATTGGAGTATGCGCAAGATTTCAAGCCAATCCAAAGAAAAGTCATTTGGATGCGGCAAAGAAGATCTTAAAATATCTCAAGGGTACCACAAACTTGGGTCTTTGGTATCCTGGCGATGACAATTTGGAACTCGGTGGATATTACGATTCGGACTATGGTGGTTGTAGAATCGATAGAAAGTCAACCACAGTACTTGTCAATTTCTTGGAAGTAAGCTGGTCTCGTGGTTTTCTAAGAAGCAAACTTCGGTGGCTACATCAACCACGAGGCGAGTATATGGCCGCGGAAGTTGTTGCTCTCGATTACTTTGGATAAGTCAACAATTACAAGATTATCACATTATCACTAAAGAAATTCCTATCTTTTGTGATAGCAATGATCTGATGCTATTACTCGAGAATCCGATACTTCACACAAGATGCAAGCATGTAGATATACGTCATCACTTCATCGAGAGATCATGTCGAAAAGAGAAACATTCGAATGGAAAAGATTCATACTGGTCGGCAGAGAGCGAGATATTTTTACAAAACCTTTGGCGAAGCACGGTTTAGAGATCTATCGGTGGAACTAGGTCTATTAGATCCGGGAAAAAGCGACTTCAAGAAAGGTATAAAGCTTGAAGCAGTATAAAGCTTCTTTGAAGAAGAGTATAAAAGCTCTTTGCGGCGAACTTTCAAACCCGCTTTGGAGAAGGGTCTAAAACCTTTCTTTCTGATGCTCGGTGGTATCGATTGATTACAATATCAACCGAGATATGTCACTCGTACTCTCTCGATTTACTTTTTATTCTTTTTAAAAATTATTCTTGATATAAAATATTCCTTGTTTCTTGTTGCTAAATTAATTTTTGAATATTTTATTTCCTTACTTATCCTCGGCTCACGAAAATTAGCTGTGAATTGTCAAATCAAATCTTTTCAACCATGGGGTATGGGATAATTTTCCTTTAAAATATTATTTCCTATTCTATTTCTCGGACGAAAATTTCTCAAATTTTGGAAATTTACCTTTTTCAAATCGAGGCGAGGACACGCACTTTTCGAATTCGAACCGTTTAATTCATAACCGTTCGATCGATCGTGCAATATGCCAATCAACGTTCAAATCTTATTTTGTAATTTTAAAATTTTAGCGGTTTCTTTCTTCTTTCTTATAAATTGGTGTTATTTTCTCTCTCTTCCTCATTACTTCATACTATTGTTCATCTCTTTCCTTCTTGATCTTTGTTCACCTTCTCTAAGTTAATATCAATGGCTCCCAGCAATCTTCTTCGAAAATCGCGAGGGAAACACAAGACTCTCGACCCTCTGGTTCTATCGGAAAAAGTACGGAGTGAATTATCCGTAGATTTTAGAACAAGCTGGACGGCGGAAGCGGTGGAGATTCTGAATCTCCTATCGATCGGGGTTTGTATCGATCTTGTTCGGCTCATTCTCTGAACGGCGAACTCTTGATGCTTATGTGGTACGTTTAAGTTCGTGGTGATTTTGGTAAGAAACGAGGATCAAAACGGCAGTGTTTGGCGAGTCGACCATCGGACGAGAGGATGTTCATCAACATTTAGGGTTATCACCGCAAGGTATTGACCCGAGAATCTTATATGTCAGATAATCATCTCGAAGCCTTTCGTTCTCTAGCGAAAACTTCATGTCGGCATCATGTGTCGGATTTGAAGAAAGCATATCTCAAAAGGAAGTATAGGCTGTTGTTTGACATCATGGTGAAAGTGATGTTTGGTGAACGCCGGAGTATGGATTGATAAGTCGAGGCGTTTGTGTGCTTTAAAGGCGATTGTGGATGGAGTCGAGTGTGATTGGAGTCGAGTAAATTCTTTGAGATTCTGCGAAGGAAAAGAATAGGTTCTTTCGGACGAGAGGTGGTTGGAAATCCGAGAAGTGAAGGTATGGGGTGTGGAAGCAGTCGTTTCCATGTCGAACAAGATTACGGTTATTCTTGGAAAGGGTGATGCCCAACACGGCGTGGGACCCAAAGTGGACGAAACCATATACAAAGGCAAAGTTTATCTTTGAATAAGGATGAGGAGCTCGGTGGTCCTCCCGATTCGATGATGAAGAAGACAGTGAGATTGAGGGGAACCCGCAGATGTGTCACCCATCGGAGGAATTGCCCGAGAATGGATATTGGTGGAAAAGATGAGGCATCAAAGATTCGGATATTAGTGATCGAGGCACCGGCAAGTTCAAAGGCTGCTAGTACGGAGAAGACTCGGAAGTCTTACGGCGAAAGATCAAATTCCGATTTCACGGCTACCGCAGAGAAAGGCAAAGAGGTTCACCGTGGCAACCCGGAAAGATTCGGTGAGCGGTCGTACCGAGGAGCACAGATGCCTCCTAAGGTATCTCTGGAAAGAAAGGATCGTCGGTGGTGGATGCAATGGAGGTTGATGATTCTCCGATTTCGGATCTTTGAAGAGATGGTCTCTCATGAATCCGCCGGTGAGGAGGAACGAGTCCCAATTCCGTTTCCTTCTCTTTACGAGATTCCCTCTTCTTCCAAGCTTGCTGCACCGATGGAAATTGGCGATGATGTTGCGGGCATGGGTGCCGCCGAGCCTATCACCCGAGTTCTTGAGGGTGATCACGGTGGAGGTGTGGTTGGAGATATCCCAATGCGAGATGGTTAACCTTCGATAGACCACGTGGCCCATTTGAGAAGTGTTTGATTACCGAGGTTTCTACTTGGGTGGGACAAGTTTCCTAGATTACGGGATATGTCGGAGGAGCGAAGCCTGGCCGATAGACATCCTAGTATGGAGAAATGCGAGGTGGAGCAATAGATGATCTTATTCTTCGGCAAATGAGATTGGCCATAATGAGTTCTCTCTATGGGAGTTCGAACTACGAGAACAAGGCTGGAGTTGCCAAAGCTTTTGACCTAACTACGAGATCATCGATTGCATGCCTAGTTGCTCGGCTGATGGATGAACCGAGAACCCTGCTGAAGGTAGTTCGGCTCCTCCTTTTCGGTTCTGAAGAGATCAAGAAAGGTGTTTCTACTATCCCTCCTCCTCTTCCCCGATTTTACATCATTCGCTTGCCAAATTTTATGCACTGTTATTGTTCATGAGGATGCTGTATAACTCTTACTCCTCAAAGTTTCTTGAGTTAACCTGACAGTATGCTTCAATGTTTTCTGTATTGGCTGCTAAATACACTCCTCTTGCTGAGTCTATTGAGTCGTCCAAGTCCTACATCGAGGTGCCATTGAGCGGCCCCCTCTTTGATCCGTCAAGCTACGCCAATATGTTTTCCCGAGCAACGAGGAGACTATCATCGAAACACTTTACGGCATAATGTTGAACAACATAAATGAGGTGAGAAAGCACGTTGAGAGTGTGAAGGTGAAGGTGAGAAAGAAGCCACTCTCGGGGAAGGTGTTTCTTGAAAGAGAGGCGATTGAGGACAGATTTCGGACAAAGATGGAAGATCGAGTTGAAGAAACTCGGTGCCATGGAAGCACGATTAAAGGAAGGAATTGATCGAATGCGGCTATCCAATCATCTATCTTTGGACATGGGAAAGCAAATTACGGTGTCGGGAGGCAAATGCTAGATTGACGGACGGCTATCGCGGTGACATCGCTGCTGCTGTTCAAAGCATCACTCAAAATCGATGAGAAGATTGCTTCTCCAATAGCATTTGAGTATGCTTTGAAGCTGCAGTTCACGGAAAAGTTTCACGCCTGAGGCGGGATATCCTTGCCAAGATGACGGAAATGGAAGGTCGGTGGACCCCTCTTTTGAATGATGTTAAAAGGGGAAAGCCGATTGAGAAGCTGAGATGGTTGTGAGAGATGAGGCTAAGGATAAAGAATTGAAGGATCGAAGGATAAAGGTGGAGAGGCTGTTGAAAGTTTTTCTGTTGGAACGGAAAGAAAAAGCGAGTTGAAAAGGGCATTGCGAGAGTCTGCTGGAATGGGTGAAGATGAAGGTCGAGTTCCCAACCACCGAAAAGGAGAAGGTTGGTTAAGATGTACGAAAAAGTTCAAGGAAAGTCTGTGAAGAAGAGTTGGAGGCTTTGCATGAGGAAGCCTTCTGGTGACTTAGAAACTAGAAGGATGGAAGAGAAGGATAGTCACAAGATGATCAAGCTACTAGGGAAGCAAGGGAAAGATGTGGATGTCTTTGGAGAGCAAACAGCGATTCATACCGAAGAAAGGCTGCTGTAAGCAAACTGCGTGTCAAGGAAGAAGCGAGGGTAAGAAAGGAAAGAAGCTTCTTTGGAGCGGAAGTGAGGAAGACTTTATCCTCCCCCACAATTCGATGGTTTTGTGGATGATTGTTGTCCTCCGGAGAGATTTGAGGACTGGAAAGCAAAGAGGGATTTCATCTGCTCATACTATGTCTGCAAGAGTATTGGCGTCGGGGCCACGGCCGAATGAAACATTCTTTGCTTGGATGGAGGAAAAGCACGTGATCTCAGGCGAGATATTCCGAGAGCTTCTGTGGAATTCAACCTAAACCTTCAAGCGCGAGAATTTGAAAAGATTCCTACTCCGATCCACGGATGGGAAGTTTGACCCAGTGAGTGTTCGCAGGGGCAGCTCAAAATCTGCCTTGGTGAGGTCAACCCACCTATTGGAACAAATAACGAGAGAACTCTATGATAGAGTGTATGAGTGGCTAAACGTTCAGCGAGGTTTTGAAGGTATGGTGAGGAAGACATGAAGGTTCTTTGGTTGAGAAGCTAGGCTGAGAAGTGATGTTAGTATTTTTTTATGCATTTCCTTGTTATCTCTTGTTCTTTTTGCTTTTCACTTACGTAATATGTCTTGTTTGATATATATATGAATAGAAGTGAATATTTTGCCTAGACAACTTCTCGTTGTCAAATTTGGTTTTGATTGAGATCTTTTTAAGGTCTCTTTGTTTTTTTTTTTTTTTTCTTCTTCTTATCTGTGAGCGGTTCTCAAGAAGGTTTTAACATCATCAAAAGGGAATTTGTTAGGATTTGAATTTGTATGTTTTGATGATGTTCTTAAACCCTATGTGTAATAGGACCAGTGAACTGTTAGTCGGTGATGATCTAGATAGGGTTTATGTCTTAGTACGGTTAAACTTGCTAGGCTTAACATACGTATCAGATTGGTTGAGAACTAAAGGCCGATAAGAAGACTTAAAGATCTAAGAGAGATTTCGTTCGAAGTCATTTAGAAGGGCGTCATGATGATCAAGAAGAGATGATAAGAGTTACGCAAAAGAAGTATTGTCAAGAAAGGTTCAAGTGAAGATAGCAAGGTTGGAATCCATGCTACGGCAAGCTTTAGATGTCTTTGGAGCAAGGTTGAAAAGTTGCTAGAGTTGACTTCAAGAAATTCATCGGGGATAACAAAAGTCGGAAAGATAACTCTAAGATACTCGAAGTCGGTCAAGTAAAGATTTGATTATCAATCAAGATCAATCACGACATAATTGATTGGTATCGAGAAAATCAATTATCCAAAGTCAAACAAATCTTCCAACGATCACTTACCATTTCTTTGAAGATCGATTGACAAATTAGCCTAACGGCTAGTCAAATTCGAAGCATAATAACCGAAGTGAAGGATTTTCAAAAAGATACACGCACGAGAAACATCGAGTATTACTCCTTCACTCACTTTGAAATACACGCTTAACTCTTCATACCGAGAAATTGATCAAACACGCTGAATTTACTAAGAGATTTATTTTTGGTCAAGGAAGTGTGAATCACCTTTCATTATCTCGGTACGAGAAAAGGTTGATTGTTTTAGATCTAAGAGTTAAACACTCAAAGATCGAATCGATTGTACCAAGGGCGAACTTGTTAAACTTCCCGTGGTCGAATCCTCAAGGAGATTAGAGGAGACAAGACCGAGTTTGGTGGATAGTAAGGCCACTGTGGAATCGGGAGAGTGGACGTAGGATCGTTATATCCGAACCACTATAAAAATCTCTGTGTCTTTAGTTTGCTTTACGCATTCATACTTATAATTTGCTCATTCATCATTTTAATAAACTGCATTAATCACCTGCTAAGTATTCTTCTCAAAGGTTTTCTTTAAAAGGGTTTTTCAAATACACACGAGATTAGCTTCCGCACATCGTAGAAGACTTGAGTTTCAAGTCTGCTGATCTCACATAGCACACTCGAGTACCTTGCTGCGAGAAGACTTCAAAGTCTTCTAACCTCACACTCAGCTCACAAAAAGTTGAAAAAGTTTTGAGTGTGGTAAAGTCTATTCAACCCCCTTCTAGACTTTCCACCTCCTTGCACATCTCGTCAGGACCACATGAGGTATATATATAGCGCCGCAATACACATATACACAAGATCTAAAATCACACACATGTTACGATTTCATCGTCAAGCATACTACTTTCACATTTTTTTGAGTCCATACTACGATTCTTATGAAACATTCACAACAAATACTTTAAAGGAAAACAAGAAACTTTGTACCTCGGAGTTACATTTTGCGGCGGCAGACTTCCTTCCCACACCGTCCTAACTAAGTCTTTACACTTATGATAAAATTTTTACAAGTAAGAGCACGAAAAATTTTGAATAAAACTTTCTTTTCGCATAAAAATTTCATTTGGTCCGAAGTTTTGAGCCTAAGCTCGATACCACCTGTAACGCCCGAATCCAGATAATTCCACTTACTTATCCAAATTCGAGTCGTCACTTAGTGAAAGGGAAAAAGTAAGACAAATTTTTTTAAGAAAAGGAATCGATAAGGGAAAATATAAAAGAAAACAATGAGATGATTCTTAACTTAAAGTATTCAAGATCAAGCTAAAATCCTAATCAAGAAACAGAGCATAATTAACCGTAGCAATGAGAAAGTATTGTGAGTCTAAGTTTTAGCAAAAGCAGATAGAGAGTCTAAAATTTGCAGACAGGAAAATAAAAGCGTTTAAGCATTCAAATATTATATGGCGGGGAAGGCCGAGTCTGCTTGCTCCCAAGACTCCATCGGCTCACTGAAAAATATTTAAAAAGGGCATGAGAATTTGAATTTCTCGGTGTGGGTAGCCCGCACGCTATCATGCATACGCTTTAATATCATACACATCAATCATATTTTTACAAAAAGTAAACACCGAGACGGACCACCTCCGCTCGTCGAGACGGACCACCTCCGCTCGTAAAACAATCGAGACGATACCAACATCGCTCGTAAACCAAACATGATTTAGCAATGATATTTCAACTATGACATAAATAAAGGCAATACGGTTAGTGTCACCCACCTTAAAAAGAAGTTCGAAAGTATGACTTGAAAGGGGAAAACGTCCGAGCAAATCACCGACCGGTCGTACTCGTTCCTAAAGAAAACTTTTTGGGTTTTAGTTTCTTATCGAGGAATAAATACAGTGCGTTGGTCCCAAAGGACTTTTGATTACTTATACGTCTTTTGTCTTTTAGTCGTAAATTATTGGAACTCAAATTTTTCGACACAAGAATATATATATATATATATATATATATATATATATATATATATATATATATATATATATATATATATATATATATATATATATATATATATATATATATATATATATATATATATATAAGACTCTTACTAACATGCTCCTAAGTATGACACGTAAAAATGGAAAACACCTTTTCAAAAGTAGTAATTCAAGTATTATGACAACTTCCGACTGCCCACTCTCGACTTTGGGGCATTTTCTAAAATATAAATAAATCATCTAAAAATTTGGCAAAAGCACAGTAGACACTCTCTTGAAGTGTATATCACACATAAAATATGGTCTCATTAAAAAGGTATACGAAAATTGGGTTTTTGAATTTATTTTCTAGGTCGAAACAGTGTTCCAGAAAGTTTTCAGTATTGAGACACCATCGAAATAATTTTCTTAATAATACTAAAACACTTTCAAAAATTATGAAATTTTTACAATAGATACCTTATGAAGTTACCAACATTTCCTTAGTTTTGATTTTAGGCAAGATACGAAGGGAAAAGGGTGTTTTTGGCTCGTTTTTGGAAAAGGGACAGAAACATTTCTGCCTTCCCAGTCACGTACCAACTAGAGAAATAATTTTTGTAAAACTATTTAGACTACTCCTAAATTCATGTAAAAATCCAGAAACGAAGCTAACATCATGTAGTATTTTATTTTTATTTTTATAAAAATAATAACCGAAGTGAGGAATGCCAGAAAAATCGAAGAGTCACAAAAACGTCACAGATTGTCACACTAACTTCAAAAATTCATAGATTATTGAATATAACTCCAAAATGCATGAGACCAGTGGCAAATAAAAGCTATTTCGTCCTACTTTCTAAATATGCAGACAAACATGCCAAAAAAGTTTCCTTTTCGAAAGAAAAATCAAGCATAACATAACACTCACGCAAGTAAATAAATAAATCATAATTTGGGTCCGTGTATTACAAAAGTGTGTGTAGGGGTTAAACCCCCTTTTTCATCTCTATCTATTCTCTAATTTCTCGCTGCTATCTATCTTTTTCACTACTGAAAAATTGAGTTTTTGGTATAAGTCCCATCCCTCCACATGTCATGCGGTGATTGGCCGAAAAAAATAACACGGTCACATTGGAAAACAAAAGACGTGGTTGCGCTTCTTGCTGCCTGCACCGAGGTGGAGGCGGCTGGATTGAGGCGAGCTCCGGGATGACAAGAGCGAGCTATAGCAATTGGAGATCTAACGCCTCGACTCGGATTGAGGATGTGGCACGGGTTAAGGGTTAGCGCAGGGGTTCGGATCGAGGAACGGAGGGACCTGGTTCGAGTCGTGACGGCCGATTGAAAGTCGACGATGATGTGTGCCGGGCATTTCATCGACGACGGTGAGAACAGTGCACTGGTTCACGATGGCACCATGTGATGATGGTAAGGGTCGACACGGCTTTAGTGGCCGACGAGGGCACGCGATGGCACCGGTTGATTTGGAAGAGCGCCGCGACGGTGGGATGTGCACAACGGCGGTGATACGATGGTGGTTGTGTGTTGAATCTGTTGCAGATGCAGTTGGGGTGTGCGATCTGGTACGGATCTGCGAAGAAGAAGACGTGAGTTCACTCATCGGAATGGTGGGTGTTGGGTGTACTCGACTGTGGGTGTATTCCCTAATCTGATGGGTGTATCAGCTTGAGTTGTGTTTTTCATCGTCCCAACTTCGTTCGACCGTATTCCTTCATACGAACTCCGAAAGACTTGATTCTTTTTGCGTTGCGCTCGTATCTCAGCCCTCTTTCTTTCCATGCACTTGCTCCGTGAATTTGAATAAAATGAATATCCTTAATTTGCCCTCAAAGTTGGCCTCAAACCTATAATTTCAAATTCAAAACAACAATTCTCTAATCAAATGCAATTCACTAATTAAATGTGAATTAACATAAAAATGATATCAAATTGAGATAATTAATCACTCAATAATCGTGTAATTTTCACACTAATCAAATAACATTCAACAACAAAGATGCAACAAAACAAACACAACTTTGTAGACTCTAACAACAATAAAAAAACACAAACTACGTTAACAAAAAAGCAAACAAAACACCAGTAAATACAAAAACACCAACATAACCGAGTAAAAATAAACATAGAAACAATATAAAAACAAGAATATATATAAACTACAATACATAAAATACAAGACTACACCGCAAACATAAAAAAACTAGTGGTTCGAACTAAGTCCTCTAGAACTAAAACGAGAGAAAATGAGATAACAATAAACTATGAAACCAATGCAAACATGCATAAAACGACTCAAGGGTTTTCAACAAAAAAAAAGCTTCAAAAATACCTCTATATGATGATCGATCCTTCAAACGAAAACGATACGAATGGATGAACAATACAACTTCACATATAAATAGAACACAGTAGCACCGTAAAAACCACCGAAAACTGCCGTAACCGTAAGGAAAAATCCGCTCGTGTGACGGGAAAGGGAGGAGAAGACAGTGAAAATTTAAAAACGAAGTAAAATTGAGATATAAACAAAATACCGTGTATATATATGAGACCGGTTTAGCTTTGACCGAGGTAAGGGTATGGATTATTTCACGGATCTAGGATCCGTAAAATATTTCATATAAGAATTTGTCAATATAATATATATATTAAGATAAATATAAGTTTACATAATTACACATATATTGTAACGCCCGAACCCGGATAGTTCCACTTGCTTATCCAGTTCGAGTCGTCACTTAGTGAAAGGGAAAAAAGTAAGATAATTTTTTTTTAAGAAAGAAAATCGATAAGGAAAATGATAAAAGAAAACAATTGAGTGATTCTTAACTTAAAGTATTCAGCATCAAATTAAAATCATAATCATTAAAACAGAGCATAATTAAACCGTAGCGGCGGAGAAAGCATTTTGAGTCTAGGTTTTAGCAAATGCGAGATAGAGGGTCTAAAATTTGCAGACAGAAAATAAAAGCGTTTAAGCATTCAAATATAATATGGCGGGAAGGCCGAGTCTCTGCTTGCTCCCAATACTCCATCGGCTCACCCGAAAAATATTTAAAAAGGGCATGAGAATTTGAATTTCTCGGTGTGGGTAGCCCGCACGCTATCATGCATACGATTTAATATCATACACATCAATCATATTTTTACAGAAAAGTAAACACCGAGACGGACCACCTTCTGCTCGTCGAGACGGACCACCTCCGCTCGAAAAACAACCGAGACGATACCAACATCGCTCGTAAACCGAGACGGACCACCTCCGCTCGTAAAACAACCGAGACGATACCAACATCGCTCAGAAACCGAGACGGACCACCTCCGCTCGTAAAACAACCGAGACGATACCAATATCGCTCGTAAACCGAGACGGACCACCTCCGCTCGTGAAACAACCGAGACGATACCAACATCGCTCGTAAACCAAACATGATTTAGCAATGATATTTCAACTATGACATAAATAAAGGAAATACGGTTAGTGCCACCCACCTTAAAAAGAAGTTCGAAAGTATGACTTGAAAGGGGAAAACGTCCGAGCAAATCACCGACCGGTCGTACTCGTTCCTAAAGAAAACTTTTGGGTTTTAGTTTCTTATCGAGGAATAAATACGGTGCGTTGGTCCCAAAGGACTTTTGATTACTTATACGTCTTTTGTCTTTTAGTCGTAAATTATTGGAACTCAAATTTTTCGACACAAGAATATATATATATATATATATATATATATATATATATATATATAAGACTCTTACTAACATGCTCCTAAGTATGACACGTAAAAATGGAAAACACCTTTTCAAAAGTAGGAATTCAAGCATTATGACAACTTTCGATTGCCCACTCTCGACTTTGGGGCATTTTCTAAAATATAAATAACTCATCTAAAAATTTGGCAAAAGCACAGTAGACACTCTCTTGAAATGTATATCACACATAAAATATGGTCTCATTAAAAAGGTATACGAAAATTGGGTTTTGAATTTATTTTCTAGGTCGAAACAATGTTCCGAAAGTTTTCCGTGTTGAGACACCATCGAAATAATTTTCTTAATAATACAAAAACACTTCCGAAAATTATGAAATTTTTACAGTAGATACCTTATGAAGTCACCAACATTTCCTTAGTATTGACTTTAGGCAAGATACGAAGGGAAAGGGTGTTTTTGGCTCGTTTTGGAAAAGGGACAGAAACATTTCGCCTTCCCACCACGTACCAACTAGAGAAATAATTTTTGTAAAACTATTTAGACTACTCCTAAATTCATGGAAAAATCCAGAAACGAAGCTAACATCATGTAGTATTTTATTTACCAGTGGCAAATAAAAGCTATTTCGTCCTACTTTCTAAATATGCGAGACAAACATGCCAAAGTAGTAAGTTAAGAAAACGTATCGGTTTAAACTTCGGCGGGAAAACGGGTAGTTCATCTATTCACATGCTATGGACACTTAAAAACTTATTCTCACCTTCAAAACCATGAAACCTTCAACTCTTTCATAAAGAAAATATCATGCTACCAAGAAATAAATAAGACCTCAAGAAAACACATGCCATTTTTTCCATTAAGAGTTTTAAGGAAGAGAGTTAAGGTTTGAGGTGTGGTCACCTTTGTAGTCTTTCTTTAAAAAGGCTAGGGCCAAATGCCTCCTTCAAGCTCTTCCTAGGAATGGCTCTACTCCTTTGCACCTTGAAGGAAGAAGAAATGGCTTGAGGTGAGGGTTGGATGTGTGTATGTGGGAAAAGTTGGGAGAAGAAGAAGGTTTTCCTCCTCCCTTGTGAAGATGGCCGAAAATGGGGGTGAAGGGGAAGAGGAATGCTTCCTTTCTTTTGATGACTTGAATAAGGGGGAGAAGTGGTGCCCAAGCAACTTAAAAGAGCATGTGGGAAAAGATGGAGGGTCAAGACTAAAGCAAGTGGATGGTGGGATGGAAGGGAAGGACAAAAATTAATTAAAAGGAGGGTACAAGTACTATGGGTCAACACACTTTGTCTTGGTGTGTTGGCCCTTGAAGATGGCTGCAAAACCCCCTTGGATGTCCAAAATGGGCCCCACAAGCCTTTGGCTTGTGGTGGCCCTTCTGCCAGTGGCGTGCGGTTCGATCATCAAAAACGGGGCTCGTTTGATATTTTGGGGCTCCTAAGTTACGTTTCGTTCGTTTAATCACTAAATAATTTTACAATCTTAAAAGTTTGTAATTAAGGAGGCTTTTAACTTATTTTATTAATTCGGTTCTCGGTTGGTTCGATTTTTGTTCGATAGATTCGAAATTCGGCATTTTTAGGGTTTTTCGCCCAATTTCGCGACTATATTAAAACTCTCGAGTTATTAGTACAAACGGATTATTCACTTCTCTTAGACTTGAATTTTATCCACCTTTCGACTATCGAGTACGGGTTCGATCGGTATTAGGTTTCTAGAGTCTTGTCGGTTCGGTTTTTGCTCGTGCGTTACCCAAAATCGAAAATTTTGAATAACAAAGAAGTTTCCTTTTCGAAAGAAAAATCAAGCATAACATAACACTCACGCAAGTAAATAAATAAATCATAATTTGGGTCCTGGTATTACATATATACATGAATATATTAATATATTTATGTGTAGAATGAGTCTCTGTGAAATAATTCACGAAGAATTTTGCATTAAAAATGGAAAGAGAGCAAATCTTGCGGTCACACAATGAAGCAGGTCAAAACAAATATTCTGCATGAATTAAGTCGAAATCGCAACGACAACCAACAGAGCGAGACGACGGCGATCGGGAGGCGATAAAAACAACGAAATTCAACAAAAACAAGCAAAGAAAATTCTACTACTAGATCAAATTAAGGAGAAACGAGGAAAAAATAGAAAAAATGAGATAAATAGATGATTTTTTTAAATTGCTAGATAATTAGGTGTTGGATGATCCGATTGGTGATAACAAGAGTAGAGAAAACTTAAACAAGGATGAATACAAAGTTTATGTGAACTTCGATAAATTTCTATTTCTGTTTATACTTGACTTAAGATCGCAATTGTTACTCTGTTTCGATCTATTCATATAGTAACACACATTTCTCCAAAAGTAACACGTTTGTGTTCATATAGTAACACATTTAAAAAAAAACTCGCGTAAAGACAACAATAAAATCTTAATCCTAAGTGTGTTAATATAAGGTCAAACATGAGTTACTATGTGTTACTATAAGGTCAAACATGTGTTACTATAAAGACAAGTACATGTTATTAGTCCTTAAAAATAAAATATTTGTTCATGTGTTGTACTGAGTTTGTTAATATAATAACACATTTTTCTTCATATAATAACACGTGTTTGACCTTATAGTAACACAATATGAGAGTAAAATTTTATTTTTACCTTTACAAGAATACATATTTACCTCAAATCTTATACGTGGAGAACAAATAGACCCATTAACTTTTTCTTAACACATTTAAACCATTTTTCTTTAATGTTGAGATCAAATAAGCCCACATCTTAAATAAAATCATACTCTATTAATGAAAATAAAATTGTCGAAGATAAAAATCTATTTGATCCACACATATAAGATTAGAGATCTATTTGACAATTTTTTCATTTTTATTTTTGCATTTGAGCGATTATTGTTTGACAAATATGTATTATTTATTTTACAATAACACATATTTGTCATTACGATAACACATGTTTAATCTAATAGTAACACCCCAGGAGCACCTAGTAACAAATTTTATTTTATTTTGCCCTTTGCGCGAGTTTTTTTGAAAATGTCCACTAGACCCGATCTCGACCCGCCTAGGATCCGCGAATTTTATTATATGAGTTATAGATCCATGAAATATTTCATATAATAATTTGTCTTATATGTGGCGGGTTCAAATGCGGATTGACGGGATAGATTCTAAAAAAACCACGACCCGTTCCATACCCACTTAATCGGGTTCAAACCCGTCTCATTCACTTGAACGGAGGTGTATTCAATGCAAGTTTGAATTTGAACCTGCCTCATTATCATCTCTACATGAGTTTGTGCACAATTAAAAAAATATTAAGACTTTTGATGTTTAATTTTAAAAAATAAAAGAGTTTGATGTAGAATAAAATATAAAGAAGTTTAGTGCATTTTTCTAAAACACGTGAAAATTTTGTGTGAATGAAACAATGAATCTATTAAAGGCAAGAATTAATCGAGCAGGTAAAATTAATTTTGTCCAAAATATAATTGAAGCATAGGTGTCACCAAGTACACGATTTCGAGGCACACGTGTCACTAATTCAAGGCCTTCACTTTTCTTGGAAGTCCTTTTTCAATTCGCCCCCTCCCCCCCTTTACGCCCTAAATTGCGAAAATGCATTGGTATTTTTAACTTCAAAGTATCTTTTTATATATTTTTATTAAAATAATTTGTATATTAAATATATTAATATTATACAAATTTATATTTTTATTTATATAAACTAATATTATTAAATCTATTGTTGTGGATTCTATGACTCATTTTAAATGAATCATAGTTACATTAATATTGTACCATTGAATTACCCACTTTATTCCTTTTCAATTTCAATCATATTTCAATCATTGTTTACATAATACTCTCTCCGTCCTATCAAATTATGCACACTTTTCTTTTCGGCCCGTCCCAACAAGTTGTGCACACTCCTAAAAAGGAAACATCACACAATATTAATACCCTCACAATATCATTTAAGTTTAAAAATGTCACTCTTATTCTACCTTACTTTATTCTTTCTCCTCGTTTATCTCATTAAATCACCCAAAATACCCTTACACTTTATTCTCTCTCTTACTCTTTATTCTCATAAAAACAACAAAATTATTTTTCTTAGTTTACGTGTCCCAACAAGTGTGCATAACATCTTGAGATGAAGGGAGTATATGTTATCTCCATTTTTATTTAATTTCTTATTTTGCCATTAGGTATATCCCTTACTAGTTCATTATATGGGATTTTTCAGTTGTGGTTGAAATTAATGCTAAACGGGTGATGAATGCGATCAATTCGGAAATGATCATGAACAACTCGTTTAGCGATTTTATAGAGGAGGTGAGAACATTTTTTTTTAGAAAAAGTAGTCACTTCAAAATTAATGTTGTTTGTCGTAATGCTCTTAAACATGCTTTTGCTAGGGCCATTTGTCAATATGAGATTCCTCAATATTGGGTCGAGTCTTCAAACTTTGTGGATGACCTTCTTGACCGTGGTCACGAATGTTCTTAACTTTTTCTGCTGGCTTTCAAAAATTGGAAAAAACAACAACAAAAAATAAAATAATTTTTTTAAAAAAATTTCCCCAAACATCTCAAAATTACATCATACGTTATTACTTTATTATTCTAGGTAAAATAGAAAAAAATTTCACATCCTCTACTTTATTACTCAAATACTATTAATAAACATCTCCAATATTAAAAATTGTGCTTAGTTCTAGTGATTTAGAACCCGGACCGGACCGGCCGGTTCAACCGGTTGAGCCGGGAACTGCCAAAAACCGGTCCAAAAGTCCTCTAAAAACCATTTTCTTTGGTTGGATCGCTTTGAACCGGCCTGAACCGTGTTGGTTTATAAGTGCACCAATGATGGCATTTACAATATTCGGGATAGAAAAACAACAAAAGAAACAAGAAAATTACAAAGAATACCTTTTGAACTAAAAAGTACTAGTCTCTTCGTGAACACGAACAAGCTTCAAAAACATCAACGACAACGAACTTGATCAACACGAACAGCAAGGTAAGTCGAGTCAAGGATATGATCCTTTGCCCACAAAATAAATACGTCACGACTAGTGCTCGGGGTTCAACGTAATGTTCCCAAAGGTAAAAGCGACTTTCGTCTCGAATTCAAGTAGCACCACTTAAAAACGAGCTCCAACGAATCAAGAACGTGCAAACTGGACTGTATACTAAAATGTGTGTAGAAACTGGACGTAAATATACAAAAAAATCGACGTGGGTGTATATGCTAATGCGGGGGTGCGTTTGCTGTGGTGCATGCGGCATGAGAATGCTTCCTATTTATAGGCAGACACCTGAGATCTTGAAGAGCCAAGAGACCGGGATTTAAGGCAATCAATGCCAATCCGTCAAGTGAGATTCCGTTTTGGTAACAACCCACTGCTACACATTTGACTATTGAAACGCCACGAATGCTGGACATCGGTTTCTCGATTCATTTCTGAAGTTTTGAATTCAAATTCAAATCAAATTCAGATTCACATGAAATTCAACCGAAATTCACATAAAATCCAGATTCATATGAAATTCAACTTCTTGGGCCTAACTCGGATAGGGCCCCGAGAATTTTGGGCTCCAAAATCATACATCCACCACCCCAAGCCCAAGTACACCCAAAGTCTAATTGCTAAGATCCAAGTCCAAATCCACGGACACGGTCTTTGGCTCGGCTCGTCTTGGGACGGGCGGGCGGCTCGCGCGCGTGTGGCCCATTTATATATGCATAGCCCACTTATAATTTCAATTGTTTTAATCACTTCTTACATATAAGAGATGAATTTGTTAGGATGTATACTATAAGCCTAGCTTTTTGTATGAACATCTTTTTGATATGAGATTCATTATGATCAAAATACTTGCTTTTTATGATTGTTACATCTATCATTATTTTTGTCGATTAGTCTATACTATAGATAATATGGTGTGTGGTGTCACACGTAAGATCATGCTATCGATTCCTTATAGATTATAAATAATTGCTCACAACCAAGATGGATTTGGACAAACTATTGGAACGGTTGTGGTGTAATTTGGTATTAGTCTATCTTGACTATAAAGTTACACTAGTACATTTTGTATGTATTGAGCATGACCATATGAGGTTGTTCAATTTGTAATCGACTATATAAAAGAACAAGACCTCTGTTATTATGAATGTACGTCTTCTTAATACCGATACAATAACGGGCACGTGTACTCGGTGTATGTTTCTTTAATTTGCCAATGGGTGAGATTTATTAAATCAATAGGCTCGGTGAATTGGGAGATAGCACTATTTATATGGTGTGTTGTTGATTATAGAAGGAATTCGTGTCCTAATTATTTAAGATGATGATGTCCCCTGAGGAGCTCATAAAGATTATCATGTAAACCCCGCAGTGGATTTAATCCGACATGATAATAAAGATGAGTGGTACTACTCTTGGAATTAGATGTAAATTAATTAAGTTGTCGAACTTATTTAATTTATGGGTATTCGATATCTTAAACACGGGAAAATAAACGTCACATAATAAAGGAGTCTATATTGTAATATGGGATTAGGACGGTAGTTCAATTATAACTCTTTAGTGGACCGAGTTATAATTAATGGGCTTAAGTGGAGTGTTTGGGACCGAACACGGGACGTTTAGGCCCATCGGGAGGTCCAACCCTAATTCCTCCTTAGGGTCCCTGTTGTAGCCTATATATAAACCCTACTTGAGCCTCCCATACGAGTGAAAAAAATGTAAGAAAAGAGGAGGCAGATTCGACTCCTCGGAAGATCGTCGCCCACACGACGTCCAAGGGAAAGGGATAGGAATAAGGCGAGAAGATCGTGAGGTTCGTGGTTCATCCTTGATCGGCAATTTTGACCTTAGAAGTGGTTTTTGTCTTCACCTATTAAGGTGAATAGGTATGATTCTATTTCCGCCGCGTTATCATACATGTGATCCCGAATCGATAATCACATAGAGTCGGTGATCCGGTGTTTCCAACATAATTAACTCCCACATTAACCGATGTGGGACAATTAACACTTAAGTTAATGTAGCACATTTAATACTTAAGTGTAATACCTTAACATCTCAATATGTATATCAATTTCTCACTCACCGAAATTCAGTTTTAGGAAATTAATTATACTATCAACATAATCTCGTTTAATTTTCCAAAAATTAAACCTCAAATTATTTTAATTTAATAATTAAATAAATTGATTAAAATAATTAAACATAATTTCTCCAACAATCCCCCACAATGAGTGAAAATTCCTCCTATAATATGCGAGACCCACGGTCCAATTCTCGAGAAACATTATTGCATCGGGACAGTAGTTTGTGGCTTTGAACCTTCCATAGTTAAACACCATCGAGTATACCGCGGCTTATTGGGCGCAATGCCTTGAACTATTCCTTCTTAGCGTATACCTAATCAACAGCGCTAACAAAATAAGGTCTCCACGCACTTCGTTCTCACGTTTGTGTCCGTTTCACCATGGACAACCCTTTGGATTTATAAGTGTTACTTTGAAGCGGCCCTCACTTCTCACTTATATAGGTGACCTCCTCTTCTAGGTATCCCGTTATACCCTTCCTCCTCGAGGTGTCGGGATTCATTAAAAGTCGAGAGACTTATCCTATTACCACAACTTCACGGGTACTAACACTTGATAGTGTGCTTTTGCGAGGAATGATCTCGTGTGATCAAGTGTGCTCAACCAACATCCACGGCTTAATTTTTCCATTGAACTAAGATCTTGGGATCTCCAAATCAACTTGGTTGGGTTACCACTGTTTCCATTTTATTTTGTGGATTTTAGACTCATTCCTTCTAGCAACTTGTACATTTGATCTCGGTTTAGCCCTTTCGTGAGCGGATCCGCTAAATTGTCCTTTGATTTCACATAATCAATAGACATTACACCACTTGAAATCAAATGTCTAACGAAATTGTTTCGATGACGAATATGTCGTGACTTTCCGTTATACATATTGCTCGAGCTCTACGTATAGCGGCACGACAATCACGATGTACTATTACCGATGATACCGGTTTGTTCCAACAAGGAATATCTTCAAGGAAATTCCAAAGCCATTCGGCTTCTTCTCGACTTTATCCAAAACTATAAATTCCGATTCCATTGTGGAACGGACTATACACGTCTGTTTCGTTGATTTCCACGACACCGCCGCGCTCCAATAGTAACACATATCCACTAGTTGAGAATGACTCATTTGTGTCTGAAATCCGATTGGCATCACTTTGTACCCTTCAAGAAATCTTGCCGAGAAACCTTGTGTAATTAAGCCCAAAATGAAGGGTGTGTTTCAAGTACCTCAAAACCCTTACGAGCGCTCTCCAATGCTCTTCGTTTGGATTACTCGTGAACCTACTCAACTTGTTCACCAAGCAAGCGAGATTAGGACGTGTACAGCTTTGTAATGTACATCACACTCCCTATGATCCTTGCATATTCCAACCGAGCCACCGGATCACCTCGATTTTTCTTCAAATGCACATTGAGTTCCATGGGCATTTTTGCAGATGGATCTTCAAATGCATTAAACTTCTTAAGGACTTCTCAACGTAGTGAGACCGAGTCAATGTAATGCCACTCGAAGTCCTCACGATCTTAAGTCCCAGATTACATCGGCTAACCCCATGTCTTTCATGTCGAAATTTCGACTCAACATGCGTTTCGTATCAACGATAACATCATGACAGCTTACTCATGATCAGCATGTCGCCTACATATAGACATAAAATTACAAACCCTTTAGGCATGTCTTTCACATACACACATTTGTCGCACTCATTAATGCAAAATCCCTTCGACATCATTGTGTTGTCAAACTTCACATGTCATTGCTTAGGAGCCTGTTTTAGACCATACAATGACCGAATAAGTTTGCACACCCTTTTCTCGTTACTGGTGCTACAAACCCTTCCGGTTGATCCATATAGATTTCTTCTTCTAGTTCACCATTCAAAAATGCAGTCTTAACATCCATTTGGTGAATTTTGAGATTATGCAAAGCGCAATCACGATAAGCACACGAATAGTGGTTATCCTCGTTACGGTGAGTATATATCAAAGAAGTCATACCCTTCCTTTTGTATAAAACCCTTCGCGACCAAGCGGGCTTTATATTTGTCAACCGACCCATCTACTTTATATTTTCTTTTAAGGATCCATTTGCATCCTAAGGCTTTGCAACCTTTGGGAAGATCAACAAATTCCCACGTGTGATTTTGCAGAATAGAATCAATTTCGCTATTAATAGCTTCTTTCCGAGAGAGGTGTATCTGGTCTTGTGAGAGCATCTTTGATAGGCGTGGTTCATCTTCCAACACATAAGTGATGAAGTCGGACTATAAGTCTTAGCAACTTTAGCTCTCTTGCTGCGTCACTGGGTTCTTCACTCTCACGAGTGGAAGGACCAACAGTTTCATCTATACTATTTTCAAGTGGTCTCTTGCTAGGACTCACACTTACCTTGTAAAATTGCATTCCTTGATTCAATCATAGTGCCTTGTCATATCTCGGTACTTGATGCGTGAATCGAAATCGATAAGCACTTCTTTGTTGAAAGCATACCCAACAAAAATGCAATCGACCGTTTTAGGGCCAATTCTTACTTGCTTAGGATCTCGGCACCTCAACCTTAGCCGACACCCCCACATTTTTAGGTATTTGTATGAAGGTTTCCTTCCTTTCCACATTTCATAAGAGTCGATCCTTAGTCTTGTGTGGTATTTTGTTCAAAATATGGTTGGGTGACGAATAGCCTCACCCCACATATTTTGTGGTAGACCAGGCCGATTAACATTGCGTTCATCATCTCTTTTAGTATTTGGTTCTTTCGTTCCGCAACACCATTTGACCGAGGTGAATAGGGTGCGGTAGTTTGATGAATTATGTCCGATTCTCGCACAAAACTGCTCAAACGGAGCCACATATTCTCCACCTCTATCACTTCAAATTACTTTGATTCGATTACTCAACCGATTTTCTACTTCACTTTTGTAAAGCTTAAAAGCTTCAAAGCCTCATCCTTGCTTCGCAAAGATGAACGTAGCAAAACCTTGTGCAATCATCAATAAAAGTAATGAATTACTTTTACCACCTCTAGTTTGCACAAACTTTAAGTCACACACGTCTGTGTGAATTAAGTCTAGAGGTGCGGTGTTCCTTTCCACCGATTTAAATGGTAACTTAACCATTTTAGCTTCAACGCATATTTCGCATCTTTTATGCGCATCAATATTGGTAATATTGAGTAAATCAAGATTTACCAATCGTTTTATAGCTTTTAGATTTACATGTCCTAATCTTAAATGCCATAAAGAGGAACACTCAATAATATAAAGCAGTAGATGCGTTTTCATTAATAACTTTCTTGCCTTTACGACTTCAACCATTACATTCATTTTGAGCAGTCCATTCTCAAGATAGCCTCGGCCGAGAAACTGTCCAAATTTACTCAATATAACTTTATCAGTATTCAAACACTAGTCTAAAGCGATGACTAATTAACTGGAGCCCGATATCGAGGTTCTTGCGGATGTCCGGGACATGCAGGCACATCCTTGACTTAAGCTCTTTTCCGGACGTAAGCTTGAACACAACACTTCTAACTTCAGCCACTTCAGACGTAGCCTAGTTCCCCATGTGAAGTTTTCTCCCATCGGCGGAGCATAAGTCGAGAAAGCACTCTTCTCGGAGCAAACGTGACAAGTGGCTCGTATCCACAAACCACTCTTTGGGGTTATCCACCATGTTTGCCTAAAAACGACAATGAACATGTCCATATCGGTGGCCTCATTTTCTACCATATTTACACTTGATTGTGCTTTGCCCTTATCTTTTCTTTCTTTTTTATCTTTTTGGGCTTTACAATCTCGTGCCATATGGTTAGGTTTGCCACAATTGTAACAATCGCCACCGAAGTTCGATTTTCTAGGAACCGGTTTTTATCATCATTAGGCCTTTTTCTTTTCTTTGACGGTTCACCACGTTCCATCAAGTTTGCCTTAACTTCCATGTTCACTTGTTTAGATTTAATGTTCATTTTCCAATTGTCTTCTTCAATTCGGAGTTTAACAATTAATTCTTCAAGTGACATTTTCTTTCGCTTGTGTTTGAGATAACTTTTGAACTCCCTCCAACTAGGGGTAGTTTCTCAATCACCGTAGCTACTTGGAATGCCTCTGGTAAGACCATCCCCTCCGAGGGGATATCATGCAATATTAGTTGAAATTTTTGAACTTGTTCGGCAATGATTTTCCGTCTACCATCATAAAGTCCAAAAATTTTGCAACTACGAACTTTTTAGTTACGGCATCTTCGGTTTATACTTGCGTTCTAAAAACTCCATAGGTCTTTCGCGGTATGAATCGAATCGTACCACGTTATACAACGCGTCAACTAGTCCTCCAAGGGCGTAGGTTCGGCACAGAAATCTCAATGGCCCTATTAATCGAAAGCAATGCGCCTGGCAGGTCCGTGTCATTTTCATCGACCACGGACGGATCCTCCCGGAGGAACCGCGTTAGGTGCAACGTAGTGAGGTAAAATAACATCTTTTGCTGCCACCTCTTAAAATTATTTGCCGAGAACTTCTCGGGTTTTCTCCATGAACAATAAAAGGTCCTGAGTCATGTGTCATAGAGGAGGTACAACGAAGTTGGAACCATAGGGGGAGGGTTTGATGGTTCACCAACTTCGGTGATAAACGGTGGATTTTGGTTATCGTTTCCACCGCTATTGTTATTTCCGTCGGAAGCCATCGTCACAATCTAGATATTTGTTTTGCGATTGTTGGTTTATAAGTGCACCAACGATGGCTTTTACAATATTAAAGATAGAAATAATCAAGATAAACAACAAAAGAAACAAGAAAATTACAAAGAATACTTTTTGAACTAAAAGTACTAGTCTCTTCGTGAACACGAACAAGCTTCAAAAAACAGCAACGACAACGAACTTGATCAACACGAACAGCAAGGTAAGTCGAGTCAAGGATATGATCCTTTGTCCGCAAAACAAATACGTCGGCTAGTGCTCACCGTTTCAACGTAATGTTCCCTAAGGTAAAGCGACTTTCGTCTCGGATTCAAGTAGCACCACTTGAAAATGAGCTCCAACAAACTGAAGAACGTGCAAATTGGACTGTATACTAAAATGTATGCAGAAAGCTGGACGTAAATATGCAAAAATTTTGACGTGGGTGTATATGCTAATACGGGGGTGCATTTGCCGAGTGCATGCAACATGAGAATCTGGGATCTTGAAGAGCCAAGAGACCCGGGATTTAAGACAATCAATGTCAATTCTTCTATTTTGAGATTCCGTTTTGGTAATGCCAGTTTGTTACACATTTAACTGTTGAACGCCATACGAATACGGATATCCGTCTGTCGAGATTCATTTTTGACTTTTGAATTCAAATTCAAACTAAATTCAAATTCACATGAAATTCAACCGAAATTCACATGAAATCCAGATTCGAGATGAAATTCAACTTCTTGGGCCTGACTTGGATAGGGCCCGAGAATTCTCGGGCTCCAAAAATTATACATCCACCACCCCAAGCCCAAGTACATCCAAAGTCCAATCGCTAAGAGCCAAGTCCAAGTCCACGGCCTCGGAGCACGGCCGGGCGGGCGGCGCGCGCGTGTGATCCATTTATGTATGCATAGCCCACTTATAATTTGAATTCTTTTAATCACTTCTTACATATAAGAGGTGAATTAACTCCCACATTAACCGATGTGGGACAATTAACACTTAAGTTAATGTAGCACATTTAATACTTAAGTGTAATACCTTAACGTATCAACATTGATGCGGATAAAAATGTCGGGCCCAACTACACGTAGGGCCCAAATACAACTAACCCAATAGGGCCCAATGATGTCATTAAATACCCTAGATGAATGGAGGAAAACCGAGAGATGGGCCCGAGCCTGTGTCGGCCGAGACTAGGCTACGAAGCCTTGAACCCACCTACGGGTGGGCCACGAGGCCCGTGCACTCGTAGGGAGAGGGCCAAGAGGCCCAAGACTAACTCGAGATAGACCACGAGGCCTAAATCCATCTGCGGTCACGAGGCCCTAAACCCGACTTGCGGGTGGGCCGCGAGGCCCAAACCTAGCTGCGAGGTGGGCGAAAAGGCCCAAGCGAGATTTGGAGAAGGCGTGAGCATTTGACCAAGCCCATAGCGGTTATCTATCCGATAAGATCGAGAAACAACGAGTAGTTGAGATAATTGAGGCCCAAGCCGAGGAATATTCCCTATATTCCTCGTTGACCGGGTCCAACCTCCGTCCGTGGGGGAATTCGTAGATATAATGCAGATTTCTTGAGAGATAAGTTATCCACGCACGACATAGTGGCGAGCGTGCGGGATAATGCACGAGGACCGTGATGACGGTTATTGCTCTTAACTTACGTATAAGTAACACACCCCGCGAGGAAGGTAAGATATCGAATCACTATCACTCTCACTTAGCTACCTTATACGTACTTTCTTGAGTGTTTTCCGGTGATCTGAATTGAGCGTCGGAGTGCCTACGCCGAAGAACCCTCCGGCGTGTTTTGCGAGTACGTTTGTTCGAGGGAAGCTAAGGATCCTAGTGCGTAAAAGCTTTGCCCACGTGAATCCGAGGTGGGAAAATGGGCCCAGTCGGTTTTACGCATCGGTGGCGCCGTCTGTGGGAAAGCAGCTGAGGCGTGAGTTTCAACTTCTTTCCCTTTACGATTATCGAAAGGAGGACATCATGACCGGTGAACGTACACCCATGAGACCGATTGCACTAATGTACCGGCTCGGGAAGGGCAACCCCCACAAATCCAATGCGAGGTGAGGCCGTGTCCAACCCCCGTGCCTCCGGTGGCTATGCTTAACACCGAAGGACCTCCACTTGGTTACAATGGCACGGGATGAGAGCTCGACTCTAGGCCAATGCCATCCAGGGTAGGAGGCTGCTGTTAGAGAGGGAGGGGAACATGCCTCCCTCTTCTTCCAATACCGAGAAGGAATACCTATAGTGGGGATCCCCGGAGCGGCCAATGCTCCGGCCCGAGGGATACCTCGAGAGAATCCCAGAACCAGTGCTTACATCGCTCGACTCGGGAGCACTGGATGATATGATAGCTCGAGTTGTGGCTGAGGCAATGGCCGAAGGGGAGGACCTCCACCTGTAGGAAGGAGCTCGGAGAACCCGGGACCAGGAATCTGCTGTTCGATCCCAACCGAGGGAGTAGGCGGGGCGAGCATCGGGAAGAGTGGAGGAGAGAGGTGGAGTCCGGGAACCGGGGAGGAGACCACAGGAGTGGAAGGAGCCCGGGAGAGAAGGTCGGCAGTCCCCAACCGAGGAGGCAGTCTGAGAAGCTGCACGGGGAAGGAGACAGCCCCTCTGCGGCGGAAGTAAGATCGAGGACCAAGAAGAGGGCACGAGGAGACACCCAATCTGAGGCCATGAAGGACCAAATCAGATCCTTGAGGAAACAAATGGACAACATGAAGCATCGGATGGAAAATCGGGTTAGTATGCCTCGACCGTTACGAGTTGCCAATTTCGAGAATATCTTACAAGATGAGTTGCCTAGCAATTTTAAACCTCTTAATTATGAATATGATGGTACGGTGACCCCTATGACTATTTGGTGAGATTTGAAAATTCGGCCCTCCTCCATCGATATGGGGAGGGTGTGAAGTGCGAGGTCTTTCTTACTACTCTATCTAAGGCGGCCAATGATGGTTTAGCCAATTGGAACCCAATTCCATTAACTCCTTTAAGCGGTTTGGGAGCTCTTCTTGCATCGATTCGCTAGTGCAAGGAGGCAACCCAGAGCTACGCTAACATTGTTCAACATGAAGCAAGGTGAGAATGAAAGCTGCGGGCCTTCATGAAGAGGTTCAATCAAGCGGCCTTGGAAGTTCCAACGGCCACCCCGGAGGTAAAAATTAATGCTTTTACTAGTAACCTCCGAGATGGAGACTTGTTTTCCTCCCGGCTAAGAAGTCGATCCAGACGTTCGATGAAGCGCTAAGGAGGCGGAGAAGTACGTCACACTTGGAGGAGGTGAGAAAGGCAAAGAGAGCCGAGGTCAAACCAAGTGGACTGAAAGAAGAAGGAATCATCGAAGAAAAGCTCAGCAAGAAACTGAGAAAGGCTGCAAAATGCTGGACCTCGCTCCGGGTTTGACAAGTATACCCCACGAAGCTTGAGCGTGAGCTCTTTGAAGTGGCATCGACCATCCTGAAATGAAGTTTCCATGGACACGGTCAGGGGGCCTCAAAAGCCTAAGTCGAGATAAGCTTTGTCGTTTCCACAATGAATATGGGCATGACACTAACAATTGTTTTCACTTACGTGATGAGATTGAAAGGATGATCCAAGTGGACATCTCAAAGAGTTTGTTTATAGAGATCGAGTTAGCTCCGGGGGCAAAAAGAAAAGAAGCCGATGATAAAGGCGAGGAGAAAGGAAGGATGATCGAAGGGAGGCGGGAGGAGAGACCCTCCCGAGAAGAGAGGACTTATCCGAGATGATAGTCGGAGGTCAGCGGAGGGAGACTCCTTTTGCGCTAGAAAAGGCTGGAGAGAGGACCCTCGGGAGAGGTAGGAGAGATGTCCGAGAGATGTGGACCGGAAGGAAGTTGTCCATACACCTCGGATTCATTTTGGTCCGGAGGATGGAAGCCTAAGGAAGGAGGACCACGGTGATGCACTTGGTCATCACAACAGATGTGGCGGGATATACGGTAGCACGGATCTTCGTAGATACGGGGAGCTCTGCAAACATCATTTTCTTGGAATGCTTCAAGAAGATGAATTTGAACATAGAAATGCAACCGGTGGATACGGCATTGTATGCGGATTCACGGGAGGCGATACACCCTGCAGGCTGTAACCCTCCGAGGTGGGGCTAGGCGAAGCTCACGGAGGAGGGTAGTTATGGCAAATTTTTTTATTGTTGATGTGCCCTCATCCTACAACATGATTTTTGGTAGGCCGGTGTTGAACCTATTTCGGTGGTTATATCAACTTATCACATGAAACTCAAGTTTCCAGTGAATGATGAGGTGGGTGAAGTAGGCTGGAGACAGTGCAATCCGAGAAAATGCTACGTGGAGGCGGTAAAGATAGCCGACAAAGAGCTGCATCGCAGCACGAAAAGAGACAAAGAGGTGGACCGAGAATCCAAGAGGCGCAAGATTTCCGAAGAAATCGATCCTCCAAAGATGGAAAGGCGGACGAAGAGGTGATGATGGTGGAGTTGTATCCCGAGAAGAGAGGATACACAACAAGTATTGGAGCCATTTGGAGCCGAGCTAGAGAAAGACACTGGTAGAAGCTCTACGAAGAAATGCAGACGTTTTTGCTTTTTCTTCCTCGACATGTGTATTCCCGAGGAGGTGGCGATGCATCATCCGAACGTGGACCCTAAAGCTAAACCAAGCGCGAAACTAAGGGTCTTTGGACTAGAAAAAGATGCCATTACGAAGGTGGAAGCGAGAAAAGGCTGCTGGAGGCGGGACATGTCAAGCGAATACAATTTCCCACCGCTATCCAATGCCGTGTTGGTGGCAAAACCGGGGAAATGGAGAATGTGCATAGATTTTCGAGACCTGAACAAGGCTTGTCCTAAGGATCATTATCCATTGCCTAGGATTGACCGGATGGTCGAACTCTACATCGGGATTTGGTGCTAAGTATGATGGATGCCTATTAAGGCTACCATCAAATACAAATTTTCCCTCCGTGATATCCCAAAGGTCGGTTTCATTATTGCTAGTGGAACTTTCTGATATATTAGAATGCCCTTTGGGTTGAAGAATGCAGGAGCAACCTATCGAGAGAATGGTGGATAAAATGTTAGGGACCATTAGGGAGGAACATGGAAGTCTATGTTGATGATATGCTTGTGAAAAGCGTGGAAGGCTGGGGAAACACGTGGCGGACCTAGAGGAAGCTTTTGCGGTGCTCGAAGGAATGGCATGAAGCTAAATCCAGCCAAGTGTTCTTTTGGAGTGAGGTCAGGAAATTTCTCGGATATATGGTGACCAGCGGGGAATTGAAGTTAACCACTGCTAAGGTTAAGGCCGTGCTCGATATGCAGACCTCCCACTAATATTAAGGAGGCTGCGAGAGATTAAATGGGAGGATTACACCACAAGCGATTCATAGCTAGATCTGCAGAGAGGAGCCATCCCTTCTTTAAGATCTTGAGGAAGGGGTCCAAGTTCGAGTGGAGCGAGCAATGCCAGCAGCGTTTGAGAAGCTTAAATAAAGACTGCCCAGCTTACCTACGTTAACGAAGCCTATTCCGGGGAGACACTCTACCTCTACCTCTCTGTAGGTGGGGTCTCACTTAGCTCCGTCTTTGGTGAGGGAGGAAGGGTCGGCCGAAACCTGTTTACTACATTAGCAAGCTCATACAAGGAGGCTGAAGTGAGATACTCGGAGATAGAAAAGGCAGCCACGACTATAATGGTCACGGCACGGAGGTTACGACCTTATTTTTTATCACATAAGGTCATTGTTCGGACTAACTACCTTTTGAAACGAGGTGATAGGGAGAGGCTGATCTTTCGGGGAGGATGGTCAAGTGGGGTGTCGATCAGGGAGAATATGATGTGGATTTCGAGCCACGGAGGACCATTAAGGCACAAGCCCTCTCTAACTTCATCCGGGAGGGTACACGTGCGGCTGGAGGAAGGAAAATGGAAAGTATATGTTGGCGGCTCTTGTGTCTATGCGGGGTTGTGGAGGAGATCGTTATCATTGATCCAGAGGGCCGGGAAACGCAGTGGCGGTGAGGTTTGAATTCATCACCTCCAACAACGGAGCCGAGTATGAGGCCACGATTCGAGGAATGGAGATGGCCGTAGAGCTGGGAGGCAGTCGGGTGGTCATATATTCAGATTCCCAGCCTTGTAACCCAGAAAGGTTACAAGGGGGTACGAGGCCAAAGATGAGAAGATGGTAGCCTACCTTCGGCGAGTAGCCGAGGCTGCGAGAGAAGGTTCGATTCCTTTGAGGTTAGGCGAGATACCTCGAGAGGAAAACTCCGGGCGGATAGCCTTTCAAAGGCTGGTGAGTTCCGCAACACTGCGAGGAGGGGAAGATCACCCTCGTGGCTAGAAGCCGAAGCCACGGTTCCCTCGGTAGGGGTCATCTGGGCCGAAGATGATTGGAGAACCGGCCATATACCGAGCATTGCGTAACCCGGAGAGCTGCCCAGACAAAGGAAAGCTCGAGGTGGAGGATCCGATACACGATGATCGGGGACAAGATGTACCGGCGGTCCTTCACGCAGCCTTACTTGAGGTGTTTATCCCCTCAAGAAGGGAGGTACGTAATTAAAGACATACACGAAGGCTGTTGTCTTTGACCATGCGAGCCAGGCAATAGTCCGGAAAGCTTTGAGGGCGGATACTTCGGCCTACCATGACTCAGACGCCAAAGACTCGGGTGAAGAGATGCGAGAAATGCCAAAAGCATGGCTGTCTCATCCACCTCCTTGCAGAGGAGATGGGGACCATGCACTCTCCATGTCCCTTCGCGAAGTGGGGGATGGACTTAGTGGGCCCATTCCCGATTGCGGTGGGCGGCGGAAGTTTCTATTGGTGGCGGTGGACTACTTGACAAATGGGTCGAAGCCGTACCTCTAGCGAGGATAGAAGAAGGTAACATAATCAAATTCTTATGGAGATATATTTGCCGCGAGTTTGGTATACCTAGAATCCTGGTATCGAATAATGGGACCCGGTTTATGGGAACATGGTGCAGGAATGGTGTGATAACCTAAAGATTGTCGAGAGATTCACATCGGTGGCACACCCCGTGCCAACGGCCGTGGAGGTCACCAACAGAACTATCGTGAACGGAATACGTGCCGGCTCGATAAAGCTGGAGGAGGTGGGTCGATGGTGGAGTCGATTTTGTGGGCTTATCGGACCACCCCAGGGAACCAACAGAGGAGTCCCCCTTCCACTTAGTATATGGGGCGTGCAGTCATACCTTCGAAGTGGGGATGGAGACACATCGCTTAGCCCACTTCCGGGAGGGAAGAAATGAAGAGGCGATGAGGGAGAACCTAGACATGCTAGAGGAGGAGCGCGAAATCGCCCACCCGAAAGCCGAGAAGTATAAAAGCCGCATAAAGGCCGCTTATGATCGAAAAGTCATAAGCGGGAGATTTGAAGAAGGAGATCTAGTCTTGAGGCAAGGCGATGCGGCGAAAAACATTGGAAAGCTCGATCCCAAGTGGGAGGGGCCGTACGGGGTTACTAAAGTCCTCCGAGGAGGAGCTTATGAGCTACAAGACATGGAAGGAAATCACCGGCAAGACCTTGGAATATCTCGCCATTTGAAGAGGTTTTATACGAAGAAAGTACCCGCCTCGCTGCAAGTAGGTGGTTCCTTTTATGCAAGAGTTGTTTTATTCATGTTATTCGATTTACGAATAAAGTGTAATTTCGCTCCACCGTACTCTTTTTTCCCCTCCTGCGGGTTTCCCACCGGGTTTTACCGCAGGAGGTTTTTTAAAGAGGCCGGCCAAGTTTATCCTTAACTTGCGTTGATTGATTATGGTCAATGGGGCGAGATGTGTTTATCAATTAATGAAAGCGATTTTTCATTACTTATGAGTTTATGAGTTCATTCTTTCGTTAAGTACGATTGAAATAATTTGATTGCATATAATTGCATCACAACACATGATTGATTACATATGAATTAATAACTTGCGAGAAAGTTAAACAACGAGATAAAATGCACGCGAAGCATTCCATGAGAAATACGATGAGCATTCACGAAATGAGTTCACATCAAACAAAAAGAAGCTAAGAGATAGCTTGAAACACTAAAGTTAAACCTACGCAGAGGGTTTAACCCACCTAAACCCAGAGAGGGGTTACGAGAAAAGAAGCTAAGAGATAGCTTGAAACACTAAAGTTAAACCTACGAGAAGGTTTAACCCACCTAAACCCGAGAGAGGGGTTACGAGAAAAGAAGCTAAGAGATAGCTTGAAACACTAAAGTTAAACCTACGAGAGAGGGTTTAACCCACCTAAACCCATAGAGGGGTTACGAGAAAAGAAGCTAAGAGATAGCTTCGAAACACTAAAGTTAAACCTACAGAGAGGGTTTAACCCACCTAAACCCGAGAGAGGGGTTACGAGGAAAGAAGCCAAGAGATAGCTTGAAACACTAAAGTTAAACCTACAGAGAGGGTTTAACCCACCTAAACCCAGAGAGGGGGTTACGAAAAGAACGAAACACTAAAGGTAAACCTACAGAGAGGGTTTAACCCACCTAAACCTAGAGAGGGGTTACGAGAAAAGAAGCTAAGAGATAGCTTGAAACACTAAAGTTAAACCTACAAAAAGGGTTTAACCCACCTAAACCCACGCCTAGGAGGGGTTTTGAGATCCGAAACTGCCGAAGTTTTGGAAGATATCGAGTTAAACTTATAAAGTTTAGCCTAAACCGTGTTCGGTGAGGACTATTAGACTTAAGGCTATGAAAAGTCTTAAAGCCAACAGGTTGGACGTATAAGTGTCTAACTAGGGTGGTCCACAGAAAGGGATTATTGGACAGGAAACTAAGGCATACCGGGCTATGGGTAAAAGCTGGATCTACGATGAAGGTTTAGCACTTTGAGCCTGAGGAAATCTAAGAGAAGAAACTAAGAAATAGTTTCAAGCATCCAGTAAACCTAAGGAAAGGTTTTTAGCGTAAACTTGAGCCCGGGGAAGGGGGTATAGCTGCTTCCATCTTAGAAGGAGTGGCAGAGAGATTAAAGCGATGGTTGGCCTCATGTCGGCTAGAATTGAACATGCGAGAGGATTCAGCCCTTTGAATCCCGAATGTTGGCAAAAATAGGAACTAATAGAAAGTTTCTTAAATCGACTTGACTCTACAGTCGAGCTTATTTGGCTAAGTGAGGAAAGCAAGATATAGCGGTAAGTCCATCAAAAAGGGGCTTAGCTAGATAAGCACCTAGAGAGGGTGCCAAAGATCCGGGCCGTGAAGAATTCGAAAAGGCCGATGGTAAACTTCCGAAGTTTGACTAAACCTATATCCAGAGAAGATTGTATAAGTTAGGCATACAAGAGTCTAACTAATGTGCACCTGCGAGGTGGTGTATAAATTAAAGCTAAGGGAGAACTCGAGGCCAAACCAGCGAGAGAAGAGGGTTTTGGTCCTTCCAAACCTAGAGGAGGGTTTCTAAAAGTGAAAAATCGTGGAAGCCTAGAGAACACTAAGTCGGGCCCACAAGAATGGGTTGGACTTACCTAGATGAGAGGAGGATATGGTTTCTAGCTAATTCCCCGAAGGAAAGCTATGCTAAACAGAAAAGGGATAACCTTGAAGCTTGAAAAGGCTACTTAAAGAAAATCCTGGACTATGAAGTCAAGGGAAACCCTGAAACCTAAACCATGAAACCTAGAGGGGAAAAAGGGGGTTTTCAAATAGCAGATGAAAAATCGACATATGAGAGAAAGGACACATTTACGGTGCGAACCAAGATTATGTTCCTAGTGACTAAGCCATGCATGCAAGCTATGACTTAGAAGCTAAACAGTTTGTAAGCAAGCAACAAAAGGTGAATACGAGAAACACGAGATAAAGGCATGCAACTCCGTGAGGAGGACACAAGTATGCATGCGGTAACAAGCTCCCGACAGTATAAACATTAGATATGAAAAGCGATTCCCGGCAAGGGAAGATATGCGAGATAAACGAAAATTAACTCCCGACGAGGAGGATCCCGAATCTGGATATCCGTCTGTCCACGAACTGGATGTCCGTCTGTCGATTCATTTTTGACTTTTGAATTCAAATTCAAACTAAATTCAAATTCACATGAAATTCAACCGAAATTCACATGAAATCCAGATTCGAGATGAAATTCAACTTCTTGGGCACGACTTGGATAGGGCCCATAATTCTCGGGCTCCAAAAATTATACATCCACCACCCCAAGCCCAAGTACATCCAAAGTCCAATTGCGAGCCAAGTCCAAGTCCACGGCCTCGGGCACGGCCGGGCGGGCGGCGCGCGTGTGATCCATTTATGTATGCATAGCCCACTTATAATTTGAATTCTTTTAATCACTTCTTACATATAAGAGGTGAATTAACTCCCACATTAACCGATGTGGGACAATTAACACTTAAGTTAATGTAGCACATTTAATACTTAAGTGTAATACCTTAACGTATCAACATTGATGCGGATAAAAATGTCGGGCCCAACTACACGTAGGGCCCCAATACAACCAGCCCAATAGGGCCCAATGATGTCATTAAATACCCTAGATGAAGGGAGGAAAACCGAGATGGGCCCGAGCCTGTGTCGGCCGAGACTAGGCTACGAAGCCTTGAACCCACCTCTGGTGGGCCCGAACTGTAGGGAGAGGGGCCAAGAGGCCCAAGACTAACTTCGAGATAGGCCACGAGGCCTAAATCCATCTGGCGGTCACGAGGCCCTAAACCCGACCGGCAGTGGGCCGCGAGGCCCAAACCTAATCGCAGTGGGCCGAAAGGCCCAAGCGAGATTTGGAGAAGGCGTGAGCGTTTGACCAAGCCCATAGCGGTTATCTATCGATAAGATCGAGAAGCAACGAGTAGTTGAGATAATTGAGGCCCAAGCCAAGGAATATTCCCTATATTCCACGCTGATCGGGTCCAACCTCCGTCCAGTGGGGAATTCGTAGATATAATGCGAGATTTCTTGAGAGATAAGTTATCCACGCCACGACATAGTGGCGAGCGTGCGGGATAATGCCCTGAGACCGTGATGACGGTTATTCGCTTCTTAACTTACGTATAAGTAACACACCCGCGAGTGAGGTAACGGTATCGAATCACTATCACTCTCACTTAGCTACCTTATACGTACTTTCTTGAGTGTTTTCGGTGATCCGACTTGAGCGTCGGAGTGCCACGCCGAGAACCCTCCGGCGTGTTTTGCAGTACGTTTGTTCGAGGGAAGCTAAGGATCCTAGTGCGTAAAGCTTTGCCCACGTGAACCCGAGGTGGGAAAATGGGCCCAGTCGGTTTTACGCATCAAACATGTATATCAATTTCTCACTCACCGAAATTCGGCTTTAGGAAATTAATTATACTATCAACATAATCTCGTTTAATTTTCCTGAAATTAAATCTCAAATTATTTTAATAAATAATCAAATAAATTGATTAAAATAATTAAACCTAATTTCTCCAACAAACCGATCAAAACCGGCCAAATCCGGTTAAACCAATTTTCTTTTTTTTCTTTTTTTTTTTTTTAAAATTTATTATTTATTTTAATTTGTGAATTAAATATTAACTTAATAAAGTAATTAGTAATGAGTAATGACCCCCACGACCAGAGTCACCAGACCACATCTTTCTTCTTAAATTTTAGGATTTTAAATGTTGTTATGGTGTGACTTATGTCTATGACAGAATGACTCTATTGTGTTGTGTTACTTATGACTCTATTAAGATTTTTATTGTGTTGTTTATGAATTTATTTTGTGAATTTTAATTTGAAATTTTATAAATTATTTTTTTAATTTTTACAAGTGCATATTTTTTTAATGTAGTATAAGAATGATAGGAATGTTGAATAAAATTTAGCAAAAATTATTTTAGCGGTTGGACACGGTCAGCCAGTCCAACCGCTAATCGGTGCCCACTCCGATTTGACCTCCGGTCAGATTATGAAAAGCTTTAATTCAATGAAAAGTTAAATGAGAGATGAAGGAACTATGATAAAAAAATTAAAAAATAACTAAAAAAGAGAAAAAAATTTAGCTTCATCTTACTTCATAATTTAATTGAGGGGCCATAAAGGTCAACAAGGTAATAAAAATGCCATTATTTCAATTATATATAATATAGGGGTTAAAATGAAATTATATTTTCCAATCCTGAAAACGAGTCAGCTACGCCCGATTTCAGTAGGCGGTTCCAAGGCCAAGGGCAACCGCCTACAGCTTTCAGTTTCACGAATAACGTATACAAATCTTCATTTGCGCATTTTATCGAACACATTGGATTCAAAACCGAAACATCGACTTCACTAGAGCTCTTCAATATTTTCTCCATCTTCTACTCCGATGAGGAGCTTGGTAGCTAACCTGAAACGAAATCCTCCTCCTATTCACTCCACGCGTAATTTCTCTCTATCTCTCGTGATTTACAGATAAATTGCCTTTATTATGTGTATTTTGTTGGCGGTATTATGATTAGTGTAATTGGAATGAGCTTTCCCGAAATTTAAGGTGTGAATGTTGTGTTCCGAGCCTCTGTTAATAGTATTTTTTTATCGGACAAACGGCGACTCGAACCATGACCTTTGGGCCATAGGCAGTTGAGCTCTAACCACTTGAGCTATACCATTTCGTCGCCTCTGTTAATCGTATATTCTTGATTTTCTTTACAGTCTTGCAGAGTGGAAATTCTTCCGAGACGATCAGGTTGAGGCTGATGCTTCTCGGAGGGCCGAAAGATCTTGTTAGCAGAATGCATGATGATTTTAGTGTCTCGCGCTTTTTGCATCCAAAATTGTAAGGCTACGCTTAGCTAGAGAGGTCACATTGTATTAATTGAACCCTAAGAGTAAGATTTTCAGAGCTCGGTTGATGATTTAAGATTGTCTGCTGATAGTTTGTGCTAAAAAATGTTTTGAAGCAAGAATTTAATATTGGTATTGGCAAATCTAGTCATGTTTCATGCCTTTCAACGAGTTATTTAGTGGTAGATTTTATTCAGTTTCCATGTTATAAAAATGTTTGGTTCTTGGTGCATAGCTAGTAATCCCCTATTTTCAACCAAGTGATGCTTTTGCAACAAGTTAGATGAGATATGGAAATAGCATAAACAATGACAGTGTCAAGTATGAAGTATCAGTTTACTGTTGTGTGTGATGATCTCCATCGACTGAGACTGCAATAATTTCCACGGTTTCAAATGTGTTATTCACTCTGTATATTTAGTTGATCTATTTTAGTTGTAAACAATTTAACCTTTCTCTTCAATTTCTTATACTGCTTTGATGCACTTGATGCAGTTTTACATACTCTAGCGTGCATGGTGAAAAGCCCTCTGCTGAGTATGCAAAGTTGAGGCAAGAGGCTCTTGAAAGTCAATTTGGACGTACACTTAATGCAAGAAGTGTTTCAGTTTTGTATCGTTTTGGTCCATTTTTGGCTGTGTATAGAGCTGCAATAATATCACTCCATGTGATGAAGTTAACTATGTGGCACTTTTGCGTTCATGATATGAGAAAACGTGCAGTTAAGGTTAGTTGTGAAGTTTCATTCTTGAGAAGCAAAACTTTTATTGCAGAAGAATTTGAGTAAATATTGTAAATTAGTTGCTCTGCTCCCTTCTGGAAATAGACTTCATAGTCCTTTATTTACTGAAACAACCTTTCCCTCAGCTTGTTTAAATCTTAATTTCAATCAACTTGAGCCTTCCAATAAACAGTTGTGTTGAGTAAAATTTTAAGAAGGAACCTTTTTCTTGTCCTCCAGTGCCCACCCATTTTCAGGCTTATTTTCCAACCTTCAGTCAGGATTTCCTAGATTTTCCAACTAAATACTGAATGTAGTCCCAGCTCACATCACAAAGGTTCATCAATTTAGGCAGCGATGCTAATGATTAAAGCACAAGATATGGACAATTAGGATTAGTTGGGTTATCTAGGGGTGTGCATCGGTCGGTTTGGTCCACCGAACCGACCAAAACCCTGCACCCGAATTGTAGACCGAATTTTTTTCTCAACCCGAACACCGAACCGAAATTTTCAAAACCGAACGGTCGGAAACCGAAATATTTCGGTTTGGTTTGATCTCGGACCCAACAAACCGAATTTTTTTACATTTTTAAAAAATTAAAAGTAAGTTCAAAAATTAATTAAAATTCTAAAAACACATCAAAAGGACAATAATTGCATTGATATAATATTAAGCATTAATATTAAAATTATAAAAACACATCAAAAATAATAGGATTAAGTATTATTGATTAATATATTAAGTATTATATTTAATATTATTATATATATAATATAATATATATAAACATAATATATATATATATATATTTCGTCGGTTTAGTCGGTTTGGTTTTACATTAGTAAAAACCGAACACCGAACCGAAAACCGAAATTTTAAATTTCTTCAGATCAACACCGAACCGAACACCGAAAACCGAACCAAATTTTTTATTTCGGTCTGGTTTGGTCGGTTTTTTCGGTCCAACCCGAATTATGCACACCCCTAGGGTTATCTAAATTTATAGAATGCTTACATAGTTCACTAAGAGTGTCGGTTCGGTCAAGAACAATAAGCTCTAGTTTTGCTCTCTTGTTTATTGTGATGGTGTGTCATGATCGACCTAGTAGAAGATGTTTAATGGGTTGTGAACTGGTTTCAGGATAACTGACCAGGTTTTTAATTTTTGGCACTTATGGTGGAGTTGTATCTAGTTTTCAAGGGATCATTTTCTAATCAAACAAATTGGTTGCGGTAGCAGTGATATTGGATGAATTGGAATATGACAGAATTATGGGGATGTATCAACAATTCAAGTTTATCTGAATTCAGATTTCTAAATTTGTAATTAGACAGGTCTCCAATAGCTTACTCAATCTCCACAAAAATATAAATATAACTCTGGAAGTAAAGGGGCGTCTGAACCAAGTTTGATTGACTGTTTTAACTAACCCTTCACAAATGGTTAAATCTTTGAAAATTTGAAAAAATATGTTATAGTGAGTATCTTGGAAACGATATTGGATGATTCATCCTACTAATGTTATTTCTTTTGGCAACTGATTCTGATGCTCTAGAATGCTAGTCATAGTGATATGCAGAATACTGTGTGGAAAAGTATCTATTGGTGCATATGCAAGCCTTTGTCCTATCTGAAATTTTCATTGTGTGGAATTTTGTAATGCATTCGTTGAAGTGAAAAATCAGTGTTCCACTGTTCTGGTTACTGTGTCTAGTTGTATTATTGGTCTAACAGTTGCTCAAATATGGATTGACCTGTTGCAGTTTCGCGAAACTCTTATCCGTTTGGGGCCTTTTTATATCAAGGCAAGTTATTTTTACGATCAACATTTAAATTAATTGTTTCTCTTGTTTGTATATTTGTTTATGCATGCAATGGTCATCTGAAGGTATGCAAATATGTGATTTTTTTATAAAGAGTTTTGATATAATACGGCATCTATTCAACATCCTCATGCTCTTTTTCTTTGGGTAAGTCTTGTGTGAGACCGTCTCACGGATCTCATTTCGTGAGACGGATTCACTTTTTAATAAATTGTTATCACTTTTTAATAAATTTTTATCACTTATAATGTGAAGTGTATCACTTTTTAATTTTATATCATTTTTATACTAATTTGTATCACTTTTAAAAAGTGATAACAATTTATTAAAAAGTGACCCGTCTCACGAAATGAAATGCGTGAGACGGTCTCACACAAGTTTTTGCCTTTTTCTTTTGTTTATTTTCTTCTCCATTACCACATTGCTACTTATATACTCCCTCCGTCTGTTAAAGGCATGCTCACTTGTTTTATTTGTCCGTCCACCAAAAGTATGCACATTCCCTTTATGAAACCATCATTTTATTATCACCATTCAATCATCACTTATTTACTCAAAATGCCATTAACTTTACACTCACAAACAATTACTTTATTAATAATGGACCCCACAATACCCCTACTTTATCTACTTTTTCTTAAAACATTAGTTAAAGCACCTATCATGTTTTGTTATGTTTCAAAGATAGAAGGCAGAAACAATATGTGTCTAATGAGCACAAGAGCTCTTTCTCCTTATCTTTTTGCAATCTGGAGGCAAAGTGATTTATGACTTTACTTTTAACTTCACACACTTCTCTTTATAGATCTTGCAATATGGTAGATTGTTTATTAGTGATTCTTGTGGAGAGGATTCAAATATTCCACGAGTTACTTAGAAAATTTTAAATTAGTAGCTCTCTGGGCTAGTTTCTGGGCTTGACTGCAATACATCGAAAAGCTTATTCCAATCATAAAGCATATTGGATGCCCACAGAAATACTCAATATCATTATTGTGTTTAAATTTTCCATCCTTCTAAAGGTTTTGCTGTGGACTACAACATCATGATCTTAGTTTAATCTACTCCCTTTCTGATTTACAGCTTGGACAAGCTTTAAGCACAAGACCAGATATACTGCCTAAAATATATTGCCAAGAACTTGTGAAATTACAGGTAAATGGTATTCCTTTCATTTTTTAATTAGGTCGGTTGCACAGGCTTCAATACTTTTCCGTGTAACATGATACTTGGTGTCTGATGTTATCTTTGTATTTTGAGTATACTACTAAAGACTCGTGCTAATGGCAGGATCAAATACCTCCTTTTCCGACAGATGTTGCCATTAAATCCATTGAGTCCCAGTTGGGCATGCCAATTTCAAAACTATTTGCTGATATTAGCAAGGAGCCAGTAGCTGCAGCATCCTTGGGACAGGTTTATAAAGGTTAGAGAACTGAGAATTGCAAAGCAAAGTTATATTGAGACGCACTACGTATAGGTTTGGTTAGGGAAGGGAAAAGTATGAAGCCTTTTATGTCTGTTAGGAATTCTAGAAGATTCAACTAAATGTGTGTTTGTTGCTTCAAGTGTTGCAGCTCACCTGCACTCTGGAGAGCTTGTAGCTGTTAAAGTTCAGAGGCCGGGTATGTCCCATTTGTTGACCCTTGATGCGCTTCTGTTTAATATGATTGGAGGCCAATTAAAGCGGTTTGCTAAAGCTCGTAAAGATCTGTTAGTAGCAGTGAATGAGATGGTGAGCCTCCTGATTGTGATATGTACAGTCCCCTTATTTCTTTACATGTGGTTTGAGAAACAAACATAGATACCTTTTTAACCCACTTTCAACGAGATAGAGTTTCCTTTACTAGGCATAATTAATCAAGACATTCTTTTCTAACTTATGTACATATCCCTCCCTTCCCCCTTCCACACACACACAAATCGTCTGATTAATTGCTAGAAGTATGCTGTTGCTTCTTGCAGATACAACAGAAGTCTGTTCTACATCATCTCACTTAACATATGTAGAACTTCCGTTTCTTATAAAACTAAATTTGATTTCACATACTATCCCCATGATGTGGATGTGTCATGGGTGGATGGGTTTTCAATGCCTCAATCTTAATGAAGTTGTTGAACTTTTTGGAATGAATAGGTGAGGCATATGTTTGAGGAGATTGACTACGTAATGGAGGGTAAAAATGCTGAGCGCTTTGCTGGCCTTTTCGCCTGCTCTGCCAGTAAGTTTGTCTAAATTTCAGAGAATTGCTGCTGTGGTATTTACTATCATGGTAGTGTGGGTTAACTATTCTGGAGGCTTGCAAAGAATTTATTGAGATTTTTTTGTTCTGTTATTTACTTTTTCTATATCTTGGTTACAATGCTTATGAAGACTTGTGCTGCTGTCAGCTGATTCTGATAAAAAAGAGAACATAAGTTGATATTGGTTTCTCATCATAGGTTTAAAAAAACAGTTATGTACTCTGGGATATTAAATGTTCTTCTTGCAAAGAATTTTTCTGGAATTTTTTTCCTGTTATTGCTACTCTTTTCTATATCACAATTATAATAAAGAGCTATGAAGACCAGTGCTGCTCTCCTAAGTCATGATGATAAAAAAGAGAAAATAAGCTTGATATTGGTTTCTCACCGTAGGTGTAAAACAAACAATTTTGTATATTGCATGTCCTTCTCTTTGGTTCATCAAGTGGTTAGAGCTTCACTACCTATGACCCAAAGGTCATGGGTTCGAGTCACCCTTTGCCCGATCAAAAGAAAAAAAAACAGCTTGTCGTACCGTGAATGTAGCCTTTCACCCCAGGGAGTGAATTTCACAGAAAATGGAAAAGAGCGACTCCTTTAACTAGCTTTATTTGAATATTTAGTTTTTCCAATTTTTGCTGCCATCTAGCCTTTAGTGATGAATTAATTTAGCTGGAAATACCACAGGCTGTCATGTTTTCTGACTTCATTGCTTCTAGATTCCATACGTTTGGTTTTAAGGTGTCCGTGTGTGTTTTTACTTTAACATTATTGTTGTTTTTAGGTAAAGAGGCAACCTACTCAAATGAAATGAATATAGGACATCAGCAAGCCATTGGTATCAAAATTCCCAAAATATATTGGAAACTAACCGGAATGCTGTCCTTACAATGGAATGGATTGATGGAATCAAGCTTACTGATAATAATCGACTGAGTGAAGCCAATTTAAACCGAAAGCAACTAATTGATGAGGTAATAGCAAAGAGCAGGGCCATTAGAGTCGAGTAGTCTCTTCTACTTGATATTATTAGTTATTTTCTCCATTGTCTTTTAGTTAGTGTTGAGCTATCTTATTCTTAGAACTCTATGCCTCATATTGTGTGCTTCGATTTTCTTATGCTCCAACATGTTGTGTTCTTTGAGTTTCTTATACTCCGACCTATATATATTGATGGATTCATCTCCAATATTAATACACCTATTCTCTTGTAATTGTTTGTAAACTTTAGGGTTTGTATTGCTCTCTAAGGCAATTACTGGAGGTGGGATTTTTTCATGCTGACCCCCATCCTGGAAATCTTGTCGCCACTGCGGATGGGTCCCTTGCTTATTTTGACTTCGGAATGATGGGAGATATTCCATACCACTATCGCATAGGACTCATTAAAGTGGTAAGTACCGTTTCAATGTCCTTTTCCCCTAAAGATAATATTTTTGTCTAATTTATTTTGGATTGTGCTATTTCAGCTGGTGCACTTTGTGAATCATGATTCTCTGGGGTTAGCACATACCTTCCTATCTCTGGGCTTTATACCCGAAGGTGAAGACATAAATGCTGTGTCAGATGCTTTGGCGGCATCCTTTGGTGATGGAACAAACCTATCTCAAGATTTCCAGGTTCTCATTACTGGTGTTATGTTCATGATAATTTTTGATGATTTAGTATACATTTCCCTCGGTGAATGTCTATTTTCCTTTGCATTCAGGGCATAATGAATCAGTTATACGATGTTATGTACGACTTTAATTTCTGTCTTCCTCCGGATTATGCACTGGTCATAAGAGCTCTGGGGATCACTTGGAAGGAACTGCCAAAGTTCTGGACCCTGATTTCAAAGTAGTTGAAAGCGCATATCCTTTTGTCATTGGTAGACTGCTCATGGACCCAAGTCCTGAAATGAGGAAAATCTTGGGGCAACTTCTGATTCAAAATGATGGTTCTATACGATGGCATCGACTAGAGAAACTGGTCGGTGTTTTCCTTTTCCATCGATTTCTTACTCTTCTTGAAATTACATGAAGAATATATATATACAAAAGAGTGTTATTGGCAAATTTTAGACTGGCAACGTTTATTTATTTTGTAGACATTATTTTGACATCAGGATGTGGGTTAAATAGTTTAAAATATGTTGGGATAATTAAAATCTGTCAATATGTTACGGTGCTTGGTTTGGAAATTCTTTATTGGGAATGGGAATGGGAATGAGAACTAATGTATGGTAACTATATTGGTTAATGTGAATAAAAGATGATCCACAATACTATTTTCTCTCCTAAATAAGGTAATCATACCCCATTTGATTACCTTTCTCCCTTTTTTATAATCACCATCCCCAACCATTCCCTTACGCCACAATGAGTAACCTTTTCTTTTGTCCATTTTTCCAAAATTAGAGCACAACACTAGTGACGTAATCACTATGGAGACAATCATTCATCCAGATATTCTCATTCTTATTTTCCGTTGAAGAACTCAAACAAGCGCTCCCTTAATGTGTCCCTTGATGACTTTGTTGGATGATTTAGAATATGGATTCTGAAGTGATACATTTATGTTGTTCCAGATAGCAGCTATATCTGCGCAAGCTTCTGAAACCAAGAGGACATCTCAAGAAACATCTTCAAAAGCAGTAAATTGGAAATCGTTCGAGATGACTGCTGTTGTTAGTGCTGCTGAGGATCTTTTCGATTTTATTTTGTCAGAGAAAGGTTTGAAGGTACAGGTTTGCCTTATGAGGGACATACTTAGTGCAGCTGATACTTTCCTTGACCAAGAAGTAGCTTCCAAGTTTGGTGAGGATTCCAAGGTTTGTGTTAAAAATTTATTTATTTATTAGGTGTATAACAGTATTTTTATGTGATGTATAATGATGAAGTGAGTTTGGTTTGGTTTGTAGGGTGAGGCAATAGTGCAGAGAGTTGTAAGTGGGTTTGAATCTCTTGGTGATGCAGTGAGCGTAAAACCGCACGTGTGGGCATCTCTGGCGGTCGGGCTGGCAGCGAATCCTGAATTTCGAAGTTTTGCGTATGACGTTGCATCGGCATTATACTCGTCGGGTAAAATTTCTGCTACTATGTGGGTTTGTATATCTAGGATTATTCGTAGATATGAAATGAAATGAAATGATTTGGCAAGTGTGTGTATAAAATGCATGCATGATGTGTAGAAATAGAAATAGCAATAACAATTACAATAGCATGTTGATTGTTTGTAAATGCAATCTAATTCACAAACAGATTCATCATTCATACCACCATATCAACTTTCTGGAATTTTATGTCTAGTGTACTGTGGGGTCCATTATTAATAAAATAGTTGTTAAATATAGGTGAAGTACAATGACAATTTGATTTAGTGAGTGATAGCTGAAGGATGTAGATAAAGTGGTTGTGTCCATAATGGACACATTTGTGGAGGACAGACCAATAAAATAAAAGATCACATTTTTACTTTTTAACACAACCACCTACCAAATAAAATTTTCAAAATACCAAAATGACTACCAAATAAAATTTTCAAAATACCAAAATTAATCTTGGTTCTTACTTTCTTCACCCTTTTTAAAACCCACTTTCCTCTCTTCCTCTCTTCTCCTGTAAAAATCCAAGGTTGTTACTCATCTCTTGTTGATACCGAACTTGTTCGGGATAAAAAAATATTTTCAACAAAAGACAGAAGTAGTAAGATCTACTAACAATAGGCCTTTGAATATCACGTATGTTTAAAAATTTTCATACAAAGTTATTTGATATTAACTGTTAAATTTTAATACATTGTTATATTACTAGTTTGAAGTTTTGTTTATACATTTGAATTTATAATGTAGCGTTAATTTATATTTTGTAGATATGTTGAGTTTGTAATTATTGTAACAATTGAGAAAAAAAAAAAAAAAAGATTGTCTACATATTTTGCATATAAATTTGATTCGGTTAATATTAACAAATCTGTGATAGTTGCATAATAATAGATGGAAAAAAAGATGTGTGATTGTTGAGAAAATAAAAATAGATTTTTTTTTTAAAGGTGTAGTTTGCATGTGAAAGAACAGTTGGTATAAAAAATTACCTTTTCTAAAACATAATATATAAATAAATTAAAGAAAGCTTATTTTTGGTACTGTATAGTAGGCATGTTAACAATTTGTATCATTAATTTATTACCTTTTTAAAAACATAATTTAAGTTAAAAATGCAAAAATTTGTGACAATCTCATACATTAGACGTGATATTTTTTTATTTTTATAATACTCATATTTAAAAAATATTACTCCCTCCGTCCCGTATTTATCTTCACACTTTCATTTTCGATCCGTCTCAAATCTATTTTCACTCTTTAAAAAGAAATAACCCTCGTTATAAACATCCTCATAGTACCATTTTATTTTCAAAATTGTCACTTTTACTATATTCTATTTTATTCTCTCTTACTTTATCTCATTAAACCACTCAAGATGCTCTTATATTTTATGGTATCTCCTACACTTTATTATCATAAAATTCAATAAAGTTAATTTTTTAAAAAATATGTGCAAACACGTGTAGATAGATACCGCACGGAAGGAGTATAAAAATATGTAAAAATAGCACGCCTCAACGTTTTCACACGACTTCCTTAAAAAAAAAAAAAAAAAAAACTTTTTTGGTACCGTATAGTTGGCATGTGAAAGAACTTTATGTATCATTATCATTATTAACCTTTTTTTTTTATCAAATCATTATTAACCTTTTAAAATTTTTTTTTTTTTAAAAAAGCTTACTTTTTGGAACCGAAATATTTTTATGATACGATTCGGCACCGAAAAATAACATCCGGTACCAGTTTAAACTTTAGAGTGATGTTTTTAGATTTTGGTACCCATTTTTATTCGACGGTACCAAAATAATACTCCCACCATCTCATATTACTTTGGATCAATTACAATCTAAAGTGCAAGACAGTGTTTATTACAACCTAAGTATAAATACTTTTTGTAATTACAAGTGGGTACAATTTGAATGTGAATTTTCACCAGTACCCTTATTTTCCCTTCCACTCATTTTTTTCACTTTTTCTCTCTCTCTCCTCTCTCTCCTAGACACGGTAGTATCTAATTTCTTTTCTCTCTCCTCCTCATAAATTCACTCGCTCTCTCTCAATTATTTCTCTTTTTCAAAAACCCTTCGCTCTCACAATTTCAAAATCACTCTCTCTCTCTCTTTCTCTCTCTCTCAAATCTCCCCGTCTGTCCATGGCGACGCGACGTGGTGGTTGTTGGACACCGGACCTGAGCGTTTCGTAGTACTTTGTGGCAGAGTCGGTTCGCATCCCGGCGGCGGTGCGAGGCGCCAGATTTGAACACAAAGGGCCATCACCGGCGGTGACTCTTCATCGGCTCCAAAGAAGACAAAGGGCCGAGGTTTCAGAGATGAGGCTACTGCTGAAGCCGAACGTAATGCTCGCATGTCTGCCCGCTTCGACTCCCTCGACTCTGAAGGCGGTCCTGGCCCCGAACGATGTCAGTATCCAAAACCCTAACCAGCGTTTTCTTCTTTCAGAATTTTCAATTCCATAGTTCCTATTTCTTGTTATCCTTATTTTTTAAATTTATTTATGTGAATTTAAACCTTATCCCTAACCTTTTCGTTCATATAAACTTCTGAATTCCTGATCATTGTTCTGATACTTTATTGAATAGTTGTATCTAAAAAATAAAGATCTATTAATAATTTGTTATTCTTTGGAAACATTTTGTTTTAGCACTCAAAGTATGGTTAGTGGCTTTGCAATTGAATACATAATAACGACTACTGAAGTTTCGTATGACGATAATTTCTGTATGTATGGAGTTTGAACTTGTAATGCAAAACACCATTATCTAATAAATAAACCATGTTTTCGATGCACTCGGGACTAGATGGTACCATTTTTGGCTAGTTCAGAAAAAAATCAGCTGGTTTTTGGGATCGAAGTGGAGTTCTAATTATGATTTGCATTTGTGTAGCTATTGAAGGATGGACTAGTCTAGCTACTGGGGTTCATGAAGAGGCTCAAGAGGATGATCTACAAAATGCATTTGGCGAATCTGGTGAGATAAGGAATTTACACTTGAATCTTGACCGCCGAACAGGATTTGTCAAGGTAAAGAAATTATTTATTGTGACATCTGAAGTTTATATATTAGGGTTGGATGTTAAATTTATATGCTCTTCCACACTCAGGTTGAGTGCATTATTGACCTTTTTATGTTATCTGCATGCAAAGCAATGTACAATCATCGCATATGCTTCACTTCGTTGCATTTTGTACTTGATTGCTTTTTAAATGGATGCGCCCCTCCTTTTGTGAACTCATAGTTACTGTGACACAATATTATTTATGTGTAACATTGTGTAAAAATGCATTCATGTGAGCGAAGACAGGGAGTTTCAAAAAATTTGCTCTAATTTTCTTTTGTAGTTTGATATTTAATGCCATAATCTTCAAATAAGAATCATTTGTATCAGAAGCATATGTGAACATATTTAAATATATGTATTTGCTAGTTTTTGAATTCAATTTTCAAGAAAAATTTTGCTCATCTCTCGTCATTTTCTATTTTGTGTATAAATATATGTATTTGCTTGAATGTTATACTGTTTGATACCTGGGATGAAGTCTTGGAAATTTCCATGTGCTCCTATGATATATCTTACCTGATATAAAGAATTCTTGTCTGTTACTTTGTCCACTTTGTAACTTTGTTTAAGATAGATTATGCACAGAGGGTTATAAGGTTTTAATAATAATGAGTATTGCAAAGAATTTTCAATTGTTTAATTAGCAATTAGAAAACATGGTATCATATTTATTACCTTGAATACTTATTGAAAACCTTGTAATTCTTGTTCATAATTCTCACTTGATGCACGGCTTGTTTCTTTATTTTTCAGCTAAGATAGGACTTGAGTTGTCAGTGGTCATGGCTGAGGCTTTTGTAATGCCCTTCAATTACCAATTTCTTTTTTGACCGGTAGTTTGATAGAGAAGGCGCATCTCATGGTCAGAAATCATGGATTGATCATAGGCACAGACATAACCGAAGCTGATCAAGCCATACGCATTGACCTCCTTTCCAAGACTGAAGGTGTTGCTGCTGCAGAAAAATACTTCAATAGCCTCCAAGCATCAGGAAAAACCAATAACACCTACGGAGCACTTCTTAATTGTTATTGCAGGGAGAATAATTTTTTGCATATTATATTATTCCAGTTGCAATAATTTTAGTTAGCTTGCAAACAATTTTATACGATTGCAATTTTTGTTTAGATTGAAATACTTATCAAAACACTTACCAAAATAATTGTAATTTTTTTAAATTGCACTTATCCAAAAACAACTGCAATTGTCGAATAAAAATTGCAATCATTTAATTATTTTTTGCAATCACTTAATGATATAACTACAAAAAAAAAAAAAAAAATTCTAGACCCAATCTCTGCTGAATTAAACAACGCTAACAAATATCCAATAGGAAAAATAAGGAATATTGATATTAACTTCTCATTAACAAGATTGGAAAATTATTCAACAAAATTGCAAAAATATTAAATTATTCAACATATTTGCAACATATTGCAATTAACTAAATTGCAATATCCAATCAAATGCAAATTTGAATATAATATCCAACCAAATTGCAATTACTTATTAACTAACGATTGTAATTGTTGGATAAATAATGCAATAATGAATATAAATTTGAAATATATTGATATTTTACATTCAACTAAGATTACAAATTATTCAACAAAATTGCAAATTATTCAACATAATTGCAAAATACTTAATTGTAAAATATCCCTTTTAATTGCACAATGTTCAACTAAATTGCAAATACACAATTGTAAAATATTCAACTCAAATGCAAAATTTGCAACTAAATTGCAAAATATCCAACTTAATTGAAAAAAATTGCAACCCTGATACACCCATCAGATTAGGTAGTGTACCCACCAACTACACCCACCATTCGGGTTAGTACACCCATCGTCATTTTCATCAAATCGACGCAGCAACCAGCGCAATGGCTACCACCCATCTTCCTTCCACAGACTCATGGCCTTCACAGCCTCAACCACCTTACCATGAACCGTCATGCGATGCTCATCACCGATTCGCGGCCGTCACGCGGCGCGACACGAAATCTTTGTCTTTGCCATTCTCGAATCCGTAGCCCAGCCACCGTCGATTTATCACCATTTCGCCGCCACAGTTCCAGTTGTTGCCGTGAAGCCCTTAGCGTCGCCGGCGACGCGACCCAAAGACTGCTTTCCTACGTATCCGCCGCCGGCAGGCGTCGTGAGCGATCCTCACCAAATCGCCGTCCAAATCGGTGATAACAAATGAACTAACCCATCATTGCAACGGAAACAAAGAGTACCAAAGTGGCGGCGGTGCTCGTCTTGGCTGGTCGCGACGGCTCGCGTATTCGCCGTTCACGCCGGCTGCTGGGTTTCACGATGGGCGACGCCGATTGGTGGCGGTGGTGCTTCTCCGGCGGCGGTGCGAGGTTGTCCATGGCGACGCAACGTGGTGGTTGTTGGACACCGAACTCGAGCATTTCGTAGTACTTTGTGGCAGAGTTTGCCTCGCATCCCGCCATGGTGAGGCGCCGAATTTGAACACAAAGGGCCATCACCGGCGGCGGCTCTTCATCGGCTCCAAAGAAGACAAAGGGCCGAGGTTTCGCAGATGAGGCTACTGCTGAAGCCGAACGTAATGCTCGACGAAGAAGATGAAGTTTTGGGAAAAATTGAATTAGATGGGTGTATTATTTTTGCAAAGACAAAAGGTACATTGGGAATGAAAATATGAATAGTAAATATGTTCAAAAAGTCTTATCACACTAGAGCCAAATATGTGTGGGGAGGTTAAAATTGGTTTTTCACTTGGGTTTTTGTACCTCCTTGTAATGACTAAAAAATTTTGCACCTATTTGTAATAAATTGCTAGACTTTGTACTTCCTTGTAATCCCCCAGATTTTGGGCACACATTTTAAGAAAAAGTGTAATGAGTGGAGTATTGAAGGGTAATTTTGTAAACTTTTATTATTAAAGTAAGAGAGATGGTTGGATTGAGTATAAAAAGTAATGACATTTTGTGTAAATATATGAATATTGTGAGAGTGGAGTTTAAGGAGGGGTTTTCTTTTTGGAATGTGGAAACTAATGTGAGACAAACAAAAAGAAAGTGTGCAAATTAATGTGAGTAAGAGATAATTTTTATTTTTTGGACTGAATAAAACTAGATGCATTTTACTCCTCAACTTTACAACCTATTACTACCAAAATTCTTCTTCACATAGGCGGTGAAATTACAAATATGCCCCATTATCCCAAATTCCCAATGCAGCTTATTCTTCTCTCCAAATTCCTGTCGCGTCTCTCTCCTACTTTATAATATGGGAAATAGGGTAAAATACTCAATTTCATAACAAAAAAATGTTTTTTATCCACCTACATAAGAAAAATATTTTTTTTTGACGGAAAGAAAAAATATTTTTCTCATTTCATATTTTAAAGAATAGAATGCCCTCATAGTTTTCTTCTAGAAAAACTAAGATAACTTAATTGATCTTTTAACGAATTACCGTATTTACCGCAGCGAAAAATAGTATCGAGTCTCGTTTATGAAGAAATCATAATTATATTATGTGTTAAAATCTTCCTAATGGAAGGAGACTTTTTAACAAGAATATGAATTCGAATGAATGTTTGAGATGTATTTACCATAGGGAATATCTTCAAATTTTGAAGACACATGAAGAAGAGCATGGCGTTGAGATTATATCTTGGCAAAATCGGTATATATATCAAGCGATCATAGAGTCCAAGAGGAAACCCTTAATGTAAATTACAAGAAGAAAAAGTATGAATTATCTCGCGATAAATTTCATACTACAAACAAAATTACAAAACATACAAGAAGCTTCACATCGGAATCATGCATGAATTTGATTATGCACGAATGGAAAGAAATCCGTCCGGATCACTCTCAAGGATCTATTGATGCTAGAGAGATCCAAAAGACAATCCAAAGTTATGGCAACAAGATAAATGGGGAACTTGAAAAAGTAAATCATGTCTTGTCACAACTTGTCAAAGATTTCAGATCTAGAAAACAAATTCAAGATCGAAAAGAAGAATTACTAATGTTTCGAGAATCTTAAAACTCGGAAAAATTAGTAATGAGCTTAAAGGATCCACGTCGAACCATAAAGGCAAGACAGTGGAAATTCCAAAAGAAAAGACCAATGAAGAAATGCTTCTTGATTTTATGAAAACTTTCTAAATGGAATTTTTAAGAGCGATCTAAGATCTACAAGAGTTAGTTGAATCCACACAGATTCATGAATCTCTCTCAAATCTCGAGATTGTAGATTTAACGTTCAAGTTAACAACATCGAAGAAACGGAGACACACAATCCAACTTCGTCTACAACAGACAAGCGGGGAGTATGAGCTACAATACTCCGGAAGAGAAACCCGGAGTATTCTTCGCTCCCAAAACCGGGAGGAAAAATAGAGCGCGAGATCCCTTTTATGGACCAACAAATAGTCCATGGGGAAAAATGCTTCTAGAGCCCCTTCATCCATATGGAGTCTTGTTAAATGGATATCCCATATTTTAGAAACATCGAAAAATTTATCGATGAATGGGTGGCTGCGATAAAAATCACAGAAGCACGTTGGAACTTGATAAAGAAAATTTCCTTAGCTTTATCGAGTTAAGCATGGTTGGATCCGTTAAAATCGGATGGGAGAGTGCAACTTTCACCAAAGAAGAAGTCACGAGAGGAGACTTCCTACCGGCATATAGTCGACCAATTCTTGGAATAATCAAAATCAACTTCCTTGGAGATGGTTATTTCGACAAAAGAAACGAAGAAATGACAAGAGAATACGCCCAAGCATTTTTTGCTCTCGAATTAAGGAATATTTGCGAAGTAGATAAATACATATACTATTTTCGTAAATATTTCTTCAAGGAAAGATCAATGCTTTGCGGTGGCTTGTCTAATGTTCTTCGCGAAAATATGTAGTCCATGGAGGGTAATGCCGATCCAATCATATAAAGTACCGGAAGGAAAAATGGATATGATTGGAAGAAGAATGTCATTTCTAAAAGATAAGCTAGGAGAATGGTGTCGACAAGCAACTATCCGTAAAAATATAAAAATGTTACGAGGAGTAATGAAAAAAGTTCCTATTTGTTGTGAAAATAATGAATTTCCAACCGTTATTGGAGAAACAAGTGAATATAAACGAAGGAAGAAGAATCATAGACACTCTTCCTATAAGGATGGATCACAAAGAAAATCTTCTTTCAGAAAGAAGGCATGGTGGTCAAAATCTAAAGCCGAGATATTATAAATGCGGACAAAGATCGGGAGCAACCGTAAATTCATTCCAAGGAGGCCAAAAGGCGAGAAACCCACGGGAGAACAACAACAAAAAGAACTTTCAGAGAGCCCAAACTAGGGAAAATGAAAGTTTCAAAGATTGTAATCGTTGGACATGTGGTGCGCTAGGACATATCTCTCTAGATTACCCCCAAAAGAAAAAAAGAGGCTCGTCAATTCGAAGAAATAAAATTCAAGCAACAATGGATATTCTCGATGTCGTTTACTATGGAGAATTGGAACCGATCTATCAGTTCGAGGATATTCCCTTAGATACAAGTATATATGAGGAAGAAATATTAACCTCGAGAAGATGGATCCGACTCGAGTCGATCAAGAAGAGGATAGGTTGCGGACCAACGAAAGCCTAAGAGTTTCTTTTTCAAACTTACGGTCTCATCAAGGACCTTGGAAAAGATCATGGGACAACAACTAAGATAAGCCCACCACGATGGGTTTAGGATCAACAATATGGGTAAAGTCCTTAACCGAGATAGGTATAGGACAACAAAAGCATCACATCATCTATAAGGTGAATACAGTGAGTTCTCCATTCCTATGGAACTTACAGAAATGTAATGGAAATGCAGCTAATTCCCAAAGAAGAAATTCTAGAGGAATTAAGCAGATGAAAGAGGAAGTAGTAATCACTATGAAATGGATCCATATTGGAACCATTGAAGTAGTAATTAAATCTACTTTCAAAGAAGGAATTGATTCGTAAATCTATTTATCTATAATAGATAAAAGAATCAATGACCTAAGAGATGCATGTCTTGGAACAATGGTAGAAAATCTATATGCGGGTAAACTCATGTTTGAAATCCATCCTAGGATTGCATATAACCTAGCGTACCAAGATTTTAGTAGAGTCGACCTTATATTAAGACTTTAAAAGAAAAGATTCAATGAAAGTTAGGGATAGATCATATTCTATAACCTATAGAATATCTTATGCACTTTTCAACACACATCATTCGTAAATGTTTGTTAGGAAAAAGTATATAGAGATCCCTAGAATCTTTAAAAAATTTGTGAAAGTAATGACACGAGACTCCGATTCAATTACCAAGGATTGGAGGAGTTAATATTGCTATTAAAGATAAAACCAGCTTTAGGAAGACCTTCTATATCCTGGGAATAGCAAGAGAATATCCTTTTCGGAAGAAAGAATCCAAATTCTTAAGTATGAAGAAGGAAAAATAAACGAGGTAGAACATCCTAAGGAAATAAGTGTAACAACCAATCTTAGGTGTATTCGGGGATGGAAAAAGGTACAGGTAATATTTGATATTACCAAAAATCTTATTATTTTTCTTGCAATGACTGTATTATTTGCAGCAACCTAGCATCGGGAAATATGAAGGCATGTTGGAAATGGCAGGCCATGAGGTTTGGAGTCAATGGGAAAGCGGGACAGAACCGGGGTTATGATATTGGGATTAAGTTTCCTTGAAGAACATCAACTCGGGGAAGAAAAGGAAAAGGTATGGAATTCGATATAGATGGACATACCATAAGAGTAGAATAAATGGATGAAGTTATAATGAGTTATTCAAATCCAGTTAAAATAAGTGAAACAAAATCCCTAATAAGAATGAAAAAGAGATATTTCAATGGACTTGAATACCACAAGAGAAAAATTAAAGAATGCGGTAGAACTAGCGAAAACAAGAATATAGAACAAGCACCCATAGATATTTCAAAAAATTATCTACATACGGGTTGGACGACTAGTATGACTAGTCCCTTCTCGATATACATATCGGTTGGTATGTTATATGATCACTATAAGTCAATATTTTACAGATTTATATTGATTCGAGGTTCAGAGTATTTGTACCGCAAAACCAGAGTCTTTCCAAAAGAAGCGGTGAGAAATTACCGGTTATTGTAGGAAGAGATTTCTCACGAATATATACTTAACGAGGGTATTCGGGAAGCTCATATCATGATAGGTGGAGCGTTTAGAAGTCCGTGGTATAAGGTTAAACTACCGCTCATTTATCCAAACTTTTGCAAAATATAAACGAGGGTATTCGGGAAGCTCATATCATTTTGCTAGGGAATAATTTTATCCAAACTTTTGCAAAATATAAACAAGATAACAATAAAAATTGTTAACGTTTACAACAAATTGTGGTAACATTATACAAGTTTTGCGGAAAGAAAAGGCGTTTAACAGATTGTACCTATTAATTTTCGCGAAGCAAACGTGATGATAGGGATGTGAAATTAACTCATCCAAAGATGTGTGACATGAGAAGGTTTGAAAAACTATCTTGTTATTTAGACAACAAGGTTGTGAAAACGCAACGGAAGAAGCAATACATCTTCTTAAGGCTGCACTTTATAAACATTCTACTTATATAGACACTAACGATGATTGTTATATAAGTTTAGAACGAGTTAAAAGAAAGATCCAAAGGAACTATAATGAAAACCCTTTGGCTTGGTGGGATAAGAATGAAATCGAAGCCGTTCTAAAGGTAAAAGAAGGTAAGAGAAATGAATTGGTTAGATATAAACCTATTCTTATGAACATGAAGGATAAAAAGAATATGCGAGATGATTATCAAGGAGCATATTGATCTCAAGCTTATTGAGCCAGATACCTCTCCATATAGTAGTCCTGGATTTACGGTAAGAAATTATTGAGAAATCAAAAGAGGTAAACCACGATTAGTAATAAACTACAAAGAGATTAATCAAATTCTTGAGTTTGATGGTTACTATATTCCGAGCAGAGAACACTTAATTGAGTGCATCGAGACGCAAAAGTGTTTTCTAAATTTGATTGCAAGTCTGAATTTTACAGTTAAATTGGAAAAAGAATCAAGAAAGTACACCGCTTTCTCCACACCACAAGGACAATATATTTGGAAGGTTATGCCAATGGGATTGGCTAATGCACCCCAAATATACCAAAGAAAAATTGATAACTTGTTTAAAGATTATTTCGAGTTTATGTTTGTCTACATTGATGACATATTAATTGCATCTAAGAATATGAAAGATCATATCAAATATTTAGAAATATTTTTTGATGCATGTCATAAAGAAGGATTGGTGCTCTCAAAAGAAAGCAACAATTGGAGTCAATAAAATCGAATTCTTAGGAGTTCTTATTGATCATACGATATAGAACTTCGTGGACATAGTTGAAAAAATAGTCAACTTTCCCGACATCTTGAGAGATATGACTCATTTACAACAATTTTTAGGAATCATAAATTTTCTGGGAATTTCATCAAAGACTTAGCAAAATATAGAAAAGATTTTAGAATACTTCAAAGCAAAAGAGAAATTTGTATGGAAAGAAATACATACACAACGAGTATGTGAGTTGAAACAAGTTTGTAAGGACTTGCCTAAACTCGCTATACCTCAAGATAATGATGAATTAGTAGTCTATACAAATGCTAATGATTTTCGATGGGCAACTGTGCTTATGAGAAAATCGAAACAAGAGAAGAACCATGTAGGTATAGAGGTGGTCTCTTCACGTAAAGCCAAGCTAAAGCTTGACATATCAATGAAAAGAATTTTATGCGGTCTGGAAGTCATTTAAGAAATGACCATTATTCCTACTTGCTACAGAATTTACTTTAAAAGTTGATAATACGAATGTTAAAGCCTTTTTGAAAAATAAATTAGAATAAAAAATAGAAAAGGCTCGTATTATTAGATGTCAAGCAATGTTAATATTATGTGTTTAATATTGTCGTTATAAAATCTCATGAAAATATTCTTTTAGATTTCTTAACAAGAGATGGAGCCATCGAGAGGTTGATTCCATCGCCACAAGGGTAAGACACCTCCGAGAGAACATCACGGAGTTGCAAAAGAAATATGACCAATTGACTTTAAATGCAAAAGTCTGTGGACATGTACAACAAGAAAATTTGAAAAGCTGTCCAAACATCCATCAATGGAGTAAGATACACACAATTTTTATTGTGGCAAGCATTGGAACCTCCATTGCTCGGGCGGGTTCACCATCGGTAATCCGTAAAGAAAAGAATGAACAAAAGGTTCAAACTGAACCTCAACAAGATTTTCAGGTTCCCGAGCCGAGAAAAGGGTGACACGGCTACACAAGTCCTTCTTCCAACCCGGAAGATAAAGGATGAAACATATGAAACCAACACCCGATGTTTCAAGTCAACCCCGGCGCCTCACGGGGTTAAAGAGGAAGAGATCAACCTAAGACCTCGAGACGGGTCCTAAACGAGTTGATACTAACATCCCGAGTTTCAGAGTCGTGCTATTTTTTCAACGATACATGGAAAGACCTGGTCTCGGGATATAGATTAAAGCCGAGAATATTTTATCACCGATGTCTCTGGTAAATATCCACGGCTATGGGTACTCAAAGGGGCAAATCCCATAGAGGTCAATAGATGGTATAAATTTGGGGCCCTTGCCTCAATTATTTCTGTCTCGCCTTGTTTTTATGAAATATTCAGCTACCAGATTGGGTTATTAATGCGGTAGTTGAATGCCGGCATAACAACCCTCATCTCAAAAGGAGAGACGAATCGAAATAAAGTTCATCTCGGCAGGTCATGAAAATCCAAATAATGTAGAAAGACATTCATCCTTCCTCTTCATGAAGCTACAAAGGCTAGACAAGAAGACCTTAAATTATATTAAGGAACACGATATAAAATCAACGCTAGTCGTCAACCTAATGGAAGACAGAAATGTCCACAAGAAGAGCTTGGGGAATTTGGAGTCTGTCTCACGTAGGTGGACAAAGTAAAGTATCCATTCAAAATATATCAAAATTCAGCGAATGGATCATTTCTACTCAACACTATGACAGGAGGTACTACCAGATTTGCTAATGATAAATGGTTAATTGTGCATAAATTATGTGCTACTATTGATTGTTTAATTATTAATTTCTAGCACAATTTGTAGTAATTCCGCTTATTATTCCTTTTGTCGTCAATTTACTTTGAGGTGTTATTTTTATATCAATTATAGGTAAATTGAATGGCGTTGGGAATCGGGAGGCAACGTGTGTGTCGGTCGAGCATACCATAGTTGGAAGAGCAAATCGACGGTCTTAAATGAGCGAAATAAAGGAAGATTTGATGACTTCCTTATTTGGAAAAGAAAAGTCAAAAGGATAGGGGAGACGAACCTGGACAAGGGGGAAAAGGAGAGAAGTAAAAGAGGAAAAAAAGAATAGAAAAAAGTTACGCAAAGAGTTTGGGAGCGAGAATAGGCGTAAGGAGAACATAGATTATTTTTACATTTTTGTGAAGACGAGTTGCAAGGTTTTAAATATTTTTTATTATTGTCGGTGTTCGTTTAATCATGTCTAGTAGCTAAGCCTTTATTTTCTAGTCCGAGGATGCGAAACTTTGAACGGTTTGAATTTCTTGCGAATTAGTATGAGCGGTGTTATTTCAATTCTTGTCTCGATTTTATTATTATTTGATTATATGCTTTGCATGTTTTGAATAATAGATTAATTAGGATTGATCACCCCAATTTGTTTATTATTCATCTCTAGCTAATTCACATATTGTAATTCGTAATTGTACAATTTTGTGATATGATAGCAACTAGATCACTCTAGGGAATAATAATATTTAAGTTGTATGATTGAACGTTTCGATTTCATAGCTTAATATTTCCTATCGTTTTAGGACGAATGCATTCTAGGAATTGAATCCCGAATACATGTTTTAGGATTATTCTGGGATAGATTAATCAAGGGTCGTACTTTTTGGTTAATTAAACTTAAGAAACGATTCGAACTAGTTTGGTCGTACCACCGGTTTAGGAAAAAGATTCGAGAAAGAATTTGAATAGACGTGGTTATTAATTTGAGTTAGGAAAAGCTGTTCAAAGGGAAGCTATCCGAGGGCTAGATTGTTTCTCATACTGTTTAATCACACTGCGTGACTTGTTTTAATTTAATTCGTTGAATTTTTATTTTAGTAAATAGAGTAGTCGAAATTCAATCCCCCTTATTTTGTTACCGTTTTATTTCACACGAATTAATTCAATTCAATTACTCGGTTCCTCGTGGGATCGACCCTTACCTGTCCTACTACATTAGTAGGTTGGTTCGGAGTAACTAATTTATTTTTGGGTGCCGGCGACAAAGACACTAGCTAATGATGCATTTGAAGCTAAACGAGCAATAATATGGAAGAATAAATTACGTGCAATTGAAAACACACGCGGAAAGTATGCAACATGATTCATGTTGGGAGATGGCACGAGCATATATGCGAAAGTTGTGAAACACAAGAAAGGCCATTATTCGAAAAAAAAATTCAATAAAAAAGGACCGACCGAGAAAAAGAAGAATATCTCGGAAGAAGACAAGTTTCCCAAGGAGTTTCGAGAAAACCTCAATCTTAAGAGATCCAGGAAAAAGAGAAAAATTTAAATGTAATATTTAGTTTAAATTTTTTTGTAAAGTGCCAAGAAACCCACTATTAAAGGTGCGGGTCCGACAAAAATCCACTATAGGTGCGGGTCCAAGAAGAGTCATCGATTGCATTGGATACCCTTCCTACTTGAAACTTACGGACAAAAGAGAGTGGGGAACGAGTCAACAAGCTTTGGAACCATCCGGCAAAAAGATAAGGCATCAAGAATCCAATGGAAAATGAGTCGGACAAATACTTTGGATACCCGACAAGAGGGACCCCTCCATGTAAAGATAAGGTGACCTTTAATAATGAAGGACGAAGGGAGAGGCTCCCAAACCACTATATAAAGGTTCAAGAAGAATGAAGGAGGCATCCGAAAATTATCCTCGACTTTCTTTTTTTTAGAGTGGTAAAAATAAGAGTCTTTGTTTTAAGTTTTGTTTGAGTGTTTTGAGTGCTTAAGTTTATGTACTTAGTGTGCAAAGCTACTATGAGTAGCTAAAAATGATAGTCTCTTTCTGAAGGGGATTTATCCATGTAATATATTTATGATTTCTATATAAATAAAAGACTTTCTGTCCTTTGTTTCTTTAAACCGTTGTTCATAAACCAAAAGAGTATTTCACACCTCGAGATAGAAAACGAAAGTGAGGTTTCACCGAAGTATTGATGAAGGAGTCCATGACAGGAACCATCCGCCGAGGCCGCGTGGTTGAGCTGTGTGAGGAGCATCTCGTAAAATCCGGTGGGCATAACTCGAGTATACTTCGGTTAAAAGGTATGAATTTGATTTATAAGACAATTAGTTTACGGAAGCATGTTGGGGCACTGATATGGTCGTAATGGACTATTTCTGTTTTTAAGCATTGTAGTAAAATGGGTAAGAATTTTAATGAAAATTGAAGAAAGGACATTATAGTCATTTTAAGCAAAAATGAGTCAAAATGTGGTTTTTAAGTCAAAGTGGGTAGAAAACATCTTTTTCTTATGAAAAAGGGTAAAACTAAGTTTCTCCCTTATAATATTTCCTATAAAAAAATCTATCAATATTACTATTCATGGACCCCACTACTAATTCATTTCATTTTATTATACTTTTTATTGTAAATAATTAATGTTATTTTGATATTAAAATAGATATATTAATTCATTATAAAATATATTACATTAAAAAAATAAAAAATTCAAGTAAATATTAAATTAAACATTTAGAAATTTCAAAAATTAAATGCAACATTCAAATTAAAAGAAATTAAAACACTATAAGAACATTTGAAAATTAAAGAGTACACCACCTAAATTAAAAATAAAGTATTCAAATTAAAATGATAATTTAATAATTGTTGTTGTAGCGTGTCCAAATATGCTCAACCAAGTCAAGACGAAATTGGTGATGTACATTGCTGTTACGTAACTCGTAATTCCTACGAAGAAAATCTCGAAATTCTCCATTTGGGCCTTGGACAAATTTATTTGGTTCATCACCTTCCTCGTTTGGAAAATTTTCAATCATTTTTTCCTCATTCTCGACTATCATATTATGCAAAATAATGCATGTTACCATAATATATTTTAATTTTTTTATACAAAAACGAGTGGAGCTCTAACAATTGCCCATCGAGCTTGGAACACCACAAAAACTTCGTTCGACATCCGTTCTTGCAGCTTCTTCTCTTTCTTTAAAAAATTTCCCTTTCGATCGTCTGGGCAAGGAAAAGATTTCACAAAAGTAGCACATGTTTACCTTTATGTTTGTTGTAATACCAACCAATACGATTTCAAAAGCATTGTTATTTTGATCATTTTCAATGATTGGATCGTCAAATCTCGCATCTTGTATTTGCTAGGTGCACGCCCTCTTCATTTGTCCAAGCAATCCACCTCTTCGTGGCCCTTGAATTGGCGCTTGCTTGCTCTTCACTCTCGATAGAAATGGGTGACTCACGATCGAGAGAATTAAGTCTCTGGGGACTGAAGTTGGAGTGACCAATTCTTTTTCTGTCTGGATGTTTGCTTGTTGATTGTGGAGTAGAAAATCCAAATATTTGTGGCTCTTCTCAAACTCGATAGCTTGTATTTTGTCATATGTTTTGAACTCTATTGGCAAAATTCGGAATATTCATCATATTATTGGGAAAATTTGAATAGTTCACCATATTTCCAAAACCTTGTAAATTTTGGGAATATTGGTTGCCAAACGGAAAATTTGGAGAAATTTGTGAATGTAATTGTGTAGGAATATTAAATTGAGAGCAAGAAAATTTGGAGGAATTTGAGAATTTGGGGACAACTCATCTTCATCCGAACTTTGAGAATTCAATGCATGACTAAAATTAAGTTTGCTATTATCATCCATTTCAAAGAAAATTAGAAAAAGAGTATTTGAGATTGAAATGAAATTGAGATAATGAAGAGAGTGAATATGATAAATATTTGAGAGATGATAATGATAAATGATACATAAATCATAAATTCTAGGGTGCATCCAAGTGCATACTATGCACTTGGATTTTGCACCAATTTGAAATTGATTTAAAATCAATTTTGACCAAACTCGTGGTCGGTTCGTGGGTTTATTTCGCGGATACTTTGGAGCGGATAAGACCGGATTTCAGGAACGGGTCAATAATATCAAAAGCTTTCTCTCTTTCCTCTCTCTGTTTTCATGCTTCTTCTTCGTGAGCAATACTCTTAAGCAATACTCCTTACTTCCTCCATTTTGTTCGATCTTAGATGGTTTCTCTTTCGAAATCGTTAGTTATCCTTCAGTTTTTTGATAGTTTTTTCATTTTTGAACTTGTAAACCGTCTATATATCGCTCGATTCATAGTCTTTTTGATATTGTGTTCATTTTGAAGTATTTTCTTCTACGAAGAGGCGATCGAAGGTTTTTGTTGAACAATTGAAGCTTTTGTTGTTGTGTTTCCTCAAACTCGTAAGTATTTATTCAAAATCCTTTTCTATTTTTTCGATTCTTCATGTTTGGTTTTTCAAAATCGTAAGTATTTGTTCAAACTCGTAAGTATTAAGTTTCAATATTTTGTCGATTTTAGGGTTTTTTCCTTTTGCATGTTAATTTTTAATCATTTTTCTTGTTCTCTTTCAGTTTTCGTTCTAAATGGTTCGAACTAAGTTTTGGGTTCCCAAAGGTAGTGGTCCTAGGAGGAGGAGGGAACTTGTTTCTAGCGTAACAAGGTCCAATGTTAATAGGAAGCTTGTAAATGCTTGTAAAAGATCTGAAGTTAATGTATCTTCAAAGCTTTACGGTAATGTAGGCGTTTACGGTAATGTAGATGTTTCTGGTAGTGATGATTTTGAGGATTACTGTTCCTCTTTCTTTTTATTTGCGTTCGAGCGGAAGGATGAAAGTAATGTTTCTGGAGATGGAAAATCTTCAAAAAAGCGGCATGTTGGTAATGCAAGTAAGGATGAAGATATCTTGTGAAGGATGATGGTGAGATGTGTGGTGAAATAAGCTCTAAAAAGAAATCTTCTTCTAAATCAACCGGTGTTAAGAAGGGCGAGAGGTGTGCGAAGGGAATAATCAAGTAAGGGAGGAGAAAAAGTTGATGTTGAAGGAGTAAATGAGGATGCTTGATGTTCGTTCGAAAGAAAAAAAGGATGCTGATGTTAATTACTGGAGGAGAAAGATCGTTTAAGAAAGAATCTGCTTCTAAATCTTGGTATTAAGAAGAAAAAAGTTTTTCGAAGGAAGGAGACTGCTAGTTGGTATTTTTCCTTCTTTTTGTAGTTTTTCTCAATAATTGTTGTTCATAATTTGGGGTATTGGTAATTTAGTTATTGGGGTATTATTTTTTTAGTTATTGTGTATTACTTGTTTAATGCATTGGGTTGTGTTGAGAAGTTGTGTGTTGTATTGGTAATTTTAACTTGAGTAATTAATAATTATTAATTTTGGGTATTGGTGATTATATCTTGGGGTATTGGTTGTTATATCTTGGGGTATTAGTGATTATATCTTGGGGTATTGGTGATTATAACTTGGGGTATTGGTGGTTATATCTTGGGGTATTGGTGATTATACCTTCGGGTATTGGTTCTTATAAATTGGGGTATAGGTGATTATATGTTTTGGGTATTGTTGATTAATTGTTTTTGTTTAGTTTTTGTTTGTTATTCTTGTTCTCATTTCTGTTTTTTTATATGCAGCACTTTTTGACGCAGTTGTCGTCCTCTTGGGTTGTTTGAGTTGTTGCATTCTTTGAATGATAAGCAAAAAGAAGATGTTGTTAGCATTGGTTTTGGTGGTCTTTTGAAGTTGAATTTGAGTAAGTGTTTTAGTCGGGATATGTTGAAGTGATTGGTGGAACACTTTAATGGCGATGATCGTATGTTATCTGTAGATGATTTTAGGCAATTTCTCTGTTACTGGCGATGATGTATATGATGTTTTTATGATTCCTAGGAATGATGGGAGAAATGTAGTTTGTTATTCACGTTACGATGATACGTACGTATTTGAATCCTTTAGTAAGAAATATGGTATAGCCGCTAAGACTCCGATTCGGTTTTGGCTAGTTTGATTGTTGAGAAGTTAAGTGAAGGGGGTGATGACTTTAAGCGGGCTTTTGTTTTGTTTTGTCTCTATTCTTTTCTTTGTCCTTCCTCAAATTGTTACGTAAGTACTAATTATTTTAAGTCCCTTGAGGTTGTAGAAGATATACATAAGTTGGATTGGTGTAATTTTTTTGAAAAAGTTGTCGGATTCGGTCTTAGCATATCGAATGATGGGGTTAAGAATGTTAGTGGCTGTGTTTTGGTGTTACAAATATTGTACTTGCATAGAGTGAAGTGGAGGGGTGTTTGTGAGCCGTGTTCTATTCCTTTGATTCAAACATTGGAATGATGAAAAGATGAAGAAGAGGTGTTATCAAGAGGTTAGTGCTTTGGTGTTTTTGGTTACGGTGATATGGTTGGTGGTGTGTATCACGTATGCATTAATGGGGTTAAAGTCTACAATTTACGGTAAAGAAAGTGGGGATAGCAAGTATCGGGTATACTATGTTTTATTGATTATTCCATAGTATTTCTTATTGTTTTTCTACTTATGCTATATGTTTTATTGATTATTCCATAGTATTTCTTATTGTTTTTCTACTTATGCTATTTTTGTTCTTTATTTTGTTGCGGGAGATTAAGAAGATATTGTTGTTTATCGATCGGAGGCTAGGGATTTTTCTCGGAGGTTTGATGCTTAAGATTCAAACTTACGGACGGTATTCGATCTTCTTCTTCCTCGAATCCACTCCGAATCGAGTGTCGAATACCCGAAGTTCTTTATGAATCCGAAGCTTCACGAGATACGTTGATAAATTGGTTAAATATGTTATGATGATGAAAGAGTTGGCTGGCGAAGCTCCTAAGTTTGATTTCTTTGACTCCCGAGCCACCTATTTTTGAAACCAATTTATCTGGTGATGAAGCAGATTGGTTTAAGGACGGTTTCTTGTTGATCTTGGGGTGATGAGCCGCCTTTAAAAATGCAGTCAAGAGAATCTTTGGGGTTGAAGAGGATGTTGGTGCAAAGGATGGGGTGATGGAGGTAGCAAGGATAAAGGCCGGTGAGGAGAATGTTGGTCTAAAGGCTGGTGTGGTGGGAGGTTCCAAGGCTGGTGAGGAGAGGCTGTTGGAGATTGCGTAAAAGGTGATGAGCTTGATGATGCCGTTAAGTCGGTTTCTTCAAAGGTGAAGAGAGTTGGTAATGATGTTTCAAGTCTGTTTTGGTTGATTAATGATGAAGTTGGGTATGTTTGAAGGCTGGTGAAGTTTAACAAGAAGTGTTATCGTACTATTCCACAACCCCATATGGAAGTTGTTGACTTTTGTTTTTACGATGGTGATGGATCTGTTCAAGTGTAAGCATTTGATTAGTATTTCTTTTTTTTAATTTAGTTGTTACATGTGTGCGTACTTATATATACATTTTTATTTTTTGATTAGAGATTGTTATTATAGTCATGGGGATGGTCTTGGGTATACAATGCTGAAATTAAGTCATTGTCGCCTAACCAAGAGATTGATATTGCTGTTGTTTCTGCACTGGTGCTTGGATGTTAATGGGAATGTGTTTGCGATGGTCGACGGAGCAGATTTGCTTTCAATCTTAATCACAATGTAAGTTTTGTATAGTTATTTTTGTGTATTGGTGGTTATCTCTTTTGGGTATTGGTGATTATCTCTTTGGGTATTGCTATGTAACCCTTGGGGTATTCTTGTTTTACTCTTGGGGTATTCTGTGTATATCTTGCGGTATTGCATTGTAAGTCTTAGGGTATTCTTGTTTTACTCTTGGGGTATTCTTGACTATATTTTGGGGTATTCTTTGTGTAACTCTTTGTGTATTGTTTTGTAATCGTTAGGCTATTATTTATCATTGATTATTCTATCCTTTGTTTTTCTATTTATTTGTTTGTGTAGTTTTTCTTGGGTGAGGTTGTAAGGAAGGGAGTTGATGTTGAAAAAATGGTGATAACTTCTTACGTGTTCGGGATGCATGGATTTACGTGTATGAAGGTTGTTTCATGTCTGCCAAATGGTTAGTTGAATTGTAATTATTTTGTGTATTTTTAATTATTTTGATTTTACTAAAGTTTAATAATTCTTCCTTTTCTTTTTCAGATTTTCATTCCTATTTGTATCCATGACCATTTTGTTGTCGTTGTAATTAACTTTGTTGATTCAAAGTTGCAATTCTTGGACAATTTGAAGCATGTTGAGGAAGATAATGATTACACAAAGTCTGCTGATGTATTGGTAAAAATTTTATAATTATTTGTTTCTAATCATTTTATATTTTTGAATTACACATTTGAATGTATATGTTTTTTTTACTTTCTTTAGGTCAAATTGATGTCTAGGTTTCTTGAGAAAAAGAAACATCCTAAGGTCTTGATATTTTGGGATATAAATTTGAAAACATGTCTTTAAAGTGGCAAAGTGGAAAGCGATAAGGATTGTGGTGTATATATGATGCATCACCTCAAACAATTCAATGGTACTTCTTATTCTTATCCAGACTTAACTCGGGTAATTGTTTTCTTTTATTTTTTATATTTTTGTTATTTACTTAGTTTCTTATCTTATTTTTTATTGACTTTTTTTTATAGGAGGATGTTCGTATAGCAATCGGGCAGAAATCTATGCTATTCTACTTCTTTCGAACTTTAATTCGTGTAGGTCGATGTTATTGAGAAGGTTTACAATTTTTATAAGCAAAAGCCCGATTTAATCAAGAATATTGCTTTGAAGAAGAAAGAAAAAGATGTAAAAGGCTGTGAGGAGAAAAAAACGAGGTCTTGATGCTTTGAAAAATCTAGGCGATGATTTGGGGAGGAAAGAGGAGAAATGTTAAATGATAGTTTTTAGTTGAACATTTTAACTATTTAATATGTATATGGTTTTGAAGGTTGTAATGGTACACTTAAACATGTGTTAAGCGATGTGGTTTAATATGTATTTAGTGGTTTATTAATCATTTTATGTTTTATATGTTTTGTGTTGTATTAGTAATTATATCTTGGGGTATTTCTAAATATATGTTCGGGTATTCTTTGTCTATAACTTCGAGTATTCTTTGTATAACTTGGGGTATTGCCAACTATTTGTTGGGGTATTTGCTAATATAACTACGGGTATTACTAATTATACCATTATTATGAATAACATAACTTAATCAATAAATAAAATATAAAGTACTTGCAATAATACTCCAATATTTGATTATCAATATCTCAAGTAAATGTTGAATAATGTGTAAAAAGAATTACAATGCTCATTCAAATAATATGTGGATTTGGTGTCTTTGGAACCATATTCCCTCATTTGTGATGATTGTGATGTTGATTTCTTCTTCTTCTTGTTTTGATGGAGACCACTCTTAATTCTTTGACTTCTTCCCTTTGTTCTTGATCGTTTTGGATCTAAAATTTTGTTGGATGTCTCAGAATTAGCTTCACTTCCTTCTTTTTGTGCAAAGAACTTTTGTTTAAGTATTTTCGATATCTTTCACATCCTTCTTCAATAAGTTCTCTCATTTCTTCACTTTCTTCACTCATCAAGACTATGTTATAATACTTCTTTATGATAGCATGTCTCCATGGGATATTTGTTCCAACTTTATCATTGTTCCTGTTTTTACGAGAATTTGAATATTAATATTAGTTAGTTCTTATCGGTTTTAATGAGAATAGTAAAATAATAGTAAATATATAAACATATTGTACTGTTTTTGTTGTTGATATCATTTTGTTTCTTGTCCCACACGTGTGCTTTTGCAAGTTTGCACCATCTTTTCAATATATAGTTATCGGGTATCCTTTGTACTTGAATGTACATTCAATATTCTCAAGCGGTGGTAACATAATATGCCTAATTCTTGAACTTCTTACAATCACAGGTGATTAGGTTCATGGCGATGTCATATACCACTCTGTTTTTATGCCCAACATCATCATTCTTGACCTCATAAATCAAAGCTGGTATCATAGACTTGAATGACAGTCGAGCAGGCGAATATGGACTTTACGAACTCCTCTTCAAAACGTCTGAATATGGTCGGTGTGTATATCTTAGCAGCATGTTTGAGCATTCCTTTCATTCCCAGTGCGATTCGAGGTATCATCCTTGAGCAATCGAATTCATCCTTTTTTCATGCTTCTCCATTGATTTATTGTGTTCTTGAATATCTCGTAAAATTGTCAAATTTATCTGCTTGTTTGCTCGAAAGCTATCGCATGATTTGTGCTTTCACTTCTTTGGGATGACCTTATTCCAGCAGAGAATATGTCCTTGCTCAATGTCGTACACCATTTTTCTTTTAAAGCTGTATAGTCTGTTAAACCAAGCATTTTTTTCAAGCCCGTATGTTGATATCATGCTCTTCCAACTGTTTTCAAAGTCATTCTCATCCATACATCCCGATAGACATTTGTTAAATGCATCTTTAAAAGGACCGTCTTTCTTTAATTCTCTAAATCTTGCAATTGCATTTTGGTATAGGTGCCAAAGACACAATCATGTCTTGCATCGAAATTCTGTAAAACAACATCAATAAGCAATACTCTAAGATATTTTCACCAATACCCGAAGAATTAAATGGCAATACCCGAAGCAAAAATACCAATACCCGAAGTAGAAAATATCAATACGAAACATTAATTGGCAATACCCAATACTATAAATATCAATAACAGAACTTAATCAAATATAAAACATAAATCTTTCTCAAGTATTAAATAATGTGTACGATTTATTTTTTTACCTTCCCTATTGCATTTGCTATTGCTAAGTCCTGATCTGTGAAAACCGTCTTAGGTACTTTCTCCCCATTGAAATTTTGAACATTTGGAAAAGCCACTCGAAAGTTTCTGTTTTCTCATCGTATATGAATGCACAAACAAACATTACATTCTTCCATGATTGTTTACCCCAACAAAAGGTGCACAAATCAAGTTGTACTTGTTTGTTACGTATGTCGTATCGAAAACCATTACATCTCCGTAGATTTCATAATCTTCCATCATTAACGAATCCCTCCAAAAAATACTTGACAATCTCCCATCTTCATTGAGCCTAATCTTGTAAAAGAAATTTTTATCTTTAGCTTCTTCTGCTTCCATCATGTTGATCGGGTTGTTTGCATCACTATCTTTAATCGCTTCCATTTTAAACTTGTTTACCAAGTTGTAATGGTCCTTGATTGTGTGTCCTAAGTTTTCCTCCCTCCAACTTCATTCGTCATGTAGTGATATGAGTTTCTTGTTCTCATCCACTGAAGACACCATATCATCTATCACTCTACTCTTGTCTGTAGTAATTTGTCTTTCCGAACGGTGCATATGGTTCTATTCCGTTCTAGTTAGCTCATGATTGTGCTCTGTCTCGTGTTGCACAACCGCATAATTGCCCTCTTTAGTCTTTTTCACCAACATTCTTGCCTTGCGATCTGTTCTTGTTATACCAATCCTCCTTTTTTGAGAGATGTTCCAGGAGTTGAATTTCTTTGCTTTTTAGTTCTTATTCCAATACACAAGCACACAAACAACTTGCTCAAAAGTATAGATTTATCGATTCTGAAAATCTGTTTGTTGATTTACGAACACCGAATCCCAAACAACGTGCATGCTTACGAGGATAAGGAATACATCTTTTCTACTGTGTCTTGTTCTACGCCGACCAAAGAACCTCTTATATCGACACAATTAGCATTATCATCTGATTTAGACACACATATATTTATAATATAATTAGTTAGTACAATAGAATAGAACATTTAATTAGCAATATCCAAAGATACTAATCAGCAATACCCCAAGAACAAAGCGGCAATTCTCTAAGACTAAATCAACAATACCCGAAGGTATTAATCAAATATACCCCAAGAACAAAGCGGTAATACCTCAAGCTAATAATGAGTAACACCAAGAATGTTTTTCTACCTTTGTTTACTTGTCACGAAAGTTCTTCACTGTTATTGGTTTTAACATCTCATCATCCTTTTGAAGACTTTGTTCATCAATTATTTTGAAATCATATATTTCTTCTTCTCCTTCGCTTGTAGTATTTGAATCGAGTGTAGATTTTCACCTATTTAATTTCGTTCATAGAGTTATGCAATGTACCTTATAAATACATTAAATCACGGTAAAAATTAGGAAATTAGGTCTAATACCCGATAAATCGTATTCTTCAAAGTATTGCATGTTTGATCTTATATTTTTGCGCGTTGAATGCGCGATGAGTTTTCAGTTTTCGTTTGGGACGATTTCTTCTTCCAAGCATGCGATTTTACCGCTATTTCAAATCGATTTGGTTTCGTTATTGGTTTTTTTTTTTTTTATTTCGTGCGTTTTTGTACGTGTTTTCTGCGGGTTTTTGCTTAGGGTTTTTATCCGGATTTTGGATCTTCTTTTTGTTGACCCGCGAGTTTAATGGGTGACCCGCGAGTTTTTAAATTAGTCAAAATTAATTCTAAATTAGGGTGCAAAATCCAAGTGCATAGTATGCACTTGGATGCACCCTAGAACTACTCCATTAAATTAAATATGAAAAACAAATCGGCCAATTTTTGTTGCATGTTAACTACAACCCTTTTCGAATCTAGAAAAGGTATATGGCAACACTTTCTTACCGAGCAAGAACACAACAACGTCCATTGTCGTTCATATATATAAATGAATTAATTCTCTACCTCCCTATAATTTGACCGACTTTCTCCACCGTCCCGCTCACCTAATTTCTTAAAGATTATGCCATTTGGGATTTTTGGGAAGTGATTAAGTGCAAAGTAGAAGTGGATTGAATTATGAGATTTTAAGATGAAAATGATTCGTAGACTTATATGTTCATCCATACACTCGTATTGTCGGGACTGGGGAAAAGTATTACTATGAGAAGGTATTCCTAACTAAATTTTTACATAAGAAGAATATATATATATATATATATATATATATATATATATATATATATATATATTTTAAAATCAATATAATACTATCTCCATTCTAATACGCTTTTTGTATCCGTTCTAAAATACCTTTCATACTCTTCAAATAGAAAATTCTTTATAAATTTCACTCTTAGGCTCCATTTGGATGGAGTGGATTTGAAATCAAGGGATTTGAGATAATATATCATGCATTCACACAAATTATAATAGAGAAAAACTAAATGAATGAATTTGATTCACTCAAATATTAAGCACAAGTGAGAAAAGTGAGAGGATTTCAAATGACTAGGTTTTATTGGGTATTTGAAATCCTTCCACTTATAAGTAATATTTGTTTGAACCAAATCCATTCATTTAGTTTTTCCTATTTTGATTTGTAAAAGTATGTTATATTATCCTCAAATCCATTGATTTCAAATGACTCCATCCAAATGGAGCCTTATAGTATTTTTAAATTTACACAAAATGTCATAATTATTTTCGGGCTACATATGCTCAATCCAACCAATTTTTTAATTTATACATAATTTTTATAAAATTGCCTTTAAAAATCTCAATCATTACTCCACATTTCATATGTTGTGTGCTCTTTTACTTATGTAAAATATTTTGGGATGGAGATAGTACATATTATACTACACGTATATATAAATTCATGTAACTAATTAATATGAATTTGACTAAAAAAATAAATGCACTGTGATAGTTTATAAAATACATGGATTTAAATTTTGTCTAATCCTGTAACTTGTCACAATTTTGAGTTTGGTCCTGACTGTTTCAATTTTTAATTTTGATCCTATAACTTTATAATTTTTTTGAAAACGGTTCGTTTTCATCCCGTCATTGTCATGTAGTTTTCTTTTAGTTTTTCTGTAATATGTGATATTTATTTTTTAAATTAAATATATGGAATTTGGAGTCGTGGGCTTTGGTTCGGGTCGAGTTGGGATTTATTGGCTACTTAACACTGCAAAGATGCAAAATCTGTATAGGCTAATATTAAATTTAGGGGCACTCTTGTGTGAGATCGTCTCATGCATGAGACGGACATGAGACGGAGTAACTTTTTAATAAATTACTACCACTTTTTCATATTTTGTTATCACTTTTTAATTTGTTATAAAAAGTGATCCTGGGTCTCTAAATGTATGAGACGGTCTCATAAAAGTTTTGCCTTAAATTTAATGAATAGATAACTATTTCTAGATAACAGATATTTTTATATTCGTTATCTAAGATTTGTAAATCCGTTATCTAATCTATATATGTTATCTCTGTTGGTAAAGACTAAACAAAGTCTTTAGTCATTTAGGATACCTGCATATGAGAGGAGAAATTAATTGAGTTGAGAAAAAAGGGGAGTGAGTGAAACCAAAATTGTCCGTGTAAAAAGACCTAGAAAAAGGGGATTGTTGCTGACAAATATGATATGAATGAGAAATTCCAAAGTTGAATGATATCTATATATATCTGTCTCTATATCAATATCAATATCAATGACAAATATATATTAATGTTATGCAATCTAATCTGGTCATCTTGGATCCAGAGAAAATGCAGTCAAAGTTGATTAAATAAATCACAAGGCATTGGCATTGGCATTGGGTAGATTAGATCAGAGGGGTAGCTAGAGTCATTGTACGGGACACATAGACCAAATGCGAAAGATTTCATCCAAGTTGAGATTGTTGTTGAGAAGAACTCACAGAAGATCATACTTATTGGAAAGGTGATAAAATCTCTATGCATAAATATACTCCATCTTTCAATCTCTGTATCTTTTTTATTCTGCTGATATTGTTAAGATGGAGATGCAGTATGTATATATATATATATATATATATATATATATATATATATATATATATATATATATATATATATATATATATATATATATAAGGCAGACCCTTTTACCATCTGTCATTAGGCCCATTTTATGTAATAGCAATAGTAGAAGATGTACTAGTTTTTATAAACTGTGAGATTGATCAAGTGGCTTTAAATTAAATGTACAAAAAAAAAAATTAGTTGGTATCCTTTTCATAAAACCTTCACAAATACGCAGAGAGAATGTGGACAAATTATTTTTCCATTATCTTATATTTGTGTAAACAGTTTCATCACTTATATAATCAGCTGTTGATTATCAGCAGGAAGGAAAAGCTCTAAAGCTGATAGCAACAGCAGCACGTCTAGATATCGAAGATTTCTTGCAGAAGAAAGTCTTCCTCGAGGTATGATTTTCTTACCTTAATCATCGTCGTCCTTTACATTTGCAAGAACTCGGACTGATTTTGATACAGATATATAGTAGTATGTTCATTTTCTCTGTTGATATAATGAATATACATTCATGTGCTTATTTTGATTTGGAGTTAGTCATATATATTCTGTTCGCTGGTGGTTGCACTGCCCTCTCTGTTTTTAGGCCTTTAGTTTGAATAATTGTAGTGTTTTCTTGGTTTCTCATTGCAGTTGATGTTCTTTATATGGTACATGGTAGTGCGTTGCATGTATTTTGTTTATAGGGTAGTGTATGTTAAAGGATGGAAGGAAGGAAGCAATACCTGCAAATGAAGCTCTTGTTGCCTGAATTTTTCATTTGTTGGTGATGCCACTGGAAGTTTAATAAATGCTTTATATTGAGGAACATTTTAGTTTGGGATTGATTGTGTATGGATACTTATTCACAATATGAAACTTATATCATTACATTCATTCTGTAATTTCATAGCATTCATTCACTAATACTATTGTACTTATAAATTATTATAGTGTAAAAATATTATGGTATTAGTTTATAAGACCTGTAATATTATTAAATACAGTGTACTTTTGTCTATCATGTTTGATACTACAGAAGCCAATCTATTGTTCTTGGAGTCTCCTAATTGGTGTCGGGTTTTCCTACTCAAATACTAGTAGCGATTATGACAGTTTGGGAGACGACTTTACAGGTACGCTAAACATACTACTCCATTCCATTAATTAGTCCTTAATTAAACACTGATTATCAATTAATTATATTGAGCAGCAAAGGATGATTATGCTTTCCTGCACAAGTGGTTTCTGAAATTTCCATGGTATTGAACACGAATATTTTACATAGCAGGAGAGAGCTACGCAGGGAAGTATGTTCCCGAGCTGGCTGAAATCATTCATGACAACAACCAAGATCCTTCCTTATTCATTGATCTAAGGGGCATAATGGTAGTTAACCTATTAACCAAAAAAACTGGATCTGTTTAATTAAAATTTTGTTTTGTTTTGTTCTGTAGCTCGGAAATCCTGAAACATACGATGCTGCAGATTGGAAAGGTATGGTGGACTGTGCATGGAGCCATGCTGTGGTGTCCGATGAAACGCACGAAACAATTACTAGATCCTGTGACTTTTATAGTGACGACATGTGGAGCAATAACAACTCTACGGCTGGTGTGGAGAAATTACTTAACCAGTATAAAGAGATTGACATGTATAGCCTTTACACATCAATTTGCATACTTGATTCATCTGCCACCTTGTACACACCAAGAACCATGGTAAAATGGAAAGCAGTTGTTGATATGTATGTTATCTCTTATTAATTATTATTTTATATTTTATTGTGTCTACTAACTCTTATCAAAAAAGAAGTTATTATGGAAAATTATCAAGGTACGAAAGAAATGAATTTTGATGCATTTGAATAGATAATTGAATACACTATGTTTTGGTTTTATAATTGATCTAATATATGTGTACAAGTGGTTGTAGTGATGAATGATGTTGATTAGTGTGTATAAATGGTTGGAGTAATAAATATGTTAATTTGTTTGTAAATTAGACTTCTAAGCAACAATGTGGTTTCTACGTACTCCGATACATGAGACAAATAACTCAATTTGATGGACCATTTGATGTTGCTTCACCACGGTTGTTGGTAATGTTATTGTCTTTGACAAAAATTATCTCTTCGTAATATAATTTTAATTTTGTAGTTTATGGAGAAAACGTACACGAGTGAAATTGATGAAGTGCGGTCGGAGTGGACTCAATTTGTTCAATTATATGTCATCGAGTAGTAATGCTTGTTGTAGTGTATTTTGACTTTTGAATTAGTTGTATAAATATTGATTTTTGGATTGATGATGAAATTAATGCATTTTACATTTTTCTTTTTATTGAGTAAATTTTATTTGTTTAGTTTAAGAATTAAAATGAATATGTAATAATTTAGAAAAAATGTATAATACAAATAGATAATATATATATATATATATATATATATATATATATATATATATATATATATATATATGTAAAGCATAACATATATATTACATTATCTATGCTAAAATAGATAACATATATAGTTATAAATAGATAATGAGATATATATATAGTTATCTTTTCTAAAATAGATAATGGATATAATAATTAATAGATAACAAATAATATCTGTTATCTATGTGCATTCTATTTGACTTACGAGCGCTCATAGATAACATATATTTATTGATTTTTTATACATTATCTATGAGCGCCCATAATAGATAACACGCGCCTAGATAACAGGCTTACCTATATAGATAATATCTATGAGAGAAAATGTAGTAGTGGAAAAAGCTAGATTATGCACACACATGACATGATATACATAGGCCGAATTCCATTATCCAGTAACTGAAAATAAATTATCATCATTCTTGAGTTTATCCCATACAAAAAGTGCATATTTGTTTTGTTGCATTGGGAATGTATACTGGGGTTTTCTTACAATAGTCGGGGTTAGGGTTGTATACGAATCAAATATTTTTGTTCGATTCGGTATTTGTGCTCGAAATTCGATATTCGTATTCAAAATTTTATGATTCGAATTCGATTACAAATATTCGATTTGATTTGATTATTAAACAAATACAAATACAAAATTATGATATTCGATTCGATATTCGTAAATATTCGATTCGATATTTAAATATATATTATATTTATAGCAAATATATATAATCTATATATTAGTATTATATAAATATATCAAAACTCAGATATTTGCACCACATATTTTGATAAATACACCAAACCACTCAAATGAAAACACATATTTTGATAAATACACCACACCATTCAAATTAAGGCTCAGGTTATCTCGCACCACATATTTTAGCTTGGTGGAAATCTCAAGAATCGAAGTTTAACATTCTATCCAAGTTAGCTCGAGATGTTCTTCCTATTCCTATTAGTACAATTGCTTTAGAAGTCACATTTGCTTTAGAAGCCACATTTAGCGAAGGAATTCAAGTATTGAATCCTTATCGTCCAAGAAACCCATTATGACATTTGTAAGTTTTTTTAGGTTTTTAATTCATTTGAAATATATAATATTTTTTTAATAAACTAATTTTAATTTTTTTATTTTTATTTAGGAGCAAGAAAAACTACCATGTCATGTTGGAAACAACTTGAATTTGGTTTGCAACATCGATGGAAGATTGAGTTCTCATTATGTGATTTGAAAATTAGTTTTTTTATCGTTTTGTATTTGATTATGTAACTTTTGAATTTGTGACTTGTATTATGAATTTAAATAACGAAATTAATTTTCAATTGAATACTCAAAGAATATTGTTTAAAATATGTTTGAGAAAAAATCGATTTGAATATTCGATTCGAGTATTCGAATAGTTCCAAAAATTCGATATCAAATTCAAATCGAATATAAATCACATTTACTATTCGAAAAATATTCGAATTCGAATTCAATATTCGAAAAATTTAACGAATACAAATTCAAAATAGTGGTATTCGATTCGATTGATTCGATTCGTATACAACCCTAGTCGGTGTCATCTTGCGATTATCAATAGTCAAGGTTTAAAATTACGCCACGTGTCACCGTATTACATCGCGTTAACTCCATTACTATTGCACTAATATATTATATTTAAATTATTTTTTAAAATATATTTTGCTATTTACTATTTTACCCTCTTATAAAACAAATTAAAAAAAAATTTGTTTTCTAGTTTGAATACAACCCATCATCAAAATTCTGATTTTAATTTAGATTCTCTTTTCACATCATTCAAAACCAAAACTTGTTTCAAATCAAAACTCATACCTATCAACGACACAAGACCATGTTCTCCGTCGACACCATTAACCAAATGCAAGCCCTAGTATCTTGCCCAATTAAATCTGCCAACATTGGAAAAAACAGTTCAATCTTTTCTGAAATCAGATGGCCCTAGGTGGGATCGGCGCTATGGTGCTTGGTGCGAGTCCTGCACACGCGGTATATTTTCTGCTTATGAAATTTATAAAAGTGTTTCTCTGGTGGTATTCCTGATAATCATACGGAACAACGCAGCTTCTGGGATTTGTGTACGGGTGATGTTGTGCTTACCCCCAATGAATATGGTGAAGCAGAGACTGCAATTGGGAATTAGTCCGTATAAAGGAGTGTGGGATTGCGTAACGCGAGTGTTGGAAGCAAGGGGTTCAGGCCTTTTACGCTTCTTATATGTCTACAGCATTGATGAATGCACCTTTCACAGCAAGTCAATTTCGCGACCTATAAGGCTGCAAATAGAGGTATAATGGTTGTTTCACCCGACAATCTTAGCAAGGAGAAGTTGACAATTCATGCTATGGTGACGACTCCCTTTGAAGAATTAATTAGTCAGGTATTTAAATTTAAATTATATATTAATTCTTGTATAAATAGAATTCATTTGGGTACTTGTGGATGTTAGAAGAGAGCCTCGATAAATTTTGTATATATAGATGTTTATTATGCATTGTGACATGGCCAATTTAGCCTCTGACTCTGTTTTCATAGCTAAGGCCTCATAGATTGGTGGCTTACTTTGCTTAGCGATGTGTTGGGGTTATGACTTATAATTGTCTTAGTGGTGGAAGTTAGTGAGATATTGAGAAGAAGAAATATGTATCACATGGTAGATGAGAGCTACGTTATGTGAAGACTTGTTGGTAAGTGTGGGTAAATGCTCTCAAATGAACTTTTGTTGATAGATTAAGTTTTGTGGCTGAGTATAGTGAACATTGTGCCATCCAAATTCGTTTTAGAATTGTGTTTGAATAGTTAATTTTCTCTAGTAGCCCACAATTAAAAGCATTGGTGATGTTAATTGAGATTATGATTATTTACTATAGGATGTTGGTGATGGCATTGTCTTGCAAATAGACAAGTGTACAATTAATATTTCTAAACATTATTACAAGGCTTCCTCTTGTAGCCTAGTTTTCGTTGAAAAATTTGTTTTGTGTCAGCTGCAAATTTTTTTCTGTTTTTTGTTGCTAACATTCTATAAAGCTGATTTTGATGTGGTTCTTGACCTATTAAAATGTTTAATGAGCAGAGACTGTTGCAAATGCAAATAAGCAATTGAATTGGATCCTGGAATGACTAAACGTAAAGGGTGAGTTTGGAAGGAGGATTGTTTGAGTCAAAGGAGTTCCTTATGTGTTTGTAATATGTACTTTTTAAGGAATCATACTCAATGATTTTAATCATAAGAAACTCATGGTCTCTATTGCTTTTCAAACCAGGAATAAAAAAATTAAGGATTTCCAATTGATAAATAAATTCTTTAAGTTTGATAAAAGCGTGTGGTATCTTGTTCGTGGTTACTCTCTCCCCTACACCAAATTAAGTTTTCTTAATAAGTGTGTCACTTCACATGTAAAAATCATCAAGGGACGGAGGGAGTATTATTTTTGTTTTGATATGCATTTTGAAGTTAACTGGAATTGGCATTTGGCATTATGCACTTTTTCATTTTGCTTCTTTTCCTTTTGCTTGCCAATGAGGATTCTGGAGTTCATTTTATTGTGCTTTCTAAGAAAATCTTTTAGGCTTTATATTTGCAACATGTTTGTCCATGGATTTTCTATGTTCTCAAGCATGCTATATTGCGCCAATATTTTTTTTTTGGATCTCAAATTTTATCTGGAAAGCTTTTATATTTTCAGTTATATATGTATTGCAAAATTTGACCTTTTAATAGAAATGAAGATATCAAGCTATTGTATTTGCAGGCTGCAGCATAAACATAATTTATGCAGGAATTCAGAATGAAAAGTTGAAGACTATAGAAGAAAATAAACGAAAGATGCAAGAATTGAGGATTAAAGCTCATGCTTATTAAGCAATTTGTTTGATGGACCAAAAGAGGCAAAATTTTAACAAAATGAAGTCCAGAGAAGTTCATGAGATGTCTAATACATACCTAATGACATAAAATGCGGATAATATTTCTTGGTTTTTCTGATGAAGTGGGAAAGAAGCATTGGCTGATCTGATAGAAACTCTGGATTTTTAAAAGTACATAGATGCAAATTCAACCGTGATGCTTTCTCCCAAATGCCTGAGAAGGCGGGTCTAGTGAGAGATTGCGTAGCATATGCTAAAGTCATGGCTTGTTCTGCTGCAAAAATTGGCAGCTAATTGAGCATGGTAAATTGTGGCATGAAAAATGATTGTGAATCACTGTACGAGCAGTGAGAGATGCTTGTAAGAATGTGAAGCGGCATGATCTTGCTTAGTTGGCCAGTCAAGAGATGAAGTTTGCTTCTGATTCTGAAACTGATGATCCTTGTGAAAATGATTGACTTTTATAGCTCAGTTATAGCCACCATATACAGTTGAAATATACCTAATAATTAGATTACGTTTGTAGATTTAATTTGCTTATATTAAATACTTGATATCATTATTCGTTGTCACTATAAAAGAATGATAAAGATGGATGATCACATTCTAAATCAACATATGTAATACGATGATTTGCAAAGAAATGGCTCAAACTTTTGTGGGCTCAGATATGATACACTCCGGTTTCTGATCCTGTTTTTGTTAAGGTTGCAGACATAGGGTCACAGACTTGAAAGTGTAAATTTGGGAGAGATGTATGAATGGTGAGAATTGAACAATAATTGTTCTAATGTTATGTTTTATTTTAGAGATTATAATTTTATACGTCTTGTAACTTGACATGATATTACTTTTTGTCCCGAATATTTGTCCATTTTGAATATGATCCTATAAGTTTTCAGTTATTTTGAAATTCCATTTTGAATCTGATCCTATAAGTTTTCGGTTATTTTGAAATTCGTCCTTTTACCGACGGCTATTTATTTTGAAATTCGTCCTTTTACTGGTGACTAACTATTGAGGGTCATATAACCGATCAATGCTAACTTATTGTTTGTAATAAATTGGAATTCTCGCAATCATTAGCCTAGATATATTGACAATCAATCATCATCTTTAAAGTAACTAATGAAATAACATATATGTACAACCAATAAAAGATAACTCATGGAACTCAAAGTACACAAATTTACAAAATAATAAAACATAGTTGCAAGTGTCTAACAAACAAAAAAATAAATAAATAAAAAAATACATACCTGGTCTCATTAAAATCCCACGGAAAAAAAAAAGTATCGGGGTCAAAAACAAGTGTGAAGGACTACGTAATGAAGTTTAAAAATATTAAACAAAATATATCTAATGAAGTCTGAAAACAATAGTCATTCTTCCTATAATAGGACTAAAGCCTCAGGTGGCTGGATGAACCATGGTCAGCTTCTGCAACCTCGCACAGTCAATTTTGAATGTGTTCTCACAATTGCTCTTGAACCCTGAAATAGCCCAATCTCTACCAACTATCCCAAGTTTCTTTCTTGTGGAACATTTACCAGTCGTCCTAATTTTCTTTATTGACAAAGCACGTTAGAATAACTCTTTACAGCCTCGAACCACAGATAAATCCCGATAAAATGTAAAATATTTTTGCAATAAGTAAATTAAATGTAATAGTTCATAATCACTCCACTACATTAACCTAGCTAACATGTAAATAAGCTGCTAATTAAATATTTGAAAAAAATTAAAAGGCTGAAAAAAAGGAGCTAATAAATAAACATTTTTCAGGTCCCGGATTGATAAATTTTATCTTTCAGATTCGAATTGATATTTAATATATCTTTCAGGACTTAGACTGATACTTATTTCTATTGGTCCTATAGCTACAGTACAAGAACAACAAAGATATTGATAGAGTTAGTAATCAGGAGAATGTAATATACTGTTGTGATAATACTCTTCTGGAAGACCAGATATATTGAAGACAGATAAGAAAGTATCCAAATGAATTCGTGCATTGCGAGAAATGGATAACATCTCAAGGATTCTGCAATATTCATTAAATAGATTAGATACAAATCATAACAAACTTTAGTGTTCAGGAAATATCAAGTACAACATGACAACTATGATATCCCTAAGACAATGAAAAAGCTTGTAAGCAGTGGAGTGTGTTAAATAACTAAAATAAAGACCAACTCTGCTTTCTTTGCAAGTTATATAACAATCAGTGTGTGTATATATATACACACACACTGATAACCGAAATGCACTCAAGGATAATCAATGTTTTTGTAATCGAGATCAGCACTTTACCGAGTATTATTTTAGAAGATATAACACACAAATATATTTTTCCAGATGATAAGGTATGAGCTCTAACAAATGCACTTTTGTTTATCATATACTATATAGCATTTTATACCTCATCTCTCCTTTTGATTCTTTCCCAGCATTTATCATCACCTCAAGCATTCTATCTTTGAAACGCCAGTGGAAGAAACAGTCGGCTCGAAAGAATAATTTAACATATCTACAAACGTGATAAAACACATCTAAATGAGCTTCAGTATAATCAACAAGATCTTTTCTGGTCATTCCACTTAATTCAGAAAACTTCAACATCCAGATTGAGAAATCCAGAAGTCATTAAACTTATTAAACACTAAATTCTAAAATTTGAATTAGCTCTAGATGCCAAATAATTATATACTGATATGTAATTGATGAACATTTAGACTTCTTTAGACAATGAACACTTATCCAGATGAAGTTTACCAAAATTTACAGTTGAGTTGCACAGTGCACCTCGTAAAGACAAGTTTTTGTCATGAGACAAATTAATTATCTTATGTTATTCAAAGCACTCTCTCAAGTACGATAATTTCATCATGTAAAAAGCAAAACACACAACATGCAGGGCAAAGGTTTCTTATCGTCAGCAGAAAGCTGACAAATATGTAGATAAGAAAATCTGGTAATGCATCCCTTTCAGCAAAGATAGGTGTCCTACGTCAAACGAGTAACAAGATGGAAAATCTACGCAACATTTATACTAATTAGGTTAATCCTTCCACAGTTTATAGTATAAGGGTTATGCCTGACTCGGGAATGCACGCTCAATAAGTACGCCACTAAACCAAGGGGGCTTAGCCCACTTGGCCACCGGCTCCTCACTTAAGTGGGAGACCGGGTTCGATTCCCTTTGGGAGCGAATTGGATTGGGAGGCTTGGAGAATTTGGAATTGTAAGGAGACTTGGTGAACTAATTTCTAACCACTAACAACTAATATTTACAAGATTTACAATCAACAACTTAATTTCTAACCACTAACAATTAATTGTAAGTACGCCACTAAATTTTGTTTTTCTTCAATGAAGTTTTACAAGATTTAAAATCAGACAACTTAGTGGTGATTGGAGACATTTAATATATGCTAATAAAAGATTATTGTAAGCAAAAGACAAGTAGCAAGAGCCGGAAAAAAAAAGACAATAATAGCAAGAGGCAAGGGACAAAACCATTAATACCTGAGACACGATGACGACGCTAACTCGAAGATGGTAACTTAGTCGACATCATGACAGTGATGAGCGAGCGGCGCGAGAGCAACGATGGACAAGGGAGCTACGCGAGGGGCAAGGGAACTCCACGTGAATGAAGATGTGCGATGAAGATAAGAAGACAACTGCATAAGATTGTTGCTATTGCTCTATAAATTTGTGCGATGAAGATCAGAAGATATGTGCCGGCGATAATGAAGATGAATTATAGATGATGATTTAGGGTTATTGTGATATGGTTTAGGGTTCTTGAATTATATCTTACAATAATTTATTTATGATTAGGTAAATGATCAATTAAGATTAAAATTAATGATTTCAAATTAAAAAGGATATTGCGTGTGATAAGAGACACTCACTACTCGTTGGTTAATATATTTCATGCATTGAGTTCATTTTTAATTAATTATGTCTTACTTGTGAATTTAAATTATTTTATCTTGCATTATATTATTGTGTTCTTAAATATTGAATTAATTAAATATGTCTCTATATGTTAAGTGGTGAGAAAATTAATTTATAAGTGATTGAGATTTTCCTGGTGTTTGAGTAGTAATACAAATTATATAATTATTAGTGGTATTAATGTGATTAATTATAATACTAATTGTGATTTTAATATATATATATATATATATATATATATATATATAATATGTGTTAGTGTGTGAAATGTATATATATATATATATATATATATATATATATATATATATATATATATATATAGTAATTAAGTAAGTAGAAGTAGATAGGTAAGAAAATAAAATAATAAAATAAAATATAAAAAACTTACCTCTGAAAGAAATTAAGGCGGCGGACATATGCACACATTCAATTACAATTCAACATACATTATCCAGTAATGGCCGTGAGATATGGGCACTATGAGTTCTTAGTAATGCCATTTGGGTGACAAATGCTCCAACGGCGTTTATGGATTTGATGAATCGAGTATTTAAAGATTTTTTGGAATGATTTGTTATTGTATTCATCGATGATATCTTGATTTACTCCAAGACTAAAGAAGATCATGCGGTGCGGTTGAGGAAAGTGTTAGACATTACGAAAGAAAAGCGGCTATACGCAAAATTCAAGAAATGTGAATTCGGTTAGATCGAGTTGTTTTCTTGGGACATGTGATAACGGGAACAGGAATTTCAGTTGACCCAAGCAAAGTTGAAGCAATTAATAATCGCCACAACCTACAAATCCGTCGGAGGTGCACGCTTTCTTGGTTTAGCGGGGTATTATCGCAGATTTGTTGAAGAGATTTTCCAAAATTGCTTCTCCATTGACACAATTGACCGAGAAAGAGCATAAACTATAAATGGACGGATGCGTGTGAACGAAGTTTTCAAGAACTAAAGAAGCGTGACATCACTCAATCTTGGCGATTCCAAGCTAGGCTGGAGGTTTCAAAGTATATAGTGATGCTTCAAAGAATGGTCTCGGTTGTGTATTAATGCGAGAATGGTAATGTGATTGCATATGCATCTCAACAATTGAAAGACTACGAAAAGAATTATCCTACACATGACTTAGAGCTTGCGGCGGTGGTATTTGCACTTAAAATTTGGAGACATTACCTATACGGGAGCATTGCGAGATCTACCAGCGATCATAAGAGTTTGAAATACTTCTTCACTCAAAAGAAGCCGAACATGAGACAACGAAGATGGTTAGAACTTGTGAAAGATTATGATTGTGTCATCAACTATCATCCTGGTAAACCTAATGTGGTGGCGGATGCACCGAGTCGAAAATCGGTGGAAAAGATGGCGGCTTTAACTTCGGTTCGAAACTCCGAACTTCTTGACCTACAAAAGATGAACATAGAACTTGTTGAACATGGAACCGTGGCAAAGAAAGCTTGCAGCGTTAACACTTAAACCCACTTTGATTGTGAGAATTCATCAAGGACAACAAAGCGATGAATATTTTGCCAAGGTAAAGAAAGATCTTACTTGCGAATCATCGACTTTCGATTATCGAGAAAATGGTGTACTCCGTCTGAGAAACCGATTGTATGTACCTAATATTGACAAGACTCGTGAAGATGTGATGAAAGAAGCACATTCGACGCCCTATTCGGTACATCCAGAGCTACTAAAATGTATAGAGACTTGAAATTGCATTATTGGTGGCCGGTATGAGGAAGGATATTGCTCGAGTATGTAGAACAGTGTTTGACACACAAGAAATCAAAGCGAGAACATCGAGGCTGCGGGAACTTTGCAACCGTTGTTTATTCCAAAATGGAAATGGGAGAATATCACGATGGATTTTGTTACGGGATTTCCGAAGATGGTTAAAAGTTTTGATGCAATCAGGTTATTGTGGATCGATTGACAAAATCGGCTCATTTTCTACCGATTTGCACTACATATTCTATGGACCATTACGCTCGAGATCTATATACAAGAGATTGTCGAGACTTCATGGTGTACCACTCACTATTGTTTGCAGAGATTCTAGATTTTTGTCTAATTTTTGGAAGAGCCTACGTAAAGCTTTAGGGACTCATTTATCTTTCAAGATCTGCGTATCATCCACAGACAGATGGACATTCGTAACGAACGATACAAATTCTGGAAGATATGCTCGAGCTTGTGTGTTAGATTTTCAAGGTCGGTGGAGTAAATTTTTGCCTTTGATAGAGTTCTCTTATAATAATAGTTATCAGTCCACTATCGAAATGGCTCCATATGAAGCACTTTATGGTAGAAAATGTCGATCTCCCGTACATTGGGATGAAGTCGGAGAAAGAAAGCTTTTAGGTCCAGATATGATTCGGGAAATGAGTGAAGCGATTGAGCGATTCGAGAAAGAATGAAGGCGCCCAAAGCCGAGAAGAGTTATGCGAGACAAAGAAGAAGAAAGTTAGAATTTGAAGTAGGCGACCAAGTATTTTTGAAAGTTTCTCCAATGAAGGGAATAATGCGATTTGGAAAGAAAGGGAAGCTTAGCCGAGATACGTGGGTCCGTTTTCTATTCTTGAAAGAATTGGCGAGGTCGCTTATAAACTTGACTTGCTGCGTCGATGTCTCGAGATACACAATGTGTTTCATGTGTCTCGCATTGAGAAAATATATGGCAAATCCATCACATGTTTTACAAAGTAAACTGCAGAGTGAAAGCGATTTAAGCTATGAAGAGATACCAAGTAGAGATTTCACTACGAGAAGTAAAAGCATTTCGAAACAAAGAAATTCCATTAGTTAAAGTGTTATGGAGAAATCGGTCAGTAGAAGAAGCCACTTGGGAAAGAGAAGATGAGATGAAATCCAAACACCTTAACTCTTCAGTAAGTGAAATTTCGGGGACGAAATTTTTATAAGGAGGAGGATGTAATACCGAGACACTCACTACTCATTGGTCAATATATTTCATGCATTGAGTGCATTTTTAATTAATTATGTGCTACTTGTGAATTTAAATTATTTTATCTTGCATTATATTATTGTGTTCTTAAATATTGAATTAATTAAATATGTCTCTGTATGTTAAGTGGTGAGAAAATTAATTTATAAGTGATTGAGATTTTCCTGGTGTTTGAGTAGTAATACAAATTATATAATTATTAGTGGTATTAATGTGATTAATTATAATACTAATTGTGATTTTAATATTTATATATATATATATAATATGTGTTAGTGTGTGAAATGTATATATATATATATATATATGTATATAGTAATTAAGTAAATAGAAGTAGATAGGTAAGAAAATAAAATAATAAAATAAAATATAGAAAACTTACCTCTGAAGGAAATTAAGGCGGCGGACATATGCACACATTCAATTACAATTCAAAATACATTATCCAGCCGACGCCATTTTCACGCTGGGGAGAGAGAGAGAGAGAGAGAGAGAGAGAGAGAGAGAGAGAGAGAGAGAGAGAGAGAGAGAGAGAGAGAGAGAGAGAGAGAGAGAGAGAGAGAGAGAGAGAGAGAGAGAGATCCCAAGCGATTTGGTAAGTATTCGACTTAGTCAATTGACAAATTTTATACTGTTTTGAAGCTCGTGAGGAGTAGAACAAAACCCTATCCTCAAATTATTAATAATTGTTCTTATTTGATAGTGAAAGCTGTAACAAGGGTTTAAGGGTTTGATTTTATCGGCGTTTTTGCGGACTTGAGGTAAGTAGAAATTCATTTGCACCTACAATGAATAAATATAATATTTCGTGAAGTATTTATGCTTAATTGGTGATATGTGAATATTATGTTAATTATGATATTTGATTGGTATTTAATTATTATTGTGAAAGGAGTCTCATGAGCTCCATATCTAAAGTGGAATGAACACCGTGAGTTCGGTGAGTATTGTGAATTGAACTGTGAGTTCGATTATTGTTGTAAATTGAACTCGTGAGTTCGGAGATTATCGTGAAAGGAATTTGTGAATTCCACGATATTGCAAAAGTGAAAAGGGTGTCTTGAGCATGTGGTTTTATTGTATGTATATGCTTTGCATTGCGGCATGCATATCATGCATTAATATGAAAATGTTTTATCAAATGGTGTGTTTGACCACATTATGCACCGAGGCGGCGAGGCGACCTAGGAGTTAAGGCGACCGAGCGAGATCTGGCGTATGCTACCTAGTGTAGGCCACCGTCTCATATGCTATGGTGTGTGTATATTTTTCAGAGGGGACTTACGAACGGACGGGTCGAGGTTTGGTGATGGACCTCGCTAGGCCGTTAGAGGGTGGGATCCTCAACGGTGTGGGTCGGCGTGGAGGGATAACTTCTTGGTGGTCATGAGGGCGCGATGGGGGGACCCTTGGTGGCCTGAGAGGATGAGCCTCACGTCGAGGTCATACATATAGTGGCCACTTAAATATAATTGAATTGAGCTTAATGCTCGTGTGCCGGTCATAGTAGTGAGTCGGGGCCCTAACGAGTGTTTCATAAATAAATTGATGATTTCAAAGAGAGTGCATTGTGCATTGGGAGGTTTTCGAACTAAACACCACATCATGCATAATTTACGCTTCTTGAGATTTATATCTCACCCGGTTTATGCATTGTAGGTAATCGATGATTGCGATGAGGTTCTTGGACAAGCCGTGGCGCTCTTGCAGGGTTTTGAGTAGTGTGTACATAGATGACGACACTGTTGGGTAGGACCGTGGCTTATTTTGCTTCGCTATTGTATTTTATATGCTGTTTTGGATATGTACAGTATAATCAAGCATGTACTAGCTAGTGTGTTTCGTGGATTGTGGTTTGTTAAGAACTGGTATGTATGCGACAGTTATGTTTTGAATACATGATAATGTTATGTCGTTTAAAAAAATGGAGCAGGTTTTTCTTGGTTGTTTTAATGTTTAAGTTCATATTATGTTGGTTGTGTAAATGGGGTCGTGTCATTGCGTATGTTGAATCATTTTTTTATTATAAAAGGACAAATTTGTAAATTTATATTTATATTTTTAAAATTATTAATTTATTATAAAAGTGTGACAGTTTGATGCAAAAGCGATAATCAAAGCGACACACAACGGACGATTAGTTCGACGCTAAGTACAACAAGTAGCATGTTGTCAATTTTAAGCCATTAGATTTTAGATCTAATGACTTATATAAAGCCCGACTATTAATAGTCGATACGACACCCTTACTATTGTGAGAAAGTCCCTACTTATATTCAATTTCTTTTATATTTGATTCATGTGATAAGCTTCGTGATAAATTATCAATCCGGTAAAAATATATATTTGTAATTTGTCTCATGAATGTGACATTATTGATCTAATGGGAAAGAATCGACCTAATTATTCCATAAAAAGGGGTAATTATTTATCTATTCTACTTGTTTAAAGTAAACGAGTCCAAAATATTTAAACTATCATCGAACTCGGAGCCAGAGGCGCCAAAAAGTCAATGAAAATCAATCAATTCAGAGTGAAATTTTGCATTAACAAACTTTTATCATCATTGTGTAAGTTACATATTTGAAAATAATATAAATTTTAAAATAAATAGTATTAAGGTTTGACAAATTTTCATATGAAATATTTTACGAATTTTAGGATCGGTGAAATAATCTATATAATGAAATTGTGAATCTTAGGCGAGTGGGATGTGATCGGGTCTAGTGGATATTTTAATATAAAAATCGCGCAAGGAAAATAAAAAAATTAGCTCTCGGGTGCTTCGGGGTGTTGCTATTAGATTAAATATTTTATCTTTGTAACAACAAATATATGTTATTATAAAACAAATAATATATATTTGTCTAAAATACTCGTTCAAATGCAAAAATAAAATAAAAAAATAGTCGGATAAATTTATAATCTTATATGTGTGAATCAAATAAGTCTAGCTCTAATCTTCGACAACTTTATTTTCATTAATAGAGTGTGATTTTATTAAGATATTGATCTCGGCATTAAAGAAAAATGATTTAAATGTGTTAAGAAAAAGTTCATGGAGTCTATTTGATTCTCACGTATAAGATTTATGGTAAATATGTTTTAATGTATGCACAAATATGTGTACTAAATTCGCGCAAAGATAAAAATAAAATTTCACTCTCGGGTTGTGTTACTATAAGATCAAACACGTGTTCTTGTATGGAGAAAAATGTGTTACTATATGAATAAACTCAATACAACACATGAACAAATATTTATTTTTTCAGGACTAATAATACGTATTTGCCCTTACAAGAACACATGTTTGACCTTATACTAACACACTCGAGATTAAGATTTTTTTGTTGTCTTTGCACGAGTTTTCTTTCTTTTTGTTTTTGAAAAAATGTGTTACTATATGAACACAAACATGTTACTCTATGGAGAAAAATATATTACTATATGAACAAATTAGAAACGAGGGTAATAATTGCGATATTAATTCCAATTTAAACGAAACATAAATTTATCATCGTAAATTCGCAATAACTTTGTATTCATCATTGTTAAAGTTTTCTCCTTTACTATTTTCATCAATCGAATCATTCAAGACGTGATTATCGAGATAATTTTTTAAAAAATCATCCATGTCTTTTTTTCTGTATTTTTATTCGTTTCTCCTCAAGTCAAACGGAGTCAAGAACCAGACACCGACATTTCTATGAAAATCAAGACATACTAAGTAGAATAAAAAAAGGCATGACAAAGATCGCACAAGGACTAGTCGTCTCAAGATTAAAGAAGCGAGATGATTAAAGATGTGTTTAAAGATTTCAAGAAGTTACAATCAAATAACAATCGGTTATACCTACCCAAGAAGCGATTTCAACAATACGTATCACCAAAAATACATTGATACATGGCAAAAACTTGTATGCACCTGGTTCATAGGATGAACCCGAGTTACCCTACCCATAACCCGACCCGCTTATAATAAATGGATCATATTTTAAAAATACAATACAAACTCTTTCGTATTCCGTGGGCATTCTTTCTACCGCGTCTTTTTTCCACTAATCTGCCGTCGTCGCCTCGCGTCGTTGCCCTAACAGCAGCCGTCGTCGTTGCCCTAATCGCAGCCATGATGTCGCCGCTTGTCACTGTCGCCATCGGTGAGTTCGTTTTCCCTCTTTCTTTAGTCATTTATGCACTCTGCTATATTTGAGCATTGTCATGATCTTCTAAATCGTGATTCAAACTTGAATTTTTTTGTGTAAATTAAAACAATGTAATATCAAATAAATTAGAATGACCTCAAACTACGAAAACTCTATCTAGGTTTTGATCGGGATGATGCAAATGTATCTCCTATACGAAAGAAAAACTTGAAAGAAAAGTTAAACACGACCGTGGTGTTGTTGAAGGAAAAACCAAGAAAAAGATACTATTCACAAGTGATTGTAGAAAAAAGAACATTGTAGAAAATACCGATAAAAGGTACACATTATTTATTTATGCATGATAGTGATAACATTTCTTCATGATAGTGATAATATATATACATGACAGTGATTGTAGTTGTCCATGATAATGATGGTATTGCTACATGACGGTGATAACATTTCTTGTTGGATCAAAAGGTTTTGATGAGTTAAAGAGCGGATCGGACTAATCACCAACTGAAGAACAGTGAGGATGTAAGCCGATCGAGACGGAGTGAGCCGAGTCGACATCATGCTAGCCATCGAAGACAAGCTCAAGTCTAGTCATCTGCGGGAGACAAATATGAAGAGCTCGAGGCGAGGTCAAGATAAGCCGAGTAGAATAAGAAAGGCGAGTTTTCACCAAGTCGGTGCAGATGAGTATGAAGAATCGAGTGAGGTCTAGAGCGGTTTAAGTTTGTTAAGCGGTTTCAAGTTTGTTAGAACTAACTAACAAACTAAGCTGTCTTTCCGGACTTATAAATAGGTCTAGGTTTTTCATTTTTAAAAATATACATAGATAGAACACTTATGCATATTAGATTTTCACTCTATTCACTACTCAAATTTCAATCACAATCTTTTCACAAGTATTTCTAGTGAGTTTTCAAAAGTTCTAAGTGTTTTTAGAACACTTTTCTTGTAATCTTCAAAATCCAATACACACCTTTGTAATAGTTAGACTTCTAGAAGAAGGGTTTAGTAGATTGAAGATTTGAAGAATTGTACAAGTTGTAAGTTGTAAGTCGGAAGTGAGAAAGTAAGCGATGAGAGTCCCTTCTTGATTGAAGAAGGAGAGTGGATGTAGGATTATTAAAATCCGAACCACTATAAATCCTGTGTTATTTCTTGCTTTCTTTAGTTTACGTTTGATTTACAATTGTGTTACTTCAAGATTAAAGTTCAGAATCTTAACTAAAATCAATATCAACCTTGCTTTTGATCTTATAAAAAGTTGAGAATTCAATCATATTCCATGTGCTTAATCGATATTTTGAATTGATTTTGAAAGATTTGAAAAATCTACAAAATCTATTCAAACCCCCTTTCTAGATTTTGTTCTAGGAAGCTTTCTCAAGGTTTTAATCAACTCAACTTTCCGGGACCAACAAGTGGTATCGAGTAGTGTTAAGGCACATTACGATATTGATTTTAGGTCTTGAACAAGATTCAAATAATCTTGATTCTCTTCATTTTCTTTCATTAACTAACTGAGCTACTAATAAGTTTTTGTGGAGTATTTTCTTGATTTATCATGTCATCGGGAAAAGTAAAAGTCTAGGAATCTTCCTGAATTTTCAATTGAAGATTATGATTATTGGAAATTTAGGATGGAAAATCATCTCGAAGGCCATTCATGATAGAATGGAAGAGGTCCTTGAGGAAGGTCCTATAAAGTTTTATCATGGAGGCACCAAAGACTGGAGCTGAATCACCGAATCAAGAACTAGACAAGAAAAGAAGAGTTCTGAATTGACTAATGATGAAAGGAAGGTTCACAATCTTGACCAAGTAGCTAGAACGAAATTATTGAGACTCGAGTAAAGATTGGATAGAGAAGGTTAAGAGATGTAAAACAGCCAAAGAAATGTGGCAAACCTTAGCTAATGTTTGTGAAGGATCGATCAAGTTAAGGAAAACAAGCTACGGTCGATGTGCATACATTTGAAACATTCAAGATGAAAGAAAATGAGTACGTAGATCGGTTTGATGTTAGGTTGACCAATCTTCTCAACAAAGCAAATGACCTTGGAAAGAATTATTTAGAGAAGGAGATTAATAACAAGATTAGAGATCATTAACCAAGAGATGGAGGAAAAATCCAATATCCTTAAAGCAACTCAAGATTTATCCTCTATTACTCACCATACTTTATTTTCTCATCTTAAAGCTCTAGAGTATGATATCCAGATAGAAGATGAGGAAGATGAGATGTTTATTTGGATTCCTAAAGTGATTCTTGACCCAAAAGGACCCAAGATCACTAGGGTACCTCAAAACTAATCTGTTTCACAGATTCACGGGGATCATCACTCAAGGAAGAGATCTTAGCTTCAATATGGTACATTGATAGTGGTCGTTCACAACATATGACCCATAACAAGAAGTCATTATCAAATTTTCAAAGCATTGATGGTCCAAGAGTTTTATTTGGTGATAATAATTGTGGTCGGACTAAAGGTATATGTACTTTGATTATCAAGGATATTCGTATCCGAGGTATATTTTGTTGAAGGTTTGAAACATAATCATTATCATTTCTCGGCTTTGTGATAAAGGTTTTCTTGTAAAATTTTCAAGGGATAAATGTGATATTTTGGATAATTCCTCGAGATAAGGTACTATTAAGCGGCTTCGAGACATGGTAATGTCTATGTGGCCAACTTTAATAGTTGTCCCCAAGATACTTGTCGATGGCTAAGGGTGGAGAAGATATCGGTGGCTATGGCATAAAAGGCTTAGTCATCCGAATTTCAAGACCCTTAGTAAGGTGGCTAAGAAGAACCTTGTCAAGGGATTACCTGAAAAACTTTTATCAAGCTGATCTTAAATGTGATGCTTGTCAAAAAGGTAAACAACCTAGACACTCATTTAAGAGTATTAACTCCTCCTCATCTGAAAGAGTGTTGTAACTCCTTCATCCGGATCTGTTTGGACCTGTTACACCTCTCGGTTTCGGTGGAAGGAAATATACTCTTGTTGTAGTAGATGACTTTTCTAGATACACTTGGGTTATATTTCTTTTCAAGAAAAATGAGACTATGAACAAGATTCCTGATCTGCTCGCATAAATTGAGAATGAGAAGGGAGTTAATATTATTAAAATAAGGAGTGATAAAGTGCAGAATTTTTGAATTCTTGTTTATCTAATTTCTTCAATGAGTATGGAATTATTCATGAGACATCTTTAGCAAGAACTCCTCAACAAAATGGAGTGGTTGAAAGAAGGAATAGAACTTTGAAGGAAGCGGCCGGGAGCATGTTGGTGAGTATAATACCCTCATAGGTTACGGGCGTAAGCCATCAACACGGCTTGCTATATTCGAGCAGGTGCTTAGTTGTCAAAGACAAGGGTAAGACTCCTTATGAGATTTGGAAGGGTAAGATTCCAAGGATCTCACACTTCAAAGCTTTTGGTTGTAAGTGTTTCATTCATAACAATGGGAAATCTAAGTTAAGAACTTTTGATGCTAAAGCGGTGATGGAATATTCTTGGGATATTCTAATACTTCAAAGGCATTTAGAGTTTTTAACAAGACAACCCTTTGTGTGGAGGAAACTCCTCATGTTGTTTTTGATGAGTGTATTCCTTCTCGAGATAAAGTGAATCAAATTTCTCAAAATCTAGATAAAATTGAATTATCCAAGACTAAACATAGAACCGTCTATCTACCTAGTCTTGATTGAGAATCGATGAAGAAGAATCCCCATCCGATAATCAAGACAACTTCGATCGAGACTCCTTCGAATCGAGACACCTTTGACATCACCGTGATCAAGACGAGTCGGTGATGAAGGAACGTCGGTGAGGTTGAGTCGGATGAGTTGCCGATCGAGACTCAAGATGAGGATCTTTCTCCTCATATAGGCAAAAGGATGAGAAGCTATCATCCATCGATCAGATTATAGGAGACCCATCTAGTAGTGTGCAAACACGAATGATGCTAGACTCGAAAGTCTTTTCGGTTGTTATGTGTCGCTTCTTGAACCCAAGTCTATTGAGGAAGCATTATCGGACCCAAATCGGATAACTTGACCATGCGGGAAGAAGCTGCATCGGTTTGAAAGGCAAAATGTATGGGATCTAGTGGAAAGACCCTTACACGAGAAAGATTATAGGCACCAAATGGGTGTTTAAAAATAAAGCAGAGATGAGAACAATATTATTGTTCGAAATAAGGCAAGACTGGTTGCACAAGGTTATTCACGATGCGAGGGAATAGACTATGATGAAACCTATGCTCCGATTGCGATTAGAGGCAACAAGATTGTTCTTGGCATTTGCTGCATATAAGTCTTTCAAAGTCTTTCAAATGGATGTTAAGTCTACTTTTCTTAATGGTGTGTTACTTGAGGAGGTCTATGTAGAGCAGCCTCCTGGGTTTAAGACCAATAACAAGGTCTATAAACTCAACAAAGCTCTATATGGATGAAACAAGCTCCCAGAGCACAGTATGATACTCTATCCCTGATTTCTTGACATCAAATGATTTTTTAAAGGTAAGATTGATAGAACTTTGTTTAGAAAGGAAGTAGATGGCAACATCTTACTAGTTCAAATTTATGTAGATGACATAATTTTTGGTTCACCTAATCAAATTATGTGAAGAGTTTAGCATTCTCATGAAGAACGAGGTTTGAAATGTCAATGATGGGAGAATTAACATACTTTCTGAGGCTTACAGATTAAACGAGATGAGTAAGGGTATATTTATACATCGATCTAAGTATGCTAAGGATCTGATTGAGAAATTTGGAATGACAACTAGCGTAGAAGTTAAAATACCTATGGCAACTAACTTCTCAATGGATTCGTATGAGCGAGGATACCCACCGATGCAACGGAGTATCGTGGGTGATTGGATCTCTTCTTTATCTCACCGCAAGTAGACCGGACATAGCCTTTGCGGTTGGGGTATGTGCAAGATTCCAGCTAATCCTAAGAAAACTCATCCGGAGACTCGCTAAGAAAATTCTTAGATATCTCAAAGGAACCTTGCAAGTAGGGTTATGGTACCCGGTGATGACAACTTTGAGTGACGGGTTATTGATTCGTACTTTGGAGGATGTAAGATTGATAGAAAATCCACTTCGGAACTTGTCAATTCTTAGGCAACAAATTAATTTCTTGGTTATCCAAGAAAGCAGACATCTGTTGCCACCTCCACAATCAAGCCGAATACATGGCGGTGGAAGTTGTTGCTCTCAACTCCTCTGGATTAGTCAACAAACTTAGAGACTATAATATTCAAACATCATTTGTTCCTATTTCTTGTGATAGTAATAGTGCAATAGCAATGACTTACAATCCTGTTTTACATTCTAGATGTAAGCATATAGATATTAGGCATCATTTCATTAGGGATCATGTTGAGAAAAATGACATTAGAATTGAGAAAATTGGCACTTTGAATCACAAAGAGTCGACATTCTTACAAAACCATTAGTGAATCTAGATTTAAAGAAATGTGTTTAGAATTAGGATTACTTGATGCATCTTTAGCTGGTTTCTAATTTGTGTGCATCTGTTTCCTTATTTCTTTTCTTTTCTTTAAAATGTCTAGAAAGAATTATCGGACTAGATATGTGTCAAAGGACAATCGGGTAGGCGATATCATTGATCTCCTTTTAGGAATCAAGAATCAAGGATTAGTCATATTGACCTTATCTGAATTGATAATTACTTGTGCGACATTGAGTAAATCGAGACAAGGACACAATAGTCGGTGATCTCTGAAGAAAGCAGATGACTATTTACATCCTATCCGATTTACCTTAAGCTTCGATGGTTTCTTTTGAGTTTATGTCTTTGCGAGAACAGTCACGTAGATATCTTGTTTCATTCTTTTATTCAAAATCCTTTATTCTATTTCTTTTATTTCTTAATTTTTTTATAAAAAGAACAAATTTGTTTTAGAAAAGTAAATACGAGTCCTGTTTTGTTTAAACTTGTTTTGAAATTGCTAAAAAGTTACATCTAAAGCTGTTGGTTTTCGAGGATCGGACAAGTTACTCTATCAGATGACTTTCTAAACCCATCTGTTTTTAAAGCTGGTGCATTTTCAAACTCATCGATTTACAAACCCTTAGGCGAAGTAAGGTAACCCTAGTGCCGACGTCAGTATACTTACTTCTCTCGCATAAATTAACCTACATCTGTCACAAATCAACGATCTATAAAGTAACTATTTACGCATTCCAAAGGCGATTACGATTCACGCTGAATCCTAATCGCTTATCTTAGTTTTTAACCGTTGATTAATACTCATTAAAAACTTTTGAATAAATGGCTAAGATTAATTCAAGATTTCAAAAATGGCGGTTTCTCTTTCCAATCTATTCCCTATAAATACATCTTCTTCTCCAAATTCATTCTTTTCACTTTCGTAACTTATCAAAATTCTCTGCAAATTTTCTCACATTCTCTCTAAAATCAGTATATGAGCATTTACGTAAGAGGAGTAACATCAACAATGGTGGATGTACAAAAGCGAAACCTATGCAAAGAAGGTGAAGTCGAGATGTATGTCGACTTCGACACCACCACCGACGCAGTAATCCAGTGGAAATTCTGTCTTTATTGGAGAGGCTGGATTGAGGACGTTTTGCTCCAAGAAATCCCCTTCCAATAAGACATTGGATATGAGAGGGCTGGAGTTCTATGTCAATGGGACATATGAACAGGGGAGTTTTGAGAACTGTGGTATATGGAGAGGAACTAAGCTGTTTCTCCGGCGGAGGTGGCCAGGATCTTTGACACGAGCAAAGTGAGGGTGTGAACCCCCTCACCTACAAATCTGATGAATGGGTAGAATCATTTGAGATGATTGCCGGAATTCCATGAAGGATCGCCGATCGGAGTTGAAGAAGAGAATGCTCCGACGACGATATCGCCTTCCTCGATGACCATTGTCACGAAGGTGATATTGGGAGAACACGAGCTCCCACGATGGTGACCAGACCCAGACTACGTGTAATGAGAACAATCTTGGATGGGGTTCGAGGCCAATTTGATGCTACTCTTGGAGAATGAGACGGAAAGGAAGCGTGCTGGAGGTAGTTAATGGGAAGTGGCGGCGAAGTCAATCACTAGTCTTTTAACAAAGTGACGTGATTATGGAGGACTTGCTTTGTCAGCCGAGATAAATTGGTCGAGGCGGGGTCCGATCTTACACGAAGCAAAAAGGGCTTCGACCAAAGATGAGCCACTCGGGGCTCCAGTGGTCCCGATGAGGGTGGAGGCGATGTTAGAGCTCGAGCTCAGTGAAGAAGAAGGCCGAGGAGGAGGAGGAGGAAGAAGATGTGGAGGCGGAGCGCCCATTTGTGAGCTCAGTGAGGTGAACAGCCGATGAAGGCGAAGAAGAAGGCCCCAAGGAGACGAAGGTTGGTGAAAACCTCCGAGTTGGGAGGATCGTCTGCAGATCGATCAACTCTCCTTCCCGAGGAAGCATCCACGCCGCAGATTGCGGCTCGAGGTGGTTCAGTGGAGGAGGTCCAGAAATAAGTTACGAAGGGACCCCCTCCCACCCGAGGTCGCACGTTTCTCCTCCCCATCTCCAACCCAAACCGGCAATGAAGAGGTGTCCCAGTGGCACCTCGAGCCTCTCAAATGCCTACTCCCGAAAGTGTCCAAATCCAAACCTCATCTCCTCCACCATCCCCATCTCATATGCTTTGTCCTTCTTATCTGGACCAGTATTCTCCCCAACCCCAACCCCAACCCCCATCTCCATATCCCCCGGCTCAACCCCAACTCATCTTACTCCAATCACTTCAATCTCCTCCACCTACCACTTCACAAATTCCACCCCCACCATCATCTCCCCCACCGTAAATCCCACCCCCACCATCGACACTCCCACCTCATCTATCCTCAGCCCGAACCTCATGTGGATACCTCAAATATCTTTGGGGATATCCCCATGAGCTCCCCTAGTCCAACTTCTTCTACCACCTCTTCCTCATCCGATTCGGAGGAAGAGGACAGATCATTCTTGCCATCTCCTCTGCCTTTGAGCAACTTCACAAAGCAAAATTATTTCCCAAGTTCAGAGGATGATGGAGAAGAAAACAAGAAAGGTGATTCGAGCAAACACAGACACTATGCTCGCCAACATGCAGATTCGAGGTCAACATGACCGAGAAACTTATCAGCCAATCTCAGACCGCTGTTGGTTCTGCATCGAGTGCGCTTGAAGAAGAGGTCAAGGCACCGAAAGAGAAGACAAGAATGACAACGAAGTCGTGGTCTCAACACTCACATCTCGATCGTAACGACTTTGCACGGCGTTGTGCAGCGATAGAGGATGAGCTTCACCTCAAGGATGAAGTTAAAAAGGGGGAAGGTGCGGAGAGCAGACTCGAAACCCTCACACCGGTGTCATGTCAATAATGAGATAAGCTTGATACAAAGGCAGACACACTGAGTTGGAGGCAGCCAAGGCGGAAATAAAAATCAAATCGAGCGAGTTGGCTGCCTTGCAACTAAGGGTAACCCAGATTGAAGAGGCCATCCGAGAGGATGAGGAGAAGAGAAAGAAGGAGGAAGAAGAGAAAACCGAGAAGTCAGCTGGCTCGAATGAAAGAATCGAGGAACCGGAGCCCAAGGGCAAAGGTAAAGGGAAAGAAGAAGCAGCAAAGCAGCCGAGAAGACTCCATCACCCGAGCAGATGATCAGCCCAGATCACCGTAGCGCAAAAGAAAGGAACCAGACTTCTCCAACTTATCACCGAAAGCATTAGAAGAATCAAGTTTGAGAAGGAGATGTTTGAAAAGAGAGAAAAGAAGAGGTCAAGAAGATGGGGAAGGCCGAAATAAAGTGGGACAGTGGATACTCGGAAGTGGGTATCCAAAGCCGCAAATGAAGCCGACTTCCGCCTGTCCACCGCACCACAGCTCCTCCAAAGATGGTATCAGGAAGTACACCAGCCGATTATAAAAAGCAAGCCCTGGATGCTAAGTGGATGTATTATCGCGGTACATTCTCAAGGCATCGCCATCTGGAGCAGCCAACGAAGACATCTGCTGGCATGAATGGATGGAGAAGGAGGACACAGATCTTTATGGGAAGCTGCTCGATGAGGCACATAATGTGTTCAATCGCGATCCGATCGCACCACCTACGAGCAGTCACCCCCAAGCTTAAAGAAGATGGTTCTCCCGATCCGAATGGAGTCGAACAGCTTGTGGCTAAGGCGAAAGGGAATCCGAGCTCAGATGAGAATGATCTCAAACAGCTTAGAGCGAGGATTTTCAGGCTAAACATTCCGTGAGCCGACCGATGGGGAATCGATAGAACAGATTTTTCTTTCCTTATCTTTTATTTTCTATCAGTTCTCTTATTTTGTAATCAGCAAATTTCTCGTGAATGAATATATTCGACTTATGTGAATTTTGTGTATTAGTTTTCTTAAAAATTTTTCTAAGTATAAATCATCCGAGAAATTTTATATCTCGAGTTAAAAATTTTTCTAAGTATAAATCATCTGAGAAATTCTTATATCTCGGAGTTAAAATTTTGTTAAATTTTTTTAGAACTTCTAAAAGAGTCTAAGAGACTTAAATTTTTTTTCCGACTTGATTGTGACTCGAATCATTGAAGTGTGAAAATGTCTTTGTATCTATCTCGATTGATTTAACTAAATCTAGTACTAACTTCAGCTGTGAGTATGTTTCCTTCTTATAGGTTTTAACTTCATCAAAAAGGGGAAAATTGTTGGATCAAAAGGTTTTGATGAGTTAAAGAGCAGATCAGACTAATCACCAACCTCAAGAATAGCCGAGGATGTAAGCCGATCAGACGGAGCCGAGGTCCGACATCATGCTAGCCATCCAAGACAAGCTCAAGTCTAGTCATCTGCAGTGAGACAAATATGAAGAGCTCAGACGAGGTCAAGATAAGCCGAGTAGAATAAGAAAGGCGAAGTTTTCACCAAGTCGATTGCGGATGAGTATGAAGAATCAGTTGAGGTCTAGAGCGGTTTAAGTTTGTTGTTAGCGGTTTCAAGTTTGTTAGAACTAACTAACAAACTAACTGTCTTTCCGTGACTTATAAATAGGTCTAGGTTTTTCATTTTTAAAAATATACATAGATAGAACACTTATGCATATTAGATTTTCACTCTATTCACTACTCGATTTCAATCACAATCTTTTCACAAGTATTTCTAGTGAGTTTTCAAAAAGTTCTAAGTGTTTTTAGAACACTTTTCTTGTAATCTTCAAAATCCAATACACACCGTAATAGTTAGACTTCTAGAAGAAGGGTTTAGTAGATTGAAGATTTGAAGAATTGTACAAGTTGTAAGTTGTAAGTCGGAAGTGAGAAAGTAAGCAAGAGCAGAGTCCCTTCTTCAGATTGAAGAAGGAGAGTGGATGTAGGATTATTAAAATCCGAACCACTATAAATCCCGTGTTATTTCTTGCTTTCTTTAGTTTCGCATTTGATTTACAATTGTGTTACTTCAAGATTAAAGTTCAGAATCTTAACTAAAATCAGAATATCAACCTTGCTTTTGATCTTATAAAAAGTTGAGAATTCAATCATATTCCGCTGTGCTTAATCGATATTTTGAATTGATTTTGAAAGATTTGAAAAATCTACAAAATCTATTCAAACCCCCTTTCTAGATTTTGTTCTAGGAAGCTTTCTCAAGGTTTTAATCAACTCAACTTTCCGGGACCAACATTTCTTCATGACAAAGTGATAACATATATACATGATAGTGATTGTAGTTGTGCATGAGAGTGATAGTATTGCTATATGACAGTTGATAATATTTCTTCATGATAGTGATAACATATATGCATGGGTAGTGATAATATTTAACATATTGGTGATAGTTGTTTCTAAAATATATAAGTAACTAACTATATATATTGTCACCGATATACTTGTATTTTTATACTTTCTGAAGCCTACCATTTTTCTCCATTAATGGTTTTAATTTTCTTCACTAAATTTAATATCACCAATATGTTTTTGTTTATCTATTTTTCTTTTTCTTTTTCTTTTTTTTGTGCAGTGATTTCATATGTCAAAGTAGGCCTAGAAGAAGTTTGTGTAATTTGGTAAAGAAATTTTGAAACACGTAAGGATGATGTGAGGAGTATAGGCTTTGGTGGACTTTTAATCCTCAATATTTTCGCGTGTTCTAACCCCTGGTATTCTACAATGGTTAGTTGATAACTTCAATTGCTACACTATAGTCGTGCTTATCATAGACAACCATCGTTGTACAACTATTATAAGAACAAACCAGCTTTGATCGAGCGTATTGCTAAATAGAAGAAGATGAAGTCTTGAAGGTGTTGGAAGAAAAGAAAGAGGTTGTTGTTGAGAGAAGGAAAACGAGAACAAACAATTAGGCTGCTATATAGTCTACGTTGTCTATAGTCTTTTTGAACAATGTTAGTTTCTATTCGTGATGTGTACGTAAAAGTAAATTCAACTAATTCTAATCGTACTTGACTTTTAAATTTTTTGAGTAGTCTATATTTTCAAGAAAAGTGTTTGTGCTTCTATACAAGTCAAAATAAACAAGTCCACATAGTTGATGACAATTATAATATTTGTTATATGACAAATGATAGTATTGCTACATGATAGTGATAATATTCATATATGACAAGTGATAACATTTAACATGATATTGATGTTATATTGTTGTTTCTAAAATCGTATCAATAGCGGTGATAACATATATACATGATAGTGATTGTAGTTGTGCATGATAGTGATAGTATTGCTACATGACGGTGATAACATTTCTTCATGATAGTGATAACATATATACATAACAATGATTGTAGTTGTCCATGATAGTGATAGTATTGCAACATGACAGTGATAATATATATACATGACAGTGATTGTAATTGTGCATGATAGTGATGATTGCTACATGACGGTGATAACATTTCTTCATGATAGTGATAAGCTCATCACTCTCCACCCCCAATCCAACATCATCATCACCACTTCAATTGTGCTGAGATTTGTGCTTGAAATAAGCATGCAATTTTCGACACTAATCATAGAAATAATGGATAATTGTGTGCAGTGATAACCTATTTACATGACAATGATAGTCTAACAAATGAAATAGTTCTATTGCATAACAAATGAAATATAAATCGATTGATTACAATATGATAAAATCTAAAATAAATGAGGATTTGGAGTTTTTGAACCAAATTCCTTTTGTAGAACCGAAGTCAATCCACGTTTTTTCCTCTTATTTTTCTCAAAATGTCTTTTTACCCTCTTACGTTTAATTTATGAATCTCATCAACCGTCCCTTTAGGTCATACTGTTAGGAAAAGGAAAAGTGTATTTAGTTTTGATGTGTTAAAAATATAAAATAGGATGACCAGTGAACATCTTGTATAGACAAATTGAAGTATTTCTTTATAAATAAAACTAAGTATAGAATATCGCACGAGGACAAGATGTCGACAAGGACGATGTCCAGATAATGAGAGAATATCGAGATGAGGTCAAGATATCGACATAAGGACAACACGAGAAGATAGTTGAAATACAATACTAAAACACCTAGACAGAAAGAAGATGAGGACGAGGTGGAGTAAACATCGACGATGAAGTGTTAGAGATATTATACAAAGATTCAAGAAGCGCTTTCAACAACTCAAGAGAAAGTTACGTAATTCAGTTATATTGTTATAACCGATCAAAACCGAATTCAAGGAAGTTACAACTACCAGGAGAAGATCTCTATAAATAGGGATAGAAATTATTTTAAAAAAACTTTTGACACTTAGCACTCATCATTATACTTTGTATTCACAAGCAAATGTAAATTATACACATTCACGAACGCTTTGTACGTTTCAGCTTCTTAGTGTTTATAGAACACTTTTTCATTAGATCTTCAAGCCATAGATATTCAGAAATTAGGAAGATTCATTGTAAGGCTCAAGATTCATCATTGTAAGTAAGTCACGAGAAGAAGAAAGTAAGTAAGTGAAGGCCCTTCTTCAAATTTGAAGAAGGAGAGTGGACGTAGGATCGCTTGATCCGAACCACTATAAATCGTGTTGTTTCTTCTTATTGATTGTTTACTTGTTTTCATTGATTGTTTCTTGATCACAAAATTAAATATCTGATAAGCTTTAGATCCTATCTCGAATTGAGTTTAATCAACAATCAAGCTTTCCGCCGTTAATCTGCTTTTGGAGTTGATAGATTATCTAAGCTCGAAAAAGTTTTTGATAATCTATTCATCCCCCTTCTAGATTATCACTAGAGGGCATCCTGTTTTTGTGATTAACTCTTTCTAAAGGGACCCAACAAGTGGTATCAAAGCAAGTGTTAAGTCGTTTCGATAGAAGATTTGTGGTCTTGAAATTTCGAGTTCTTGTTAAAATCTGATTTCTTATCATTGAGTCACTAACATTTCGATAAGTTGTTTGTTAGCATCTTGTATTACGATGTCTTCGTTAAAAGTAAGAAATCCAGGAGTTTGCCAGAGTTCTCTATCGAAGAATATGATTATTGGAAATTCGTAATGGAGAATCATTTGAAGGCCATTCATGACCGCATGGAAGAGGTTCTTGAGGAAGGTCCAATAAAATTCTACCATGGAGTTGTTAGTACTTGGAGCTGAATCTTCTACCACAAGAAGTCAACAAGAAAAGAAAAGTGCTGAATTGACAAACGACGAAAGGAAGATTCACAATTTGGATCAAGTTGCAAGAACTGAAATCATCGAAACCTTAAGCAAAGATTGGATAGAAAAGGTTAAAAGATGTAAAGCTGCTAAGGATGTGTGGGAGACTCTTGCAAGTGTTTGTGAAGGGTCGAACAGTTAAAGAAAATAAACTACGATCCGTCTTACATGCATTTGATACGTTCAAAATGAAGGATGGAGAAACTGTGGATCAATTGGACGTGAGATTGACTAACTGTGAACAAAGTCGCTGATTTGGGTAAGACCTACACCGAGAAAGAAATTAACAACAAGGTACTCGGATCATTGAGCAAAAGATGGAGGAGAAAGCAAATATTCTCAAAGCAACACAGAATCTGTCATCTATTTCGCATCACACTCTATTTTCTCATCTTAAAGCACTGGAATATAATATACACATTGAAGATGAAGAAGATGAGGCGTAGTCGTCTACATCTGGAAAGACTGTGGCATTTCTTCATCAAGAAGATTCGACAAGATTTCTAAGGCATCGATTTGTCGGTAAAGGAGGAAATGACATTATTAATCGACGATATGAGATACTCAAGATGAAGTATAAAAGGAACAAGAGAGACAGGTTTAATCGCCAAAATTATAAATCGTACAAGGAAGAGAAGTATTCAGATAATGACAAAAAGAATCCAGGTGACAAGGTATAAGTCACCAATCGACGAGGTGAGAATAGTCCAAAATCGGATAGAGGAGATATTTGTTATACCCGTAATAAACCCGGTCACTTTAGCTATGATTGTCCTCAACTCACTCCTCGAGAGAGAGAAGAAAAGAGGAAGAAAAGGGATAGGAGGTATGCGAGATCAACGAGCTCTTTTAGCGAAAAGGAGGAAACACATGAGACATCATCATCCTCATCCTCATCTAGTTTCGGGTCGACAATGACATTTGCCTAATGGCTAAGGAGGTAAACTATTATTCATCCTCGACAATGATAATGATAACTTGTCCGAATTTGATCCATGTCTTATTAACAAGCTTCTAAAAGATCTCAAGACAAATTTTTTATCTCGCTTATAAACAGATAGAGACTGAAATTTTAAGTTTAAAGGATCAAATTCTTAATCTAACAAAGGAACATCAGACAGGGACAAGGAAGAATCTGGATTGTACATTCAAGGGGGAATGTCAATCTAAGACTTCTACTAGTTCCTCGTCCGAGAAAACCAATAAGTTGGAAAAAGAATTGAGTACTTTAAAAATTAAATTTTCAAATATCAATATGGAGAATGAGAATTTTAAAAAGACTAACAGAGAATTGAATCTCAAGTTAGGACATCTTAATAATTCTCACCTACAATTGATAACATCTTCAAGATACTTCTCGAAGCCTAGTGATAAAATCGATTGGGTTTTGATAGGAACAAGAAAAATGATCCTATCAAACCAAGAGTTTTTGTCAAAGTTACTAAGACTATGGAAAAGACAGAACTTAGTCCAAAGAAATCTAAGGAGCAAATCACCTCATCCGATATATCTAAAGAGAAAATACAGATGAGGAGAAATGTTTCCAAAAGAAATCCAAAGACTAAATCAAAGTCATTTCCAAAGTATAATGGTTTTGATGGAAGAAGCAAGTCGTATCCATTCTTTCCAAGATATAAGACAATCACTAGAGATCAATTAAATAAAATTGATCTAGATAGTCTAATATTAGTAGATAGATATGGTTGCAAAATTCAATCATTGGTTCTGAAAAACTTGGATGTGTTTATCTGGATACCTAAGTATCAACTTGACGAGAAAGGACCCAATACACAAAGGGTACCTAAGAATTAATTTGTGATTGCAGTGGAAATAAGGAGATAGTTGAACGAGAAGATGTTCTTGAAGTTATCCGTATATAGACAGTGGATGTTCTAAGCATATGACTTATGAGAAAAGACTTCTTTCTAACTATCGACGATAGATGGACCCCGGTAATGTTCGTGACAACAATTTTGGTCTAACCAAAGGAGTTGGAACTCTAATGATTGGAGATGTCCAGGTTAATGAAGTTTATTTTGTGGAAGGATTGAAACATAATCTATTATACATCTCACGCTTTGTGACAAAGGATATTGTGTAAAATTCACTCATGATGCATGTTATATTTTGGATGGTTTAAACGAAAATATTTTACTTGTGGAGTCGACAATGTAATATCTATGTTGCAAATTTCAAGATTTGCCCTAAGGATACTTGTCTTATTGCTAAGAGTTCAAGATTTAAGTTGGCTATGGCATAAACGCCTTAGTCATTTAAATTTCAAAACTCTTAACAAAATAGCAAGAAAATCATTAGTCAAAGGACTTCCAGATAAAATATTTTCGAAAAATCATATTTGTAATGCTTGTCAAAAGGAAAATGCAGACCAAAACTTCTTTCAAAACAATAAATGGTCACACTTGAGAAAGGATTTTGGAACTTTTACACATGGATCTTTTGGTCCAGCTTACACCTCTAAGTTTTAGTGGAAGAAAGTATACTTTAGTGATTGTAGATGATTTTTCTAGATTCACTTGGGTTATTTTCTTGTACAAAAAGAATGAGGCTGTAACAAAAATTTCAGAATTTCTCAAAAGAATTCAAAATGAAAAAGGAATAAATATTGTCAAAATTAGAAGTGATAAAGGTACTTGAGTTTCTAAATTCGTTTGTTACTAACTATTGTACTGAGAATGGTATAGCACATGAAACATCATCTGCAAGAACACCCCTGACAAAATGGAGTTGTAGAAAGGAGAAACAGAACCACGAAAGAAGGCTGCAAGGACGATGTTATCTCGAGTATGACACTCCACACGAGGTTTTGGGCGTAAGCCATTAATACTGCATGTTTTGTTCAAAATAGGTGTTTAATTGTGAAAGATAAATGCAAAACCCCTTATGAAATATGGAAGGGTAGAATACCAAAAATTTCATATTTCCATATATTTGGTTGTAAGTGTTTCATCCATAATAATGGAAAATCTAAATTAAGAACTTTTGATGCTAAGATTGCAGAAGGGATATTCTTAGGATACTCATCTCGTATCCAAAGCATATAGAGTTTTTAATAAGATTACATTATGTGTGGAAGAAACACCACATGTTGTTTTTGGACGAAATTTCTAAGTTTGAAAGCACGAGATGATGTCACCAAGATAGTCAAGATCTTAACAGATTAAATATCAAGAAATCAGTCAAGTTCTACTTACCAGAGTCGTAATCGATGAGGAGGACACATCGACACAAATAACGATAAGGAAGCCGAGAGTTCTTCCATATCATCCGATCGCACGACTACACTACCGAGATGGACTAGAAGATATTCCTGAAGGTAATACAGAACCAATTGATGAAAATATCTCGAGATAAGACTTCATACTCAGTAAAAGATAAAGGTAAACGAGTATTGACTTATCATCCAGCTGAACAGATAATCGGAAATCTAGATTCCGGAGTCCAGACAAGGACACGAGATAAATCAAGACTGTGCTTAGTTGTTATGTATCATTGCTCGAACCTAAAACTATTAATCAAGCTCTAACGGACTCCAATTGGATAAATGCAATGCAAGAAGAATTAAATCAATTTCAAAGACAAAATGTATGGGAGCTTGTTGAAAGACCTCATCATCAAAAAGTTATTGGAACAAAATGGGTTTTTAAGAACAAAAGAGATGAGAACAACATTGTGGTAAGAAATAAGGCTAGATTGGTTACACAAGGTTATTCACAATCGGAGGGAATTGATTATGATGAAACCTTTGCACCGGTTGCTCGTCTTGAAGCCATAAGATTGTTCTTAGCTTATGCCGCTTATAAAAGATTTCTTGTGTTCCAAATGGATGTGAAATCGCTTTTCTAAATGGAGTCATTGCTTTGAGGAAGTTTATGTAGAGCAACCCCCTGGCTTTGTCAACGGAGACAAAGTTTATAAACTAAGAAAAGCTCTATATGGACTTAAACAAGCACCTAGAGCTTGGTATGATACCTTATCTGAATATTTAATTCAGAATGATTTTGTAAAAGGTAAAATAGATAGAACTTTATTTAGGAAAGAATCGATAAAGGTCTCTTGTTAGTACAAATCTATGTTGATGATATTATTTTTGGATCAACTAATATAATCTTGTGTGAAGAATTTAGTCATCTTATGAAGAATGCATTTGAAATGTCCATGATGGGAGAGATGACATACTTTCTTGGACTTCAAATAAAGCAGACAAAGAAAGGAATTTTCATAAGTCAAGCAAAATACACCAAAGATCTTATTGAAAAATTCGAATAGGTACCAGAGAAGCCAAAATACCTAAGATGACAAATTTTTCAATGGATCCGGATGAGAAAGGGGAAGACACCGATCGGACACGGTATAGAGGTTTAATTGGCTCTCTTTTATACTTAATCGCTAGTAGACCCGACATTTCTTTTGCGGTGGGTGTATGTGCACGTTTTCAAGCTAAACCTAAAAAGAGTCATCTTGAAGTCTGCAAAGAAGATTCTAAAGTATTTGAAAAGTACAATATATGTAGGGCTGTGGTATCCAAGTGACGATAACTTTGAGTTGTCGATACTCGATTCGATTTTGGTGGGTGTAAGATAGATAGAAAATCTACATCTCCGAACTTGCCAATTTCGGGAAGTAAGCTGATTTCATGGTTGTCTAAGAAACAAACCTCTGTAGCTACTTCTACTACTGAAAGCCGAGTACATGGCACTGGGAGTTGTTGTTCTCGGCTAATCTGGATCGATCAATGCCTAAGGGACTATAACATTATCACCAAAGATGTACCAATCTTTTGTGATAGTAATAGTGCCATAGCTATTACCCGTAACTCAGTCCTCCATACTAGGTGCAAACATGTTGATATCGAGACACCATTTCATTCGAGACCATGTAGAAAAAGGTAATATCGTACTAGAGAAAATTCTTACCGATTTTCAAAAAGCGGACATATTGACAAAGCCTCTTGCAGAGACAAGGTTTAAAGAACTTTCAGTAGAATTAGGATTATTAGATGCTTCTTTAGTAAATCTTTGATCAAAATTCTTGAATTTACCTTGTCTTTCTCATTTGGTTTATTATAATGATTAGAAAGAATTATCGGACAAGATATGAGTCAAAGGACAATCAGTAGCTGATATCATTGATCTCCATTCATTGGAATCAAGAATCAAGGATTAGTCATATTGACCATATCGACTTGATAATTACTTGTCGACATAAGTAAATCGAGATAAGGATGTAATAGTCAACTTACTTCTACAAAATCGATGACTATTGAACCTTATCGACTTACTCTTGTTACTAACAATTTGTCTAAGTGTCTCGTGATTTCAGCAAAAACAAAGTTTACATGTCTCGAAATGCAAGACAAGGTCAATTTATCCAAATATTTCAAGTAATGCATAAAGGATGCTATCAATCCGCACAAGGAGAAAAATCAGAAGTTTTCTTAAATACTTTCAATTATGAATATTAGGTTCATATAATTAATATATGAATTTAATATCATAATTCACTCTATTATTCATAAAATTATTGAAGTTACTCGGTGAAATAAAATAGTTTGTTTTACAAAATAAAAGGATAAGGGTTCAATTTTGTTTTCTAAAAACAATAAATATTTTATTTTATCTCTCTAATTAATCGAAAAGTATTTTCTCAAATAAGTAACTATGTCAGGAGAAGTTACTACGGACCCGAAATTTTATCAAATACATTTTTGAAATACACCGAGTATACTTCACGCGCCAAGTGGAGGCGATTTACGAAATATGAACCGTCTCAACCTCACGCGCGACATATTAAATATTATTCGCACTTTTCAAAATAAATGCCATAATTGCATTAATGGCGATTCGAAAGGCTATATTTACACTTTTGCAGAAATTATTATTCTAATAATTGTTTATTATTATATTTTCCATATAAATAGCCATTCGTGTGCATTATTTTCATTTACGCACACATAAAATCCTTCATATTCTCAAAACTTCTCTTTTCCCTCCTAAAAACCTTCAACATTCAACAATGGCGGAATCCAAAAAGAATATAAAGTTTGAATATGATTTATCTTCCATCGAGAGATAAAACAAAGTCCAAATGTATGTTGATTGGGATACTACCACCGATGCTTTGAAACAAGAGAGATTCTAAACCTACTGGAATCAAGAGGTTTAAAACGTTATTGTGCGATGAAACCGACGAAGAACTTGACGGTGGATGATCTCTGTGCAGAATTTACGACTAGAACAAAATCAACAGAAACCTGGATTAGAATCTAGAGTCGAACTCTGGGGAAGAAACGAAGAATAGTTTTATCTATTTCGAGATTGGTGCAATTTTCAGTTTGAGCACCATGGCGACAACTCATTTACGTATAAATCATCGGAATATTTGGAGAGTTTCCGATTGATGGCCAGAGAACTTACCAAAATACAACGGCAAATCTAAAGAGGCCGATGTTGAAGAGGAAATACAAATTACTTATGCCGATTCTAACTAAGTGCATTCAGGTGAGCAACAGAGCCATGATGGGCTAACAAAGCCAAGGATATCTTTGTCGAGAGCTATCCTAGATGGGGCTGAAATTAATCTGGGCCAGACTTGTATATTCAAGGATAATGGAGGAGAGAAAGAAATTCACCAAGACTCCACTGCATTTAGCCGATGAGATGGTCTCGACCAAGATTGCAAGTATGATGGCAAGGATCACCATCATACTTGAACACAAGGTGGGTATGCATAACCTTGACTGAGTGTTGGAGTTAAAAAATACACCGCATGTAAGGGACCGTTGATAAAAGATGAGAAGCTCTATGGACCAACCGACTCGAAGGAGATGGAGACGCTCCAGCCTCCACCTCCAGCCTCCTAAGAAAAAGGCTTCAAAAGCCAAGAAGACGGAGACAAAGATTGTGTTGATGGATGAGTCCTCGTCACGAGACGGAGGAAGACAAAGACGAAGAGGAGAGGACAACTTCTCAAGGGGGAAGTGTCCCACCAAGAGGTTGGTATATCGAGCCGACGGAGACAAAGAGAAGTCTCGTCTCAAGATGAATCGGAAAAAGGAGAAGAAATCAAATCACCTTCATCATCTTCATCCTCATCCGAGGATGGAGTACCTAAATCCATCTCTTCCCAATCTCGCGATGAAGAGGCAGACAAGGCCGCTGCCTCTGAGCCTCTAAAATGGTCTACTCCCATAAGTCCAAAACAAACCCAACCCTCATTCGACCCGTTTTCTTTCCTACCCACAACCACTTCGAACCTCGATCTTTATCTAAATATACCCAACCCATCCTGGGAGATGGGGCCAACCGAGACCTCTCTGCGAATTCATGGGAAGAAATTTCTTCTAAGACAAGAATCCACTCTCAAGGACGAGCCTCGAGCTTTTGAAGGAGCTTATCGATGTCTATCTGCTAAGAAGACTCGTGCTAGGATCTTTTGAAGAGACAAATATTCTCGATAGGCTGAAGCAGTGGCAACAATCTTGCTATCCGGGAGAAGGAGGTTCTCAAGAAGGCTAAATCGAAGTCGTTCCAAGATATACTCACCGAAAACACATTTGTTGATTATATTTTACAAAGAGTATATCTTGGAGATGAGACTCAGAGGAGGTGGTGAAAGCAGTGAGAAGGAGGAAGTGGTGAAGACAGATGTAGAAGCTGTTTTTGAGGAGGAAAGAGTAGAGGAAGTAGTTGGTGGAGCTGCCGATGAGCCACCGGGATGGATACACTGAGGAGGCACAAACAGAGCAGATTGAGGAAAGGCAAATCATAGCGAAATTGAAGAAATAGATCTAACTCCATCCGATGAACAGATCTTGCCCTCCACATCTCAAGCGTCAGTATCCGAAGTGGAAGCCCCCGAAAGCCGAAGTTCAAAATCTTAAGATCGCTTGTCTCAATGCTTTCCAACCGGTTCCTAATGTCATCACATCTTCAATCAAGGAGAATGTAGAAGTCATAGCTTCTAGAAAACCAAGATTGATCTATACTTCTCCGGAATGAGACATGAGGAACAGATGACGGAGGTCAAAAAGAAAGTTGCCTCGAGAGATGAACTCTCAAGATGAGTGGGTTAAAGAGTATGTTCGCTCTGCGTATACGAAATAAGAGACTCTGTTGAGGATCAAGTGAAAGAAGCCTGGAAAGCAAAAGAAGCCTCATTTCATCAAGTCTGAAGATGCGGCTAGCTTTAGAAAAAGATAGGCAGACAACTATCTTGAAGAAGTTCATAGATGATGAATTCAGACAGTGAGGTCGGTCAAAAGAAGAGATATGACCAGCTTGATCAAAAGACATGACTCGTTAGAGAAGAACTCATGGGATACATAGATCAAGTAGCCACTATCTGCAATACCCGATTTCTTTGATGTCAAAAAGGGGGAAGATAGTGAGCTCAAGAAAAGAGTTGAGTTACAAGATGATCAACTAATGGCGCTAAATCTGAGGATAGATGAGCTTTACGAAGAGGCTGTTGAAAGCCGAGGAGGAGAAGAAGAAAGCGGTGAGGAAAAGTCTCGAGAGGGCGTTGGGGAGGTTGAAAAGGAGAACCACAATGAATCCACCGAGTCCAGGCTCGAACCCGAACTTCCTTCCATGGCTGATCCTGCCTCGCCCGACTATCAAATCTCCCTCATCCTCTTCTAAGTCTGCTGGGAAAGCTAAGGCCTCAAGCCAAGTTCAAACGACCCGCCCGAGACAGAAGAAGAGGCAAGAGTGCTTAAAAGGAGAAGGGAGGAAAAAGAAAAATATAAGAGAAGAGAAGCTAAGAGGAGGAGGGAGCAAGAAAAGGCACTGGGAAGGCGTCGACAGAAGACGAGGAAGTGGGTGGAGAAATCAAAGAATACGAAGGAGAAGAAGTCTTTCGCCCATTCCATAGAACAGAAGCTGTGCCCAAGGAAATCCTTCCCATGGATCAACAAGCTAAATGGAGAGCTTATGAAGGGGAATGGATCTTCCTGTTTCACGTCTGCAAGAAAATCTCTTGGGGCACGAGACGAGAATATTGCTTTTCATGAATGGCTGGAGGCGAAAGACCCAAACTTCTATCAGTATTTAATCGACCTTGGAGACGCAGAATTTAATGTGGACATAGTCGCACCGCCATATGCAACCATGTCTGCTCCACTAAAGCAAGATGGCCAGCTAGGCAGAGAAAAGGTGAAGCAGATGCCGATCCAGCCGAGACCGTGGCCTGATCTAGTCAAGGTGGGGAGACACCGAGCTTGAAGAATCGTGTCTTCGATGGATGACTATTCCGAGAAGAAGATAGGTGGTATGATTAAGTCTTACTTTTATTCCTCGATTATTTCTTTGAGAAAGATGAAGTTATAAGAATGTGGAAATCCTGTGAATAGTCAGTAAAATATATCTTTTGAAACTATTCTCACGAAAATTGAAGTGTTTAACTAACTTGTTACTCATTAACTAACTCTTGTTTTAAGTCAACTGTTTTATAAACTTATAACACTAAATCATCTGAAAAACTTCAAATCTGTCTATGTTTTCTTCAAAGTACTTGACCTTGACTTTGAGCAACTACATTGCTCTAATCATCTATTAATTGAACTATTGCTCCGATTATCCGATTATGTGACTTATTTGTATATTTTGTTTCACTTTCAATTTTTACTAACAGTTTTTCTTTTCTTGAGCCGAGTTTTAACATCATCAAAAAGGGGGAAATTGTTAGGAAAAGGAAAAGTGTATTTAGTTTTGATGTGTTAAAAATATAAAATAGGATGACCAATTTGAACATCTTGTATAGACAATCAAGTATTTCTTTATAAATAAAACTAAGTGTAGAATATCGATGAGGACAAGATGTCGACAAGGACGATGTCCGTATAATGAGAGAATATCGATGAGGTCAAGATATCGAGACAAGGACAACACGTAAGATAGTTGAAATACAATACTAAAACACCTAGACAGAAAGAAGATGAGGACGAGGTGGAGTAAACATCGAGACGATGAAGTGTTAGAGATATTATACAAAGATTCAAGAAGCAGTTTCAACAACTCAAGAGGAAGTTACAGAATTCATTATATTGTTATAACAGATCAAAACCGAATTCAAGGAAGTTACAACTACCAGAGAAGATCTCTATAAATAGGGATAGAAATTATTTTAAAAAAACTTTGACACTTAGCACTCATCATTATACTTTGTATTCACAAGCAACAAAAATTATACACATTCACGAACGTTTTGTATGCGTTTCCAGTTCTTAGTGTTTATAGAACACTTTTTCATTAGATCTTCAAGCCATAGATATTCGAAATTAGGAAGATTCATTGTAAGGCTGAAGATTCATCATTGTAAGTAAGTCGGCGAGAAGAAGAAAGTAAGTAAGTGAAGGCCCTTCTTCAAATTTGAAGAAGGAGAGTGGACGTAGGATCGTTTGATCCGAACCACTATAAATCCTGTGTTGTTTCTTCTTATTGATTGTTTACTTGTTTTCATTGATTGTTTCTTGATCACAAAATTAAATATCCTGATAAGCTTTAGATCCTATCTCGAATTGAGTTTAATCAACAAGCTGTTTCATTTGTTAATCTGTTTTGGAGTTGATAGATTATCTAAGCTCGAAAAAGTTTTTGATAATCTATTCATCCCCCTTCTAGATTATCACTAGAGGGCATCCTGCTTTTGTGATTAACTCTTTCTAAAGGGACCCAACACATACCAACTAGAGAACCATTTGTGTCATCAAGATCAACGTTGTATTACGCATTTGAAGGAAATACCTTACATAAATATACTTGATAAATTTTTATAAATAACATAAATATTTTTATTTATTTTTTAGAATTCTTGTACCTTAATTTACTACCAAAGCATCTTGTTCAATATTTTGTCCATCTGTTGAAGTGCAATCATTGATCTCACCTTCTTCTAGTTGATCTTCAAGGGATTTAAATTGTATTATATCTAGTAACTCCTCTGTAAATGAAATAAAAATCAATACGAGTGTATAATATAAAAATGTATAAACAACATATTCCATGAAAAAAGACTATCACTATCATGTAAAAAAATTATCACTATTATGCAAAACTAGTGTCACTATCATGAATAATTACTATCACCGTCATATTCACTTATTATTATTATCATTTACAAAAGTTATCATACAACTATCACCGTCATGCACAACTTCTATCACCTGCCATGCACAACTTTTATCACAATCATTCACAACTACTATCACTATCATATTCAACTATTATTACTATCATGTACAAAAGTTATCATAAAACTATCACTATCATACACAATTTACTATCACCGTCTTGTACAACTACTATCACCGTCATGTAGAAAGGTTATCACTATTATCTACAACTATTATTACTTTTATACACTATCACCGCTAAGCACAACTATTATTACCGTCATGCAAAACTTCTATCACTATCATGCATAACTACTATCACTATCATATTCAACTATTATTAATATCATGTACAAAAGCTATCATACAACTATCACTATCATACATAATTAACTATCACCGTCATGTAGAAAGATTATCACTATTATTACTTTTATACACTATCACTATCATGCACAACTTCTATCTCTATTATGCATAACTATTGTCACTATCACGTATAAAGGTTATCACTATCATTCATTACGTTACATGTATTTCTAATCCCTAATTTCACCGTAACACTACTCGATATCATCAATTGTTACCTCCAAAATCTCTTGTGAACGACTCCGTATTTGTGTTGAACGACTCAAACGCGTTGCGTTGGATTCCTCATTTTCTTCAAGATTATTCATCATTCTCAAGGAAGGAGGCGACGCCCACAATAATTTAGCAAATTAATTGGATTATTACGACGAAATTCTCACTGCGCAATTACAAGGTGATTAGTAATGACGAATATGAACAATAAAAAAGGATCACATCATTGGAGATGCAAATCTCTTCAATAGAAACAATCACATAATTGGAGACGTAAATCTCTTTATTCGATACCTATCGCGAAATGAAAGAAAGAAGACAGAGAGGCGAGGCGGGATTCAATAGAAACGCATTCTCTCCTGTAAAAATATCACTTATATATTTCGGGTCAATGGATCGGGTCAAAATAGAGTTCACGTGAACTCTAAAATGGGTAGAGTTCACCCAAGTGTTACTCTTGATACATATATCACCAAAATGCATTGATACATCCATCTGAGTTGTTTACAACCTAAGCAAAAAGTAAACATATCTCCCGTGTTTATGCCGTAAGAATACATGTTCTTAGTATTTCAATAAATTTTTAGTTTTCCATAAAGCTTATTCTTTCATTAAATTTTTTATATTGCAGTTCTTCCTTTGTGAGTATACAAATTTGATACCATAGAAGGAAATAACTTTTCCTAGGTTCCGTAATTGGGATCTAAAAGCTGTTGTCCAAAATGCTTGAAGGGATCAAGATTAGTAGATTGACAAAAGATTGTGTAAGACTATAAACAATTATAACTTATATGTCTATTTATTATTAATAATTGTGATATCCAAATCTCTCTTTAGTTATTTACCAATAAAATTTACTCATTTTTATTAACTTATATGAGTGACACGTTATTTATTTATAATTCTTTCCATTTTACTCCTTAAATTTTAAATATATGAAATATTATTGAATTAGCAGTCATAACTTCTACCTAAATTGTTAAATCTAAAGTAATATAAATAAATTAAGTGTCAACTACTCATAAGTTAATATACTTCATACAATTATTTATTTGTGTACTACTTGTAATCTCGTACTATTTTATTTTGTTTTAAATATTGTATTAAATATAAATTTTACAGACAACCCTAAACTGATAAATATATAGAATTAAGTTAAATAAAATATTGAGCAAATGAAGCAATAAAATTAGAAATGACATCTATGTGTGGTTATAGATATATACGTACACAACCAATATATTATATATAAAAACAAGTGATAAGTTGGTCCAGGTTTGCAAAACTCACATATATGTATGATCATCTATTAATAAATAATAATAAATATTATATTAATATAGATAGTATTAGCAATGGTGATAAAATAGAACAAATCGAATAAGAAGGCTAGGGGAGAGAGTCTTCAAGGTTAAGCAAACTCAGGCGGTGAAAAAAAAGAAAGAAAGAAAGAATTAAGCTTATCACACACACTTTTATGCCACACCGTCCTCTCTTCCTAAACAAGGAAAATATATATATAGAGAGAGAGAGAGAGACGATAAACAAGGAAGAGGGCGAAGATGGTTGCACAGGTAAGCTATCTATTTCTTCCATTCATGGTACTGCTTGTATATCAAGGAAATTAATTAGTTACTTTTTAATCTATTAGGGAGTAGGTTTTAATAGGTTACACTACATATATTTGATATTTTATGTATGAACCGAGTTATGATTTGTTTTGAGTGACAATACTTATTTGTTAGGACTGCAAATATATATGCATAATTAATTTGACGATTAATAAAATAATGAGGTTTTTACATCGGTTCTATGTTTTATTACTTGCTTTTGTAATAAATGACCAATCTTGTTATTATGGTTAATAGAGACACGAATCATGTAAGAAAGAAATATTGAATTGATCCTGACAATCTGTGTGAATTGATTTATGTAATCAGAAATATAGGAGAATAATTTTTGAGAGTCTACTTTTTCACTTGTATCCAAATGAAATTAAGTTAATTTTGAATTTGTTATTATAATCGTAGAAATGATTTCAACATGGATTAAATGGTGAGTCAAAATTTGGACGAGTATAAGTGTAATTGTAAGGGAAATATATTGCGAAGTTATTTAGTTAATAATTTGGAATGATACTTATTATAGTGGAAGGTGATGAGGTGATTTAAGAGTCGGTTATCGTCGTCGGACGGGTTCGAGGTAACTAGAAATTTATTTGTGACTACAATGCATAAATGACGTAATTTGTAAATTCATTTATGTTTAGTTAGTGATATGTGAATATTTATGCAAATTTTGATATATGATATAGTTATTTATCGTGAAAAGAGCACGTGAGCTCAATAATTGATGTGGACTGAATCATGAGTTTAGTGTTTTTATGAATTGAACTCGTGAGTTCAATTATTGTTGAATTGAACTCGTGAGTTCAATTGTTGTTGAATTGAACCTGTGAGTTCGATTCTTTGTTGGATTGAACTTGTGAGTTCGAGGATTATTGTGGAACGAACTTATGAATTCTGTGATTATTATAGAAATGGATAGGGTGATTGAATTGGTGAGTTGTGAGTAGAAATGAATTAGGCGAGAGCGATTAGAAATGAATTAGGTACGCGATTAGAAATGAATTAGGGGATTTCAAAGTGAAAACGGAAGGGGCGACCTAGGAGTTAAGGTGACCGGAGGGAATCGGCGTATGCTACCTACGGTGGGCCACCAAATTCAATTGTTGCAGAATGAACTGAAAGTTCAATGATTATCGTGAAATAAATTTGTGAATTTATGTGATTATTATAGAAATGGATATGGTGTTATGAACATGTGATTCTATTGTGTGTATATGCTTTGCATTGCATAATGCATATCATGTATTAACATGAAATTATATTTGAAGCATTTGACCACCGGTTATACATTGAGAACGGAAGGGGTGACCTAGGAGTTAAGGCGACCGGAGAACCTGTCGTATGTTACCTAGAGTAGGTCACTGTCTCGTATGATGATGTGTGACAACGGAAGGGGCGACCTAGTAGTTCGGGCGATCACAGGAAGCGGCGTATGCTACCTAGTGTGGGCCACCATCGGCGGAAGGGCGACCTAGGAGTTAAGGCGACCAGGAGAACTGGCGTATGCTACCTAGAGTAGGCGACCGTCGTGTATGATGATGTGTGACAACGGAAGGGGGACCTAGGAGTTAAGGCGACCGGGGAGAACCCGACGTATGATACCTAGAGTAGGCCACCGTCGTGTATGATGGTGTGTGACAACGGAAGAGGTGACCTAGGAGTTTAGGCGACTAGAGGGAAGCGGCGTATGCTACCTAGTGTGGGCCACCGTCGGCGGAAGGGGCGACCTAGGAGTTAAGGCGATCGGGAGAACCGACATATGCTACCTAGAGTGGGCTACCGTCTCATATGATATGTTTATATTGAGCTCATGTCGGTGCATAGTAGTGAGTCGGGGGCCCTAACGAGTGTTTCATAAATAAATTGATGATTTTAAAGATAGTGCTTTGTGCATTGGGAGGTTTTCGAACTAAACATCACATCATGCATAATTTCTACTTCTTGAGATTTATAAATATCACATAGTTTATGCATTGTAGGTAATTTGATGATTTGTGACATTGTGGTTCCTACTTTGGACAAGGTATGCGGCTCCTGCAGGGTTTGAGTGGTTTGTGTACATAGATGACGACTGTTGGGTCAAACCGTGGGCTTGTATTTTGAGTTGTATTTTATAAGTTACGTATATGTTTTTATGAGTCCTTTTTGCCACATTAAGAAGTGTTCATTGTCTTTCTGTTAAAGTATTTGAAAAAAATAAAAAGGGTTGCACATGCGCACGAGTCATTTCTTGTAAAATTATTCAAAACTCATTTTTCTTGTGAAATTAGTATTTTTAGTTGTGTTGTCAAAAGGTGGTCGTGTCAATAATTCTTTTTATATATAATTTTTTTCGGTTATCGGTGTTCATAATAAGGTTTTGAAACCAATCTCTTTAGAGAAAGATTATTTTTAAAAAATTCAATTGTATTGTGATGAAAGATTCAATGATAAAGAAGAATTTTATGAGGCGGTTGGATCGAAAGCTTAAAAAAAGGGAAAAGAGGTTGAAGAAAGAAAAGTCATTGAAGGAATTTTAAAAATGCATCGACATTAAAGGCATTGACTAAGAACTGCTCAAATAATGAAGTGCACAATATTGAGATGATTGACTCATCAACCAAAGCTGGTTGTAAGGATGTGGTGCCATTTGTTTTGAATGAAGTGGAGAAGACAATAAGCCTTTTATCCGAAGAGTACCCTTCATTCGGTTTGGGTGTTACTCGGGATAATGTTGTGGATCATATTTTGAATAATGTGATCCACGACATTGAAGATGCGTAAAAAAGGAAGAAGAAGAGGTTAAAAATGAAACTAAAGAAATCATATTGGAAAAGGAAATACTGGGAATTAAGACTAAATTTGTTCCAAGAAAGATAGACTTAGAAGAGTCGTTGAAAAACAACACACTATTGTGTTTGTAGAGGAGGTTTATTATTGAAGTTTCGCTTAAAAAATTTTAAAATGCCTACTCCTACTCAATTTGTTTGTTGGTCCGAGATTGAGTGAATTAAAAGAGATTAAGCGAGATCTTCTAGAGATAATCTAGAAGGGAGTTGAAAAGATTATCTAAATTTCTTTCGAAAATTCAGTATTAACAATTCAAACTTAACTTTTCAAATCTAAATCAAAGTACCCAGGAAACAAGTTTATGCTCAATCTATTAGTTTGGATCTAAAAGCAATCGATCAAAATTTAACAAATCAAATGATAATCGTCTGAAATTAAATGTAGAAAGTAAAGAACACGGGATTTATAGTGGTTCGAGATCTAAATATCCTACATCCACTCTCCTTCTTCAACCTTGAAAAAGGTCTCTTCCTTCTCACTTACCGACTTTCTTTCTTTCTATTTACAATTTACACTTGTGAAGATCTTCGTCTCTGAATCACCTTCTAACTAACAATCTACCTATCAAATCTATGAGTACGGTGCAGATTGTGTTTCAAGGAATTACAGGAAGTGTTCTTCAAACACTTTAAAAATATCAAAAGAATTAATTCGAATACTAGTGAGTGCTCTAAGAAAAATGTGTTTGAATTGAGTGCAAAAGTCCCTCTAAGGACTATGCTTAGGCCTATTTATAAAGTTGTATGACGGTTAGTTTGTTGTAACAAATTTATAACCGCTTAACAAACTATTCTTTAAAACTTCCTTAACTTCAAATGATCTTGAGTCCGTCGTCGACTTGACTTGGTGAAAGTCTGCCTTTCTTATTCTACTCAACTGACTTTGACCTTGTCTTGAGCTCTTCATTAACCTCTCAATCAGATGACTCCTTCAAGACCGTCTTCGAGATGACCTCCAAGCTTCTTGACCTCGGTGACTTAGTCCGTCTCACCTAGTCCGAGCGGCTAACTAATGAAATGAACTACTTGATTGACTATACAATTCCAGTGGGCATCTTACTTTACATGAGCTCATCTAACCTATAAATTTTAACTTGATCAAAACTAATCATGATCTAACAATTTCCCCCTTTTTGATGAAGTTAAAACTACAAGAAAGAAACAAACTCACAGTGGTGTTAGTCGAGGTTATTCAAGATAAACAGCTTGATCACATTAGGCACATAAGCAACTTCTCAATCGAGATAAGTTCACATAAGAGCTACTACACATACTTAAGTAAATTTTTATACTTAGAAAAATTTTAAGAAAATATTTTAAGGAACAAAGGTTTTATCGGATGATTAACACTTAGAAAAGTTTCTTGAGATTTCTTTACAAAATTTATGACTTAAAAAAATTGAACTTAGAAAAAAATAAGGCAAAGTAATTCGGATAAGTTCAAAACATCTCATTCATATGCAGCAAAAGGATTACATTTACAAATTGGCCAAATAAGATATAAAGAGATAATGAAATGAAAAAGATATTATCTAAACTTTCTCTCGATCTCGCCTCGGGAACCACTAGCGATCTAGGACTCTTTTCCTTAGCTCCTTCGATTCTTCTTTATCCTTGAACCCAGTCTCGACTTACGCCCTTTGAAGGATCCCTTTAACCTGGGCCGAGGTCAAGGGTGCCATTTGCTTTCTTAAGCGGCATGGCATACTCGAATGCTTTGGTGCGACCGAGATATGCGTTAAACTCATCATCGCCTTCACCGATCAACCGATGGTAAAGGTCTGCATCCATCTTCTCATCCATTCATGCCAGGCTAAGTCTGGATCTTCCGATGGCTCGGGAGCTTTGAGTATGTACCGGAAGTACATCCACATAGCATCGAGGTTTTTCTCCTTGTACACTGTGTGTATTTTCCAGCAACCATTTTCGGCGGAGTGAGGTCTTATGGTAGTATCTCGAACTTTTCATCACATTGGTCCTTCATTACCCATTTTCTTTCGTATCTGCTCCATTTGAAGTCCGTGCTCTTGTTCAACTACCTCAATCTTTTTCTCTCACACTCCCCATACATCTGCTTCTCCTCTTTATTCTTTTAATCGATCGGGTTCAAGATTGGAGTAGTCGATTCACGCTTACCCTTCCCTTTAGCAAAGAGCCTTTGTGATGATTTCGGCTTTCGAGCCTCCTCGGCTACCACTTTCTTCCCTTTACCCTTGGCCTCAAATTTCTCTTTTCGGCTTATTTCGGTTTGGCCAAGAGTTTCTCCAATTTCTCTTCTCTTCCTTATTCCTCCTCTCCTCATTCTCCCTAAGAGCATCTTTAATCCGATTCACCCTCGGTTGGAGTGCAGCTAGTTCATCCGATTTGACCTTCAATTCTTCCCTAACTGCCTCCAACTCATTTGTGCTTGCCTTGAGAGTCGGTTCTTACTTGGTGGCCTCTACATCAGTGTGAGGGCTATCTTCATTTCTTTCTCTTTGCTTCCCCGTTTTCACTTCATCAGTCGACTCTCTCGGCTTCGTTTGTAATGTAGAACAATGGACTCAAAAATTAGATTTATCTATTGCGATCTCTTGTACGACTCTCTCATTGTTACTGCTCCATCTGCTCTTTCGGATCTTTCACTTCCTTCTCCAGTGCCTTGACTCTATCACCAACACGAGTTAGATAAGGTAGAAATATTATTGATGATGTTTACCTCAACTTCCTTCATGTTGGCGATTATAGTCTCGATTACAACTTCCACCATTTCCTTCCGCCTTCTCCTCACCGCTTTTCAAAGTTTTTCCTCATTTTGCTCTCCGGCTTAGTAAATGTAGAGGAGAATGCAGAGGTCGGGCTAAGATCACTCTCGTTATCCTCGGATAAGGAATCGGATGTAGTGGGAGTTGGGGTTTTTTTGGGTGAAATGGAGAAGATGAAGTCTGAATTTGGATGTGTTGGAGGAAAGAGTAGGATGGAGGTGGTATATGTGTGGTTTGGACTTACGGATTAGTGGAGGAAGTTGGTAAGGAGATGGGGACGGTTTGAGATGGAGGTGGGGTTGGTTCGGATGGAGTGGTTGTTTACGCGGGTTGGGTGGTAGATGGGGTTTGTTTAGTTTGTGTAGTAGTGGGAATGGGTTTAGGTAATGCTTGGACTTGAAGGAAAATGGATGTATATGAGGCAACCGTGGCCGACTTTGAGGCTCCGAGGTATCGGCCGAAACTACCTCATCATTGCAGATTTAGGTGAGGGGGAGAGAGAAAGTGAAAAAGTTGTACCTTCCTCTGGAATCGGAGCTAGAGCAGCTACTTCACCAAACAGGGTGGGCTCCTCCGTCTGCCGACCTCAGTGCAATTTGTAGAAGCAGACTTCCTTGGGTAAAAGAGTTCTTGACTCCGTCTGGGTCTCTGTTTCCTCGGCCATTGAGGACCCCTCATCGGACGATCCGGAGGATTTGGATCTCCTCCTCTTGGGGGCCTTGGACTTCTTCTTCTTCCTCCTCTGCGAGGACCCGGATGGCGAAGACATTTGTTCCTCAGTGCAGCCTCCTCGGGTGAGGCAACTTTAGTGGAATTTCCTCCTCAATCGCGACTTGGTGGTGGCGCAACCACAATCGGTTTTCTAGCCATTTCTTCCTCAATCAACCTCCTTTGCTCCCTTGCCTCAAATGATTCATCGTCCGAATGCGGGAGGCCACTATTCTTCCCATTCCCGGTGAGAAGCCCTTTCGCTTGGTGTATTTGTGAACACTTACATTCCGGTCGGTGATATCTTGTAATCCTTAAGAATTACAAGAATCTTGTTAAACAATGATACCACTGAGCTAGTTGTCCACTCATCACCTATCAACACAAACCTCTTCTTCTCCTCCTTAAATCTGTTCAACAATAAACCAACCCAGTCCACTTTTACCCCATCCAAAATGGCCCTCATACAACATATTACGGGTTTCAAAGCCCATCATAGGAACTTTGTTCACCGTAATACTCTTACGTATTCTTCATTAAAATGGCCATTAACAATGAACTTCCTCCTTAATATGTACTTCTTTAGTTCTCTCCTCACACCTCTGTAGGAATTTCTTGCCAACATCTCGAAAGACTGCACCCACCGATCTTTCTTGTAGTTCAATGGATTGACTCCTTCATCGTGGGTTTTGAATATTACGGCGAGTAGCCTTTGGGAACTGATATATGATGAGTTGTGTTCACCTTCGTTTCAACCCCTGTTTACCAAATTCTCCATTCACGAGAAACTCAATCCCAAGCAAATCCAAAGTCCTGTTCTTTGAAGACTTCTTTGAACAGAAAACTTCGGAGACGAGAATTCTCCAACGATCGTAAAATCTCCCTTGATTCAACATCACGGGTTGTAGTGAAATCAACATACATTTCATCATGGATCTTACTTTTGAAAGCCTCTTTATTGAATTTGAAAGGGGTTTGGGTGGATGAAAAAGTCATTTACGAGATTTTGTGAGAAAGGGATTTGCGAGAGGAGATGTTTGCGGTAAAAACTTAGGGCTTGAGTAAAAGTTAATCAAAACGATGAAGGTAAGTATTTAAATGGGGAGAGAGAGAAGAGGGAAAAGCGAGAAGTGGGGCACGTGACAAAATCAGTTAATTGTGACCATAGGATGCATGTCGCGCGTAGAGTATATCAACGACTAAATGTATTTAGACGTTCCTACTTTAGCGCGTGATGATAACTCGCTTTGAAAACATAAAAAGTAGCTTGCTCTTGATTAGACGGTTTTAGGGGGCACTTTATGCAAAGGTAGTAGGTATACCGACGTAAGCTAAAATATACCTTTCTTTGCATAAAAGTTACCCTAATTCAGATCAGGTTTTATCGAGACTCGGTAAAAAATGACCTCGTCTTAAGAATTTTAAAAATACCTCCTAGTCGATTATTTTTAAAAAATATTTTAAGTCTCGAGTTAATCTTATGCCATTATTTAAAATAAATGAATTTTATATCTTCATATAACTCGTATATAAAGACACTTAACTCAGTGGGGTTTTTCAAAAAGCAACTCATCGAAATTTTTGAAATTGATGAGTTGTGAGAGCATTTTTGAACACTTTGAAAAATAAGAGTTTTGGTTTTATTCGGATAAGGAAGGTTTTCAGATGAAAAGGTTTAAACTGATCTAATAATGTTGGTCGAACACTGTTCTGAGATACACAAACTTGTGAAACCATTAGTATCTAGAGTAAGTCGGAAAAGATGCACACACTCTTCCGATTTTATGAAAATCGAGATGACTATCGTGTCCTTGTCGGATTTACTTGATGTTAGATAAGAAAATATCAAGTTAGATAAGGTCAATATGACTAATCCTTGATTCTTGATTCCTAAGAAGGGAGATCACCGATATCGGCTCTGTGATGGCCCTTTGACACTTTTCAAGTACGATATTTCTTTCTAGACATGATAAAGAAATCGAGATAGAGAGAAAATACAAGATACAAACAATAGTACATTACAAATTAACTAGAGGTGCATCAAGTAATCCTAACTCTAAACACAATTCTTTAAACCTAGTCTCGGCTAATGGTTTAGTAAGTATATCAGCTCTTTGCAACTCGGTTGCTATCTTTTCTAGTCTAATGTCATTCTTCTCAACATGATCCCTAATAAAATGATGCCTAATATCTACATGCTTACACCTAGAATGCGAAATAAGATTATATGTCATTGCAATGACACTATTATTATCACGTAAAATAGGCACGAGGTGATGTGAGAATATTATAATTCCTAAGTTCTTTGACTAAACCAGAGGAGTGAGAGCAACAACTTCCACCGCCATGTATTCACTTCGATGGTGGATGTGGCAATAGAAGTCTGTTTCTTGAATAACCAGAGATCAGCTTATCGCCTAAAAATTGACAAGTTCAGTGGACTTCATATCAATTTTACATCCACCAAAGTGCGAGTCCGAATAACCGAGATAGCTCGAAGTTGTCATCAGACGGTACCACAACCCAACCTACAGAGTCCCTTTTAGATATTTTAGGATTTTCTTAGCTGTCTCAGGATGAGACTTCTTAGGATTTGATTGAAACCTTACACATACCGCAACCGCAAAGGCTATATCAGGCCTACTTGCGGTGAGATATAACAAAGACACAATTAGTCCACGATACTCCGTTGCATCCGTGGGTATCCCTTTCTCATCCGAATCCATAGAGAAGTTAGTTGCCATATGTATTTTAACCTCTCTACTAGTAATCATCCCAAACCTATCTACTAGGTCCTTTGCATACTTAGTCGGATGTATGAATGTCCATCTGCTCGTCTGCTTTATCTGCAAGCCTAGAAAGTAAGTCAATTCATCCATCATAGACATTTCAAACCTGTTTTCATGAGAACACCAAATTCTTCACACAAGGTCGATTAGGTGAGCCAAAAATAATGTCGTCTACATAGATTTGAACTAACAAAATATTACCATCAACTTCTTTTCTAAAACGAGTTCTATCTATCTTTCCTTTAGAAAATCCACTTGATACCAAAAATTCAGATATAGTATCATACCAAGCACGAGGTGCTAGTTTAAGTCCATATAATGCCTTATTGAGTTTATAGACTTTATTATTTGTCCTAAACCCGGGAGGTCTGTTCTACATAGACTTCCTCAAGAAACACACCATTCAAGAAAGCAGATTTAACATCCATTTGAAATACTTTAAAATCCTTATAGGCAGCAAAAGCCAAAACAATCTTATTGCGTCAATCGCGGCGGGAGCATAGGTCTCATCATAGTCTATCCCCTCGGTCATGAGTAACCTTGTGCTACTAATCTAGCCTTATTACGAACAATAATATTGTTTTCATCGATTTTATTTTTGAAAACCCATTTGGTGCCTAATTTTTCTATGAATGGAGTCTGTCCACTAGCTCCCAAACATTACGCCTTTCAAATTGATGCAATTCTTCTTGCATGGCAATTACCTAGCTTGGGCCGGATAAAGCCTCCTCAATAGATTTAGGCTCAAGGAGTGATACATAACAATGACATGCTTTGAGAATCCAACATAGTTAGTGTCTGAACACTACTTGAAGGATCCCCGATGATCCGCTCAATTTGGAAGATAACTCCTCATCCTTTTTCCTATTTGAGTAGAAGTACCCACATCACCGATTCGTAAAGTAACTCGTCTTGTTCGGTCGAGTAGACATTCCCCCTTCATCTACCGACCTTGTGCGATCGGATGATGTCAAAGGTGTCTTCTCGGGTGGAGCAGATAGAGGAGTTCCTTCTGATTCTCGAGATGGGAGTTCTTCTTCATCTGAATCTTAATCAAAACTAGGAAGATAAGTTTCCCTTTGTTTAACTTTTTTAAGTTCAATTCTATTTAGACCATTAGAAATTTGATCAACCTTATACGAGAAAGTATGAATTTCATCAAACACCATATTAGGAGTTTCTTCCACACAAAGAGTTGTCTTATTAAAGACTCTAAATGTCTTGGAAGTGCCGAAATATCCTAAGAATATTCCATAAGCCACTTTGGCATCAAAAGTCTTTAACTTAGACTTCCCATTGTTATGAATGAAACATTTACAACCAAAAGCATGAAAGTAAGAGATTCTTGGAACTTTACCTTTCCACAACTCATATGGGGTCTTACCCTTATCTTTCAAAGACAGACATCAATTCAGGTATAGTAAGTGTGTTGATTGCTTCAGCCGTAACCTCTGTGGGGTTCCATATTCACTAACATGCTCCTAAGCGCCTCTTTGAGTGTCCTGTTCCTTCTTTCAACAACACCATTTTGTTGTGGTGTCCTAACCGATGATTTCTCATGTGCTACTCCATTCTCAAGAAGATAGTCGATAAACAAGAATTTAAAAATTCGCTTTCTGTCATTCCTAATCTTAACAATATTAACACCCTTTTCATTTTGTATTTGTTTGAACAGATCTCGAGATCTTGTTCATCGTCTCATTTTTCTTGAAAAGAAATAGCACCCAAGTATATCTTGAATAGTCATCCACAACTACCGGGTGTATTTCCTTCCATTAAAGCCGAGAGGTGAAACTGGTGCAAACAAATCCAAATAAAGGAGTTGTAATACCCATTCGGATGAAATTATGTTAATACTCTTAAAGGAGTTCCTTGACTGTTTACCTTTTTGACAAGCATCACACTTTAGATTATTAGAGCATAGTTTTTCAGGCGATCCTTTAACAAGTTTCTTCTTAACTATCTTGTTAAGGGTCTTGAAGTTCAGGTGACTAAGCCTCTTGTGCCATAGCCAGTGAGATCATCTCCACCCTTAGTAACCAGACGAGGTATCTTTGGGACAACTATTAAAGTTAGCCACATAGTCATTACAGTGTCTCAAGCCGATTAAGAGAACCTTGTCTCAAGGACTGTCTAAAATATCATATTTATCCCTAGAAAAACTAATACTAAAACCTCTATCACAAAGTTGAGAAACAGATAACCAGATTATGTTTTAAACCTTCAACAAAATACACTTCGTATACACGAACATCACCTAAAATTAAGGTACCAACACCTCCAGTCCGACCACGCTTGTTGTCACCAAATAGTACTCTTGGACCATCAATACTTTGAAAGTTTGAGAGCAGCCTCTTGTCACAAGTCATGTGTTGAGAACAGTCACTATCAATGTACCAAATTATTGCTAAGATTTCTTCCTTAGGCGATGACCCTTGAGGTTCCTACAAAATAAATTTAGGTAAGAGGTACCCTAGTGATCTTGGGTCCTTTAGGGTCATCAATCACTTTGGGTAACCATACAAATATATCATTATTCAATAATAAGTCGATTCAAGTTGTCTCCACAAATCATCAACATATATTTGAGTTTTGAAAGCAATTTTGTTGAAATCAGATTTGATTATCTTCTTGATCTTTTGAAACAATGGATAACATCTGCTTCTATCATCAAAAAGACTATAAGAAGAATTCTTTTAAACTTGGTTCTTGGAATTTTTTTTTCAGATTAGGATTGCTCATCCGATTCTTACCGCTTTAGATCGGAAGAGGTAGTCCTAATCTTACTTTGTGGTTTTCCAAGGCCCAATTTTAATTCCTTTTGAGGTTTCACCAGCCTTGACAAACTTCCTAGGTTTCAAAACATCCGACTTATTATCTCTATTGTAACCCAGTGCCTGTTTTATCATGAGACTTTTGTGAAGTTACTAAAATATGGTTTATAATCGAGTGTGAATTATTAAGTTGACTCAACTTGAAGACAAACTTCTCATTGGTCTTTTTAATTGTTGCACTCTCATTACATACCACCGTGAATTTGTCTTTTAAAGATTTCAATTCATCTTCTAATCTTTCGGAAAGACTAGGTGATGTACTAGCCTTAGTCTGGGTATAAAATCCCCCTTGAATGTATCTGCAGACTTAGGATAGTTCACAACTTGCTTTCCTTTGATTAGAGTCTGAATTTGATCTTTCAAAGTCAAATTTTCAGCCTATAATCGCTTATAAGCATTCGAGAGACATTTTCGAGATCTTTGAAAAGGTTTTTGATTACATCTGGTCATTATCCGAAATAGATTTATAAGACTCATTATCGACGAAGAGTAGTAGTCTACCACTTTTACCATTAGACAGTTTCGTCATCCGATCCAAAGTCGACGATGAGGATGATGATGAAGATGACTTTCTCGGCTTCTCTTTCTTCAGCAAGAAGGGCTCTCTCGATCTACAAAGCATCTGTCCCTTTTCTTTCTCTTTTTCTCCCTTTCCTTGGGAGCACTGGGAACGAGTCGTAGGCGTAGTGCCCGGCTTGTTACAGATGTAACAAGTATCACCGCGATCGCTTTAACTTTTCTTTGCGGGAGACATATCTTCTTGTCTCGGTTCTTTCTTCGTCATCTTCTCGTGGACTCCACATCGTCTTTCCTTCTAGATCTTGATCTAGACTGTCTTTCCCGCAAATCTTGATTTGTTACGTTTATACTTCATCTTAAGATGATCATACCTTTTCGTTAACAAGGTCATCTGCTCTTTCAATGAGAGAGCGGCTCCCTTTGATTCAGCCATCGCTTGTTTTCTTTATTGACAAAAGCAACAGTCTTAGATGAGTCTTGGATTCACCTCATCCTCTTCATCCTCGACTCCGAATGTCAAACTTATAACCCTTTAAGTGAGTAAACAAGGTATAATGACTCATGGTGGATAGATCCTTTGTGGCTTTTATTAAATTCCCTTTTTTCTCTCCAACGCTTGGTCGAGATCTAAGAATTTTATTATTAATTTCTTTCTCGGTGTAAATTTTTCCCAAATTAGTGGCTTTATTGATCGATTAGTCATCCCGATGTCTAGGCGATCAATGGACTCACCTTCTTTCATTTTAAAAACATTAAAGGAATGGAGGACAAATGACTCTATTTACTTTATTTTGAAGATTTACACTTCTTGATCTTTTCGTACCACTCTCTGCCGAGAGTCACAATTATCTCATTCGTAGCTACTGGTCAAAATTGTACACTTTCCTTTCATCGTTAGTCAACTCGTAAACTTTTTTCTCTACGGACTCGAGTCTCTTAACTACTTGCTCCATCTCTAACACCACCATGGAAGAATTTGATGGGTCCTTCGGATAGAACGTCTTCCATACGAGGATGAATGGATTTGAGATGATTCTCCATCCGAAACATCCAAGAATCATAATCTTCAATTTCAAAGTCTGGAAGATTCTTGAACAAAAATAACAAGCGGGAATATTCAAAAATAGATCTATATAAAGAATTGAGTAGAAAAATTGTTTTGACCAAAAGAAATATTCGAACAACTTTAACACTGCTCACGATACCACTTGTTGGTCCCGAGATTGAGTGAATTAAAAGAGATTAAACAGACCTCCTAGAGATAATCTAGAAGGGGGTTGAATAGATTATCTAAATTTCTTTAGAAAATTCAGATTAACAATTCAAACTTAACTTTTCAAATCTAAATCAAAGTACCCAGCGGAAACAAGTTTATACTCAATCTAAAAGCAATCTTTATAAAATTTAACAAATCAATGATAATCGATCGAAATTAAATGCAGTAAAGTAAACAAACACATGATTTATAGTGGTTCGATTTAAAGATCCTACATCCACTCTCATTCTTCAACCTTGAAGAGGGTCTCTTCCTTCTCACTTACCGACTTTCTTCCTTTCGATTTACAGATTACACTTGTGAAGATCTTCGTCTTCGAATCACCTTCTAACTAACAATCTACCTATCAAATCTATGAGTACAAAGTGCGATTGTGTTTCAAAGGAATTATAGGAAGTGTTCTTCAAACACTTAGAAAAATATCACAAGAATTAATTCAAATGCTAGTGAGTGCTCTAAGAAAAATGTGTTTCAAAATTGAGTGAAAAAGTCTCTCTAAGTACTGTCCTTAGGCCTATTTATAAAGTTGTAAGACGGTTAGTTTGTTGTAACAAACTTAGTCCGTCTCACCTAGTCTGACAGCCTAACTAGTGAAATGAACTACTTCGGTGATCTAGACAATTCCATCTGGTCATCCTACTTTACATGAGCTCATCTAACCTATATATTTTAACTTAATCAAAATTAATCCGATCTAACACTTTTAACCACGAAACCGGGAAGCAATTGACTCTATTGCGGTCGCATATTTAAAAAATGGGTAGTGTTGATAATGAAGAAGTGGTTAATGATGATGGTCATGTTTTGCTTGTTGACGAAACTTGGATCCTATACCAAAAACATCGAATTTTTTTTTTTGATGAGGCTGGTAATTATTTGCCTGTTGTTGATGTTGTTTTACTCGTAGCAATATCATCGGAAAAAAGTGATGAAATATAAGATTGCTCACCGGCAGAGTAAGAACACACATGGCTGCAACAGTTGTGTCTCTAGGCACATTGACAAAGCATGTGAAGGAAAGAACGAGATAGAATTCTCGTAAAAGCAATAGAAATTACTCCACGACCTGGAACAAGCTGAATTGATCCGCATTCATGAGGATTACCCGAGGTGAAGTTGATGAACATGTTCCACTTAATAAGCTTAAAATTAATTGTGATGTTGGTGGTCCAATTTTTTATGATGAGCATATAGCGAGAATATGTAGAAGAATAAGCCAAATGCCGATAGATTGATGGAGTGATAAACAAGAGAGGTGAGAAAAATGATTTAAAAATATACTAATTGCGATATAAAATAAGCAAGTGTTTTTTACGATTGATCTATCTTTGCTTTATTTTTTTCTTCTTTTGATGATTTTATATTTTATATTTTATTTCACAATCGTGTTGTATTTGAGGAGTCTTTGGCCCAATGTGTGACGTGAAACAAGAGATATTATTCATATTACGAATCATGATCGCATATCGGGCTCGATATTTTGGATTATTATTCATTCGGATTAGATAGTGTTATCATTAATGCTAATTTGTATTTTTTTAATATAATGCTGCTTAAAATTTCCCGTATTTGATTAATTACGGGTGATAGATGCATGCGGAGAACTAATGTTAAAAAAACATATTAACTCAGGTAGTCAATATACAATGGTGTTCCTTGGGTAAAATAATAACACGTGTAATTTTTTAATTTTGTTATGGTAGTTATTCTTTGCAATGATTTTTAATGTACATTGAGTATCTCAACTATATTTAGGAATTAATAAAGGAGAACAATCAAAACCCAAGAGGTATGCTAAGAAAATACATAGACGAACGCCTAGAGGAGTGCATTTTATAAGGATGTTTTGATGTTTCTATTGAACACAAGTGGTGCTGGAGGGAAAGATAGAAACTCTGGGGATCATTGGACACTCTGAAACTGAGCGTTAAAACTTACGAATGAAGATTTTATAACTCAATGCATCCACGGAGTACTAGAACGATAGATGTTCACCTAACAAGATCACTAATTGTGGTAATAATTCTTTTGTTATGTTTTACTCTTAATGAAAAGAGTTTTGTTATTGTTTAAAATATTAATTATGTTCATAATCAGGTGGAGTATGTAGAGAATAAATTAAAGGAGATTTTTCTAAAAGAGACACCCCCTAATTAAAGCAAAATTCAAAAGTCTAATATTTCTAGATTGTATTAAGCAAGCAGCAGATTCGTTGGACTGTGGTGTTGTCGGCTGCATTTATATAGAAATTACAATTGCCAGACGTAACACAAAAAAGGGTCTGTTGTCACATTCTTCAGCAGAAAATTTTAGAAAGAAAATGGTTGAGATGTTTATGGATACATCTTGCCAAGATAATGATGAATGATTTGTATGGAATGAATTGTTAGAAGATTATAATATTTATATTTTTTTAGTCGATGAAATACTTTTAATTTGTTGGACATTTTTTTAATTTGATGTTTTATGTTGACCAAAAAAATTAATGTTTACTTATGGTTCAAAAGACACTTTTAATTTTCCCCATTACAGTGTCCTAATTCAAATATTATAATGAAAGTTCAAATTTTAAATATAGATGACATAGCATAGTTCAAAATTTTATAGGTATAGTTCAAAATACTAATAAATTTATTCCTTGATACCAGTTCATATATTATTTACAGTTTCTGCTTTGCATTTTGGGTTAGCATGGAATTAGGAAATAATATTTTTGTAATACGTAAAAAATCATGTTTACTCAAAAGGTAAGACTGATGATTAATCTGCATTTTTCGAGATCATTATTACTCTGTATGTAGTCTGATGGTTTATTTTTGTGGATTTGAAGGAAATATAATATTTGAAATGACTTGTACCATCATCAGGTAGTCTACTCTTAGCACACTATTTTAATTATAAAGTGCTTTTAAACTTTTGAACAGTATTTCAAAAGACACTTTTCATTCACATATTGAAACCTCATAATTCAAATATTATAAGTATAGTTCAAGTTTTAAATCTATTTCAAAGACACAGTTCAAATATTCTTAAGTACAATTCAAATATTATTCCTTGGTAAACAGTTCATAGAATCTTTATAGTTTTAGATCTTACATTTTTGCATAGGCATCGAATTAGGGAAATAATATTTTTTGTAATACGTAAAATAATCAAATTTACTCTAAAGGTAAGACTGATTATTAAGCTGCAGGTTCAAAGATCATTATTAATCTGCATATTTTATGATGGTTTATTTTCTTGGATTTGAAGGAAATAAAATATTTGAAAGGACTTGTACAATCTGCAACAAGTCTACTCTTAGCACACTATTTTAATCATGAAGTATTTTTTTATATTACACATTAAAGTAATATTAGTATATCACCACAATAGGTTGTAAACAAGGCACACATGACAAGATTTGTAATTAAAACACTTCTAAACAATAATTTAAAGTATAGAAAAATTGAACTTCAAATATCTTAATAAAATAAGATCCATTATACATATTGAACTTACTCAGATTAAGCGCAAAAATGACCAACAAATATACTGCAAAGTAAGATAATACTAAAAGACAAGGATATTACAGATTAACAAGACATCGAACAAGTGGATATCTAATAGCCAGCGGTGATAAAATATTTTCCCAGTAAGCAACTCTGATCATCTCACCATATTCCAGAATAGGATCTGGTAATGGGAGAAATTTATCATTCTCTAGATGGAAAATACCAAATATTTCCAATGGATGAATGTGACACAATACTTCTTTATCATCTGGTTTGAGGAGTAACAAAGGGTATGTATGAATAATATATGCCAAACCATGAATGTTGGGGCCAACAAAATCTTGTATTTGAGCCAAGACTTAAAATTTTTATACTCATGCAGAACCCAAAGATTAAAAATATCACTTTCATAGTGGCAAGATGTGTACAAGATGAGTTTTCATCGGTAATTTTTCAAATTCATCCATAAAAATTTTGAATCCTCATCATTTGGACCTTCTAAAAATTTTCAAAGTTCAGTACTGAGATTTAAGAAAGCGATAGAATGGAACCATGTGAATAAACCTACCAATGTAGGTTATCTTTGACAAACACCCCATGCATTCTAGGTAGTCAATATGGAAATTTGGTATGGTTTTCCACTCATTCGTACTAGTCTTGTACATGGAGTAGTGACATTATGTGGAAATTGACCATACGCACCACTATGTAGTTGTCATGGATTGGGTTGTAACCCAATCCATACCAAACAGTACAAGATTGGGCTCAAGAAGGGAAATGAATAAAACAACCTAGAATGTTCATCGATTCACCCAAAATTGGGTTTATCAAGCTCAACTTGTCTTCCTTGCCAAGCTTTAACACCAACCCATTAACTGAGATGATGTAGTCCACAACAGGTTTGCCTCTAAAAAACACACGGCGATAACCACCTAGATGGCTAAAATCTTTATCGAGTTGGTATGAAATAGACAAAACACCCCCTGCAACTTCAAATATAAAGTGTTGTCTGTTATAGGAGACAAACATATTCAAATATTGCATGGACATATATTTGCTTCCAATGTATGATCTGGAGTGGTTATTGACACATTTCATAACTCCAAGGGTTTTGGAAGAAACCCTTGATAGTATTTCCAATTTCATCTCATCTGGAAGCTCTTCAAAAGAACAATCGGAACCATGTTTCGTATGGACATATATTTTTTTGGAGAGAAGAACAATGTTGTTTTTCTATACCAAGAAATCAGAGGATTTCCCAGAAGATATAGAGAACCCAGAACTCGCTTTGTGGAGATATAGCTTTTTAAGAAAAATACGGAACTGAGATAGACTTCTGCAATTGAAATGAAAAGCAGTTGTCTTATCAGCCATTTTTACAGACACGTATCATGATTTGCCCAAATTGATCAATTTTGCGTATTCCCATAATTTATTAAACGAATTTTTAGTCAAATTCTTTAATTTAGTTTTAAGTACAAACATAAAGATTTTGAAGTTAAAAAGTTCATTTTATTTTCAGGAAAATAAATAAATTATCCACCAAAAGATTATTTGTTAATGCTTTCACCCTTCCAATAGATTGAAGTGGTTACCTCAAATTAATATGTTCCAACATAGTTTGTAACACAAAATTGAACGAAATCAAAATAATTATTTGAACAGGAATGGGTAATATTTGTTATCAAGACAAAATATATTGTTCATCTTTCTATATATTTAAGTTATTCTACTGTAATCCATAATGGTGAAAGCAGTTGTCTTATCACCTAATATGAAGAGACAAGAATCCTGATTTGCCCAAGTTGATCAATTTTTGGGATTTTGAAGTACACACATTAAATATTTATAATTTAAAAGATTTCAAGAGCTTTTTTTTTTTTTTACCGATCAAAAACAAAAAAGCCTTTTTTTTTTAATGAATAATCATTAAAAGAAAGATTATCATTCAAATATTAAATATATTATTTACAACATTTTTATGTGTGGATTAAGAATATACTCCCTCCGTCCCATGCTAAGTGTCCCGTTTCTGATTTTTAAATCAAAATTAAGTGTCCCATTCCTTTTTTATCCATACCATACATTTATAATTATCCCTATACTACATACATATTTACACAATATGCCACTCATTTAATATATTTAATTACATTTTTTAAATCTCTCTCCATCACATCACTTATCTTATATTATTATTATACTACCTGTTCATCTCTCTATCTATCAAATCACCTTTACTATATTATTATTATACTGACATTTCTTAAAACTTGTGCCCAAAAGTGTTGGGACACTTTGGGCGGGACGGAGGAGTATAATTTTTAACAGAAAAATATAACGATTATATTTGGGTTTTGGTTAATGTTAACATGTTAATCACATTATTTATAATGATAAACAATATATGATCATTGAAAAAGGTGATTGGAATATTTCCCAAATCATTAATAATCTCTCTTTGAACTGAGCAGTATTGTAAGTAAATCTGTTTGACAATAAAAAGATTTAGTTTCAAGTACAAACATAAAGATTTGAAAGAAAAATATGATTTCGTATCTTTTTTTTTTTTTTTACTTTAATTAATAATAAGCAAGGTAAGATTATTAATGCTTTCACCATTACAAATAAATTCAAGTGTTATCAAACTAGTAATTTCTCTCGTGCGATGCACTGTTGAATATTATAAATTTTAAATATATAATTAAAATATAAATTTAATTTATTAATTTTTTTACTATTATTTTTTATTAATATATATATTATGTTATTTACCCATGAATATATTACAACTATTTAATTAATTCTATAATTTTTAATAGTTACTAATCTCATTACAAATATTAAAATTCAACAAAAGCTGTTGGCCCATGGATTGAGTGAATATCAAAGAGCTTAGATTACCTTATAGTGAAAATCTAGAAGGGGGTTGAATAGATTTTCAAATCCTTCTTTTTAAGAGCAGTTACCTATTCAAGGTATCAAAGCTAATCAATGGAAACAAGTTTTAACTCAATATTTCAAGGATAAAAAAAAAAAAAAATCAATACGAATCTGAAATTGAATTTATTTTGAATGTTTGATGAATAACAAGATAAGTAAAACAAGAAGTAAAGAACACACGGGAATTATAGTGGTTCGAATCAAACGGATCCTACATCCACTCTCCTTCTTCAACTCGAAGAAGGGCCTCGACTACTTCTTGTCTTACTCACTTACAAAGTTACAATTACAAAATGAGAAGATTCTTATCTTCGATCCTATCTTCAATCTGCCTATCTCTCTGGAAACTTGAAGATTTCGGTGCGAAGTGTTGAAGATATACAAGTAAGTGTTCTACAAACATTTAGAACTTTTGAATATTGCTTTGAAAACTTTTTAATGCTCTTTTGAAAATCGTGAGTAATGTGAATATGAGAGTCTTTGGATTAATTGTGTTTAGAAGCTGTGCCTAAACTTATTTATAAGCCTCGAGAAAGCGGTTAGTTTGTTGTAACAAACTAAAAACCGTTTAACAAACTTATTCTTGAAAAGCTGCCTTGGCTTGGTGATCTTGAGTCTAGTCGTCTGCGGTGACTTGGTGAAGACTTGCCTTTCTTATTTTACTCACTGGTCTCGACCTCGTCTTGAGCTCTTCATTATCATCTCCAACAGATGACTATCTCAAGCTCGTCTTCGAGATGACCTTCTCTCTCTTGACCTCAACCGACTATTCTAGCTCTACCTAGTCCGGCCAGCCTAGTACTAGAATCCTTTACATTAGTTGTTCTATACAATCACCGGTCATCTTACTTTACATGAGTTTACTCTAATTTGTCTAATTTTAACTCATCAAAACTTCTTGATCTAACAAAAACTTATATAATCTAAAATTAAATTATTTAAATTCAACTCATATAATTAAATCTTAAATAAAATTATTTTAATTCAATTCATATAATTAAATCTAAAATAAAAATAATAAAATAAATATTTTAGATCTAAATTTATTTTTATATGTGCAATACTTATATTAAATTAAAATTTTTAAAAGAGAATTAAGTTGATATATAATGTGTTAAAATTAGATTTAAAATTAAAATTTATGAAAATTTGAAATTGTTGGTGTAAAGTAAAAAAAAAAAAAAAAGAAAAGTTAATTCACCCTCTTTTAGTGGAGAGTGAGACTCACTATTACACTAAATGGCAAATGTATTTCTCTTGCTCTCTCCTTACATTTCACTTTCTCTCTCCTGAATTCTATTTATATATATATATTCAATTCATATAATTAAATCTAAAATAAAATAAATATTTTAGATCTAAATTTATTTTTATATGTGCAATACTTATGTTAAATTAAAATTTTTAAAAGAGAATTAAGTTTATATATAATGTGTTAAAATTAGATTTAAAATTAAAATTTATGATAATTTTTAAATTGTTGGTGTAAAATAAAAAAGAAAAAGAAAAGTTAATTCACTCTCTTTTAGTGGAGAGTGAGACTCACTATTACACTACATGGCAAATGCATTTCACTTGCTCTCTCCTTACATTTCATTTTCTCTCTTGACTTCTACTTTTATATATATATATATATATATATATATATATATATATATATATATATATATATAGATTAATCTTATTCAACTAGTTAGTAACACAAAATTGAGCAGCGAAATTTAAATATTTGAACATAAGAGCACCTCCAATGGTGGATGGATGGACAAAAGTTAATTGGAGGGTGATGTCCATAGATTGGCCCAAGAGAGAAAAGTCCAATATATTGGACACAATGGATGTGAGAGGATGGATCAATGCAATTGGAGAGTGTGGGCGTGACCTCCTCCACAAGAATAGCGCGTGCATTACACGCGTTGAGAAGGAGAGTAAAAAGGTAATATTCCCATGACAAGCGTATTCTCGCTACCCATTCAATTATTTTTTCTTTTTTAAATTATTTTCTTGTTTGATGGTCAACAAATTGATTAAACATATATATTTTTATGAATTTAAAATCTAACCGTTTGAAACATTCAACAAAAGTGTAATATTTTTTATAAAAACTATATATCTGTTTTTATCTTTGCACATTTTCAAAAATTAAACCAACGACTATTTCATTTTTACCTATAAATACACTTTTATAGATTATATTGACACATTTTTTCATTTTATCTCTGAAAATTACATCACATTCTCTATCTCAATTTTATTTTCAATCACTCTTCAAATTCTAATTTTTATCCAAAATGGATAAAAATAAAAGATTCAATTTTAGTAATTTATTTGATTCTCAAAATATAGATGAAGGTGAGTCTTCTCCAAATTCTCAATTTCCTCCAAATTTGTCATAATCACAATTCAATACTCCTACACAATTTCATCCACAAATTTCTCCAAAATTTCCTTTTGAAAATTTTGAAAATATGACAAACTATCCCAATTTCATCCAATATGGTGAATAATCCAAATAATGCTAGTGAAGCTCAATTTTACGAAAATGTTTGGCAAAATGCAACCAATCAATTTGTGAAGCACCACAAATATTTGGATTTTCTACTCCACAATCAACAAGCAAGTCGTTGAAGTCATCGAAAGGGAAAGAACCAGGTCATCCCGACATCCTTCCCGAAACTCAAGTTTTTTATCGTGAGCCACCAAACACGAAAAAGCGGACTGTTTGGTCAATTGAAGAGGCGAGCGTCTAGTAAATGCTTTCATCAATATTTCTAAAGACCCAAAAGTCGGTAATGATCGGAAGGAGTCGATTTTTTAGAACGGGTTGCTTGGTACTACAACAAACATAAATCGACTTATCTTGTTGAGCGTGCGCCCGAGAAATTGAGATCGCATTGGCATTACATGAGGCTTCTTGTATATAAATTCAATGCATGTCACATTGTTTTCAATAAAATGTATAGAAGTGGGTGTAGTGATGAGGACATGTTTAAAATGACATTGCAAAAGTACAAAAGAGAACGAAGTCGCATTTAATCATCAACACATAATCATCAAAGATTGGCGGCGTTCCAACCACAATCCAATGATTCGTGTTTTGGCATGAAGAAGGCGAGGACCTCGGAATCGGAATCGAGCAACACATCTTCCACCCAAGACTTTAGGTGTTGATTTTGACTTAAATGATGAAACACGCCCGATTGGACAAAAGACCGCAAAAAGAAAGGCGAAGGTGAAAGCTACACTCAATGATGATGGTCAAGAGTGCAACAATGATTTAAGATAAAAGTAAAGCGACATCTTAAAAGGTTTGACTGATTTTTCATGTATCAAAAGGACCGAAGTTTAAATAAAAAGGCCCACCTTGAAGCGAAGAGGGAGAGAATGCGAGATGAAACAATACCGAGTTCTCCAAAAGACACAAGCAACATGATACCGAACAACGTTTCTACCATGACCAAATGTGTGAAGAAATTAAGATGAAATGGAAATCATCCTCTTAAGTTAATTTCATGTAGTAATTACTTATTTAATTTTTAATTATTGTTATGAACTTTTAAATTATTGTATTAGTTAATGAGTGTTGTAATATATTTAACATTAATGTAATTAATCGTTCTAGTTAAAATTATATTGTTATTCTTTGTATATATAGATATAAGTTAAAAATCCACTTAATTGCCCACCTAATAGCCCACATAAATACCGACCTAAATGCATCGTTTGCCGCAGTAGGCATTTAGGTGAGCATTTAAGTGAACAATTTAACTTATACCTATGCATTGGTTGACACAGATGTGGGCATTTTGGTGGGCAATTTAATATATATCTATGCATCGGTTAACATAGATGTGGGCATTTAGGTGGACAATTTAACTTATATCTATGCATCGGTTGACATAGATGTGGACATTTAGGTGGGCAATTTAACATATATCTATGCATCGTTGACATAGATGTGGGCATTTAGGTGGAAAATTTAACTTATATCTATGCATTGGTTGACATAGATGTGGGCATTTAGTTAGGTAATGATATACCCGTTGCAAACTAGCCGTTGCAAACAAGCCGTTACAAGAAGCTTATAAAAATGAGTAGTGGATGAATTTTTCATTTCATATCCAAGCATTTAATCTTCAAATACCACGAACATAACTTGCATATACACAAATGTCTCAATATTCAAGCACTTCCACCTCATCCGGTGATCACGAATACGAAACCAACGATCCAGAGTTAGATATGATGTCATCGATACTTCCGAAACTTAAGCGTAATGGAGGAATATGAGCGAAGGTGTTTATCTCAAAAAATCATTCAAAGAAGAAGGTATATCCAAAGGGAGCGTGAAGATGGACACGAGAGACTTATGAATGATTATTTTCTTTGAGGTCCCAATTTTCCGGACCACATATTCCGGCGACAATTTCGAATGCGAAGGGACTTATTCCTTTGTATAGTGAGTACACTTGAGAATCACTCACTTATTTTCTAACAAAGGATTGATGCCGCTCATTGAAAAGGATTGTCACCACTTCACAAATGTACGGTGGCTATTCGCCAATTGACATATGGAGTTCCGCTGATCATCTTGATGAATATCTACGAATGGGGAAAACAAGCTGCAGTCGATTGTCTTTTCAATTTCTGTCTAAATGTGGTTGAAATATGGGGCAATCATTATCTAAAAAGGCCAAACGATGCCGACACCCAACGACTTCTTCATATGCACGAGGTGAGACATGGATTCCCGGGAATGTTGGGAAGTCTAGATTGTATGCCAGGAATGGAAAAATTGTTCGATTGCTTGGAAATGTCAATTCATAAGAGGACATGGGTCTCCTACAATCGTGCTTTGGAAGCGGTCGCGTCTCAAGACTTGTGGATATGACATGCTTTTTTTGGTGTCGCAGGATCACATAATGATCTCAATGTATTGTATGAATCCCCTTATTCAACAACGTCTTTGCAAGAAAATGCACTGAAGTTAATTTTACGGTGAACGACACACAATATAAGCAAGGGTACTATCGACTAATGGAATCTATCTAACATGGGTTACTTTCATGAAGTCTTTTCCTTGTCCGGACAATCCGAAAAGAAAATATTTTAAAGAAAGGCAATAGGCTACAAGAAAAGATGTCGAGCGAGCTTTTTGAGTGCTCCAAGCTCGATGGACAATTGTTAGAGGACCAGCTCGTCGGTGGTATAGGAAAAATTAAAATATATTATGTTAACATGTATTATTTTACACAACATGATTGTTGAAGATGAGGGAGAATGGTCGCAAATTCTCCGAATGATGAAGGTGATGAGCCCTGCACAACCCGTCCATGGTCCAAATGGAGAATTTCGAGATTTTCTCCGGAGAAATTCTGAAGTACATAACAGCGATATGCATCACCAACTTCGGGACGATTTGGTTGAACATATTTGGACATGCTACAACAATAATTAATAAATTAAAATTTTTATTTTAATGTTGTACTCTTTAATTTGTAATGCATTCTTGTATTTGCCTTTATTTTAATATTGTTATAATTTTAATAGTTCTATTTCGTGTATTGTTATAATTTTAATATTGGACTTTTTAGTTACCAAAAAATTAAAATTTACATATAAAATTTTATTATATTTGATTTTTTTCGTTAATAACTTTATAAATAATTATTTTATTTAATTTAGTATTATTTGATAAATTGAACATTATTAGAAATAATTTAGTTATTTATTGAAATATAAAAATAAATTAAATTTAGATGATTTGATGGTTGGATGGATGAACCATTGTGAATGTATTTTTAATAATATTTAATGGTTGAATGGATGAACCATTGGAGATGATGTGGAGGAGAGAAGGTGGATGAATCCATCCAACCATTGGAGATGCCCTAATGAGTAATATTTTTTAAATGATATATTATAACTTTTCATTTTACAAGGCTTTTAAGATAGTCTTCTGCAATCCATAATGATGAAAGCGGTTGTCTTATCGGCTAATATGAAGAGATAGGTATCTGATTTTACCACCAAGGTGATTCTAATTAGTCATTCGAAATTATATTCAACCCATTTTATTCAAAATTAATTTAGTTTCAAGATCCCACATAAAGATTTGGAATTTATAAAAGTTCAAGCGATGGGTGAATAAAATTTGTCTCATACATCATCAAAGGAAGGTTATCAATGCTTTGACCATTACATACAATTCCAAAATAGTACATTCAAATAAATACTTTTCTTTCAAAATAGTTATACATAATTGAGCGAAAGCGATTAGGTTAATTTGAGCAGAATGACTAATTTAATTTGAGCAGGAGTAAATATATTTTTTACAACGTTTTTGTGGGGTGGATTCAGAAAAAATAATATTTAAACAAACACATTTGATGATTATTTAATGGTCATATTTGGGTTTTGGGTAAAGCTGAAATATTGTAACCACAATATTTATAATGATAAACAGAGACCATCGGTGAAAGAGATATTTGGAATATTTTCAAAATATATAATTATCATTTGAAAAATGAGCAATATTGTTAGCCAAGAAACAAAACTTTGAAAATTGGTTGTTGGCGGATCAAAGACTACCCTTACTTATTGCAATGAACAATTATTAAAGTAGCAACTTAAATAATTCCAAAAAGAGGCAAAAAGAACCAATGAAAATTTTAAATTCTACCTAACAAACGAGAGGATCTCCTATGTACAAAAATTAAAAATGAACATAATAATTTTATTCTCGGCATACTTCATTATAATTCGGTATGCATGAAAACCTAAATTAATGGCATAGTCTTTTAAGACATTGAAGATGAACATGCATTCCATGCTTACCGAATTATAATGGAGTTTAATGAGAATCTGTCGTGCCGCTCCCTACCTTTTCCCTATCTCGATCTACGTTGTGCCAAAAAATATGGGGTTTTTCATCAAGACGATGACCCTCTTCAAAGCCCTTCTCTTCTCAACATTCCCGCCCCGAGTCTCATCCTTAAAAATTGAACCTTCGCAGTTCATAACAAAATAATTTTATTTCTATTTCAACAATTGAACTTTGTTGATGATCATATTAGGGGCTTGGAGGTGAGCTTAAGAAGCTTAGAGTTGAGAAGGCTTACCCGCAGAAGGTGCTCAAGGCGACGGAGAAGAGGAGATCAACTTAATGGCCGGTGATAGGCTAATTCTTGCTATCAACTCGCTTATGGAACTGTTTGTAGAATTTGCATTTTTGGTGCTTTCTTTTATCACTTGCTTATGGTGCATGTTAGTTGGATCTAAGTTGTTGTTTCTTTACTTATAGTGTTAGCTTGATATATATTGTTACTTCTTTTATCTGCTTGTGACTTGGATCATTTGGCTTGTATGTTGGTGATTCTTAGTCTTTTCTACGTTATTATTATTTGTGATTGTTGTTCAATTTAGCTTGACTCTCTCCCTCACCGGATGTAAACCATATCGTGCCTAAGCTCACCCATCTTCCAACATCTTCATTTCCTCTGTTTTTAACCAAGATATGAGAGGTTGGAGCTTCATTAAAACTCGACACATTGCTTGGCACCGATATGAAAAACAAATCGGCTAAATTTTTGTTGTTAACAACCCTTCTTCATTTGGTGCATCGAGTTACTTGCTCTTGCGCTCTGGCCGACCAACTTTGGGTCAAGCCGCTCACGACTTTGTCCTAACTTAAAGAGTTTAGGGACATCATTAGCATGAAAACTAGGAGACCTCGGCCGGAGACCGAGCTCTTCGCGAGGAATTTGGGAGTGGACCCCGTGCTTGCGAGAGACTTAACTCAATCACAAGACTTGTCGGACATTGAGCCTATTTTCAGCAAGAGACTAAGCTCGTCCCAATTTTTTGTTAAGGTGCAAAGCCCATGCTCGGCATGAAACTAAGCTCGGCACATTTATTTTTGGATGCGTCCGTCCATGCTCGACAAGAGACCGAGCTCATCGCGAGTCCCTGCAAGTGGAAAATCTTGCTAATAAAGGGGAACATTCTTGCCGATAAGGCTTGATGTTTACGCCGAAGAGGCAAACGCCACGAAGGCGAGACAAGTTAGGGCCATGGAGGCGAGATGATCAACGCCACAGAGGTGAAACAAATCTATGCCGAATAGGCAGATAGGCGACGCCATATATGCGGGCATCGATGGCGAAAAGAAGATCACAACACCACGAAGGTGGATGAGTCAAATGTCGAATAAGCTAATAGTCGACGCCACGTAGGTGGCAATCGATGCTTTGCAAAGATGACGCAACACTGCTAAGGTGGGACGAGTCAAATGTCAAATAGGTAGATGATCGTCGCCACGTGAGGCGGATAATCGAGTGTCGAAAAGATGACTGTCAACACCGAGAAGGTGGGCGAGTCAAATACCTAATAGATGTTAGATCGGAAGAAGTTTTGATGAGTTAAAAGGAGTCGGATGAGAGTCAACTCTTTCTAAGCAAGATGACCGATTAACTTGAAGAACAATTGAGGAAAAAGATTCGGTACTAAGGTGATCAGTTAGGAAGAGGCTGGATAAGTCAGGTGAGTTTGAAGAAGCAGAGATCATCTTAAGACGAGCTTGAGATAAGTCATCTGCGGAGACAACTATGAAGAGCTCGAGACGAGGTCAAGACAAGCCGAGTAGAATAAGAAAGACAAGTCTTCACCAAATCAAATGCACGACTAGACCAAGATCGGTGAAGTCAAGGCGATTATCAAGATTATGTTTGTTAGGCATTTTTAGTTTGTTACGTCAAACTAACTGTCTCTCGAGCTTATAAATAGGTCTAGGCACAATTTTTAAAAACACACGAATTAATTCGGTATTCACACATTCATAATTCACAAGCTTTCTAAGCAATCACACAAGTTTTTCAAAGAAATTTTCATAAGTTCTAAGTGTTTATAGAACACTACTTTGTATATCTTCAACACACTCTTGCACCTTTGTAATTTAGAGATTTCAGAGAGTTTAGGAGTTGAAGATAGGCTTGAAGATTTGAAGATCATCATCGAGAAAAGTTGTAATTTGTAAGGCTGTAAGTCGGTGAGTAAGTAAGTGGATGAGACCCTTCTTCGAGTTGAAGAAGGAGAGTGGATGTAGGATCAATTAGATCCGAACCACTATAAATTGTTGTGTTCTTTCTTGCTTTCCTTACTTATCTGTTCTTAATCAACTTTTAATCAACAATCAATTTGATTCGTAATCGATAGTTTTAAATCCATAAAAGATTGAGTTAAATTCACTTTCCACTGTGTAAACTTTGGTTCCTTGAATTGATTTTCTAAGTTTTCAAAAAGTTCGAAAATCTATTCAACTCCCTTCTAGATTTTCCTAGAAGGTTGTTTCAAGTTCTTTAATAATCTACTCAATCCGTGGGACCAACGAGGTGGTATCGGAGCGGTGTTAAGTTGTTCGATATTGGTTTAAGGTCTTGTCAAATTTCTGAAATTGTTTCTTGATTATCTTCTTTATTTTCAAACCACTAACCTTGCTACTACTAATTTCTTGTTGAGATTATTTGATTCATCGTGTCATCTGTGAAAAGCAAGAAGTCCATAAGTCTGCACGAGTTTTCGGTCGAGGAATATGATTATTGGAAGTTCGGGATGGAGAACCATCTAAAGGCAATTCACGATAGGATGGAAGAGGTTCTTGAAGAAGGACCTATTAAATTCTATCATGGAGGAACCAGCGATGGGGCTGCGGTGAAACCAGAGTCGAGACAAGAAAAGAAGAGTGCGGAGCTTACCAATGATGGAAGAAAAATCCATAACTTGGACCAAGTAGCTAGGACAGAGATCATTGAAACTCTAAGCAAAGATTAGATAGAGAAAGTAAAAAGGTGTAAAACGGCTAAGGAGATGTGGGAGACCATTGCCGGTATGTGTGACGGATCAAACCAAGTCAAGAAAAATAAGCTACAATCAGTGCTACATGCTTTTGATACATTTAAGATGAAAGAGAATGAAACAATAGATCAATTTGGATGTGAGGTGACAAATCTTCTTAATAAAGCAAAGCAGATTTAGGGAAGAATTATACGAGAGAAGGAGATTAACAATAAAATACTCAGGTCTTTGACCAAAAGATGGAGAGAGAAGTCAAATATCCTCAAAGCAACTCAAAATTTATCCTCTATTTCACATCATACTTTATTTTCTCATCTTAAAGCTTTAGAATATGATATTCGGATAGAAGATGAGGAAGACGAGATGGAGTCAAGCACCTCATCCAAGTCATTGCCTTTGTCAACAAAGAAGACAAGACAACAAATTTGAATCAATAGGAGTCGACTTATCTTTAAAGGAGCAGATGGCATTGCTCACAAAAATGTATGATAGATTGAGAATGAAATATAAACGTAATAAATTGAGGTTTGCGAGAGAAGGGCAGATCCAGATCGGGATCAAGAAGAAAAGAGGATGACTCAACAGATGATGATAAGAAAAAGAGTCGACAAGAAGATTCAAATCACACCGCAAGGAAGAATCCTATCAGTCCTAAATCGAGACAGGGGAGATACTTGTTACACATGTAACAAGCCGAGGTCATTTCGATTATGATTGTCCCGGTGACTTTCAAGGAAAGAGAGGTGAAAAGAAAGAAAAGAGATAGGCGGTTTTGCGGATCAAAGAGCCCTTCTTCGAAGAAAAGGAATCAAAAAGTCATCATCATCCTCATCATCTTCATCTGATTTTGGATCGATGATGAAGTCTGTCTGATGGCCAAAGAGGTAGATTATTACTCTTCATCCGATAATGATTCGTATAAATCTGTCTCGAGATAGTGACCAAACTGTCATCAAAGGATTATTGAAAGATCTAAAGATGTCTCTAAGTGCTTATAAACAGTTAGAGACTGAAAATTTGACTTTGAAAGATCAGATTCGATTCTAGTCAAAGGCAAACAAGTTGTGAACTACTCGAGTCTGAGGAAACATTCAAGGGGGAATGTTTACCCCAGCCGAGGCTAGTACATCACCTAGTCTGTCTGAAAGACTAGAAAATGAATTAAAATATTTGAAAGACAAATTTGAAATGGTTTGTACTGAAAATGAGTCAATTAAGAAGGACAATGAGAAGTTTGTCTTCAAAATGAGCCAACTTAATAACTCACAATCAGTTATAGATCACATCTTTAGTGTTTCTCAAAAATCCCATGATAAGACAGGGCTTGGTTATAATAAGAATAATAAATCGGATGTTCAAAACCAAGGAAATTTGTGAAGGCAACCTTGAAACCTCAAAAGAAATTAAGATCGGTCCTTAGAAACCACTAAGTCGGATGAGGATCGCATCTCCTAATCTGAAAACCAAAATTCGATTGAGGAATCCAGATCAAACTAAGAGGGTTCCAAGAACTAAGATTAGAAGAAATTCTTATTATAGTTCTTTTGATGGGAGAAGTAGATGCTATCCCATTTTTCCTAAGTTTAAGAAAGTCACTAAATCTAAATACAATAAACTATCATTCAAATGTGATGTGTTTGTAGACGATTTGGTAGACAGAATCAAATCTGATTTATTATTGAATAATGAGATGTTTGTCTGGATACCCAAAGTAATTATTGACCTTCAAGGACCCAAGATCACTAGGGTACCTCATACCTAACTGTCTTGCAGGAATCACGAGGACTATCACTTAAAGAAGAGATTCTAGCTTCAATTTGGTACATAGACAGTGGTTGTTCTCAGACATGACTTGTGACAAGAAGCTATTATCAAACTTTCAGAATATTGATGGCCCCATAGTTCTTTTTGGAGACAATAACCGTGGGACAGGACTAAGGGAGTTGGTACTTTGATTATAAGGGATGTCCAGTATACGAGGTTTATTTTATAGATGGTTTAAAGAATAATCATTATCTGTTTCTCAACTCTGAGATAAAGGCTTTCTTGTAAAATTTTCTAAAGATAAGTGTGATATCTTAGATAGTTTCTCGAGACAAGGTACTTTTAATCGGCTTGAGACATGGTAATGTCTATGTGGCTAACTTTAATAGTTGCTCCAAAGACACATGCCTTGTAGCTAAGGGTGGAGATGACCTCACCTATGGCATAAAAGGCTTAGTTATCTCGAACTTCAAAACCCTCATTAAGTTAGCTAAAAAGAATCTTGTTAAAGGACTACCCGAGAAATTATGCTCAACCGGTCGAAATGTGATGCTTGTCAAAAAGGTAAATAACCCGAGACACTCTTTTAAAAGTATTAACACATTCTCATCTGAAAGAGTTTTACAACTCCTTCATCTTGATCTGTTTGGACCAGTTTCACCTCTCGGCTTTAATGGAAGGAAATATACTCTTGTTGTGGTTGATGATTTTTCTAGATACACTTGGGTAATATTTCTTTTCAAAAGAATGAGACAATAAACATGATCCCTAATCTGTTGATTGGATTGAATTGATGCATATTTTTAGGGCATATTTGAGTGCAAAAAGTGATCAAAAGTGTTAGATTTTATGCATAAATGTGTAGAGTATCACTATTTTGCCTAAAAAGTATTATTTGTGAGATTGTTGATGTTTTCATCCGTTTTTCAGGTAAAATGGTGGAATTTTGCCAAACCGAGAGTACCAGTATGCTTAGAATGAAGAGACGGACGCAACGGATGAAAACAGGAGTCGGAGCCGGAGTCCCGGCCAAAAAAATGCCGGACTCGACCTCTGGTCGAGGGCCGAGGCCTCGACTCGAGGATAGAACAAAAAGTTGAAAGTCAAGAAAATGGAGCTGCCTCGACTCGAGTCGAGGGAGAGGCAAAATGGCAAGCCTCGAGGGGAGGCTTTTTCAGAAATTCGTTTATTTAAGGGTTGGAAGCAGAGCATATCGGTATATAATTCCATACACCATTAGATAGAGTAGTTAGTAGCGGTTTTGGGGCAATTTCTTAGGCCCCAAGCCAATTTCCCATTGTAGGCGGTGTAGAAGGTAGAATTAGATGTAGATTTCAATTGTTGTTGATTAGATTAGCTCTAGTTTAACATTTGATCTAGTTATTTCATTCAATTCAAGCTTGTATTTGCATTTGGAGATTTGTGTTGAAGATTCAAGCATTCCTCTTGTTGTGGATCAAATTCAATTAGTGATGTTCTTCCCCTCTTCTCTTTTCAATTTCTTAATTGTTGTGATTTGTTTTGTGTTTGTTCAATCTTATCTTCTTCCCATGGATTTTGCCCTTAGCACCATGGGCTAACTCTCTTGTGCTTGGGTTAATTGAAATTGAGGATGATTTGATTGACTATGCTATGATTGTTGATGATTGGAGATCAATTGAGTTAGATTGCTTACTAATTGTGATTCAAATTGTGTTTCATGCATTTTTATCTCTTTAGATTAGTGTTTGATCACCCTAGCTATAGGCGAGAGGCTGCGCTAACGTGATCCGTGATTAATCGGGTTATAATTGTGTATGAATGTGTGGATTAGGTGCTTCGGAATCGAGAGATTAGTTGCACTAAGGATACTCACATTAGTTTGCTTCCTAATTGTGATTCTTAATTGTGCTTAGTGTAAAATTGTCTCTTTAGATTAATGGTTGATCATCCTAGCAATAGGCGAGAGTTGAGCTAACGTGATTAGGTGTTGATCGGGTTACAATTTTGCATGATTGCATGAATTGGGGACTTCTACATTGAGAGATGGGAAGGACTAAGAATACTCACATTAGGCATTGTGATTTTAATGGAGTGATTAATTTCATGATGGTTTTATGCTTTTTATCTTAGTTGATTTGCAATTTGATTCAATTGTAGCTTGTTGATCATTGATTCCTTGATGGATGTTAGCCCTAGCACCCCAATTTCTCCATTTATTGTGGTATTTGTTCTCGCATCTTAAGTGTTCGATCATTTGCTTGCTTGTTGTTACTTTGTATTTTTGCAAGTGCTTTGTAGTGTTAGTGCCAACCCGCTTTGCAACAATAGTCATCGAGAACTTCGTATTTCTAGGGCCTCACGTGCATACTTTTTCCCTTTGGTTCGATATTTGCAATTGGTCTTAATACCACTTACCCGGTTGCTACTCCAATCATCCTGTTCGTAAAGATACAAAATGAGAAAGGTGTTAATATTATTAAAATTAGGAGTGATAAGGGTACTAAATTTTTTAATTCTTGTTTATCTAACTATTTAAATAAGAATGACATAGTTCATGAGACCTCATTAGCCAGAACACCACAATAAAATGGAGTTGATGAAAGGAGAAATAGAACACTCAAAGAAGCGGCCGGGAGCATGCTAGTGAATATGGAACCCCTCATAGGTTACGGCCGAGGCTATCAACACGCCTGCTACACCTGCAACAGTGCTTACCGGTCAAAAGTAAGGGTAAGATTCCTTATGAGATTTGGAAGGGTAAGGTTCCAAGAATCTCATATTTTCGAGTTTTTGGTTGTAAATGCTTCATCCATAACAATGGGAAGTCTAACACGAGGACCTTTGATGCCAAGGCGGTGATGGAATATTTTTAGATATTCCAACACTTCCAAAGCTTTCGTAGTCTTCAACAAGACAACTCTTTGTGTGGAAGAAACTCCTCATGTGGTATTTGATGAAATGCATACTTTTCCAGATAAAGTGAATCAGATTACATGATGATCTAGATAAAATTGAACTAACCAAAACTAAACATAGAATAGTCTATCTGCCTAGTTTTGACTCAGTTCAGATGATGTAGAATTTCCATCTAAGAATCAGAAGACAACCCTCTTTAGACTCCATCCGAGGAGACACCCTTGACATCATCGGCCGGACAGGTTAGTAGATGAAGGGGAATGTCTCTGCTCAGACAGTCGAATGAGTTACTCTTTGAGTCTCAAGATGAGGATGTTTCTACTCAAATAGGCAAGAGGATGAGAAGCTATCATCCAACTCGACTGCATTATTGGGGACCCATCCGGTAGTGTGCGGAACCACGAACAATGGTAGATTCTCAAAGTTTTTTCAGCTGTTATGTATCACTTCTTGAACCTAAGTCTATTGAGGAGGCTCTATCGATCCAAGCTGGATAATGACCATGCGGGAAGAAGCGCATCAATTTGAAAGGCAAAATATTTGGGAACGGTGGGACAGACCACTTACATAGAAAAATTATAGGCACCAAATGGGTGTTTAAAAATAAAACCGATGAAAACAACATTATTGTTCGTAATAAGGCAAGATTGGTAGCTCAGGTTACTCTCTCACGGTGCTGAAGGGATAGACTATGATGAAACCTACGCTTGATTGCGGATTAGAAGCAATAAGGCTGTTTTTGTCATTTCTTTGCTTATAAATCTTTCCAAGTCTTTCAGATGGATGTCAAGTCTGCCTTCCTAAATGGTGTGATACTTGAGGAAGTCTATGTAGAGCAGCCTCCAGGTTTAAGATCAATAACAAGGTCTATAAACTCAATAAGGCCCTATATGGACTGAAACAAGCACCCAAGGCTTGGTACGATACCCTATCTGAATTTTTGATTTCAAATGGATTTTCAAAAGGTTAGATAGATCGGACTTTGTTTAGAAAAGAAATAGATGGTAACATCTTGTTGGTTCAAATTTATGTGGATGATATTATATTTGGTTCACCTAATCGACTTTGTGTGAAGAATTCGGTGTTCTCATGAAAAACGAGTTTGAAATGTCTATGATGGGTGAATTGACATATTTTCTAGGCTTGCAGATTAGCGACGAGTAAGGGCATATTTATACATCATACTAAATATGCTAAGGACCTTATAGAAAAATTTGGGATGACTACTAGTAGGGAAGTTAAAATATCTATGGCAATTAACTTCTCTATGGATTTAGATGAGCAGAGGATACCCACAGATGCAACGGAGTATCGTGGACTGATTGGATCCCTTCTCTATCTCACCGCAAGTAGGTCAGACATAGCCTTTGCAGTTGGGGTATGTGCAAGATTCCAATCTAATCCCAAGAAAACTCATCCGGAGACTGCTAAGAAAATCCTTAAATATCTTAAAGGGACTTTGCAGATTGGGTTGTGGTACCCGGTGATGATAACTTCGAGTCATCAGATATTCAGACTTAGACTTTGGAGGATGTAAGATTGATAGAAAATCCACCTCTGGAACTTGTCAATTCTTAGGCAACAAATTAATTTCTTGGTTATCTAAGAAACAGGACATTTGTTGCCACCTCCACAATCGAGGTGAATACATGGCGGTGGTAGTTGTTACTCTCAACTTCTCTGGATTAGTCAAGCCTTAGGGATTATAATATTCAAACATCATCTGCTCCTATTTCTTGTGATAGTAATAGTGCAATAGCCATGACATACAATTACATTTTGTATTCTAGGTGTAAACATATAGACATCGAGACATCACTTCATTAGAGATCATGTAGAAAAGAATGATATTAGGATAGAAAAGATAGCCACATAATCTCGGAGAGCGGATCTACTTACAAAACCCTTAGCTGAATCCGCATTTAAAGAATTGTGTTTAGAATTAGGATTACTTGATGCATCTTTAGCTGATTTTTAATTGCTATTGTGTGTGTGTTATTTGTTTTCCTTCTTTCTCTCATTTTCTTTAAATCATGTCTAGAAAGAATTATCGAGACTAGATTTGTGTCAAAGGACAATCGGTAGCCGATATCATTGATCTCCCTCTTAGGAATCAAGAATCAAGGATTAGTCATATTGACCTTATCTCGACTTGATAATTACTTATCGACATTTGGTAAATCGGACAAGGACACAATAGTCGATTGCTTCCCTTAACTCGAGATGACTATCTGCAACCTATCCGACTTACCTTGGCTACTAATGGTTCTTGAAGTTTGTGTATCCGTAGGAACAGGTAATAGATCAACATTGTTAGATCGGCTTGAATCTTCTTATCTGATAAAAACCTCCCCATCTGTTCACCCCTTTCTTGAAAAATGTATTTTCAAAATTATTCTCACAAAATCATCTATTTCGAAATCTTTCGGATGATCTATGTCTTGAAAATATCTTAGTCAAAGTAATGGCATTAAAATAACTCAGTCTTGGAAATGTTCTATTGTTAAAAAATCAGACTCGGAGGATTTTTTCCGTAATATAAGACAAGGTCACTTTTGACCAAGTCCGACAAAACCCGATCTGAAATAGGAAACCTTTATGCAAAGAAAGGTATAATTTGGCTTACGTCGGTATACTAATTACCTCTGCATAAAGTAAACCTATTAGCCGTCTAATCCATAGGATAAAGCGGTTACTTTTTACACGATTCAAGATTCGTTAATGCCACGCGCCGAATACGCAGCGGTTTCCTCGCTTAACCGTTGATATTTCTTACGCGCCTTTAACAATCAATGATAAAAATGTTTCCTGAAAATTTTCCACGTATCATTTTCAAAAATTTCCCTCTCTCTCCTCTTGATTTAAAAACTTACCTTCGTCATTTTGAAATTTACTTTTACAAATTCCACCCTAATTCTCTGAAAAATCTCTCAAACTTTTTAACATTTACCATGGCTTCTTCTTCAAAAACCACCAAATCCTATAAACCTTCTTATATATCCACAAATATCTCTGGTTTTAAAATAAACGAAGAGATTTTCAAGAGCAAGTTAAAGGCTGAAATGTACGTGGATTTTGAAACCATAAGAGATAGAGAATCGACAGAGATTCTCTGCCACTCGGAAGCTTCTCGATTACGGGATTTCTATCCATGAAGTCTCCCCAGAACTAGACAATAGACTTATTGGGAGCAGAGTTTCGTAAATTTGCGAGATACCGAGAGAAGGGTTTGATGCGAGGGTCGATGGCACAACTCTGTCATATACCGGGAAAACATTGCTAGAATTTTTGATACGTCAATGGAAGGAGTAAATCCATTGGCGTACAAAGAGGATGATTGGGAGGAGTCCTTTGACCTGGTGGTGAGAGTCACCTACAGAGGGACTCGTCGGGATTTGAAGAAAAATTTGTTAAGGAGAAGGTATAGGTTTCTGATGACCGTAGTAACCAAGGTGTGTTGGGGAGCAGAGTTCACATGATGGACTATCTAAGCCCAGGCCGTGTGTTATGAGGGCTATTCTAGATGGGGTCCAAGTGAATCGGGTTCGATTGCTTATCCACAGGCGAGCGAGGAGAAGAAGAGGTCGACTTTCAAATCACCGAGAAGGATTGGTGGCAAACTCAACACTGTTCTACAAAATCAGCTCGATTGAAGGACTAAACATAGCGGTGACCGGAGAGTGGGGTCGAAGAAGTATTCCAAACAAAAAGGAATACTTACTAAGAATGAGAGGCTAGGTGGTATGCCTCGACTCGAGACGATGAGTCGATGCCGCAAGAGAGCAAAGAACAGCAGCAGCCGGCCAAGAGGCCGAGAAGGCGAGGCTGCAGAGCCGTAGGCGAGGCGGCTGCGAGAGCCGTGGCGAACCCATCATCACTCCATCTGAAACCACATCCACACCCACCCAACCAGTAATCCACCTCCACTCCAACCATATCAGCCATCCCTCAACCCGAACAACCAACCTCGTCTACCTTTCCCATCCACAAACACAATCCTCCATTCCCCTCAAACACAAACTTCTCCCCTCCGTAAATTGAGATTCCCTCTTACTCATTTCTGGAGGACATCCCAGATGAGCTCTCCTACCCCCTTACCTCAAACAACGAACCACAAACCCCCTCCTTCTTGTCCGAATCCTCATCGAGGACGAGGATAGTGACTTAAGCCCAACATCGGCCATCTCCTCTATCGTTGCCCAAATGGAGAGAAAGATTAAAAAGATATTTTCCAAAAAGATGAAGAGGAAAATAAAGAAGATGGTTGAGGCTGTCACGGAGACGATGATCGCCAAAGATGAGGGAAGTAGAGCTAAACTTAATCGATAAAATTATTGTTCTTACTAACTCTGTCTTGGTGAGAAAGTGAAGGCTCTGGAGGAGGAGGTGCAAGGGCCGAGGAATCAGTAGCATGACTACAATGCCACAATAGTCGACTCATTAGCCCTGGACAAGTCGAGTTCCGTGTTAAATGTAAAGATCCGAGACGAAGCCGACCGCCCGGCCGATGAAGTCAAAAAGGGGGAAAGTCTTGAGCAAGAAAGAGAGCGAACCTCACACCGCTCTGGAGGAGATGAAGAGAGAAGTTGGCACTAAGGCCAATAAAGGCTGAGCCGAAGCAGCCGGGAGGATGTCGCTCAAATCGATGAGTTGGCTGCGCTTGGTGAGGGTGAGCCAATTGGAAGAAGCCACGAAAGAAGATGAGCTCGGGAGGAAGAAGGAGGAGGAGGAGAAATCTGCCATTTGTTGGCCAAAATGAAAGAAGCGGAGAAGCCAGGTGAGGTAAAGGGAAAGGGTAAAGGGAAGGTGTCTGAGGAATCTTCTCCAGCCCAAGCTTTAATTCTCAAAACTACCCAGTGAGAAGAGGAAGAGAGAGCCCGACTACTCAAACCTTTCAGCGGAGCGGATTCACGAGAATAAAGGCGGGAGAAGGCCTGGTATGGGGAAAGGGAAAGAAAACGTCGAAGAAGAAAAATAAGGGTTTGGAGATGAGATGGAGTAAGGAGGTCAGGAAGTGGGAGATGAAAGGAGCCGACGAAGCTGAATTCCGACCCTATCACCGAACACTCAACCCTCCGAAGGTCATCGCGGTCAATGATTTAAAGAGTACAAAGAGAAGAATCTAGATTCCAGATGGATGTACCACTCGTACATCTTGAAAGGCTCGATTCATCAGCCCGTGACGAAGACCTAAGGTGGCACGAGTGGATCGAAAAAAGAAGATATCAACCTCTATTATCGCCCGATCGACGAAGGCCGATAAGATTTTCAACGCCCGATCTTTGTGCTCCAGCCTACGAGACAGGCGGACCCAAGACCAACCTCGATGGATCAGGTGACATGAACTGGATCAAAGGCATCATTGCCAAGGCCGAAGTGGAATCAGGCACTGAAGGGTGAAGAAGAGCTAAAGGCACTCAGCCAGACGGGTCTTTACCGGCCGGCCGCTCCAACGCCTTTCGGTGGGGAACCCTGTGAGAAGGACCTTTCTTTACTTTATCTCTTCTTTTCTTATCCTTTGTTGTAATATGTAAATGTGATGTGAATGAATATATTTGAACTTATCTCGATCTACCTTGTCTTATTTTAAGCTTTCTTTACCGCTTTCTAAGAAAACTTAAAAATTTCTAAGTGTTAATCATCCGAGAAAATTTCCATCTCAAATTAAAATTTTCAAAAAAATTTTTCTAAGTCTTAAAAATTTTCTAAGTCCTAAGACTTAAAATTTTTCTAAGTACTAAACATCCGAAAAGTCTTTTGACTTAAAATTCTTTTTCTTGTAAAACTTTTCCAAATTTTTTTCTAAGTGTAAATTAATTGCTCTTATATAAATGAATCAATTGAGTGATAATATGCTTCGGTGTGTCTATCTGTTTATCTTGAATTACTTTGACTAACATCATTTGTGAGTGTGTCTCTTTCTTGCAGCTTTAACTTCATCAAAAAGGGGAAAATTGTTAGATCGAAGAAGTTTTGATGAATTAAAAGGAGTCGACGAGAGTCAACTCTTTCTAAGCAAGATGACCAGTTAACTTCAAGAACGATTGAGGAAAAAGATCCGATACTAGGCTGATCAGTTAGGAAGAGCTGGATAAGTCACCGAGTTTGAAGAAGCGAGAGATCATCTTAAGATGAGCTTGAGATAAGTCATCTGCAGGAGACAACTATGAAGAGCTCGAGGCGAGGTCAAGACAAGCTGAGTAGAATAAGAAAGACAAGTCTTCACCAAATCACCGGCAGACGACTAGACCAAGATCACCAAGTCAAGGCGATTATCAAGATTATGTTTGTTAGGCGGTTTTAGTTTGTTACAACAAACTAAGCATCTCTCGAGCTTATAAATAGGTCTAGGCACAATTTTTAAAAACACACGAATTAATTCAGTATTCACACATTCATAATTCACAAGCTTTCTAAGCAATCACACAAGTTTTTCAAAGAAATTTTCATAAGTTCTAAGTGTTTATAGAACACTACTTTGTATATCTTCAACACACTCTTCCACCGTAATTTAGAGATTTCAGAGAGTTTAGGAGTTGAAGATAGGCTTGAAGATTTGAAGATCATCACGGTTGTAATTTGTAAGACTCGTAAGTCGGTGAGTAAGTAAGTGGACGAGACCCTTCTTCGAGTTGAAGAAGGAGAGTGGATGTAGGATCAATTAGATCCAAACCACTATACATTGTTGTGTTCTTTACTGCTTTCCTTACTTATCTCGTTATTTATCAACTTTTAATCAACATTCAATTTCATATTCGTAATCGACAGCTTTTAGATCCATGAAAGATTGAGTTAAATTCACTTTCCGTTGTGTAAACTTTGGTTCCTTGAATTGATTTTCTAGGTTTTGTAAAAGTTCAAAAATCTATTCAACCCACCCCCTTCTAGATTTTTCCTAGAAGGTTGTTTCAAGTTCTTTAATAATCTACTCAATCCGTGGGACCAACAATAGACAGATAGTCGACGCCACGTAGGTGGACAATCGATGCCAAAAAGAGAAGCTGTTAGGATAAAAATGTAGTTTTGATGAAGTTAAGATGAGTAAATAAAATAAGACGGCCAGCTGAAAGACATTGTATAGACAATCAAGTAGTAAGTGATAACATCTTGTAATAGTTAGACTAAGTATAGAAGATCATATGATGACATAAAGGCGACAAAGTTAATAATAGACGAAGAGAAGAATTAGATGATTACATCCTTAAAAAGATCAAGACATACTGAGTAGAATAAGAAAGACATGCCAAAGATCGAGATGAGGATAAGTCATCAAGAAATGGAGATACGATGAAGAAAGAAAGAGTTAAAGATTTCAAGAAGCGATTCTGACTTAATAAGCAAAGCGGTTGCAACTACTCATGAAAGCAGTTTCAACAAATCAAGAAGAAGTTAGTTAAACAACAAATCCCGGAAGTCAACAAATCAGTTACACTACCATAGTTTACATATATATAGGTTTACATTTGTATTTTGGAATTACTTTTACTATTACTTTTGCATTCACGCGGTCTATCAATTCATATCCAGAGAAAAAGTGTATTCAGTAGTTTAGAAAGTTTCAGATTACTTCAAAGTGTTTGTAGAACACTTCCTTTGAATCTTCAACAAGCCAAAATCCAAAAATTGTGTAAAGTATAGAAGGCTTGAAGATCATCATCGTTTTTGTAAAAGCTGTAAGTAAGTAAGAGAGTAAGTAAGCGGTGGAGTTCCTTTCACAAGTTGTGAAAGGAGAATGGATGTAGGATTGTTCAAATCCGAACCACTATAAATCTTCGTGCTCTTTCTGCTTTCCTTTATTTTCATTTTATTAATTGATCATTCAATATCTGCGTATTCATTGTTCTTATCAAGGATTACTAAAGAATCAAGTATAAAATCTAATTACGATGTGTTTCTAATAAAGTGTTGTGTTGATCACTTCATTAAAAGAAAAATCTTGATTAGGTTGTGAAATCTATTCAAACCCCCTCTTTCTAGATTTCACTAGTTTAGAACTTGATTCTCTAGGACCAACAAGTGGTATCGAGCAAAGTGTTAAAACCGATTCTGATATATTTTAGGTCTTAGTAATCCGAAGCATACTTGTTCCTGTATTATTGTTTTTATATTTTCTTCAAATCTTGCTAATCAATTTTTACGTAAGAAATTTTTTTCATCATGTCTACGGTCAAGAGTAAAAGACCAGAATCTGCCGATTTTTCTTTCGAGGACTACGATTATTGAAAATTCAGGATGGAAAATCACTTGAAGGCAATCCACGATCGTATGGAGAAAAATTCTTGAATATGACCCTATTAAGTTCTATCATGGAGTGATTAGTGATAGAGCAGAATCTTCGTAAACTAGGGTTAGACGTGAGAAAAAAGAGCGGCTCTAACAAATAATGAAAGGAAAATCCACAACTTAGATCAGATTGCAAGAACATAAATCATAGAAATCTTGAACAATGATTGGATAGAAAAAGTGAAACGATGCAAGATAGCCAAAGAAATATGGCGAGACCTTAGCAAATATGTGTGAAGGGTTGGATCAAGTTAAAGAGAACAAGTCGCAATCAGTTTTACACTCTTTCGATACCTTCAAGATGAAAGAAGGGAAACAATAGATGAAATGGATATTAGAATGACAAACTTACTCAAGCAAAGACAACTGATTTGGGAAAGTCCTACACCGAGAAAGAGGTTAACAACAAAATTCTCGGGGCATTAAGTAAAAGATGGAGAGAAAAGACAAATATCCTTAAAGCTACACATAATTTGTCATCTATTTCTCACCATAGATCATATTTTCAACTTCACAAAAGTCCCATGATAAGACTGGTCTTGGCTATGATAGAAACAATAAATCAATCAGAAACCAAGGAAGTTTGTTAAAGCTGCCGAACCTTCAAATGGAACCAGAATTGGACCTTGGAAACCTCGGCAGTCAGTTTAGAACTTCCTCTCCTGATCTGTTTAAAAAGATTCAGACGAGGGACTCTAATCAAGAAAAGATTTCCAAGAACCAAAGTTAAGAAGATTATATCTTATAGTCCATTTGATAGGAAGAGTAAATGCTATCCTTTGTTTCAAAAGATTAAAAAGATGACAAATTCCCGATTTCAACAAGTTTTCATATAAAACAAATATATTTGTTGGATTTGGAAGACAAATTGACTCGATTTATTATTAGATGATGATATGTTTGTATGGTTACCTAAAGTGATTATTGACCCTAATGGACCCAAGATCACTAGGGTACCTCTTACGTAATCTGTTTACAGGAATCTCAAGGACCATCATCTAAGGAAGAAATTCTAGCTACAATATGCTACATTGTATGGTTGTTCTCAACACATGACCTGTGATAGAAGGCTACTCTCAAATTTTCAATGTATAGATGGTCCAAGAGTACTATTTGGTGACAATAAGCGTGGTCGGACCCGGAGGTGTTAGTACTTTAATTATAGGTGATGTTCGGGTATCTCAAGTTTACTATATTGAAGGTTTAAAACACAATTTGCTATTTATTTCTCAACTTTATGATAGAGGTTTTAATGTTAGATTTTCTAAGGATAAATGTGATATTTTAGACAATCCTGCAGACAAGGTTCTCTTATCGGCTTGAGACATGGTAATTTCTATGTGGTTAACTTTAATAGTTGTCCCAAGGACACTGTCTGGTTGCTAAGGGTGGAGATGACCTCGGTGGCTATGGCACAAGCGGCTTAATCATCTGAACTTCAAAACCCTTAACAAGATAGATAAGAAGAGTCTTGTTAAAGGATTGCCTGAAAAACTTTGCTTAATCGATCTTAAGTGTGATGCATGCCAAAAAGATTAACAGTCTAGGAACTCCTTTAAGAGTATTAACACTATTTCATACGAGAGAGTATTACAACTCCTTCATTTGGATTTGTTTGGACCAGTTTCACCTCTCGGCTTTAGTGGAAGGAAATCTTTGTAACATCCCATTTTTAGAAAACTTGCATTTCATATTTTAAGCGATTTAATTACTTTATTTATTATTAAATTTGTAAATTTAATTCTAGCTCTTGAAAATTTATGATTTATAAAATTTAAGAACTAATATTTTCAATGAAGTTTTAAAGAGTTTTGCGGGTAGCCTCTTGAGGAAATCGAGCTCAATTGTGACTCACTCGACACGAGCAAGCCAAAATAAATAAATAAATAAAAATAATAATAATAAAGGGATAAGTTAGATATGAAATGGTTTATAAAATACTTTAATAGCAATCATATTATATAGATCAAGTGGTGATATCTAAATGTATAAGTTTTGTTGAGTTTATGAGGTCCAAGGTTCAATTCCTAGGTGTGACAATTTATTAGATTTTATTTTTAAATTTTGAATTTTATTTTAAATTTTGAGAAAAGAATATCAAGACTCCATAATACTCTGCGTATTTATTTCTACTTTTCTCTCTCATTTCTCCAGTAACACTCTTCTCTACTTTCTCTCTCTCATTTCTCCGGAATACTCTGCGTACTCTATTCTCTCCCTACTTTTCTCTCTCTCCCCCTTCTTCCACAAATAACTCTCCATTTCAACTCAAGATTGGAGATTCAAGAGTCTTCTAAGGTAAGAAAAATGCAACATTTTCCCACTCTTTTGCCTAAATGGATTTTCAAATATATGTATATATATTGGTCATATTTTTGAAATAATTTTTAATCTTTTTCTTCCTTATTTCCTACAATATTTTAGTGAGTATATGTGATTAGATACATATGTTAGAAGCCCAAAGATGTTCTTTGGCATTTGGTTGAATGATATGTTTGATTATATATGTTTAGCCTATGAATATGTAAACTATGTGATTATTTAATGCTATTTAGTGGATTGCATGTTGATTATATGGCTGCATGTGGGTTTTGATGCATTTTTAACTAATAATAAATTATTAGGGTTTTCCATAAGGCTTGTTGATGGTCTTTTGATATTTAAAATGAGTTGGGAGCCCCAACTATGCTCCAAATGTATAAAATTTATTGTTAGAAATTGCTATGTAATTGCATGTTAATTTCGAGTAGTGATCTAACCTTCTTTTGAATTAATTTTCGTAAACCCTTTTGCCACAATGTGACTCTGGAAGTCTAGAATATGAGGTAAAAATTTCAGATTTTTCGAAGCTATTTTCGATTTAATATGATTTTTCTACCAAAGTGCTGTACAAAATAAAAACGTCCCTGTTTTTGGCGATTATTGCAAAATTTACTGTGAGCAGAAAAATTAATTTTTGAAAGTAATTTTCGACTATGTTATTCTACTATGTCTTAGATTTCATAAGAATTTTACCTTGATACATTTGTAGTTATATTCAAGTTTTAGTGATTTTTCTAACAAACATTGTCTTTCTAGTAAAAACGGGCAGTTTTAGAGCTCTAGAACGATGCATGATCAAGTAGGAAATGTGAAGATTTAAAATGTGATCCTTTTACTAGTGATACTAATGATACTTAGGATATTATATATATTTTTACTTGATTTTATTTAATTCATATTCATGTGTTACAAAATTTTATAATAAGATGGAACATAACCTCATTTAGGAAATTGTTTTTATCTAACTTGAAAAATTCATAAGTAACAAAATTGAGATTATTTTCATGTGAAATTTTTATGGTATGTAGCTATATGTGTTTTAAATCTACTGTATAAATTTAATAATTTTATGGCATGTTTATATTTATTTATAAATAATCTTCTACGAGCTGTCTTTTTAAAGAGTTTTACATAAAATGTGAGTTTGTAAATTATTTTCTTTAGTCACATAAGTAATTGAAAGTAGAGGTATTCCAAAATGAATAAATTGGTTTTGTTGTGAGCATGTTATAACTCTTTTATAATTTCTTTTACTTATATGAAGAAATTTTATAATTTCTTTTATGCGTACTTAACTAGTCTTAGTAAATAGAATTTATTTTCTTTGAAATATGTTTAAATTTACAAGTAGGTATATATTATATACATATATATATATGTATTAGATACTAATTAAAGTTAGTAAAAACACTTTAAGTGCATGGTTATAACTTAATGCTTATAAGACTAAAAGACGACTAAATGTATCGAGTGCGATTCGAGACAAATTGATTCGGGAAGCTATCTTTAAACGTTCAAACACCAAGAAAGTGGGTAACCTTTTAATACTTTTGCATTATTTAGAGTAATCGTGTGTGTACGGCGCATGCATCTTGGATTATGCTCTGTGTGAATTATAGCTAGTCGACGGACTATGCTCTCGTGTGATAAGGCTAGTCAACGGACTATGCTCTGTGTGAATTAAGATAGGTCTACGGACTATATCTGTGTGAATTGAGTCGGGTCTACGGGCCTGGCGTGTACTCGGTTGACATGCTATTAGTCTTTTTAATGCAACCGTTATTAAATATTATCCCACCGGGCTTCTCCTCCGGGAAGACTCATGATATTACTTTAAATTTTTCAGGTCTGTTGACGACGAGGTGGACATGTGATCATTTGTGTAGACTCCTCTAAATAAATTTACTACGAACTAAGTTCTGTAAGACTTGAAGCTAGTACTAGTAGGGACTGATGTTATGGTTTAAGCTTTTAAATTTATGCATGGATTACTAGGTTACGTGGTCGAGTCTCTTTCAAACTACTAGGGAGTTATGTTCATTTTTTTAAAAATGTTATGCATGCATGACTATCGTATGTCTATTATATCATATTTTATATAGTTATGACTTTTATCACACACTTGATGATCTATTTTTGTAAATGTCTAATAAAGTACGTGTTTGACTTAGAAATGTGGGTAAGACACGAGTTAGGCACAAGCACGGTTAGGCACTTAAATAATTTGATTTGTTTAAAAAAATACTCGTGTTTTTATGATGTCATCTTCCACTTGACCCCCTTAAATTAAAATCTTTTGATCATTCTTGCCTAAATGTATTTTCATCGGTGGTAGCGCCACCGGGCGCTACAAATACACCCTTATAGTAGTGGATGACTATTCAAGATATACTTAGGTAGTATTTCTTTTCAAGAAAAATGAAACGATGAACAAAATCCTGATTTTTTCAAACAGATACAAAATAAAAAAGGTGTTAGTATTGTTAAAATAAGGAGTGACAAGGACACCTGAAGTTCTTAAATTCTTGTTTATCTAACTATCTTGCTGAGAATGGAATAGTACATGAGACCTCATCTGCTCGAACACCTCAACAAAATGGTGTTGTGGAAAGAAGAAATAGAACACTCAAAGAAGCAAACTAGAAGCATGTTAGCTGAGTATGGAACCCAACAGAGGTTACGGCTGAAGCTATCAACACGACTTGCTACACCCGAGAATAGATGCTTGCCTGTGAAAGATAAGGGTAAGACTCCTTATGAGCTGTGGAAAGGTAAGGTTCCTAGAATTTCCTACTTTCGTTCTTTTGGTTGTAAATGTTTCATTCACAACAATGGGAAGTCTAAATTAAAGACATTTGATGCCAAAGCGGTGATGGAATATTTTTAGGATATTCCAAAGACCTCTAAGGCATTTATGGTTTTTAATAAGACAACTCGTGTGTGGAAGAAACTCCTCATGTGGTGTTTGATGAAATTTATACTTTTTCGCATAAGGTAGATAAAATTTCTAATGGTTTAAATAGAATTGAACTTGACAAAACTAAACATAGGAAAACCTATCTTCCTAGTTTTGATTCGTATTTAGATAATGAAGAATTCTCATCCTGGGAATTAGGAAGCAACTCCTCTAGCTGTTCCATCCGAGAAGACACCTCTAACATCATCCGATCGAGACAGGTAAGTAGATAAAGGGGGAACGTCTACTCGACTGAACAAGATGGGTTACCTTCTAAACCAACCGATGAGAGTACTTCAACTCAAATAGGCAAAAGGATGAGGAGTTATCATCCAGTGATCGAGATCATTGGGGATCCTTCAAGTAGTGTTCGGACCACGAACAATGTTGGATTCTCAAAGTATGTTCGATTGTTATGTTTCACTTCTTGAGCCTAAGTCTATTGAGGATGCTTTATCCGACCCAAGCGGGGTAATAGCTATGCAAGAAGAACCTGCATCAATTTGAAAGACAAAATGATTGGGAGCTAGTTGATAGACCCATTCATAGAAAAATTATAGGCACCAAATGAGTTTTTAAAAATAAGACTGATGAAAACAATTTTATTGTTCGTAATAAGGCTAGACTAGTAGCACAAGGTTACTCACGGTGTGAGGGGATAGACTATGATGAAATTGATTTGTAGGATTTCCGGCAAGTGGTATTAACACCAATCAAGTTTATCGAACCCAAGTCACCAAGCTTGAAGGTCATCTAAAGATAGTCTTAAATAAGTCATCTGATTGAGAGTTAATAAAGAGCTCAAGACGAGGTTAAAATCAAGCGAGTAGAATAAGAAAGGCAGACTTTCACCAAGTTAAAGTCGACGACATCAAGATCAACCGACGTCAAGGCGGTTTTAAAGAAGAAGTTTGTTAAGCGGCTATAAGTTTGTTACAACAAATTAACCGTCTTACGGCTTTATAAATAGGCCTAAGCACAATCCTTAGAAGGACCTTTGCACTCAACTCTGAAACACATTTTTATAGAGCACTCACTAGCATTTGATTAAAAACTCTTGTGATATTTTCTAAGTGTTTGAAGAACACTTTCTTGTAATTCCTTCATAACACGATCAACATTGTACTCTTAGATTTGATAGGTACATTGTTAATTAGAAGAAGATTCAAAGACGAAGATCGTCTCAAGCTGTAAACCGTAGTAAGAAAGGAAGAAAGTAAGTAAGTAGTGAAGACCCTTTCACAAGATTGTGAAAGGAGAGTGGATGTAGGATTTTTATAAATCCGAACCACTATAAATTCATGTGTTCTTTATTTTCAGTATTTCTTAAATTTTACTTTCTTGTTTACATTCTATTTTTAATAATCAAACATTCATTCGAAGAATTATCAATCGAATCAAGTATAAAATTACTTCATTGTATAAATCTGATTCTTAGATAATCGAAATTTGTTTGGGTTGTCCTGGATTAATTTGAAAGGAAAAATTAAGTAGGTTTGGAAATCTATTCAATCCCCCTCCCCTTTCCGAAATTCCCATTTGTATAAAACTTGATCGACCGAGACCAACAAGTGATATCGGAGCGGTGTTAAAGCTGCTTTTGAGATATATTTGAGGTCTTGATAGTTCTTGAATTGTGTTTTTGTGGTAATTCTTCATCTTTGATTAACTAATTCTGCTAATAAGTTTCTATTGAAGTTTTCTTGATCATCATGTCTACTATTAAAAGCAAGAAGACCAGGAGTTTGCCGATTTTTCAATTGAAGATTATGATTCTTTGGAAATTTAGGATGGAAAATCATCTAACGGCTGTTCATGATCGTATGGAGGAAATTCTTGAAGAAGGTACAATCAAATTCTATCATGGAATAGTGAGTGATGGAATTGAATCTTCTGAAGCCAAGGTTAGAAGTGAAAAGAAGGGTCTTGAGTTGACCAATGATGAGAGGAAGATTCATAATGGATCAAGTTGCAAGAACTAAGATTATTGAAACCTTGAGTAAAGATTAGATAGAAAAGGTAAAGCGTTGTAAAGCGACCCAAAGAAATGTGGGAAACTTTAGCAAATATGTGTGAAGGTTCAGATCAAGTCAAGAAATAAGCTGCAATCCGTCTTGCATGCATTTGATACATTCAAGATTAAAGATGGAGAATCAATTAATCAAATGGATATTAGGATGACTAATCTTCTCAACAAAGCTGCTAACCTAGGGAAGTCCTACACTGAAAAAGAAATCAACAACAAGATCCTTAGAGCCTTGAGCAAGGGATGGAGAGAAAAAGTAAATATTCTCAAAGCTACTCAATTTATCATCAATTTCGCATCATACATTATTTTCACATCTTAAGGCATTAGAGTATGATATTCAGATTGAAGATGAAGAAGATGAGGTTGAATCATCTACATTTGGGAAAAGCTGTTGCTTTTCTACATCAAGAGGAATCGAGATAAGGTATCTAAGGCATCCGATTTATCATTTAAGGAAGAAATAGGTCTATTGATAAAGAGATATGAAAGGCTTAAAATGAAGTACAAAAGGAATAAACGAGGCAGATTAGGTCGAAGGAGCTACAAATCAGAAAGAGATGATAAGGGATCAGATAGTTAGAAGAAAAAGGATCGAGACTAGGAGATTCAAATCGCCGGTCAAGCGAGGATAGTAGTCCAAAATCGATAGAGGAGATAATTGTTATACCTACAATAAACCTGGTCACTATAGCTATGATTGTCCTCAATTTACTTCTAGAGAACGTGAGGAAAAGAGAAAGAAAGCGTGACAAGATATGCGAGATCGAGAGAGCTCTTCTAGCGAGAAAAGGAGGAAGTTCATGAAACATCATCGTCCTCATCCTCATCCGGGTTTATATCAGATTATGAGATATGTCTCATGGAAAAAGAGGTAACTTACTACTCATCTTGATAATGATTGTGAGAATTTATCTGAATCGATCAAAGTCTTATCAATAAACTTTTGAAAGATCTGGAAACTACTTTATCGCCTACAAGCGAGATAGAGATTGAAAATTTAAATTTAAAGGATCAAATTCTAAGTCTAATCAAAGGAAGTCAAACTAGGAGTGGTGAAAAGTCTAACGGCTAATTCAAGGGGGAATGCAAGCCTAAGATTATCACTAATTTCCTCGTCTAAAATATTGTTGAGTTAGAAGATGAATTGAATTTTTAAGACTTAAATTATCAAATGTCTATTCTGAAAATGAGAGTTTTAAGAAGACTAACGAGAGAATTAAATCTCAAGTTGGGACTTCTTAGTAACACTCAATCAACTATAGATAGAATCTTTAGTACTTCTAAGAAATCTAGTGATAAGACGGGGTTAGGATTTGATAGAAACAAGAAAGATGATCCCGTTAAACCAAATGTTTTTGTCAAAGCTACTAATACTAAAGAAGAGACTAGAATTGGTCCTTGGAAACCTAAAGAACAAGTTAACTCATCCTGATGTTTCTGCAAAGAAAGTACAATTGAAGAGAAATGTTCCCAAGGTCAAACCAAAGACTAAGTCAAAGTCTCATCCTAAGTATAATAGTTTTGATGGAAGAAGCAAGTCATATCCATTATTTCCTAAGTATAAGACAATCTCTAAAGATCAATTTGAATAAGATTGATCTTGAAAGTCTTATACTAGTTGATAGATATGGATGCAAACTTCAATCACTTGTTTTAAGGAACATTGATGTGTTTATTTAGATTCCTAAATATCAACTTAACCAAAAAGGACCAACTTACAAAGGGTACCTAAAACCTAATCTTTGATTGCGGGAAGATTCAGGTATAGTGGATGTTAGGAGAAAAATGTATTTAGTTTTGATGAAGTTAAGATAAGTGTAAAATAAGATGACCAACTAAATCATTGTATACCCGGTGATGTAGTGAAAACTTAACTAGTAATGGACTAAGTACTTAAGGCAGAGATGAAGATGTGTTCTAGAAGACAGATGAGGACAAGTACAAGAAGACAGGATGAAGACAAGTCAAGACCGAAGACAAGATAGCAGATGATGAGACACCAAGTTTGGTAAAATGTGGAAACATGAAGAAAATCGAGATGAGGTGGTCCACGTCGAAGATAAGGAGAGAAGACAACCTTAGTGTTAGAAAATCGAGCAATTTCAAGAGCGATTATAACTAATCAAGAAGCGATTACAAGATTCAGTTTGTTGGTTAAAACAAACAAGAGAAGAGTCCACCAAGCACCAGTTCTCTATAAATAGATCCTTTGTTTAGATAAGAATAACTTTTGCAATTCAAAAATTCACAAGCAACTTGTATCACAATCAAGCACTCACAAAATTTGTATTCACACATAAGAACGTTCTTTACATTCATAGTTTTCTTAGTGTTTATAGAACACTATTATTCATATCTTCAAACCAAAAAATCCAGGAAATCGAGAAGGATTGCTTGTAAGGTTGAAGATCACTTGTAAAGCTGTAAGTAAGTGAGTAAGGAAGAAAGCACGTAGTGAAGATCCTTTCACAAGATTGTGGAAGGAGAGTGGATGTAGGATTTTTATAAATCCGAACCACTATAAGTTCGTGTGTTCTTTACTTTCTGCACTTCTTCAAATTACTTTCTTGTTTACGTTCAATTTCATTGGTTAGAACACTTATTCGAGAATTTATCAATCAAATCAAGTATAAAATAGTACTTCCATTTGTTTGAATCTGATACTTAGATAATTCAAGATTAACTTGTATATTCGTCACTTTTAATTTGAAAGGAAAAATTGAGTAGGTTGAAAATCTATTCAAACCCCCCTTTTTAGATTTTCTATTTGTATATCACTTGATCGACCGGGACCAACAAGTGGTATCGGAAGCGATGTTAAACTATTTACGATATATTGAAGGTCTTGATATTTCTTGAATCGTGTTTTGCGGTTGTTCGTTATCTTTGATTTTCACTAACCCTGCAATCAAGTTTCTTGTTCATCATGTCTGCAATTAAGAGTAAAAAGACTAGGAGTTTGCGAGAATTTTACATTGAAGATTATGATTCTTTGGAAGTTTAGAATGAAAAATCATCCCAAAGCTATTCATGATCGAATGGAAGAGATTTTGGAAGAAGGTCCGATTAAGTTTTACCATGGAGTTGTGAGTGATAGAGCTGAATCTTGAGAATCCAAAGTTAGACGTGAAAAGAAAGGTGTTGATTTGACAAATGATGAAAGAAAGATTCATAACTTGGATCAAGTAGCAAGAACCGAGATAATAGAGATCTTGAGTAAAGATTGGATTGAAAAAGTGAAAGCGTTGCAAAATGACCAAAGAAATGTGGGAGACATTGGCAAATATGTGTGAGGGATCGATCAAGTTAAGGAAAACAAGCTGCAATCTGCTTTTGCATGCATTTGATACATTCAAAATGAAGGATGGAGAAAGCTTGATTGATCATGGATATTAGGATGACAAATCTTCTCAATAAGGTCATTGACCTAGGAAAGTCCTACACGTAAAAAGAGATCAATAACAAGATTCTCGAGATCATTAAACAAGAGATGGAGAGAAAAACTAACATTCTCAAAGCTACACAAAATTTATCTTCAAATTCTCATCATACATTGTTTTCACATCTTAAAGCATTAGAGTATGATATTCATATTGAAGATGAAGAAGATGAAGTCAATCATCTACATCGGGGAAAAAAATGTTGCTTTTCTTCATCAAGAGGAATCAAACAAGATCTCTAAAGCATCCTGATTTATCGGTAAAACGAGGAAATGGCCCTATTGATAAAAAGATACGAAAGACTCAAAATGAAGTATAAAAGGAATAAACGAGACAGATCAAGTCGAAGGAGCTACAAGTTTGATAGAGAAGACAAGGGATCGAGATAATGAAAAGAAAAAGGATCGAGACTAGGAGGTTCGGATCACTGTCGACGAGGGGATAGTAGTCGAAATCGAGATAGATGAGACAAATGTTATACGTGCAATAAACTCCGGTCACTACAAATGGCTGATCGTCCTCGCTAAGCGCAAGAGAATGTGAGGATAAGAGAAAGAAACGTGACGGAGATATGCGAGATCAAAGAGCCCTCTTAGATGAAAAGGAGAAAGTCCATGAAACATCATCATCTTCGTCCTCATCTAGATTTGGAACAGATAATGACGTGTGTCTTATGGCAAAAGAGGTATTCTACTAGTCTTCTTCGATAATGATTGTGAAAATCTATATGAATCTAATCCAAGTCTTATCAATAAACTTTTGAAAGATCTGGAGACTGCTTTATCTGCTTATAAACAGATAGAGATTGAAAATTTATGTTTAAAAGATCAAATTCTAAGTCTAATCAAAGAAAGTCGACTAGGATTGGTTAGAAATCAGATCGCTCATTCAAGGGGGAATGTCGGACTAAGATTATCACTAATTCCTCATCCGAAAAGACAACTCGAGTTAGAAAAAGAATTGAATTCTTTAAAACTTAAATTATCAAATGTCTATTCAGAGAATGAGAGTTTCAAGAGAACTAACAGAGAGTTAAATCTCAAGTTAGGACTCCTTAGTAACACTCAATCTACAATAGATAAAATCTTCGGCACTTCTCAAAAATCTAGTGATAAAACAGATTAGGTTTTCATAGAAATAAAAAGGATAATCCTGTAAAACCAAGGGTATTTGTCAAAGCTACCAAAGCTAAGGAGGAGACAAGATTTGGTCCTTGGAAACCTAAAGAACAAATCACTTCATCCGATATTTTTGCAAAGAAAATACAGACGAAGAGAAATGTTCCCAAGGTTAAATCAAAGACTAAGTCAAAATCTCATCCAAAGTATAATAGTTTTGATGGAAGAAATAAATCATATCCATTCTTACCAAGATAAGGTCTACACACATAAGTGATCGCTCTTAGCAAACATCTAGAAAGAGGCATTGATAGGTTGTAATTTTATTTCACACACTAGTGGATTGTATAGTGAAAACACCCGAAGTATCTCTCTCTTGCACTTTCGTAGAAGGTTAGGCTTAGTTATTTAATTGCTTTTAGATTAATTTTTGCTTAGTTTAGATAAATTATTTGCTCGTCACTATAGTATCATGCCAACGCATAGCCTTGAGGCTCCATTGCACTCCTAAATCCTTTGGGTTTGATAAATACTTGCATGCTACATTGACACCATACTCTTGTGGTTAGTATTTGATTGTTAATTTGTGCAAAAATATGTCTAAGTCAATGGCGTCATTCTTTGGGGATTTAATTGAGTGCCTACGGTGGGACTTAGAGTTAGTTGAGTGGTGCTACTAGTGATATTTTTATTGCTTTCTTTAGTTTTTAATTTTCGTTGTTTGTGAGAATTTTGATACTTGCTCTCTTTTGTAGGTGGATACTTCACTTGTTCAAAGGGGGTTAAATTTCTTAATTGAAATCGATCCTCGATCTTAACCACCGAAAGAAACAAGGGTAGAGAAGATTTTAATTGAGAAGATGGATGGATGTAACCAATACCCATGGAATCGTTGCTATTATCAAAATAGTATGGTTTATCCTCCACAACATGAAGAAATTGGGTACGATAATTGGAGGAACTTTGATTATGACTATCAAATGCAACAAGTTCCCTCCTATTATCAAGATTGGAGACATGAGGAAGCCTCGTCTGCTCTTGGAGAGACGTTCCCAAACTACATAGATGAGCATTCTGGTCAAGAATTCGATCCATGGGACGGATTTGAATTTCAAGAAGCTTTGGAAGGAGATTGCCACGATAATTGGAGGAGCTTTGATTATGACTACCAAATGCAACAAGCTCCCCCTCATTATCTAGAGGGAAATAATGAGAAAAGGTCAACGACGGATGAATTGTTAGCCCTATTGTTGAGGAAAACATAAGAGAATGATGCAAAGCTTAAGGCTAGACTTGACAAGATTGAAGGATTGTTTGGAAGTCAAATTGCTTAACAAAATCTCTTGAATTCAACTAGGACAATTGGCCATCGTCGTGGAAACTCTACTAAAAGAGGTAGAAAAAGAAAAAGAATACGAAGGTGAGAAGGTCCCAAGTGAGGAGAAGAGTCAAGACATCAATTCTATGATCAAGAGAGATGAAGATGAATGTCCCTTGATGGACCCGAGCTACAATGAGTAAGAAAATCAAGAAGCATCGAACAATACATTGAAGAGTGAAATAAGCATTTCTAAACCTTTGAGTTCTTCAATTTTTACTTTATTTGATATTGATGCTTCTATTAATTTTGTTTTGCCTCTTGATTTGATCAAAAGAAGGAGATGGAGAAGAGCTTGGGAATCCTTGGACAAAAAGAAAAAGAATGGAAAGAGATGATGACAAAAGAACAAGGGGAACGTGTATTGATGAAGATGTGTAAGAAAGATGCGGGTGATTGGTCCACCTTCAATGAGAACCTCATGGCTTTGGAAGCTCAAAAGATGAAATATGATGGCAAGGAGGACCGATATCCTTGGTCATTCCGATAGCGAAGTGTGGGATCAATAAATAACGTCCAAAGAAATGATGCTAAACTTAGCGTTAAATAGGAGGCAACTCATTTTTATTGCTTTCTTTTATTTTCGTTCTTTTTAGTTTTTTTAGTTTACCTTGTTTTTAATTTTACTTGAAGTGTTTGGTGTGTAGGAGATTGAGTGATCAAGGAGGACCCATGAGAACAATTTGGTGCAAGAAGTTGAGGAACAAAATAGTTGTGGCGACATACACTCTTAGGGCTTGCTTGGAGGATATCTCTTTGGTAACACACTTATCCCCAAACTTGGGATTTAACTAGATAGTTTCATTTAAGTTTGGGGGATTTTTATTTTTCTTATCTTTATAGTGTGTTTACCTTTATTTATATTGCATCATTGTTCCTCATTTCCCTACTTTTGGAGTGTGATATCGTGTGGCTTGATATTAAGGCTTAATTGGTGGTGATTGTTGGTTTTTTAAGTTTGGTTACGCTAGGTGGTATTGATTGATGCTAGTGAGTTTACTTGCTTATGTAAAGATTGTGCTTGATTTTGTGCTTTAATTCATGATTAGACAAGCCCGTGAGCTTTAGAGCCTTTAGACTTGCATATATTTTCTTTCTTGTGAGTATCATTCATACTTATGCGCTCTAGAACTTGTCAATTGTCTTGTTTGAGGCTACTTTTTGTGTGATCTTCTTGAAAGTGATGTAAGGTCATCTTTGATTTAAATAGTCACTTGGCCAAATTTTCCTACCAAATGAAATATTTTCGTAGTTAGCCACTTTGAGCTTATTGGCCTATTTCTTTTGGCAACCTACAAGTTTTAACCAAATTATCCTTCTTAATGAGCCTAATTTTCCCTAAGAACTAGTGGAGCTTTAATGTGGATGGAGAGGTGAAATTGAGCTTAAATGTGAATCTCTGGTGGATTTGATTGGATGGAAAGTGAAGATACGAAAAAAAAAAAAAAGAAAAAGATGAGATGAGTTGTACAAGAAAAATTGAGTTGAGAAGAAAAGATCAAAAAGTTGAAAAATGAAAAGAAACTCTCTTGTATAGCTATTTGGTAGCTAGAGATTTAAATTCAAAGTGCTCAATTGAATTGGTGAAGAAGATTGTGCTCGAAGAGAACAAATAAATTGTTGGAGAATGAGATTTGTGTTGCAACTTGATCAATTGTGACTTGTCTCTTTAGTGTATTAGAGATTTTCTAGGCGTCTCTACGTCTTGCTCCACTAGTTTATGAGTTACTTTATCCAAATCTTCCATACCTTAACCCAAGAGCCTACATTACAGCCAAATGCTAAGTCCTTATTGATTAATTTATTGATTCTTGAAATGTGGATAGCCGTCACATCCGATGTTGATGCTACCAAGAAAGAACCGATCGTCAATGACAAGACAACTAAGTTGGAGGCAGCTAGGGAAGAATTAAGGGTGAAATCGGATGAACTAGCTGCACTCCAACCGAGGGTAAATCAAATTGAAGATGCCCAGAGGGAGGATGAAGAGAGGAGGAAGAAGGAAGAAGAGGAAAAATCAAAGAGACTCTTGGCCGACTTAAAGAAGGCGAAAAGGAGAAATCGAGAGGCCAAGGGTAAAGGAAAGAAGGTAGCAGGTGAGGAATAGAGAGTTGTTGCTAAGGGAAAGGGTAAACGTGAAGTGACTTCTCCAACTTATCTCAAGATCAGATCAAGGGGATAAAAAAGGAGAAGCGATTTTACGGAGAAAGAGACGAGAAGAAGAGGCTGAGGCATGAACAAGAGTCCGGATTTCACCTGGAGCAAATCAACAAGGAAATGGATGATGAAGGATCGTGGGCGATGAAAAGTTCGGACCCTATCACAAGACCTCGGCTCCGCTAAAGATGGTCGCAGGACAGTATGCCAAGGAGTATAAAGAAAATAATCTAGATGCTATGTGGATGTACTACTGGTACATACCCAAAGCACTGGAGCAACCGCCGAGGATCCCGACTTAGCATGGCATGAGTGGATCGAGACGATTGTTGATCAAAGAGGCTGATGATGAATTCAATGTAGATTTGATCGCCCCGACTTTCGAGTATATCGTGCCAGCAAAAAAAGCAAATGACACCCTTGACCTTGGTGGGTTAAAGGGATTATTCAAAGAGCGAGAAGTGAGTAAGGATACACAAGAGGAAGATCTTAAGCGGCTCGGGAAAAGAGTATTCGACTGGTGGTGGTCCCCTGAATCTAATCGATGGGGAACTTAGATAAGATTTTTCTTTTCTTTTCTATCCTTTTATATCTTATCCGCTTATCTATAAATGTAATCTTTTTATGTATATGAATGAGATGATTTGAACTTATCTGAATCACTTTGCCTTATTATTTTTTAAGTTCAATTTTTTTAAGTTATAATTTTTTAAGAAATTTTTCTAAGTGTTGATCATTTGATAAAATTTTGTGCCTTAGAATATTTTCTTAAAATTCTTCTAAGAATAAATTTTTTTACTTAAGTGTGAGTTGCTCTTATGTGAAGTTATACTGATTGAGAAGTAGCTTATGTGCCTAGTATGTTTAACTGTTTATCTTGAATAACCTTGACTAACATCAGTGTGAGTTCATTTCTTTCTTGTAATTTTAACTTCATCAAAAGGGAGAAATTGTTAGATCGGGATTAGTTTTGATCAAGTTAAAATGTATAAGATAGATAAGCTCATATAAAGTAGGATGATCAGGTGGATTTCTATAGATTAGTGAAGTAGTACATTTCACTAGTGAGTGATTAGACTAGGTGAGATGGATTAAGTTAGTGAAGCTTGAAGGTCATCTTAAGACAGTCTTGAAGAATTCATCCTGATTGAGAGGTTAATAAAGAGCTCAAGACGAGGATAAAGTTAAGCGAGTAGAATAAGAAAGACAAGCTTTCACCAAGTCAAAGTCAGACGATAGACTCAAGATCGGTGAAGTCGAGGCAATTTTAAAGAAGAGTTTGTTAAGCGGTTATAAGTTTGTTACAACAAACTAACCGTCTTACGATTTTATAAATAGGCCTAAGCACGAGTCCTTAGAAGGACCTTCGAACTCAACTCTAAACACATTTTTCATAGAGCACTCACTAGCATTTGATTAAAAACTCTTGTGATAATTTCTAAGTGTTTGAAGAACACTTTCTTGTAATTCCTTCATAACACGATCAACACCGTACTCTTAGATTTGATAGGTACATTGTTTGTTAGAAGGAGATTCAAAGACGAAGATTGTCTCAAGTCGTAAAGCGTAGTAAGAAAGGAAGAAAGTAAATAAGTAGTGAAGACCCTTTCACAAGATTGTGAAAGGAGAGTGGATGTAGGATTTTTATAAATTCGAACCACTATAAATTCGTGTGTTCTTTATTTTCAGTATTTCTTCAATTTTACTTTTCTTGTTTACATTCTAATTTTTAATAATCAAACATTCATTCGAAGAATTATCAATTAGATCAAGTATAAAATTATTTCCCATTTGTATAAATCTGATTCTTAGATAATCAAATTTGTTTGGGTTTTCTTGGATTAATTTGAAAGGAAAAATTGAGTAGGTTTGAAAATCTATTCAATCCCCCTTCTAGATTTCCCGTTTGTATAAAACTTGATCGATTGGGACCAATAGGTGGTACTAACTATATTGCCTTAATTCATGTTGTAGTTGAAATATCATTTGCTAAATCGTATTGTTTAACGAGCGGAGGAGGTTCGTCTCGGTTTTTAGCGATGTTGGTATCGTCTTGATTGTTTATGAGTGGAGGTGGTCCGTCTCGGTGTTTACTTTTCTATAATAATATGATGTTGTTTATGATACTAAACTTTATGCATGATAGCATATGAGCTACCACACCGAGAAATTTAAAATTCTCATGCCCCTTTTTAAAATATTTTCAAGTAAGCCGATGGAGTCTTTGGGAGCGATCGTGGACTCGATCTTCCCCGCCAATAATTGAATGCCTTTAAGACCTTTAACTTCCATATGTTAATTTAGACTCTTTAAATCCATAGTGTCCTAAGTTTCGTAAGATAGGAATTCTAAGTCAAGAATCTAGCGGGCGCGGAGGAAAGAAGAAAAATAGCTACATATAGTAAGGATACATATACATAGCGTTGCATATACACATACACAAGATCTAAAATCATACATCTCACGTATGCCACGATTTCATCGTTAAACACACCACCTTCACATTTTTATGAATCCATACCAAAATTTTATGAAACATTCAGCGGATATTAAAAGAAATTGTAAGAAACTTTGTACCTCGGAGTTCTGGTCACGGCGACAGAGTTTCTTTCCACACCGTTCTAACTAAGTCTTTACTCTTATGATAAAAATTCTATAAGTAAAAGCATGAAACATGGGCTTACGTCGGACCTTTAAGCTTATAGTACTTTTCCGCTGCTATGATATTAATTAGTTTAATTAGGCTTCCGCTTAATGTTTGGATTTAATTAAATGCTGAAATTACTAAGATAAGAATAACTCGATTATTTTCCTTTATCAAATTTTCTTTCAAAAAAATTCTCACTTTTCCTTTCACTAAGTGACAACTCGAATTCGGATAAGTAGGTAGAACTATCCGGGTTCGGGCGATTCTGGTGGTATCGAGCCTAGGTTCAAAACTTCGGGTCAAATGAAAATTTTTATGCAATAAGAAAGTTTATTTAGAATGTTTCATGCTTTTACTTATAGAATTTTTATCATAAGAGTAAAGACTTAGTTAGAACGGTGTGGAAAGGAACTCTGCCGCCGTGACCAACTCCGAGGTACAAAGTTTCTTACAATTTCTTTTAATATCCGTCGTGAATGTTTCATAAAATTTTGGTATGGATTCATAAAAATGTGAAGGTGGTGTGTTTAACGATGAAATCGTGGTATACGTGAGATGTATGATTTTAGATCTTGTGTATGTGTATATGCAATGCTATGTATATGTATCCTTACTATATGTAGCTATTTTTCTTCTTTCCTCCGCGTCCGCTAGATTCTTGACTTAGAATTCCAATCTTATGAAACTTAGGACACTATGGATTTTGCGCACGAGTACGTCACTATACGACAGGCTAAGAACGAGCCGATCACCGATTTCACGCACCGTTTCCAGGACTTGAGAGACATCACAAAGTTTGAAGACCATCGCGACTCTGAGATAACCGCGATCTGCCGATTGTGACAGTCGTGCGACCTGAGTTTGCAAAGCACACTACCACCGCATTTGATGGCATCTTTGGAATGCGATTCACGCTACTATTACCCCATACGCCTTACTCAAGACATCCATGAGCTACACCGTGAGGTCGAGGCAGCCTTAGAGGCTCGCGAGGAGTCGCGTAGGGCAACTTATTGCAGCTCCACTTACGAGCGGTGCGCCGCGATCTACTCGGTCGATCGAAGAATGTGGAACTTGAGGTCAAGAAGGCAGAGATGAAGCGAAGGAACAGCGAGAAGAGAGTCGATCACTTGAAGGAGAAGCGATCGCAGGTGCAAAGAGGTTGGACTACTATCGCCGTGGATGCTAAAGGAGCTCGGGAGGAGGCACACAACTTATTGGAATAGAGTAGATTTCGGGTGTGCGAGAGGAGACCTACCCGTCGAGGAGAGAGTCCACATCCTTACCGATGAGGGATCCGTGACCGGACCAGCCGAGACCGACCGAGATCCTAGCCACCCTAGGCCTAGCAAGATCCGTAGGATCTAGGCTTTCTTCATCACTTTGTCATTTAGGTTCCTTGTAGTAACCAGACCCGGTAAGAACTAGAGACTTAGCTTGAACCCTTTATTATTATTTTCGATGTACGTACTTTCGGGTTGTAGGATTACCTCCCCGTTACTTTCATTATATATATATATGTTATCATGTGATTCATATTATACGGTCACTTTATTCTATCCGCTTACTTTTACTCGCTTATTGTTTGATGATGTACGTTGCTAGTTCCCTAACTTACAATAGATAGAGTTCGCAAAATGTCTTTCTTGAGCTAGTATGTTCCGGTTCGAAGACTCCAATGTATAATTGGTGTGAGCAAACTATCAATCAACATAATTGAAGTTCTATTTTTGAATGTGATCATACCTATCTATAAGTAATGTATATTCTTTATGTCAAAGCAGCTAATTAGGATGACACCCGAGGAAGACCAATCCGTCGTAGGGAGAACTCGGAAGAGTCCGAAGGACAACAACCCCCACCGCTACCTCTTCTGAGAACCTCAGCCTGCCAACGCCGCTTTGGGAGCCAACATGGCTCGGGAATTTTTAATTCCTGCAGAATTTCATGCAACACCAACAGTCGCACCCTCATGTACACGCTCTTGAGGAGGATGACCAGGATCGCTAAGACGTTCGGACGAATGCAACCACCCCGTCTTAATGGGAAGGAAGGACCCATGGAGATCAAGAATGGCTCTCCGAGCTAGATAGAATCATTAAACACATGAACTGATTGACGCACGAGAAGGTTTCTTGCGCTCGATTTCAGTTGGCCGAGGATGCCGCCAAGTGGTGAGAAGCTTTTGAACGCACTCTAAATGCCGAAGGAAGGCAAGCACTCAACCGGGAAGGCTTTAAGGAATCCATCATGAATAGATACTTTCCGGATGCACTCCGAGACCGAGAAAGAGGTGGACTCGTGACCCTTCGACAAGGGAACCTCTCGGTGTGAGAATACGAGAGGCAATTCAACAGATTGTGGAGGTATGCTCCACATCCGGTGGGCATCGACGAGAGAAAAGCTAGGAGGTTTGAGAGAGGCTTAAGACCAGAAATTAGAAGGGTCGTTTCAGACTGAAACCGTAGAGATACAATGAGGTTTTCGACCGAGCACTCATCGTGTCGATCGGTTTGGGGCTAGAATTCAAGGCTACCCCATCCGCACCGACTATTAACAAAGGAGGACAGTCAAACTTCAAGGGAACTGATTGGAGTGTATAGGGTAAGAGTTATTAAGACCAATCAACAAAATATCGAACCCAAGGGAAAAAGTATGCACATGAGGTCCTAGGAATACAAGTTATTAGTGACTAGAGTTGCAACAATGGTTTGGTACAAAATCAACATAAACACAAGCAAAAATACAAAACAACAAGGAGCAAGCAATTGATCAAACACTTAGAATACGATAACAAACACAACAATAAATGGTGGAATAGAGGTGCTAGGATTAACATCCATCAATGAATCATCAATCAACAAGCTACAATTGAATCAAATTGCAAATCAACTAAGATAGAAAGCATAAACCATCATGAAATTAATCACTCTATTAAAATCACAATGCCTAATGTGAGTATCCTTGTCTTTCCCATCTCTCAATGTAGAAATCCCCAATTCATACAATCATGCAAAATTGAAACTCGATCAACACCTAATCACGTTAGCTCAACTCTCGCCTATTGCTAGGGTGATCAACCGTTAATCAAAAGAAATAATTTCACATGAAGCACAATGAAGAATCACAATTAGGTAGAAAACTAATGTGAGTATCCTTAGTGCAACTAATCTCTCGATTTGAAGCACCCAAGCCACACATTCATACACAATTATCACCCGATTAATCCCGGATCACGTTAGCGCAACTCTCGTCTATAGCTAGGGTGATCAAACACTAATCTAAAGAGATAATTATGCATGAAGCACAAATGAGAATCACAATTAGTAAGCAATCTACTCAATTAATCTCCAATCATCAACAATTATAGCATCATCAATCAATTCATCATCAATTTCAATTAACCCAAGCACAAGAGAGTTAACCCATGGTGAAATCCATGGGAAGAAGATAGAATCTATCAAACACAAAGCAAATCACAACAATTAAGAAATTAAAGAGACAAGAGAGGAAAAACATCACCAAATGATCTTCAATTAACCAAAAAGAGGAATGTTTGAGTCTTCAACACCAATCTCCAAATGAATTACAAACTTGAATTGAAAGGATAAAACTAGATCAAATGTTAATCTATGGCTAATCTAGCAACAAACAAAGGAAATCTACTCCTAAATCTAACTTCTACTCTAATCTAAGGAAGGAATTGGCTTGGGCCTCGTAAATCGTCCCAAAACCGCTACTAATTGCTACTATGAAGTCTTTTTAAGTGCCATGCTCTGCTTCAGCCTTTAAATATTCAAAATTTAGAAAATCTTCCCCCTCGAGTCGAGGGTCATGCCTCGACTCGAGGTCCCTACAAAATTCTCCTCCTCGACTCGAGGGTCATGTCTCGAGTCGAGGCTGCTGCCTTTGTCTCATCCCTCGACTCGAGGGCCATGCCTCGAGTCGAGACTCCTGCTTTTCCTTCGATTTTGGTCCTTCCTGCATATCCCTCGACTCGAGACTCTTGTCCCTCGACTGCAGCTCGAGTCCAGTGGCACTTTTCTCACACGGGGCTTCGGCCCGACCCCCGTTTTGTCCCGGATGTCCGTCTCTTCATTCTAAGCCTAATGGTACTCTCGGTTTGGCAAAATTCCACCGAATTACCTGCAAAATGGATGGAAAACATCAAAATCTCACAAATAATACTTTTTAGGCAAAAGAGTGATACTTTTCACATTTAGGCACAAAACTAACACTTTAGCTCACTTTTTGCACTAAAATAGGCCCTAAAAACATGTATCAATTCACTCCAATCAGGAACCAAGGTCAAATACCCAAAGGGAATAACTTCGTGCTCGCTGGACAAAGGTCACCGCCCTTTTGCTCAAAGTGTAAAGGAAGGCACACGGGAGCATGCCGGATTGACACCTATTTCTACTGTTGACAGCCGAGGCATCAACGCTCGGATTGTCCAAAGTCAGAGTACGGAAATTTCCCAATGGCCAACAACCAGCCTAGACCGCCCAAATGGGAAACAACCGCCCGCCTAGGCCGCCAAATAATAACCACCGCCTGGACCGCCTAGAGGAAATCCTACCTTCTGGACCACCAAGGAGAAATGTACCGGCCCCAAAGCAGAGAGGAAGGGCTCAAGAGAACGTAATTCGGCGAGGAAGCGGAGAAGGACCAGTACTGCAGGCGAGACTATGGCGGGTACTCTATGAGTTTTTGGTAAACTGCTTAAGCACTTGTTTGACACGGGAGCATCCCACTCCTTTGTGTCGGGAAACTTTAGTAAGAAACTAAAGTTAGAGTGCGTAGTAGGAGAAGCTTTGAGAGTGGGCGTTCCGTCCGAACATGATAAATATCCAAACCCAAGTTTGAGGAGTGAAAATAGAATTGGATGGACACCGGATAGAATCTAATCTTCACGTCCTTAAGATGAAAGATTTCGACTTAATTTTGGGAATAGACTGGCTTACTAGGTATAAAGCGACTATAAGATGTGCAAACCGAGAAATAGACTTTGAGGATAAAGATGGATAACGTTTCACTTTTCGTGGAACTTGAACCAAGTCTGGGATTCATGTAATCTCCGCAGTTGAAAGCCAGAAGCTTTTACGGAAAGAAGGAAGCAAATGGTACCTAATCAACATCTCAGTAGTAGAGAAAGACGAAAAGACGCCAATGAACGTACCGTCGTAAGAGATTACCCAGATGTGTTCCTAGAGGAATTGTCGGGATACCGACTAGTCGGCAGATAGAATTCTCCATCGAACCGACACCAAGAGCTACGCCGTGTTAAAGGCACCGTCTGAGAATGGCGCCAAAGGAGCTAGAAGAGTTGAAAAACAACTCCAAGAACTCCTGGAGAGGAAATTCATCGTGCCCAGCGTATCACCTTGGGGAGCACATGTTCTATTCGTGAAGAAGAAGGATGAAACTCTCGTAATGTGCATCGACTATAGAGGATTGAACCAGGTGACCATCAAGAACAAGTACCCTTTACCGAGGATCGAGGACTTGTTCGACCAGCTTAAAGAATGCCAAAGATATTTTCGAAGATTGATTTGAGGTCCGGCTATCACCAATCAAGGTCAAGGAGAGTGATATCCCAAAGATGGCCTTCAGGACTCGTTATGGACACTACGAGTTTATAGTAATGCCTTTTGGAGTGATAAACGCTCCGGTTATATTCATGGACTTGATGAACCGGGTGTTCCACAAATGCTTAGACCCGCTTTGTCATTGTGTTTATCGATGACATCTTGGTATACTCCAAGGAGAAGGACCAACACGAAGAGCACCTCGGGATTGCTTTGGAAACAATGAGGCGTGAGAAGTTATATGCTAATTTCAGCAAGTGCGAGTTTTGGATCGATCGAATTATATTTTTGGGAGACATAATCTCTTCTAAAGGGATTGAGATGGACCCCAAGCCTAGAAGCCATAATGGACTGGAAGACCCCAACTAATGCCAACGAAATAAGAAGTTTTCTTGGATTAGCGAGGATACTATACAAGATTCATCCAGACTTCACGCGAATTGCTAAACCCCCGACGCACCTAACCAAGAAGAACCGTAAGTTTACTTGGACGCCTACATGTGAAGAAAATTTCCAAGAGCTCAAGAAGAGATTAACTTATTCACCGGTGTTAACTATCCCCGATAGAACCGAGGGATTTGTGATATACACCGATGCATCCTTGTCTGGATTGGGATGTGTCCTCATGCAACATGGAAAGGTCGTTGCATACGCATCACAACAATCGAAGACCCACGAGTAGAACTACCCAATGCACGACTTGGGAATCGGCTGCGGTAGTTCATGCTCTAAAGATCTGGAGGCACTACCTTTATGGGGGAAAGTGCGAGATCTACACGGACCATAAGAGCTTGAAGTATTTCTTCACGCAAAAAGAGTTGAACATGCGCCAAAGGAGATGGCTTGATCTAGTGCGGGACTATGATTGCACGATCCACTACCATCCCGAGAAAGCAAACATTGTGGCCGACGCCTCGAGTAGGAAGGGAACCGTAACAATCAACACCATGCTAACAGGATAAATGGCACTAATCAAGGACTTTGCTCGAATGAACTTGGGGTTCATAAAGTAATGTTGTACAGATACCGTGATCTATGCTATCACGCTACAACCAACCTTGAGAAAGAGAATCGCAGACGCCAGAGAAAGGATAAATTCCTCGAAGGAATGTGATTCCGAAGCTGAGGAGGGAACCATCAAAGGCTTCACTTTGAACATCGATGGAACCCTAATATTCGAAGGACAAATTTTTGTGCCAAAGGATGAAGGACGGGGATAAAATTCTGAAAGAAGCACACAACACTCCATACTCCGTACACCCTAGAGAGACGAAGATGTACCGGGACCGAGAGAGACTTTTTGGTGGAGAGGTATGAAAAGGATGATAGCCCACTTCGTAAGAAAAGGCCTGACCTACTAGCAAGTCAAAGTCGACCATCAACGACCGTCTGCACTACTTCACCCTTTAGAAATACCCGAGTGGAAATGGGAGAATATCACCATGGACTTCATCACAGGTTTTCCCAAGACCGTAAGGAATCATGACGCTATTTGGGTAGTTGTAGATAGGCTTACCAAAACCACGCACTTCATACCCATCCGCATGACTTATTTCTTAGACAAACTAGCCCAACCGTACATAGAGCAGATCGTCGATCAGACGTTGTACCGATTTCCGATAGAGACCCTCGCTTCACCTCTAGGTTTTGGAAGAGCCTACAGAAGCCTTGGAAACGCAACTAAACTTCGCACCGCTTACCACCCACAATCGGACGGACGGCTAGAAAGAACCATTCAAACTTTGGAGGATATGCCGAGAGCATGTGCTATAGATTTCGAAGGAAACCGGGAGACTCACCTACCACTTGTGGAATTCGCCTACTATAACAGCTTATCAAGCTACAATACAAATGTCACCTTGAGGCACTTTACGGGAAGAGATGCAGATCACCCATCCGTTGGGGACGAAGTAGGAGTCCGTAAGATTTTAGGGCCGTAACTTGTGTAATCGGTGGAAATTATCGCTCGGATTAAGGAAAGGATCAAAGTTGCACAAGACCGTTAGAAATCGTATGCCGATGCTCGCCAAGGATCTACATTTCGAAGTTGGAGAGAAGGTATTTCTCAAGGTAGCAGAATGAAAGGACTGATCCGCTTTAGGAAAAGAGGCAAACCGAAACCCCGCTACATTGGACCTTTTGACATACTAGAGAAAATTGGAGACGTAGCCTATCGCTTAGCTCTACTCCCGACCTATCCCAAGTACAAAACGTTTTCCACATTTCTACGATCAGAAAGTATGTAGGTGATCCCGAGCACATTGTCAACTTCAGAGACTTAGAATTAGGATGAGACCCGACATACGGAGAGACACCCGCGAAGATTCTAGCAAGGAAAATGCACAAACTTAGAAATCGAGAAATTCCTTTAGTTTTAATACAGTGGAGTAGACTCGGGAAGGAGGAAGCCACTTGGGAGAGAGAGGACGAGATTTTAGCAAGATACCAAAGAAGGCCTAGACTTGATTACGTAAGTAAAATTTCGGGACGAAATTTTTTTGAAGGTGGGTAGAATGTAATATCGGGACCAAAATTATCCTTTATTTACTTTCATGTGTGAGTGTTATTTTTATTCTTGAATATTCTTTCGAAAATAAATTTTATTTTTATTCAAAATCTCCGATTTTGGGCAAAGGACGAGCAGAATTGGACCAACAACACTCTAGAAACTCTAAAACCGAACGAATCGGTACTCGATAGTCAAAATATGGATAAATTAAAATCTAAAATAATTGAAAAACCAGTACTTCATTTTAATTTAGTCACCAAAAATTGGGCAAAAACCCCAAAAATACCGAATTTCAATCTACCGAACAAAAACCGAAATAACCGGGAATTGAATTGATAAAATAAGTTAAAAGCCTTCTTATTTAACAACTTTTAAGAATGCAGAATTATTTAGTGATAAAACGAACGAAACATAACTTCCGTAGCCCCGAAATCCCGAACGGAGCCACTTTTTGGGACGGCCACTGGGTGTTTCAGCAGCCCATAAGGCCAACACCCCAAGACAAAATGTTTTGACTTCTTTTTAGTACATGTACCCCCTCCCTCCATTTATTTCTTGTCCTCCCTTCATCTCCACCTTCCAAATATTTAAATCCATGTCATCCATTTTCACCACATGTCCATTGATTGGTGTGTATAGGGTAAGAGTTATTAAGACTAATCAACAAAAATATCGAACCCAAGGGAGAAAGTATGCAAACGAAATTCAAGGATAAGAGTTCTAAATGGCTAAAGTTGCAACAAGCTCTTGGACTAAATCACTACAAATTACAAGAAATTAAATGGCAAGATTATGCAAACAATTTATCAAACACTTAGAATGCAAGATCAAATATACTAAAATCAATGAGGGAATAGGGTGCAAGGGATAATCTCCATCAAGGAATCCATGATTAACAAGCTATGATTGTATCCAAATGCAAATCAATCAAATTAGAAAGCATAAACCATCATGAAATTAATCACTCCATTAAAATCACAATGCCTAATGTGAGTATCCTTAGTTCTTCCCATCTCTCAATGTAGAAGTCCCCAATTCATACAATCATGCAAAATTGAAACCCGATTAACACCTAATCACGTTAGCTCAACTCTCGCCTATTGCTAGGGTGATCAACCATTAATCAAAAGAGACAATTTTTCATGAAGCACAATTAAGAATCACAATTAGGAAGCAATCTAATTCAATTGATCACAATTATCAACAATCATAGCATAAGACAATCACTTCATCCCTAATTTCAATTATCCCAAGCACAAGGCTATTAGCCCATGGTGCTACAAGCAAAACCATGGCTAGAAAATCTAAGAAAGCAATTGAAAATCTAATCACTACAAGCAATGAATTAAAGAGATCAAAGGTTAAGAACATCACTAATTAAGCTTCAATAGACAAAAATAAGAATGATTAATCTTGTACAATGCTTCAATTCAACTTCACTTCTTCTCAATTCTCAGCCGCAAACTTCAATTACAATCACCAATCTACTAATCTAATGAACTAAATGTGGAATCTATCTCAATTCTAACAATCTAGTGCAATTACATGTAAATTCAAGCTACAAAATGTAAAATTCGCTCAAAGGAACTCCTAGAAACCGCTCCGAACTCGCTAGAATCAACTCTCTCTCTCTGTTTTGGCTTTCAATGACTTAAAAACTGAATTTTTCGGTTTTGGGCACTCCTCGAGTCGAGCTTCAAGCCCTCGAGTCGAGGCCTAAAAGTCGCTAACACGTTTCTTTAAAAATCTCTCCTGCCTCGAGTCGAGGCCTCGCCCTCGAGTCGAGCTCGCTGCAATTTTCGTCTCCCTCGACTCGAGGCTCCTCCCTCGAGTCGAGCTTCCCGATTTTTTGAAATTGTTTCCCTCCGGCATGAACCTCGAGTCGAGGTCTGTGCATCCTCGACTCGAACTCGAGATCGTGATTTTTATCGAGAAGGGCTCCGGCCCGACCCCCGTTTCGTCCGTATGTTCGTCTTTTCATTCTAAGAATACGGTACTCTCGGTTTGGCAAAATTCCACCGATTTACCTGCAAAACGGGCGAAATACATCAAAACCTCTCAAAGTAATACTTTTAGGCAAAATAGTGATACTTTTCACATTTAGGCACAAAAATCATACTTTAGCTCACTTTTTGCACTAAAAATAGCCCTAAAAACATGTATCAATTCACTCCAATCATACCCCCAAACTTGAATTGTTGCTCGTCCTCGAGCAACGTAGAAACTAAGAACAAAGGAGTGAATTGATTGCAATTATGTCACATGGCATCATAGACGAAAAATAAGACAATCGAACTCATCAATGATCACTTGTATCAATGCAAATATCCACTAGCAATCAAGACAAATCATGCTCAAACAAATGCTCAATCAAATACTCAATACATTGCTCCTTCCATGGAGTGTTTCACTCTTCACTCAAGTGTATCAAGGTTTAAAGCACTCAATCATCAAATTCACAAATAAGTACACCATATGCTTGCCAAAAGACTTAATCTCAATCAAAATCATTTGTGATCAATCAAGAATCAAAGAGGTCTTTCTTCAAGGTTGTAATGTAGGCTCTTTGGAAAGGTGGGATGTTTTATGGATAAGAGTGACTAAGTAGTAGAGACTTGAATGTAAACTAATCCATACAATGCACATCTCTTCACTTTCATCTAGCACACTCTTTCTTTTTAACTTCAATAATCAATCCACCATTCACTTGAGCTTTCTCTTTAAAGCTCACAAATTGAATTTTTCTTTTCATGCATTTTCTTCACAATTCAATTTTCACAACCCTCCTTCTCTTTTATGCTTCATTCATCACTTAGCTCATCATCTTCCCACACTTAGCAATCAAATCACCATCATTAGCCAACATTCAAGCTCAACTAAACATAGGACAAGAAAGGCTCATCAAAATAAGGCTAAATGGTTTCAATTTCACTTGGCTTGCCAAAGAATAAGGATCATAAGCTCAACATGGCTCACTAAGGAAATCAAATGTATTTGGTAGGAAAATATTTGGCAAAGTGACTCATCATTCCAAACATGGCCTCTTATCATTTTCACAACATCACACAAAGATCAATATCAACAAGTCTAGTGGCAAGTTCTAGTATACAAATCATGAATGATGCACTCACAAAGGAATCAAATCAACCGTATAAGATGTACGATTATTAGGCACAAAAGCTCGCGGGCTTAAATTGAGCAATGAATCAAGAATTTTCAATCACATTCATCTTCACATAATTAATCAAGCAACTAGCATCAAGCTACACATCTACTCATGATCATAACAAATTCCAACTAGTCTTACAACTCAAGCACCAATGCTCATGTACATAACCTCAATCATACTCGCTATATCAAGATGATACTCAAAAGTATGTCAATTAATCCACTATTAAGCTCAAAATCAATCAATCCAAGAAGATATGCAAGAAATACAAGTCACAATTATAGCCTCATCATCAATAAGCAATAAGCTCAATAAACCCCATAATCATAGAATAACACAAAAGATGGGCAAATTACTTAAAAACACCTCCCCCAAACTTAGACAAGTCTAAGTTTGAAAGGAAATGTTGTACCAACAAGCCTTTAAACTCCATCTTTCTTCAAACATGTAGGGCTCATCATGCTTTATGCGCTTTCCTTCTTGATCTTGCATTTCCTTGCAATTTCAATCACTTCCCAAACAAATGTAGTGCGTGTACCTACAATTGGGCATAAGACACATCAAATAATTACCACTAAGAGATGCAAGAAACAAATAACGACCAACACCCCCAAACTTGAATGATAGCATGAATTCAAGGTTTAGAACGAGAGTGATAAAAATATGCAACTCTAAATGATAATAACAATCAAGCTCAAAATACCCTATGAATCTCAAAACAAAGAGCATAATTTCCTAAGCATGAGCAATTCCTAAGAATACAAGGCAAAAACCACAAAAAGAGCAAAACACAAACACACAAAAGCAATAAAATGATGGGTTGCCTCCCATCTAGCGCTAAGTTTAACGTCCTTTGCCGGACGGAACTCTAAGAGTTCATACTTCCCATTTATCTACGAGAATGTTAGGCACTTCTTTTGGGATGGAAGGGTCCTTGTGCCTAACCAAGATCTCCTTTGTCAATAGACAACATCCCATTTCATCTTCCACTAGGAGCTTTCCTTCTTCTTTGATCTCCTTCACTTTCAACACCTCTTTGAGTCTTTCTACTCCTAGTAGTCTCATCCAATTTGACTCCCTCCATACCACTTGATCTCCAACCACAAAGTTTTCAACTTTCTTCTCAAGTGGTGGCTTCCTTTCTTCGAACACCCCCAAACTTGAGCATTGCTCAAGTTTGGTCACTTCCTTCACTCCTTCTTTTTCTTCCTATCTCCGGATCAAGCAAAGGTACATGAAGAGCCTTCTCTTTCCTAAAATCATCAAGAGAAATACAAGAATTATTAGAAATCATATTACAAGAAGGAATAAAATGCTCATTAATTAAAGAATTAGAAGAAGTAGAAGGTGGAGAATCATCCCTATCAATTGAAGGGCACAAATCAATGATCTCTATGTAGCCACATTTCTTCTTCTCCATCTTGCTTTGAGCAACTTCTTCCATTGGAGCTCTAGAAAATGTCACTTCTTCGCCATTAAAGCTCAACGTGAGCTCCCCTTTTTCCACATTCACAATGGCTTTTCCGGTTGCAAGGAAAGGTCTACCAAGTATGATAGGTGCCTCAAGTTCTTCCTTCATGTCAAGAACAATAAAATCAACCGGAAGATGAACTTGCCAACTCCTACTAATACATCTTCAATGATCCCAAATGGTTGAGCATATGATTGATCCGCCAATTGAAGATTTATATTTGTAGGAGTCACCTCTCCTAGCTCCAACTTCTCAAACACGGACAAAGGCATGACATTTATACTAGCTCCCAAATCACACAAGCCTTTGAGGTTCCCACTCTCACCAATCTCACATGGAATTATAAAGCTCCCGGATCCTTTCTCTTTTGTGGCAAGTGTCTTTCCAAGATCTCCTTGCACTCCTCCACTAGCTTGAGCATACCCTTTTCATCCCAACTCCTCTTCTTAGCCATAATCTCCTTCAAGAACTTCTTGTAGTGGGGTATTTGTTCAAGGACATCCAATAGTGGAATATCAACATGCAAGCTTTTAAAAACCTTTAAAAACTTACCAAACTCCTCATCAAGCTTCTTCCTCACAAGTCTTTGAGGAAAGGGAACCGGATTAGCTTTCATAGGCACTCCCCATGCACCTTTTTTGACTTCTCTTCTTTTTCTTGGACTCTCTTCTTGCTTGCTCTTCACTTGCCTCTTCTTTCTCCACAACCACATTTTCTTCAATAACTTCTTCCTCTTTCACCACTTTTTTCAACATCCCCATCTTTAAGCATCTTTGGGCCTTCATAGCTAGCACCACTCCTTAGTTGAATAGCACTACAAAACTCCTTTGGATTAGGCTCGGTGGTAGATGGATACTTCCCCTTGTTTTGCATGTGATCCACCGTAGAAGAAAGCTTCCCAACCGTTGTGGCTAATTGTCCCACTTGGTGCTCAATGGTCTTGAATTTTGCATCATTTTCCTCCAACTTCTTCACTATCATCCCAAGTAACTCCTCCGTAGTTGCTTTCCCCACATTATTAGGAGCTTTGGCACCGGATCTAGTACAGGGTTTGGACGGCGATTCTCGGGTTGGCATATGAGAAATTTTCGTGACTTCTCCAATTGTTGCCATTGAAGTGAGGTTGAGGTGGATAACTTCCTTGGTGTCTATTTTGGTATGGCACTTGATAGGGCCTTGCACCTTGGAGATTGCCTTGATGATTGCTTCCTTGATAGCCTCCTTGAAATGGAGGCCTCCCCATATAGTTCACTTCTTCCATAGGCATTAAGCTTTGAAAACTATCAACTTGAGCATGTGGTGGAGGATTTCCCTTGTTGTGACACGGTAAGAGCTCCAATCTTGTCCATCATGGCCATCATCATAGACTTCATACTCTCCATTTCCTCCACTTGAGACACCCGATGGTGGTTCCCCTACTAACACTTGCTTGAAACGAATCTTGAGCAATATTTTCCATAATTTGTTTCATCTCTATCACCGACTTGGACCAAATTGACCCATTGGCACAAGCATTCAAGAAAGCTCTATCGGAATCATTGAGGCCGGTATAGAAATACATAATAGTTTGCTCATCGGAAAAACCATGTTGCGGACAATTGATGAGTAGCATACCATACCTCTCCCATGCTTCCTAATAGTCTCTCCATTCTTTTGCCGAAAGTGAGAAATAGCTTCCTTTGCTTGCACCGTCTTGGATGGCGGATAGAATTTCATCAAGAATCTTTTGCTAAGGTCCTCCCATGTACGTACGGTTCCGGGCGGAATAGAATTAAGCCAAGCTTTGGCTCTCCCCGTAAGAGTGAAGGAGAAAAGCCTAAGCTTCTTTGCATCTTCGGGCACCCCATGGTATTTTGTAGTGTCGGCTATCTCAAGAAATTGTGCCATATGTTGATGTGGACATTCATCTTCGTCCTTGCCTTCGAATTGTCTCTCTCTAAGCATCCTCACCAAAGCGGGACTTATCTCAAAATTGTTGGCTTCTATTCTCGGCCTTGCTATCCCATCGTAGTGCTCTCTAGGTTGTGGCTCAAAAACTCTCTCAACGGCCTCCCTTGAGGTGGTAGTTCATTCATAGGTTGTGGTTGTGGTTGGGCATTCGGAATGTGGGGTGGCTCATGGTATCGTGGCTCATTCATGTAAGGCATTTGAGGGAAGTATGGTGGATAAGGTGGATAATATGGGTATTGATGGACTTGTGGAGGATAAGGATATGGATTTTGGTAAGGAAAGTGTTGTGGTGGTATCCCTTGAAATAAAGGGTTATCTTGAGCATTAAAATTGTTCCCATGACCTCCATTGTCTACTCTTCCCTCTCCATGTCCATTCAACTCCTCAACTTGTGGTTCACCACCCCTCTCTCCTCATTCCGTTGATCTTCTCCTTCCATATCTTCCCTTCGCTGCCTCACACTATTTCTTCTCAACGTAGCCTCAATTTCCGGATTTAGTGGCAAGGGTGGAACACCACTTGATCGTGTTAGCATACACCTACAATGCCACAAATCCAAGTATCAAATTCTCACCAATAAAAACACCAAAAAGAAAAATAAAAACAACAAATAGCCACTTCAAACAATCCTAGAATCTCACTTATTGGCGCGCAAAAACTAACTCCCGGCAACGGCGCCATTTGATTGGTGTGTATAGGGTAAGAGTTATTAAGACTAATCAACAAAAATATCGAACCCAAGGGAGAAAATATGCAAACGAAATTCAAGGATAAGAGTTCTAAATGGCTAAAGTTGCAACAAGCTCTTGGACTAAATCACTACAAATTACAAGAAATTAAATGGCAAGATTATGCAAACAATTTATCAAACACTTAGAATGCAAGATCAAATATACTAAAATCAATGAGGGAATAGGGTGCAAGGGATAATCTCCATCAAGGAATCCATGATTAACAAGCTATGATTGTATCCAAATGCAAATCAATCAAATTAGAAAGCATAAACCATCATGAAATTAATCACTCCATTAAAATCACAATGCCTAATGTGAGTATCCTTAGTTCTTCCCATCTCTCAATGTAGAAGTCCCCAATTCATACAATCATGCAAAATTGAAACCCGATTAACACCTAATCACGTTAGCTCAACTCTCGCCTATTGCTAGGGTGATCAACCATTAATCAAAAGAGACAATTTTTCATGAAGCACAATTAAGAATCACAATTAGAAGCAATCTAATTCAATTGATCACAATTATCAACAATCATAGCATAAGACAATCACTTCATCCCTAATTTCAATTATCCCAAGCACAAGGCTATTAGCCCATGGTGCTACAAGCAAAAACCATGGCTAGAAAATCTAAGAAAGCAATTGAAAATCTAATCACTACAAGCAATGAATTAAAGAGATCAAAGGTTAAGAACATCACCAATTAAGCTTCAATAGACAAAAATAAGAATGATTAATCTTGTACAATGCTTCAATTCAACTTCACTTCTTCTCAATTCTCAGCTGCAAACTTCAATTACAATCACCAATCTACTAATCTAATGAACTAAATGTGGAATCTATCTCAATTCTAACAATCTAGTGCAATTACATGTAAATTCAAGCTACAAAATGTAAAATTCGCTCAAAGGAACTCCTAGAAACTCGCTCTGAACTGCTAGAATCAACTCTCTCTGCTTTTGGCTTTCAATGACTTAAAAACTGAATTTTTCGGTTTTGGGCACTCCTCGAGTCGAGCTTCGTGCCCTCGAGTCGAGGCCTAAAAGTCGCTAACACGTTTCTTTAAAAATCTCTCCGCCTCGAGTCGAGGCCTCGCCCTCGAGTCGAGCTCGCTGCAATTTTCGTCTCCCTCGACTCGAGGCTCCTCCTCGAGTCGAGCTTCCCGATTTTTTGAAATTGTTTCCCTCCAAAGATGAACCTCGAGTCGAGGTCTCATGCACCCTCGACTCGAACTCGAGATCGTGGATTTTTATCGAGAAGCGGCTCGCCCGACTCCCGCTGGTCCCGTATGTTCGTCTTTTCATTCTAAGAATACCGGTACTCTCGGTTTGGCAAAATTCCACCGATTTACCTGCAAAACGGGCGAAATACATCAAAACCTCTCAAAGTAATACTTTTTAGGCAAAATAGTGATACTTTTCACATTTAGGCACAAAAATCATACTTTAGCTCACTTTTGCACTAAAAATAGCCCTAAAAACATGTATCAATTCACTCCAATCATCCATTTAATTGTTTGGGCTTCACTCTTCACCCTCATACAAGTCATCAAAAAAGAAAGCACCTTCTTCCCCACCTCACTCAAACTATCGGCCATCACTAAAGGGAGAAGGAAAATATTTCTTCTCCCATTTTATCTCACAAACAAGACCCTCAACTCTTACGTCAAGCCATCAATTTCATTCAAGGAGTAAAGAAGTAGAGTCATCCATAGGGAAAAGCTTGAAGAAGGCATTTTTGGCGCTAGCCTTTTAAAGAAGACCTACTACACGGTGACCTCACCTCAAATCTTAATTTTATTTTTCTAAAACCCTAGATAGGGAGAAAAGCATGTGTTCTCCTTGAAGTTTGACTTTTTCATGATGTCATGATGTTATATGTTGTTAATAATGAAAGAGATGAAAGTTTCATGGTTTATGGAAGTAGGAATAGGATTTTAGGTGTTCTTAGTATGTAAATAGATGAGCAATCTGTTTTCCATCAGAAGTTTAAACTGATACATTTTGGTGGCTTAAAACTTTTGAATGTTTGTTTGCATATTTAGAAAGTAGGTCAAATTGGCTTTCTTTTGCCACTGGTCTCATGCATTTTGGAGTTATATTCAATAATCTACGAATATTTGAAGTTAGTGCGACAATCTGTGACGTTTTTGTGACTTTTCGATTTTTCTGGTATGTCTCACTTCGGTATTTATTTTTATAAAACTCAAAATAAAATACTACATGATGTTATCTTCGTTTATAGAATTTTTCATGATTTTAAGAGTAGATTAAATAGTTTTACAAAAATTATTTCTCTAGTTGGTACGTGGCTGGAAAGACAGAAAAGTTTCTATGCCTTTTCCAAAACGAGCCAAAACACATTTTTCCTTTCATATTTTTCCTAAATTCAAAACTTAGAAAATGTTAGAGACTTCATAGTGCATCTACTGTGAAAATTTCATGATTTTTGGAAGAGTTTTAGTATTTTTAGGAAAATTATTTCTATGGTGTTACAACACAGAAAAGTTTCTGGATCACTGTTTCGTCTTAGAAAATAAATTCAAAACCCCATTTTCCTTATACCTTTTAATGAAACCATATTTTATGTGTGATATACACTTCAAGAGAGTACCTACTGTACTTTTGCCATTTATTTATATTTTAGAAAATGCCCCAAAGTCGAGAGTGAGCAGTCGAAACCGGATGGATTACTTGAAAGTTTATCTTAATGATTAAATCGTTGCTTTTATTTGGAAAGTATGTTTTTCATTTTACGTGTCACATTTAGGAGCATGTTAGTAAGAGTCCAAAATATATATAGTGTGTCAAAAATACCATTTTAAGAATTCTCTAAGTACAACTCTACGTATGTCGAAAGGATTAAAGTTAAAATAAATTACGACTAAAATACGAAAGACGTGTAAGTGACCAAAAGTCCTTCGGGACCAACGCACCGTATACTTAAATATATGAATCCTTGATAAGAAACTAAAATCGAAAATTTCTTTAGGAATGAGTGCAACCGGTCGGTGAATAACTCGACGTCTTTCCCTTCAAGTTGTACTTTCAACTTCATTCGAGGTGGGTGGCACAACAAACAAGAAATCGACATTTCAAAAAAGGGACATTAAACCATATAATCGACATTTCAACAAAGGGACATTGAATCAGAAACCGACAATCCCACGCAGGGACATTGAACCGTAAAACCGACATTCCCACAAAGGGACATTGAACCGTAAAACCTACATTACATTGAATCGACTCTTTGTGGGAATATCGGTTTACGGTTCAATGTCCCTCTAAGGGATTGTCGGTATTACAGCTTCAATGTCCCTTTGTGGGAATGTCATTTTGGTTCAATGTCCCTTTCTCGTGATTGTCGGTTTCATGGTTCAATGTCCCTTTGTGAGAATGTCGGTTTTACGGTTCAATATCCCTTTTTGGGAATGTCGCTTTACGGTTCAATGTCCCTCTATGGGATTGTCGGTATTCTTGTTAAATGTTCATTTGTGGGAATGTCGGTTATATTTCAATGTCCCTTTGTGGGAATGTCGGTTTCATGGTTTAATGTCACTTTATGGGAATATCGGTTTTACGATTCAATGTCCCTTTGTGGGAATGTCGGTTTACGGCTCAATGTCCCTCTGTGGGATTGTCGATTTTATAGTTCAATGTCCTCTCGTGGGAATGTCGGTTTTACGGTTTAATGTCCTCTCGTGGGAATGTCAAGATTACGGTTCAATTTCCCTTTGTGGGAATGTCGGTTTACAATACTATATCCCTTTTTGGAAATATCGGTTTACGCTTCAATGTTCTTTTGTAGGAATGTCGATTTTACGGTTCAATATTCCTTTGTGGGATTATCGGTTTATGGTTCAATGTCCTCTCGTGGGAATTTTGGGTTACGATTTAATGTCCCATTGTGAGAATGTCGAGTTTACGGCTCAATGTCCTTTTTGGGAAGGTCGGTTTACGATTCAATGTCCCTTTGTGGGATTGTCGGTTTACGGTTCAATATCCCTTGTGGGATTACCGAAGTTTACGCTCAATGTCCCTTTGTGGGAATGTCGGCTTCAGCTCAATTTCTCTCTCTCGTGGGAATATCGGTTTTACGATTCAACTTCCCATTATGGGAATGTTGGAATACGATTCAATGTCCCTTTGTAGGAATGACGATTTTAAGTTTCAATGTCCTTTATTGGAATGTCGTTTTACGGTTCAATGTCTCTTTGTGGGAATATCGGTTTACGGTTTAATATCTCTTTGTGGGATTGTCGGTTTACGGTTCAATGTCCCTTTGTGTGGATATCGGTTTTACGGTTCAATATCCCTTTGTAGGAAAGTCGGGTTACGGTTTAATGACCCTTTGTGGAAATGTGAAACTGCGGTTTTACAAGGAACATTGAATCGTAAACCCACATTACCACAAAGGGACATTGAATCAGAAACCGGCATTCCCAAAAAGGGATATTGAACCGTAAACCGACAATCCCACAAAGGGACATTGAACCGTAAAACCGACAACCCGACAAAGGGATATTAAACCGTAAACCGATATTTACACAAAGAGATATTGAACCGTAAAATCGACATTCCCACAAATAGATATTGAACTATAAACCAATATTCCCACAAAGGGACATTGAACCATAAACCAACATTCCCACAAAGGATATTAAATCGTGAAACCAAAATTCCCACAAAAGGACATTGAACTATAAACCGACATTCCAACAAAGAGACATTGAGCCGTAAAACCGACATTCCAACAAAGGGACTTTGATCAAGAAACCGACATTCCCGCAGAGGAATATTGAACCGTAAAATGATATTCCCATAAAGAGCATTAAACCGTAAACCGACATTCCCACAATAACATTGATAAGTAAACCGACATTCCCACAAAAGAAAAATGAATCAGAAACCGATATTCACACAAAGGGCCAATAAACCGACATTCCCACAAAAGATCTTGGAGTCGTAAAACCAAGATTCCCAAAGAGGGATATTGAACCGTAAATCGATACTCCCATAAAAGGCATTGAACCGTAAACCGAAATTCCCACAAAGGGACATTGAACCTGTAAAAGGACATTCCACAAAGAGACATTGAACCGTAAAACTGACATTGCCACAAAGAAAATTGAATCGTAAACCGACATTTACATAAAGGGCATTCAACCGTAAAACTAATATTCCCACAAAAGACATTGAACCGTAAATCAACATTCCTACAAAGAGACATTGAAATATAAACCGATAATCCCACAAAGGACATTGAATCAGAACCGACATTTCTACAAAGAGACATTGAACCATCAACCGACATTCACACAAAGGGACATTGAACCGAATACCAACATTCCCACAAAGGGATATTGTACCATAAAATCGATATTCCCACAAAGGGACATTGAACCGTAAACTGATATTTCCATAACGGGCATTCAACCGTAAAATCGATATTGTTACAAAGGGATATTGATTCATAAACCGACATTCCCACAAATAAAATTGAACCGTAAACCGACATTCCTACAAAGGGACATTGAACCGTAAAACCGACAATTCCACAAAGGGACATTGAACCGTAAATCGACATTGGGACATTGAACCGTAAACCAACAATCCCACAAAGGGACATTGAACCGTAAACCGACATTTCCACAAAGGGACATTGAACCGTAAAATCGACATTTCCACAAAGGGACATAGAACCGTAAAACCGACATTCCCACAAAGGAACATTGAACCGTAAAACCAACATTACCACAAAGGAACATTGAACCATAAACCGACATTCCCACATAGGGACATTGAACCGTAAAATCGACATTCCCACAAAGGGACACAGAACCGTAAAACCGATATTCCCAAAAAGAGACATTGAACCGTAAAAACAACATTCCCACAAAAGAACATTGAATCGTAAACCGACATTCCTACAAAGGTATATTGATCAAGAAACCAATATTCCCAAAAAGGAACATTAAACCGTAAAACCGATATTCTAAAAAAGGGACATAGAACCGTAAAACCGACAATCTAAAAAGGTACATAGAACCGTAAAACCGACATTCGAAAAAGGGACATTGAATTGTAAAACCGACATTTCCACAAAGGGACTTTGAACCATAAACCGACATTCCCACAAAGGTATATTGATCCGTAAATTGATATTCCCAAAAAGGAACATTGAATCAGAACTGACACTCCGAAAAAGAGACATTGAACCGTAAACCGAAATTCTCTTAAATGGACATTGAACTATAAAAATGTATATTTCCACGAGAGGGACATTGAATTGTAAAACCGACATTCCCACAAAGGGACATTGAACCATAAATCGATATTCCCATAAAAGGATATTGAACCGTATAAACCGACATTACCACAAAGGGACATTGAACCGTAAATCCAACATTCCCACAAAGGGATATTTGACCGTAAATCGATATTTTCAAAAAGGAACATTGAATCGTAAACCGACAATCCCACAAAAGGGGGACATTGAACCGTAAAACCGACATCCCCACAAAGGGTTATTGAATCAGTAAACTCGACAATCCCACAAAAGGACATTGAACCGTAAACCCGAAAATCCCAAACACGAACATTGAACCGTAAAACCGACATTCACACAAAGGGATATTAAAACCGTAAAACCGACATTCCCACAAAGGGACATTGAACCGTAATACCGACATTTCCACAAAGGCACATTGAATTGTAATACCGACAATCCATAAAGGTACATTGAATTGTAATACCGACAATCCCACAAAGGTACATTGAACCGTAAACCGACATTCCCACAAAGGGACATTGAACCATAAAACCAATATTCCCACAAAGGGACATTAAACCATGAAACCGACATTCTCACAAAGAGACATTGAACCGCAAACCGACATTCCCACAAAAGGACATTTAACAAGAATACCGACAATCCCATAGAGGGACATTGAATCGTAAAGCGACATTTCTAAAAAGGGACATTGAACCGTAAAACCGACATTCCCATAAAGGGACTTTGAACCATGAAACCGACAATCCCGAGAAAGGGACAAGTGAACCATAAACCGACATTCCCGTAAAGGGCATTGAACCGTAAAACCGACATTCCCACAAAGGGATATTAAACCATAAAACCAACATTCCCACAAATAGATATTGAACAAGAAATCGGCATTTCAACAAAGGAACATTAAACCATATAATCTGACATTTCAACAAAGGGACATTGAATCAGAAACCGACATTCCACAGAGGACATTGAACCGTAAAACCGACATTCCCACAAAGGGACATTGAACCGTAAAACCTACATTACATTGAACCGACTCTTTATGGGAATATCGGTTTACGCTTCAATGTCCCTCTATGGGATTGTCGGTATTACGCTTCAATGTCCCTTTGTGGAATGTCGGTTTTTGGTTCAATGTCCCTTTCTCGTGATTGTCGATTTCATGGTTCAATGTCCCTTTATGAGAATGTCGGTTTTACGGTTCAATGTCCCTTTTTGGGAATGTCGCTTTACGGTTCAATGTCCCTCTATGGGATTGTCGGTATTATCAAGTTAAATGTTCATTTGTGGGAATGTCGGTTTACATTTCAATGTCCCTTTGTGGGAATATCGGTTTCATGTTTTAATGTCACTTTGTGGGAATATCGGTTTTACGATTCAATGTCCCTTTGTGGGAATGTCGGTTTATGGTTCAATGCCCTCTCGTGGGATTGTCGGTATTCGGTTCAATGTCCCTTTGTGTGAATGTCGGTTTTACAATTCAATGTTCCTTTATGGGAATGTCGATTTTATGGTTCAATATCCCTTTGTGGGAATGTCGGTTTTACAGATTCAATGTTCCTTTGTGGGAATGTCGGTTTACGCTTCAATGTCCATTTGTGGAAATGTCGGTTTCATGGTTTAATGTCACTTTGTGGGAATATCGATTTTACGGTTCAATGTCCCTTTGTGGGAATATCGGTTTACGCTCAATGCCCCTTTGTGGGATTATCGGTATTCTCGTTCAATGTCCCTTTGTGTGAATGTCGGTTTTACGATTCAATGTCCCTTTGTGAAAATATCGGTTTTACGGTTCAATGTCCCTTTGGGATTGTCGGTTTTTCGGTTCAATGTCTATAACACCATAGAATTCAGAAAGTCGACCTTCGGGGTCTAATGTCCTAAACCCGAGTCGTCACTTAGTGAAACATAAAAATTGAGCCGAAAATTTCTTTTGAATAACAAACGATTAAGTTGCAGCGGAAAAATTTCTCAAACACTTTACTTGGTGAAGAGAAACTCTTTTAAAATAAAAGATCGATCTCATCGACGATTACAACTCCTGTGGGAGATAATAACATAAAATTAGTAAAGTATTCATTACAAAAGGTTGAAAGTTACTAAGACGATTTATTTATTAATTAAGAGAGAGTGGGAAGGGTCGTCTATCGCAGCCTCCTGCCTCATTCTCGCAACCTGAAAATATTAAGTTTGGGAGAGTGAGATAGGAATCTCGATGGGTAACGTGTATGTCGTTACACGTATGACAGAAAAACCCGAATATAATTGAATCTTTTATTCTTCTTTCATCTTTAGTTATGTGTTACGGCATTTAGCCCATTTGTACAAGGTAATCTTTAGTTATCCCTTAACTTCATTCGATTAAGAGATTTATCTTTCTTTACGCTTAGTATATATATATATATAGCACATATGAGATGGCACATGATAGTTTCCTATCACATCCGATCTCCGTAATCACATTTTGGAATGGCACGTTTACACGTCCGAGACCCGTAATCATATGGGAAGGCACATGATAGTTATTCTATCACATCCGAACCCCGTAAACTTTCATCATATGGGAGGGCACATGATAGTTTCCTATCACATCCGGACTTCGTAAAATTTCATCATATGGGAGGGCACATGATAGTTTCCTATCACATCCGACCCGTAACCTTTCATCATATGGGAGGGCACATGATAGTTTCCTATCACATCCGGACCCCGTAACCTTTCATCATACAGAGGGCACATGATAGTTTCCTATCACATCCGGACCCCGTAACCTTTCATCACATCATATAGGACTTGCCCTCTTTTCATAAAATCATAAATAAAAGTAAAATATAGCTCATCATTAGACGATCACACATTTAAGTTATACATTCACACGCTTTTGGTATTCGCATCTTTCGAGGAAAATCTGTTTATGTTTGATTCAGAAAACCGACAATAGTTCATATAACATTAACTAGCTATACAGATAGTGTCACCCACCGGAGAACTTTTAAGAGAAAGTTTAACTTCTTGATTGCTTAGGCCTCTCGTACAAAAATCTCAATCTCTGGTTCCGACCGTACTCTACCTAGCACAATCCGTATGTTTAGTTCGACAAATCTTCTGTCCATTAGAAACTTAGGTTCTTGATCTTATTGTGCCTTCTAAAAACTAGGCTTTGAATGAAGAAGAGGTACTTTATTTTATCAAACCGACATTTCCACAAAGGGACTTTGAACCATAAACCGACATTCCCAAAAAGGTATATTGATCCGTAAATCGATATTCCCAAAAAGGAACATTGAATCAGAAACCGACATTCCGAAAAAGGGACATTGAACCGTAAACCGACATTCCCTCAAATGGACATTGAATCAGAAACCGACATTTCCACAGAGGAGACATTGAATCAGTAAAACCGACATTCTCACAAAGGGATATTGAATCAGTAAACCGACATTCCCACAAAGGGATATTGAATCGTATAACCGATATTCTCACAAAGGGATATTGAACCATAAACCGATATTCCCACAAAAGGGGGATATTGAACCGTAAAAGTGACATTACCACAAGGGGACATTGAACCGTACATCCGACATTCCCACAAAGGGATATTTGACAGTAAATCGATATTTCTAAAGAGGAATATTGAACCGTAAACCGACAAACCCACAAAGGGACATTGAACCGTAAACCGACATTCCCACAAAAGGGGGACATTGAACCGTGAAACCGACATCCCCACAAAGGGACATTGAATCGTTAACTCGACAATCCCACAAAAGGACATTAAACTGTAAAACCGAGCATTCCCACAGAGGGACATTGAACCGTAAAACTCGACAATCCCACAAAAGGGGGACATTGAACCGTAAAACTCGATAATCCCACAAAAGGGGGACATTGAACCGTAAAACTGACATCCCCATAAAGGGACATTGAACCATAAACCCGACAATCCCAAACACGGACATTGAACCGTAAAATCAACATTCACACAAAGGGATATTGAACCGTAAAACCGACATTCCCACAAGGGGATATTGAACCGTAATACGACATTCCCACAAAGGGACATTAAATTGTAATACCAACAATCCCACAAAGGGATATTGAATCGTAATACCACCAATCCCACAAAGGGACATTGAACCATGAAACCGACATTCTCACAAAGGGACATTGAACCGTAAACCGACATTCCCACAAAGGGATATTGAACCATATAACCGATATTCCCACAAAGGGATATTGAACCATAAATCGACATTCCCACAAAAGGGGGATATTGAATCGTAAAACCGACATTACCACAAAGGGACATTGAATCAGAATCCAACATTCCCACAAAGGGATATTTGACCGTAAATCGATATTTTCAAAAAGGGACATTGAACCGTAAACCGACAATCCCACAATAGGTGGACATTGAACCGTAAAACCGACATCCCCATAATGGGTTAATGAACCGTAAACTCGACAATCCCACAAAAGAACATTAAACCGTAAAACCGACATTCCTATAGAGGGTCATTGAACCGTAAAACCTAATAATCCCACAAAAGGGGGACATTTAACCGTAAAACCGACATCCCCGAAAGGGACATTGAACCGTAAATCCGACAATCCCAAACACGAACATTGAACCGTAAAACCGATATTCACACAAAGGGATATTAAACCGTAAAACCGACATTCCCACAAAGGGACATTGAACTGTAATACCGACATTCCCACAAAGGGACATTGAATTATAATACCGACAATCCCACAAAGGCACATTGAATCGTAATACCGACAATCCCACAAAGGGATATTGAACCGTAAACCGATATTCCCACAAAGGGACATTGAACCATAAAACCGATATTCCCACAAAGGGACATTAAACCATGTAACCGTCATTATCACAAAGAGATATTGAACCGTAAACCGACATTCCCACAAATGGACATTTAACAAGAATACCGACAATCCCATAAAGGGACATTGAACCGTAAAACGACATTCCCAAAAAGGAACATTGAACCGTAAAATTGACATTCCCACAAAAGGACATTGAACCATGAAACCGACTATCTGCAAAGGGACATTGAACCGTAAACCGGCATTCCCGCAAAGGGGATTGAACCAGTAAACCGACATTCCTACAAAGGGACATTAAACCATAGAACCGACATTCCCACAAATAGATATTGAACAAGAAATCGACATTTCAACAAAGGGACATTAAACCATAAAACCGACATTTCAACAAAGGGACTTTGAACTGTAGAACCGATATTCCTTTGTGGGAATGTCGGTTTCATGGTTTAATGTTACTTTGTGGGAATATCGGTTTTACGGTTCAATGTCCCTTTGTGGGAATGTCGGTTTATGGTTCAATGCCCCTTTGTGGGATTGTCGGTATTCTGTTCAATGTCCCTTTGTGTGAATGTCGGTTTTACGATTCAATGTCCCTTTATGGGAATGTCGATTTTACGGTTTAATGTCCCTTTGTGGAAATGTCGGTTTTACGGTTCAATGTCCCTTTGTGGGATTGTCGGTTTTTCGATTCAATATCCCTTTGTGGGATTGTAGGTTTACTGGTTCAATGTCTCTTTATGGGAATGTCGGTTTTACATTTCAATGTCCCTTTGTGGGAATGTCGATTTTACGGTTCAATATCCCTTTATGTGATTGTCGATTTTCGGTTCAATGTCCCTTTGAGGAATGTCGGTTTTAAGATTCAATGTCCCTTTGGAATGTCGGTTTTATGGTTCAAAGTCACTTTGTGTGATTGTCGGTTTACGGTTCAATGTCCCTTTGTGGGATTGTCGATTTTACGATTCAACGTGTCCCTTTGTGGAAATGTTGGTTTACGTTTTAATGTCCCTTTGTGGTAATGTCAATTTACGGTTCAATGTCTCTCTGGGAATGTCGGTATTACGGTGTAATGTCCCTTCGTGAGAATGTTAATTTCTACGATTCAAGGACCATTTGTGGAATTATCGGTTTTACGGTTCAATGTCCCTTTGGAATTGAATTTACGTTTCAATGTCCCTTTATGGGAATGTCGGTTTTACGGTTCAATTTCCTTTTGTGGGATTGTTGGTTTTACGGTTCAATGTCCATTTGAGGAATATCGGTTTTATGGTTCAATGTCCATTTGAGAAAATGTCGGTTTTACGATTTTATGTCCCTTTGTGAAAATGTCGGTTTTACGGTTCAATGTCTCTTGGAGGGATTGTCGATTTACGGTTCAATATGTCTTTGTGGGATTATCGTTTACAGCTCAATGTCACTTTGTAAAGGGATGTCGGTTTCTGATTGATGTCCCTTTGTGAGATTGTGGACTTTAAGATTCAATGTCCCTTTTGGTAAAGTCGATTTATAGTTTAATGTCCTTTTGTGAAAATGTAGATTTACGGTTTAATGTCCCTTTGTCGGATTGTCGGTTTACGTATCAATTTTCCTTTGTGGGAATGTCGATATACGGCCAATATCCCTTTGTGGGAATGTCGGTTTACGGTTCCAATGTCCATATGTGAAATGTCGGTTTACTGATTGCACCGTAAACCGATATTTTCATAAATGGACACCTTTGAATCTTAAACCGACAAACCCACAAAGGAACATTGAACCGTTAAACCGACAATTCCACAAAAGAGGGATATTGAACCGTAAAACCGACAATTCCACAAAAGAGGGACATTGAACGTAAAACCAACATCCCCACAAAGGGACATTGAACCGTAAACCCGTAAATCGACTTTCCCACGAAGGGACATTGAACCTTAAAGTCCACAATCTCACAAAGGGACATTGAACCGTAAAACCAACATCCCTACAAAGTGACATTGAACCGTAAACCGACAATCCCACAAAGACACATTGAACCGTAAATCGACAATCCCACTAAGAGACATTGAACCGTAAAACCGACATTTTCACAAAGGGACATAGAATCGTAAAACCGACATTTCCTCAAATGGACATTGAACCATAAAACCGACATTCCCTCAAATGGACATTGAACCGTAAAACCAACAATCCCACAAAAGGACATTGAACCGTAAACCGATATTCCCATAAAGGGACATTGAATCAGAAACCGACATTCCCATAAAGGGACATTGAAACGTAAATTCGACAATCCCAAAAAGCGACATTGAACCGTAAAACCGACAATTCCACAAATGGACCTTGAACTGTAAAACCAACATTCTCACAAAGGGACATTACACCATAATACCGACATTCCCACAGAGGGACATTGAACCGTAAATTGACATTACCACAAAAGGACATTAAAACGTAAACCAACATTTTCACAAAGGGACACATTGAACCGTAAAATCGACAATCCCACAAAGCGACATTGAACCGTAAACCGACAATCCCACAAAGTGACTTTGAACCATAAACCGACATTCCAAAGGGACATTGAATATTAAAACCGACATTCCCTCAAAGGGACATTGAACCGTAAACCGACAATCACATAAAGGGATATTGAACCGTACATTCCCACAAAGGGACATTGAAATGAAAAACCGACATTCCCATAAAGAGATATTGAACCGTAAACCTTCAATCCCACAAAGGGACATTGAACCGAAAACCGACAATCCCACAAAGGGACATTGAACCGTAAAACCGACATTTCCACAAAGGGACATTAAACCGTAAAATCGACATTCCCATAAAGGGACATTGAATCGTAAACCGACATTTACACAAAGGGACATTGTACCATAAACCGACATTCCCACAAAGGGACATTTAAATGTAAAACCCACATTCCCACAAAGAGACATTGAACCGTAAAACCGACATTCCAATAGAGGGACTTTGAACCGTAAAACCGACATTTCCACAAAGGGATATTGAACCGTAAACCGACATTCCCACAAAGGTATATTGATCCGTAAATCGAAATTCCCAAAAAGAAATATTGAATCAGAAAACCGACATTCCAAAAAGGGACATTGAACCGTAAACCGACATTCCCTCAAATGGACATTGAATTGTAAAACCGACATTTCCAAAGAGGACATTGAAGCAAACCGATATTCTCACAAAGGGATATTGAACCGTAAACCGACATTCCCACAAAGGGATATTGAACCGTATAACCGATATTCTCACAAAGGGATATTGAACCATAAACCGACATTCCCACAAAAGAGGGATATTGAACCGTAAAAGTGACATTACCACAAAGGGGCATTGAACCGTACATCCGACATTCCCACAAAGGATATTTGACTATAAATCGATATTTCTAAAAAGGGACATTGAACCGTAAACCGACAAACCCACAAAGGGACATTGAATCAGAATCGACATTCCCACAAAGGGGGACATTGAATCAAAATCGACATCCCACAAAGGGACATTGAACCGTAAACTCGATAATCTCACAAAAGGACATTAAATCAGAAAAACCGACATTCCCACGAGAGGGACATTAAACCGTAAAACTCGACAATCCCACAAAGGGGACATTGAATCAGAAACCGACATCCCCACAAAGGGACATTAAACCGTAAACCCCACAATCCCAAACACGGACATTGAACCGTAAAATCGACATTCACACAAAGGGATATTGAACCGTAAAACCGACATTCTCACAAGGAGACATTGAACCGTAATACCGACATTCCCACAAAGGGACATTAAATTGTAATACCGACAATCCCACAAAGGGACGTTGAATCGTAATAACGACAATCCCACAAAGGGACATTGAACCATAAACCGACATTCCCACAAAGGACATTGAACCATAAAACTGATATTCCCACAAAGGGACGTTAAACCATGAAACCGATATTCCCACAAAGGGACATGAAACCGACATTCTCGATTTACGGTCAATGTCCCTCTGTAGGATTGTCGATTTCATGATTCAATGTCCCTTCTTGGGAATGTCGGTTTTAAGGTTCAATGTTTATTTGAGGAATGTCGATTTTTGGTTCAAGGTCCATTTGAGGGAATGTCGGTTTTACGGTTCAATATCCATGTGTGGGATTGCCGGTTTTATGGTTCAATGTTCTTTTGTAGGAATGTTAGTTTGGAAATGTCGGTTTAAGGTTCAATGTCCCTTTATGGGAATGTCGGTTTAAGTTTCAATGTCCCTTTGTGGGAATGTTGGTTTTACGGTTCAATGTCCTTTTGTGGGAATATCGGTTTTACGATTCAATGTACTTTTGTGGGATTGTTGGGTTTACGGTTCAATGTTCCTTTATGGGGATGTCGGTTTTACGATTCAATGTTCCTCTCGTGGGAATATCGGATTTACGGTTCTATATTCTTTGTGGGATTGTTGAGTTTACGTTTCAATGCCCCTTTATGGGAATGTCGGTTTTACGGTTCGTCCCCTTTTGTGGGTTTGTCACTTGCGGTTCAATGTCCCTTTGTGGAAATGTCGGTTTATGGTCCAATATCCCTTTGTGGGAATGTCGGGTTTACGGTTCAATGTCCCTTTATCGAAATGTTAATTTTACGTTTCAATATCCCTTTGTGGGAATGTCGATTTACTGCTCAATATCCCTTTGTGGGAATATCGGTTATACGGTTCAATGTCCCTTTGTAGGAATGTCGGTTTACAGCTCAATGTCCCTCTCGTGGGAATATCAGCTTTACGATTCAATGTCCCTCTCGTGGAAATGTCGGTTTTACAATTTAATGTCCCTCTGTGGGAATGTCGGTATTACGGTTCAATTTACCTTTCTCGGGAATGTAGATTTATAGTACTATATCCCTTTGTGGAAATGTCGGTTTACGGTTCAATGTTCCTTTGTGGGAATGTCGATTTTACGGTTTAATATACCTTTGTGTGATTGTTGGTTTATGGTTCAATGTCCCTCTCAAGGGAATTTCGGGTTACAATTTAATGTCCCTTTGTGAGAATGTCGAGGTTTACGGTTCAAAGTCCTTTTTGGGAATGTCGATTTCCGATTCAATGTCCCTTTGTGGGATTGTCGGTTTATGGTTCAATATCCCTTTGTGGAATTGCCGATTTTACGATTCAATGTCCCTTTGTGGAAATGTCGGCTTTACGGTTCAATGTCTCTGTGGGAATATCGGTTTTACGGTTCAACTTCCCTTTGTGGGAATGTTGGATTATAGTTCAATGTCCCTTTGTGGGAATGACGATTTTAAGTTTCAATGTCCCTTTATTGGAATATCGTTTTGCGGTTCAATGTCTCTTTGTGGGAATGTCGGTTTACGATTTAATATCTCTTTGTGGGATTGTCGGTTTACGATTCAATGTCCCTTTGTGCGGATATCGGTTTTACGGTTCAATATCCCTTTGTGGGAAAGTCGGTTTATTGTTTAATGTCCCTTTGTGAAAATGTCGGTTTACGGTTTTACAAAGAACATTGAACTATAAACCTCCATTACCACAAAGGGACATTGAACCGTAAAACCGACATTCCCACAAAGGGATATTTAACCGTAAACCGACAATCCCACAAAGGGACATTAAACCTTAAACCGACAATCCCACAAAGGGACATTAAACCGTAAATCGACATTTACACAAAGGGACATTAAACCGTAAACCGACATTCCCACAAAGAGACATTTAAATGTAAAACCCACATTCCCACAAAGAGACATTGAACCGTAAACCGACAATCCCACAAAGGAACATTGAACCGAAAAAACCGACAATCCCACAAAGGGACATTGAACCGTAAACCGACATTCCCACAAATGGATATTGAATCGTAATACAAAGGGACATTTAACCAGAATTTTCTCAAGTTCACTACATGTTAGATCGAAGTAGTTTTGATGAGTTAAAAGAAGTCGAGAGTCAAACTCGAGACTAAGTAAGATGACCAGCTAACTACGAAGAATAGCCGAGGTAAAGATCCAAAGACTAGGCCGATTAGACTAGGAAGAGCTGGATAAGTCACCGAGATCGAAGAAGTAAAGGTCATCGAAGATGAGCTCGGGACAAGTCATCTCAGGAGACAACTATGAAGAGCTCAAACGAGGTCAAGACTAGCCGAGTAGAATAAGAAAAGCAAGTCTTCACCAAGTCACCGCAGACGACTAGAAGCAAGATCGGTGATAGAGAAGCGATTATCAAGATTAAGTTTGTTAAGCGGTTTTGGGTTGTTACAACAAACTAACTGTCTCTCGAGCTTATAAATAGGTCTAGGCACGCTTCTAAAATTAATTAACACTTCAAAGCATTCACATTTACGATTCACAAGTTTCTCTAAAGCACTCACAAAAGTTTTCTAAGAAATTCTCATCAGATTCTAAGTGTTTATAGAACACTCACTTTGTATATCTTCAACACACTCTTGCACCGTAAATTTAGAAATCCCAGGGAAGTTTAGGAGTTGAAGATAGATTTGAAGATTAGAAGATCATCATCGTAAAAGTTGTAATTTGTAAGACTGTAAGTAAGTAAGTATGTAAGTAGTCAAGACCCTTCTTCGAGTTGAAGAAGGAGAATGGATGTAGGATCGCTTAGATCCGAACCAATATAAATTGTTGTGTTCTTTCTTGCTTTCCTTACCTATCTGTTCTTAATTAACTTTCAATCAAATTCAATTTCAAACTCACAATCGGACTCACAATCCAGTTACTTTTGATCCATCAAAGTTTGAGTTTAAATTCATTTTCCGCTGTGTGAACTTTGATATCTTGAAGTGATTTTCTACACTTAATAAGGTTTTAAAATCTATTCAACCCCCTTCTAGATTTTTCCTAGAAGGTTGTCTTAAGTTCTTCATTAAATGCTCAATTCGTGGGACCAATAAGTGGTATCGGAGCGGTGTTAAGTCATTACGATATTGGTTTAAGGTCTTGTTAAGTTTATGAAATTATTTCTGGATTATCTTTATAATTTTCAAACCACTAACCTCGCTGCTAATAAGTTCTTGTTGAGATTCTTTGTTTCATCATGTTGTCTGTGAAAAGCAAGAAGTCCAAGCTTGCACGAGTTTTCAATCGAGAATAATGATTATTGGAAGTTCAGATGGAGAACCATCTAAAGGCAATTCATGATAAGATGGAAGAGGTGCTTGAAGAAGGACCTATTAAATTCTATCATGGAGGAACCCGATGATGGGGACGGCAATAAAGAAACCAGGTCGATCAAGAGAAGAAGAGTGCAGAGTGACCAATGATGAAAGAAAAATTCATAATTTGGACAAAGTTGCTAGGACAGAGATCATTGAAACTTTGAGCAAAGAAAAGTCAAGAGGTGCAAGACGGCTAAGGAGATGTGGGAGACTCTTGCTAGTATATGTGAGGATCGATCAAGTCAAAGAGAACAAACCGCAATCGCATTACATACGTTTGACACATTCAAAATGAAAGAAGGTGAAAGCTGTTGGATGTTAGACTAACAAATCTTCTTAACAAAAGCAGTGATTTGGGTAAAACCTATACTTGAGAAAGAGATCAACAACAAGATTCTAAGGTCTTTAAGTAAAAGGTAGAGAGAAAAGGCCAACATTCTCAAAGCCACACATAATTTGTCCTCAATATCACACCATATCTTGTTTTCTCATCTTAAGGCACTAGAGTATGATATCCAAATCGAAGATGAAGAAGATGATGCTAAGTCTTCAACATCTAGGAAGACGGTTGTGTTTCTTCACCAAGAAGAATCTGAGAAAATCTCTAAGGCATCGATTTATCAATTAAAGAAGAAATGACACTCTTAATGAAATGTTATGAGAGGCTAAAGATGAAGTACAAAAGGAATAAGAGAGATATATCAAGTCGAAGGAGTTACAAGTCGGATAAAGAAGAAAAGAATTCGACAATCATAGAAAGAAGGATCAGCCTAGAAGGCACAAGTCACTAATCGTAAGAGGAGATAATAGTCCTAAGACAGGATAGAGGAGATATATGTTACACATGCAACAAACCTGGTCACTCTGCTATGATTGTCCTCAGTACTCCTAGAGAGAGAGAAGAAAAGAGGAAGAAGCGACATAGAAGGTATGCGGACGAGAGAGCCCTTCTAGGCTGAAAAGGAAGAAGCTCAAGAAACATCATCATCCTCGTCTTCATCCGATTTCGGATCGAGATGATGACATGCATGTCTGATGGCAAAGGAGGTAAACTATTATTCTTCTCTAGATAATGATTGTGATAATTTATACGAATCGATCCTAGTCACTATAAGTAAACTTCTAAAAGACTTGGAAGCTGCTCTATCTCGCATATAAACAGATAGAGACTGAAAATTTTAGTTTAAAGAGTCAAATTCTTAATCTAGCTAAAGTCAATCGGATAAGGGATAGTGAAAAACTAGACTGCTCATTCAAGGGGGAATGTCGGACTAGGACTATCACTAGCATCTCGTCGATAAGACAGATGAGTTGGAAAAAGAATTGAATTCTTTAAAAATAAAATTCTCAAGTATCTGATACGAGAATGAGAGTTATAAAAGAACTAACGAGAGTTAAATCTCAAGTTAGGACTTTTAAATAACACTCGATCCACAATAGATAAGATCTTCAATACTTCACGAAATCTAATGACAAGACGAGGGTTTAGGTTTTGATAGGAATAAAAGGAATGATCCCATAAAACCAAAAGTTTTTGTCAAAGCCACTAAACCAAAAGTATAGACTAGATTTAGTCCTTGGAAACCTAAAGAACTAATCACCTCATCCGACACTTCGAAAAGAAAACACGAGACGAGGAGAGATGCTCCAAAGGCAAAACCAAAGACTTAGACAAAGTCTTATCCTAGAGTATAATAGCTTTGATGGAAGAAGTAAGTCATATCCATTTTTACCAAGGTATAAGACAATCACAAAAGATCGATTAAATAAGATTGATCTTGAAAGTTTTATTTTGGTAGATAGATATGGATGTAAACTTCAATCTATGGTTTTAAGGAATATAGATATCGTTGTCTGGATACCTAAGTGTCAACTTAACATGAAAGGATCCAAATTACAAAGGGTACCTAAGAACTAAATTTGTGATTGCGGGATGACAAGAAGATAGTAGAAAGAGGAGACATTCTTGAGGTCATCCGGTACATTGACGATGGTTGTTCTAAGCATATGACCTATGAGAGACGTCTTCTTTCTAACTATTAGTCCATAGATGGTCCAAGAGTAATGTTTGGAGACAACAATTTTGGACTTACCAAAGGAGTTGGGACATTAATGATAGGAGATATTCAAGTCAATGAAGTCTACTATGTGAAAGGATTGAAGCACAACTTATTATCTGTTTCACAATTTTGTGATAAGGGGTTAAGTGTTAAATTCACTCATAATGTATGCTATATACTAGATGGTATTAATGAAAATATACTATTGGCTGGAGTCGGACAAAGGCAACATTTATGTTGCTAACTTTAGAAGTTGTCCTAAAGATACTTGTCTTGTTGCTAAGAGTTCGAGATGACTTAAGGTGGCTATGACATAAACGTCTTGGCCACTTAAACTTCAAAACTCTTAACAAAATTGCATGGAAATCTTTAGTAAAAGGACTCCCTGATAGAATATTCTCAAAGAACCATGTGTGTGATTCTTGTCAAAAAGGAAAACAGACTAAAGCTTATTTTAAAACAATAAGTAGTCCATCTTGAGAAAGAATTGGAACTTCTTCATATGGATCTTTTGGTCCAGTAACACCTCTCGGCTTGAGTGGAAGAAAATACACTTTGGTAATTGTTGATGATTTTTCAAGATTTACAGGTTATTTTTATATAAGAAGAATGAGGCTATGATCAAGATTCCGTAATTTTTAAAAAAGTTCAAAATGAGAAAGGACTAAGTATTGTTAAGATTAGAAGTGATAAAGACACTGAATTCCTTAATAAGCTTGTTACTAACTACCGTACCTTGAGAATGGCATAGCTTTTGAGACATCGGCCGCACGGACACCACAAAAAATGGAGTAGTTGAAAGGAGAAACGAGGACTGCAGAAAGGCGGCTAGGACAACACTCCTCACGGGTTTTGGGCGGAGGCCATTAATACACTGTTTTGTTCAAAATAAAAGTTTGATTGTTAAGGATAAATGTAAAACCCCTATGAAATTTGGAAGGGAAGATCCCCCAAAATTTCATATTTTCATATATTTAGTTGTAAATGTTTCATTCACAACAATGGTAAATCTCAATTAAAAATTTTTGATGCCAAAATAGCGAGATGGGATATTCTTGGGATACTAATACATATCCAAAGCATACGAGTTTTTAATAAGACACCTTGTGTGTGGAAGAAACTCCACATGTTGTATTTGATGAATCCTCTTTTGAGTTTAGTAAAGCAGATGACATCACAAAGATATCAGACGATCTGAATCGGATGACTATCAAGAAATCGGTTGTAAAGTTCTATGGTCGGAATCGGACTCGGACGAAGAGAAAGAACCAAATTCAAATTAAGAAAAAGAACACGGAAGTTCTTCCTCACCGGTGATCGAACAACCAATGCTACGAGATGATCGGTAGAAACATCTGAAGGTAATCTTGAATCATTTGAAATAGATACTTGAATAAAACTTCATCCATAGTAAAAGATAAGGGTAAGAAAGTAATGTCATATCACCCGGTGAGCAGAGATAATTGGAGATTTAGACTGCTGGTGTCTAGACAATGACCCAACTAAATCAAGATTGTATGTTCGATTGCTATGTGTCATTACTTGAACCTAAGTCTATTATCAAGCGCTAACCGATTCCAACCGGATTAATGCCATGCAAGAAGAACTAAATCGATTTCAAAGACAAGATGTGTGGGAGTTTGTTGAAAGGCCTCATCATCAAAAGTCATTGGAACTAAATGGGTCTTTAATAACAAAAGAGATGAAAACAATATTGTGGTAAGAAATAAAGTCGGACTAGTTGCTCAAGGTTATTCACAATCGGAGGATTGATTATGATGAAACCTTTGCACCGGTAGCTCGTCTGGAAGCCATAAGATTATTTTTAGTTTATGCTACTTTTAAAAGATTCATAGTTTTCGAGATGGATGTTAAGTCGGCTTTTTAATGGAATCTTAGGCGAGGAAGTTTATGTAGAGCAACCTCCGGTCTTTGTCAAAAGAGACAAGGTCTATAGATTAAGGAAAGCTCTATATGGACTTAAACAGGCACCTAGAGTGGTATGATACTTTGTCGATTATTTAATTCAAAATGGTTTTCTAAAAGGTAAAATTGATAGAACTTCGTTTAGAAAAGAATTTGGTAGTGATCTTTTATTAGTTCATTTATGTTGATGATATCATTTTTGGATCAACTAACACATCTTTGTGTGAAGAATTTAGTCATCTTATGAAGAAAGCAGTTTGAAATGTCCATGATGGGAGAAATGACCTACTTCCTTGGACTTCAAGTCAAGCAGACTAAGAAGGAGATATTCATTAATCAAGCCAAATACACAAAAGATCTTATTGAAAAATTTGGAATAGGTACGGTAGAGAAGTGAGATACCTATGATGACAAACTATTCAATGAATCCGGATGAGAAGAGGGAAGACACTTATAAAAGCTGAAATTGGCTCTCTATTATATTTAAATACTAGTAGACCTGATATTTCTTTTGCGGTTGAAGTCTGCGCACGATTTCAAGCTAAACAAAAAAGAAGCCATCTTGAAGCGGCAAAGAAAATTCTTAAATACTTAAAAGGTACTAGTAAATGTTGGATTGTGGTATCCGGTGATGACAATTTTGAGTTGTATGGATACTCAGATTCAGACTTTGGTGGGTGTAAGATAGATAGGAAATCTACATCCGGAACTTGCCAATTTACGGGAAGTAAGCTGATTTCATGGTTGTCTAAAAAGCAAACCTCTGTAGCTACTTCCACAATGAAGCCGAGTATATGACAGTTGGAAGTTGTTGTTCACTTATCTAGATTAGTCAACAACTAAGGGACTATAACATTATCACCAAAGATGTACCAATCTCTTGTGATAGTAATAGTGTCATAGCTATTACCCGAACCAGTCTTACATACCAGATGCAAGCACGTTGACATAAGACATCACTTCATCCGAGATCATGTTGAGAAATGTGACATCATCGAGACTTGAAAAGATTCTCGACGACTTTCAAAGAGTCGATATCTTGACAAAACCATTAGCAGAGACAATGTTCAAAGAATTATCTGTAAAATTAGGATTATTAGATGCTTCTTTAGTCAATCTATAATCTCATCTTATGTTTTTCATTCTTTGTCTCTCTCGATTATTTTACTATGTCTAGAAAGAATTATCGGACTAGATTTGTGTCAAAGGACAATCAGTAGCTGATATCATTGATCTCCTTCTTAGGAATCAAGAATCAAGGATTAGTCATATTGACCTTATCGACTTGATGATTGCTTATCGACATTAGGTAAATTAGACAAGGACACAATAATTGGTGTTTCCTTTAAAACAGTTACTATCTGCATCCTATCGACTTACCACGGCTACTAATGGTTTTAAAGTTTGTGTATCTGCGGGAACAGTAACAGATCGGCTTGAATCTACTAATCTGCTAAAACCTCCTCATCTGTTCACCCCCTCCTCGGTTTCTTCAAAAGCTTGTTTTTCAAACTTACTCTCACAGCTCATCTATTTTAAAATCTTTCGGATGAGTTGTGCCTTGAAAAAAATTCTTTATTTAAAATAATGGCATTAAAATAACTCGAGTCTTGGGAATACTTTGCTTTTCAAAAATCGGACTCGGAGAATTTTTCAAAGCATAAGATAAGATCACCTTTGACCAAGTCCGACAAAACCTAGTCTGAAATAGGAAACCTTTATGCAAAGAAAGGCATATTTTGGCTTACGTCAGTATACTAATTACCTCTGCATAAAGTAACCCTATTAGCCGTTTAATCAGTAGGATAAGCGGTTATTTTTACACAATTCAAGATGCGTTAATGCCACGCCTGAATACGAAGTGGTTTTCTCATTGAGCCGTTGATATTTTTCACGCGCCTTAAACAATCAACGGTTAAAAATTTTCCTGAGATTACCACGTATCATCTTCCAAAAATTTCCCTCTCTCTCTCCTCCCGATTTAAAATCTTACCTTCGTCATTTTGAAAGTTACTTTTACAAATTCCACCCAAATTCTCTGTAAATTCTCTCAAACTCTCAATTAGTTTACCATGGCTTCCTCTTCAAAAACCACCAAAACCTATAAACCTACTTATATATCCACAAATATTTACGGTTTCAAAATGAATGAGGAGATATTCCAAAACAAATTGAAGGCGAGAGATGTATGTAGATTTCGAGACCACAAGAGACATAAAATCGGCAGAGATTCTTCAACTTCTAGAGGCATCTCGATTAAGGGAATTCTTATCTATGAAGTCTCCCGTAACAAAACAGTGGACCTCCTCGGAGCGAGAATTTACGGTAAACATGAGGGATACCCGGGATGGGTTTGATACGATTGTTGATGGAACTGTTCTCTCCTTCACTAAAGAGAACATTGCCGGGATTTTTGATACGTCGATGGATGGAGTGAATCCATTGATGTACAAAGAGGATGTATGGGAAGAGTCCTTTGACCTAATGGCGAGAGTCACCTACGAGAGGGACTCATCGGGATTTGAAGAAGAATTTCTTTGAGAAGGAAGTTTAGGTTGTTGATGACTGTGGTGACAAAATCGGTGCTTGGGGAGCAAAGTTCACATGATGGGCTATCCAAGCCCAGTTGTGCGTTATGAGGAGCCATTACGGATGGAGCTCAAGTGAATTGGGTGGAGTTGCCGATTCACAAATTGAATGAGGAGAAGAAAAGGCTTAGTTTCAAATCATCTGTGAGGGATGGGTGGCAAACTCAAGCAATCGATCTGTTCAATAAGATAACCGTCTTGATAGAAGGATTGAACAGAGCATTTGTAGGTACCAAGAAGTACTCCAAGCGAAAGGGATTCTAAGGAAGAATGAAAGGCTTGGAGGAATTCCAAACTCGGATGATGAATCCGACGCTGCCCGAGAGATCGAGAGGGCAACGGCGGCAGCGGAGGAGGCTAGGAGGCGGCTGTCGAGCCGAGGTTGAGCTGCACTGAGGAGGAGGCGGAGGCGAGGATGTGACTCACAGAGTCCACAGCAGATGAGGCAAAGGTGAGGTACCAAGAAGCGATTGTGGTGCAAGTCCAAGAAGAAGTTGTTGTGGCCCCAAGAGCATCACGAGAGGAAGAAAATGAGGAGGCTGGTAAAGGCTTGATAAGAAGAAGGGGAAGGCTCATTTGCTGCTTATCGAGGACACTTCGGATGAAGAAGAAGAAGAAGAAGAAGCTAAAATCCCACTGGTAAGGAGGCCAAGGAAAGTATCCCAGAGAAGGCTCCTCCAGACGGAAGGATCGAACAAGCAGCCGAGACCACCACTCTTCTACCGGAGGAGGTACCGGTGCTAAAGATAGCAACCAAGGTTGGACAACTTGAAGTTCCTCCCTCCCTAACCAAGGAAGTTGTTCTCTCCCCATTCCCGAGAAAGGTACAAGCTTATCCTTTTCTCCATCTTTATCTCCTGCACCGGTAATGAAGAAGTGCCCCAGCGGCACTTGAAGCCTCTAAAACGAGCCTACCATTCCATCACCCAACCGAGCGATGAAGAGGCAACCCGTGCCGATACCTCGAGCCTCTCGAGCAGCTCCCCCACCACCGAACCAATCCCTCTCCCTCAAGTCCAAACCTCATCTATTCCTACACTCTCTTACTCTCTTCTCCCAACTATCCAAACACACTCTCCTCCCCTCCACCCACTCGTAAAGAACAAACTCCTTCCTCGTCTGATTCCTCATCCGAGGATGACGACAACGACCTTAGCCCTGCATCCGCCATATCCTCTATTCTTGATAAAGTGAAGAAGAAGATAAACTCGGCCTTCAAGAGGAAAATGAAAAAGAGGACACGAGAAGATGGTAGAGGCAAGGATCCGAAACAATGATCGCCGGCATGAGAGAAGTCGAGGTAACTCTGTCTAATAAAATTACATCTATGACTAACTCTGTCTTTGGTGATAAAGTAAAGGCGATGGAGGACGAGATGAAGGCGCTAAGAGAGAAGGTTAAGGGATATAACCAAATGGTGGTGAACGAAATGGCGAAGAGACCAGTCGACTTCAAAATCAAGTGCAACGATCTCAATGCTAAACCCAGACTTGGCTGCTGAAGTTAAAAAGGGAGAAAGAGAAGAGCAAGAGAAGAGACAAGCCCTCACAGTGTGGTCGAGGAGACCGAGGAAAGAGCTAGGCGTAAAGGCCAACACAGTGACACAGGCAGCTAAGGAGGACCTCGGACTCAAGTCGATGAGTTAGCTGCTCTCCAACCGAGGGTAAGTCGGTTGGAGGAAGCACTGAAAGAGGATGAAGAGAAGAGGAAGAAAGATCGGGAAGCTCTGGCTAAACCGAAGGAGTCTGAGCTGAGGATGCCAAGGGAAAAAGTAAGAGGGTAGCGGTGATGAGCCAAGATCGATTGATGTCATTCTTAGAGCTGCTGCCAAGGGTAAAGAGAAAGAGAAGCTGATTATTCAAATCGTTCGAAGAAGCAGTTAAAAGAATCAAAAGAGAGAAAGAGTACTTTCGGGAAGAAGGAGAAGAAGAGGCAGAGGAAAGAGAAGGGGGCCAATGTCTTACGGAGTAGCGCAGAGCGAAAGTAGGCGATTAAAGATCAAAGTGGCGCAAACTTCAGACCTTTTCATACAATGGATGCTCCTCCTAAGGCGGCTTGTGGCAAGTATGAGAATGAGTACAAAGCCAAAAATGCGGAAGGAATGTGGATGTACTACCGGTACATTCTCAAAGCCACGAGGATCAACTCACAAGATCCAGACTTAGCTTGGCATGAGTGGATGGAGAAGATGGATAAAGACCTCTATCATCGGCTCTTTGGAAGAAGCGAGATGTGGAGTTCAATGTCAATCTTATCTCTCCGAACTTTTGAATATGTCATCCCTGCCAAGAAATCGAGATGGATCCCTAGACTGGATTGGGTAAAGGGAATTGTGCAAAGGGCGAGACGGAGTGCGGACTAGCTCGGGAGGAAGACCTCAAGCAACTAAGGAGAAGAGTGTTTAAGCGGGCTAATGGTCCGGAAGAAAATCAATGGGGTGTTTGATAGACTCAGAATTTTCTTTCTCTTATCTTTCTTTTCTATCGGCATCCATTTTTGTAATCTGTAAATATGATATGAATATACTTTGCCTTATCGATCTACCTTGTCTTATTTTTAAGCTTTCTTTCTGCTTTCTAGGAAACTTAAAAAATTTCTAAGTGTTAATCATCTGAGAAAATTTTCATCTCGATTAAAATTTTCTAAAAACTTTTGAGTCTTAAAAAAATTTCTAAGTCCCTAAGACTTAAAATTTTTTTAAGTACTAATCATCTGAAAAGTTTTAATGACTTAAAATTTTTCTTAAAAAAAAATAAAATCTCTATAAAACTTTTCCAAAATTTTTCTAAGTGTGAATTAAGTGCTCTAATTTGAATAAATCTGAATTGAGTGTTAATGTGCTTTAATGTGCCTATCTCGATTATCTTGAATAACTTTTACTAACATCACCGTGAGTGTGTCTATTTCTTGTAGTTTTAACTCCATCAAAAAGGGAGAAATTGTTAGATCGAAGTAGTTTTGATGAGTTAAAAGAAGTCGAGAGTCAAACTCGGACTAAGTAAGATGACCAGATTAACTACGAAGAACAGTGAGGTAAAGATCCGATTAGCTGATCTACTAGGAAGAGGCTGGATAAGTCACCGAGGTCGAAGAAGCAAGGTCATCCGAAGATGAGCTTGAGACAAGTCATCTGAGAAGACAACTATGAAGAGCTCGGACGAGGTCAAGACTAGTTGAGTAGAATAAGAAAAGCAAGTCTTCACCAAGTCACCGCAGATGACTAGAAGCAAGATCACTAATAGAGAAGCGATTATCAAGATTAAGTTTTTAGGCAAATTTGGTTTGTTACAACAAACTAATTGTCTGCATTAGAATAGGTCTAGGCACGGTTCTAAAATTAATTAACACTTCGACATTCACATTTACAATTCACAAGTTTCTCTAAAGCACTCACAAAAGTTTTCAAAGAAATTCTCATCGATTCTAAGTATTTATAGAACACTCACTTTGTATATCTTCAACACACTCTTGCACTGTAAATTTAGAAATCCCAAGAAGTTTAGGAGTTGAAGATAGATTTGAAGATTAGAAGATCATCATCGAAAAGTTGAATTTGTAAGACCGTAAGTAAGTAAGTACGTAAGTAGTCAAGACCCTTCTTCGAGTTGAAGGAGAGTGGATGCGAGATCGGTTAGATCGAACCACTATAAATATTTGTGTTCTTTCTTGCTTTCCTTACTTATTTGTTCTTAATCAACTTTCAATCAAATTCAATTTCGAGACTCACAATCAGTTGCTTTTGATCCGTAAAAGTTTGAGTTTAAATTCATTTTCTGTGTGTGAACTTTGATATCTTGAAATGATTTTCTACACTTAAAAGGTTTTAAAAATCTATTCAACCCCCTTCTAGATTTTTCCTAGAAGGTTGTCTTAAGTTCTTCATTAAATACTCAATTCGTGGGACCAACAAGTGATATCGGAGCGGTGTTAATTTGTTTTGATATTGGTTTAAGGTCTTGTTAAATTTTGAAATTGTTTCTTGATTATCTTCATAATTTTCAAACCACTAACCTCGCTACTAATAAGTTCTTGTAGAGATTCTTTGTTTCATCATGTCGTCTGTGAAAAGCAAGAAGTCCAGAAACTTGTGCGAGTTTTCAATCGAGGAGTATGATTATAGGAAGTTCGGGATGGAGAACCATCTAAAGGCAATTCATGATAGGATGAAAGAGGTGCTTGAAGAAGGACCTATTAAATTCTATCATGGAGGAACCGATGATAGGACGGCGGCGGTGAAACCGAGAGTCGAGACAAGAGAAGAAGAGTGAAGAGGCTGACCAATGATGAAAGAAAAATTCATAATTTGGACCAAGTTGCTAGGACGGAGATCATTGAAACTTTGAGCAAAGATTGGATAGAAAAAATCAAGAGGTGCAAGGCGGCTAAGGAGATGTGGAAGGCTCTTGCTTATGCGCCCGGAATTCGGAAAGTCGACCTTTGAGGTCTGACGTCCTAAACCCGAGTCATCACTTAGTGAACCATAAAATCGAGCCAAAAAATTTCTTTTTAGAAGGCAAAGCTATTCATTTGAGTTGCAGCGGAAGATTTCACAAACACTTATTTAAGGCGTTTGAACCATATTCATAACTAAATGAAGAGATTAATCGTTTGACAAAAGTCACCCGGTGAGTCTAAGGTTCAACTCTCGGGAAAATCGTAGTGACGAGTCTTTAACAAAAATACAAATTCTCATAAAGATATAAAGCGACCCATTTAGATAAAAGGAGAGTGGAAGCGGGTCGTCTATTGCAGCTCCGGGCCTCAATCTCGTGACACGAAAAATATTAGTTATAAGGTGTGAGATAAAATCTCGTGGATGACACTGTCTGTTGTTATACAGATTGACGGAAATCCCAAAATAGTTGAATGTTTTATGCTTTATTCTCATCTTTCGTTATTTACTTCCTTGTTATGGCATTGTGTACATTTGTATAAGGTAATCTTTCGTTATAAAACTTTCATCCTTTAACTTCCGTTCGATTAAGAAATTCATCTTTCTTTAAAAGCAGTTAGTACATAAATATAGCACGTATGAGATGGCACATGATAGTTTCCTATCACATCCGATCTCCGTAATCACATTGTGGAATGACACGTTTACACGTCCGAGACCCGTAATCATCACTACAACATAACTTAGATTATGTAACACCCCAAAATCGTTACCTATTGTGCATAAAGTGTTACCTAATAAGTGTTACCTAATAAGTGTTACCTAATAAGTGTTACAACATGGTGTTACATAAAGTTATTTATGTTGTATTGCATATTGCGGGATGGCACGCTTACACGTCCGAGACCCGTAATCATATGGGAGGGCACATGATAGTTTCCTATCACATCAGGACCGTAAACTTTCATCAATGGGAGGGCACATGATAGTTTCCTATCACATCCGGACCCCGTAAACTTTCATCAATGGGAGGGCACATGATAGTTTCCTATCACATCCGACCCGTAAACTTTCTTCATATGGGAGGGCACATGATAGTTTCCTATCACATCCAGGACCCCGTAAACTTTCATCATATGGGAGGGCACATGATAGTTTCCTATCACATCCGGACCCCGTAAACTTTCATCATATGGGAGGGCACATGATAGTTTCCTATCACATCCGACCCCGTAAACTTTCATCATATCATATAGGGCAGTAAAATAAAGCTCATCATTGGATGATCACACATTTATAAGTTATGAATTCACATGCTTTTAGTGTTTGCATCTTTTAAGAAAATCTGTTTATGTTTGATTCGGGAAAAGCGACAACAGTCCATATAACATTAACTAGCTATACGAGATAGTGTCACCCACTGGAGAACTTTTAAGAGAAAGTTTAACTTCTTGATTGCTTAGGCCTCTCGTACGAAATCTCGGTCTCGGTTCCGACCGTACTCTACCTAGCACAATCCGTATGTTTAGTTCGACAAACCTTTTGTCCATTAGAAACTTAGGTTCTCGATCTTATTGTGTCTCTCTAAGTCTAGACTTCTAGACTTTGGTATTTAGAGGTACTTGTTTCGTTAACCAATCTTATGGATTCAAACCTTTTGGTTTAACGGTATTTTTAGTGTCTTGTCGGTTCAAGGTTCGGGATTTGGGTTAGTTGGTTTTATTCTATTATAAGAAACCAAATACCACATTCATGGAGTATCACCTAAATCGTACATCACATAAGGCATGCTTAGTTTTCTAAAAGTTAAGTAGACTATTGCTCCTAATACTCTACCATTGAAGAAAGTGACACGTAAACATGCATAAATAGAATAAGATACTTAGACTCGTTGGAAAATTATGAAATTTAAGTATGTTGTACATCTTTCAGTGTAGAACAAAGTTTATTAAGGGTTCGAGTTCATTCGAGTTACGGAACTATAGCAGATTTTAAAATAAGGACTCTAAATTTCTGTCTCGGCAAAACAGTGACCTTAAACTTATAAAATCCATAACTCTTTGTAGAAATATCCAGAAATTATGAAATTAAAACATGTGGTGCATTACTCAAATATGAACAACTTTCATTCAGGGACCCAAGCCATTTGACGTACGGATTCTGCCCAGAAAATTTGTGAACATTCAATCCATCGTTTGGCTTGGTTACTGGACATGTCTTACGAGAAAATTCATAACTTATTGGATACTCGTTTAAAAATCACCAAATTTTAGAATATTGTTATAAACAGGTTGTAGGACATCCATGAATTTTCCATAATTTATTACTTAAGCAAAACTGGAAAATAAATTCGTGCAACACAGAATAGCCCTATGCGTCGAACATCGACCAGGTACTCAGAAACGAATTTTATCTAATAAAGTACTAAACGAAAAATTATGATTTTTGACTATGATTTACAACACATCAAGGGAACATCCCAGATTTTTCCTAGAATTTTATAACCATCAGAAAGGGGAGAAATAACAGAAATGAGTCACTGCTCCCAGATTATGCACATTTACGTCACACATATTTCCACGATTTTATTCTCCCTACACAGTGATCAGAAAATTATGAAATTTAAACATGTTGTTCTAGACTTCAAATAATACATCTAGGAATTTTTCCATGATTTTTAAACGGGTGGAAAGGGTCCAAATGAATTTTACAAAACGGGTCAGCAGCTAGGGCATATACTTCGGCAGTTTCATACTTCAAGTATAACTTCACCATTTTGACTCCAAACACCATAATTCCAACTCAAGCACTCCATATAAGATTAAAGCATATCAAAACAAGCTCTTAGGGCTTCCTAAACCATTTTTCCTAAGTCTTCTAAGCTAAGGAGGCATAAGACTAAAAGAAATGGCTAGGAGGCTTACCCTTGGAGAGTTTCTTCTTTGTCTTGAGAGCCCCAAGCTTTTGTTGTGGGAAAATAATGAATGGGCAGCAGCTATTTATAGATGGGAGGAAAAGGGGAGGGGATGGCTGATTGGGCGATGGGGAGGGATTTAGGGAAGGTAGTACACTAAGTAGGGTACTTAGGGTGTGATTTTTGGGCAAAAGGGTACAATGAGCACTATTCCCCCTCTAACTCCCACATGGTTGGTTATTTTTTGGGCAATTGGGCTGTCATTTGGCAGCCCACTCTTTTAATACAATATTGTGATCTCGACGTTGAATTTTCGGTATTTTTCGGTTCGAGTTTCGGCTCAAAATTTATTAAAAGCAGCGATTGGAAAACAAACATTTTCATTAGGGTTTTCTTGAGTGTTTCTCACCTTTAAAGGACTCATTGATCATTATTAAATAAATCCGGATTACGGATGTGAGTTCGAAAAGTATCGATAGATTTTCGGGTTGAAAAACCGTTCGTCGATTGGAGAAAAATTAAAGAAAACCACATAGAATTTAAATCAATCAATAAAATAAATCAAACTTAGAAAATCAAATATAAAACTCTAGGTTTTGGTTTTGGGTTATTAGACTTGCTAGTATATGTGAGGGATCGGACCAAGTCAAAGAGAACAAAGCTGCAATCAATATTACATATGTTTGACACATTCAAAATGAAAGACGGCGAAACCGTTGATCGGTTGGATGTTAGACTAACAAATCTTCTTAACAAAGCAGGTGATTTGGGTAAAACCTATCTTGAGAAAGAGATCAACAACAAGATTCTAAGGTCTTTAAGCAAAAGGTGGAGAGAAAAGGCCAACATTCTCAAAGCCACACAGAATTTGTCCTCAATATCACATCATACCTTGTTTTCTCATCTCAAGGCACTAGAGAATGATATCCAAATCGAAGACGAAGAAGATGAAGGTGAGTCTTCAACATCTGGGAAGGCGGTTGCGTTTCTTCACCAAGAAGAATCTGAGAAAATCTCTAAGGCATCTGATTTATCAATTAAAGAAGAAGTGACACTCTTAACGAAGCGTTATGAGAGGCTAAAGATGAAGTACAAAAGGAATAAGAGAGATAGATCAAGCCGAAGGAGTTACAAGTCGAGATAAAGAAGAAAAGAATTCAAACAATGATAGAAAGAAGGATCGGCCTAGAAGGCATAAGTCACCAATCGAGAAGAGGAGATAATAGTCCTAAGACAGGATAGAAGAGACATATGTTACACATGCAACAAACCTGGTCACTACAACTATGATTGTCCTCAAGTGACTCCTAGAGAGAGAGAAGAAAAGAGGAAGAAGCGAGATAGAAGGTATGCGAGACCGAGAGAGCCCTTCTAGCTGAAAAGGAAGAAGCTCAAGAAACATCATCATCCTCTTCTTCATCCGATTTCGGATCGGATGATGACATTTGTCGATGGCAAAGGAGGTAAACTATTATTCTTCTTGAGATAATGATTGTGATAACTTATCTAAATCTGATTCTAGTCTTATAAGTAAACTTCTAAAAGACTTGGAGACTGCTCTATCTGCATATAAACGAGATAGAGTAGAAGATTTTAGTTTAAAGAGTCAAATTCTTAATCTAACTAAATTCAATCGGACAAAGGATAGTGAAAAACTAGACCGCTCATTCAAGGGGAATGTCGGACTAGGACTATCACTAGCACCTCGTCCGATAAGGCAGATGAGTTGAAAAAATAATTGAATTCTTTAAAAATAAAATTCAAGAGTATTTATTCGAGAATGAGAGTTATAAAAGAACTAAGAGAGAGTTAAATCTCAAGTTAGGACTTTTAAATAACACTCGATCCACAATAGATAAGATCTTCAATACTCTGTCCTTGACTCTCTCCCTCACACTTAAATCTTTGCTTGTCCTCAAGCAACAATAATACACCGAGAAGAGAAAATAATTCAAGACAAGGAAGGGAAACACACGATTAACGTGGTATTGTTGGTGTTGGTGTTGGTCTTGAATAGAGCGCAACAGGCGTCCGAGAGGCAGCGGTGGTAGGCTGAAATGAGATATAGTTGCACGGTATGATCCAATTTTCTAATTATTTCCAACGAGAAGCTTCTCCATAACCGAGATTAGTGTATTAAAAAAGCACACGGAAAAGGGGGTAAAAACACGTGAGAATGAACAAAAAGAACACACACAAAACAACGAATATACGAAAATACTAAGAAAAATAACGGAAAAATAAGCTTCACAAAAGAACAAGTAAAAGACAAAGAAAATAAATTCTCAATATTCCCCGCCAACGACGCCAAAATTTAGTGTACTTGTCGCGGCACCCAAAAATAATATTTATAATTCGCCTTAACGAATACACTACTATGTAGTAGGATATGTAAGAGGTTGATCCCACAGAGAATATGAAAATTATTTAAATTGTCTCATTATAATAGAAAAGGCTCGGAAGAAAGCTAAGGATCATTCTCAAGCAACACGAAGGAATTGACTTTCTATTACAAGAAATAAGCTTATAAGTTGAAGAAGAAAGCTAAGGATCATTAGCAAGTAATGTGATACTGAGACATCAAGCTGCAAGAGAAAATTAGTTTTTATAAAAGAAGAAAAATGGGGTCAAGTGCCGGCTAAACGTCACCGCAAGCTAAAAGAACTCCATCCTTGTTTCACCTACTTCTAAATGCCAACTCTATTTAAACATATTAGAAGCAAAACTTCTACTACAAAATATGCAAAAGTGCCTAGATACATTTAAAAAGCTAAACAACGCTTTCTTACAATTAACTTACCATAAAGCGATATTTATGCATCACTTTGATTGTTTCTCTTCTCTTACTCTCCATGCTCATACTAGCAAGGGCATCAATATTAAAAAATTGCCCAACAATATTTAAGTTTATCCAGGCAAGTATATTTTGTATCATCTTAAGCTTCAACGCTTTAGGGATTTGGTTAATCAATAACCTAAATGAGCGGGATGAGAGTACATGCTTTTAACACGGTAGCAAAATGACGACGCAATTAGTGCACCAATTAGGCAAAATGCATTTTTATATCTTATAACTATTCCTGTCTATGATTTTCGTCCGCATAACTTTCAAATTTAAAGAATCGTCAGTTAACTTACATATTTTTTTGGTTTTGGTCCTATGAACTATTATAGTAGGAGAAATAACCGGTTAGATGACATGTCATCTATATTTAAATTTTTTAAAAAAACAGCGTTATTGATGTTTCACTCATTTTTTAGAGTTTATTATAATGTTTTTATTTTTTTGTCAATTTATCCACTAAAATATTAATTTTCTATGTCAATTCAATTCAATTTATTTTATATTTTATTTTATTAGTTGAAAGGCATATGTGTAAATTTTAAAAGTAAAATTGTTTATTTGTTAAAACAAATAGTTTGAGGTCCAATTTTTACCTAATACATTAGTTCGGGTTCCAATTTGTGCACGAAACATTAGTTCAGAGTCCAATTTGTACCGACACACTAGTTGAGGGTCCCAAATGTACTTTATCCCTATTTTAATTTCTAAATTGTGATTTTTTTAACTTCTAAATTGTGATTTTGGGTTTGTGATTGTTTGTTGCTTTGAAATCCCTTAATTTTCTAGTGTTAATCCCTAATTGTGATTTTGGGTTTGTAATTCTCATGCTAATAATGATATTGGTGTGAATCAAATTTCAATTGTTTAGTTTGTTTTGGAAAATCTAAGCAACAAGATTATGTGTTTGTTTTGGGAAATCCAAGCAACAAGATACTTGGGTTTGTCTGGTGGGATTCAAACCATGCTTGGGATTAGTTTGGATTTCCCAGAAATTCAACAAGTAACTCAAACCAAATTCAAAACAGGAATTTCGAGATTAGTTTAGATTTTCCAAAATGTCTTTGAGTTTTTTAATAGCAACAAGAAGCTATTTTTTTTTTAAAAAAAAAAGCGAGATCTTGATTTTGGAATTAGTTTTATATTTGTTTTGAAATTTTATTAGAAGAGGCCAGGAGGAGGTTTTTCTTGTTTCTAGAAATTGATGACATTGATGGCGAGCTCGATAGAGGTTCCTGAGGAGGAACATGGGAGGGGTGATTGAGGGGATGTTATTCCCACTTTAGGAGCAGGTGAGAGTGATTGAGAGGAGGCCACATCACTTTTATCCTCCATCTGGATTTTTTCAATTAATTTTTTTTTAAAAAAAAATTGAGGCCACATCACTTTTACCGGTTAGTTCACCTGCTATAATAGGTCATAGGACCAAAACTAGAACAATGTTCAAGTTAAAGGACGATTTTCAAAATTTAAAAGTTATTAGGATGAAAACCATAAATACAGAAAGTACTAGGACAAAAAGGTGCATTTTCCCCACTAATTACATGGTGCAACTAGTGTACCCAAGTGTTACTCTAATAAGCATGACTATCTCAAGAAAATTATTCGTAGACTAAGAGAACAGATTTCACTTGTGATTATGGTTTAGCAATTTGGATTTTGGGTCCACTTTACTTTTACTGCACAAACCGTATGTAAGGAAACACATTTCTCTTATGACATGCTACTTGAAGTGTTGTAAAGTAGCTTGTAGGATATAGAATGTGGTACAATTTTCTAAGCATCAAACAACTATCAAATGATGGATTAAGTTGAATACCTTAGCAAGTGTATTTCTTTGACAAAGGTGCGATGACCATGATATCGGCCCATTTACGGAGCTCAATGTGGAGCACATGATCACCTATTATTTTCCGAGGTGGACCATTCATCCTCATCAATGTAAAGCATATCATCGGGTATCGCGGCTCTGTCTACAAAATGGAGTGATGCACAGGTACAAGCCGCTTTGACTTACGCCCTCGAAAAAACAATGACAAAGATTAGCATATTTTATTGCGGCAACACTTCCACTGGAAGCAAGCGAGGATACAGGGTCTCCTGGGAGTGGGAGGTCGACTTGATATAAACTCATGTCCGTATTCTCATGTTGTGCCATAGCACTGTTCATTTTCCAATAACAACAATATCAATTAAATACCAACTTTATTAAGCACAAGGTGGAGAAGAATGTTAGGAAAGAAGATGCTTAGCTACCAAAGTTTGGCAACAATCTATTGATAACTTAGCTCGGTTGAATAAGAGAACCTTGGGGACGAAATGCTATTTCAAGCTCATTTCTCCACCCGCTCCATAAAAGTCATAAAAACAAAAACACAAAAGGAGCATAAAAGACAAAAGAAAGAAAAGATGTACGCTCATGTTCTGCATAGTGCCAAAAATTCCATCTAAGAATGGGGAAAACAATATGATGTTGCAGAGTTAAATCGAAAATTCCCCTCCTTGAGAATGGGGGTAAAGCGATGCTCAATACAAGAATTTTGGAGGAAAAAAAAGGAAATTCCATTCGTAAAAAGCGAGTTTACTTTGATAAAGCATTTGTTTCAAATTCTCCCCAATAAACATAGGTAAATTATAAGCGAGGATTTTCACTCATGTTTGATATAGCGTGAGAAAAAGCGATGAAAGTGCATTGCTTTTCTCACCATGCCAACACAAACAGATTAAGCATGTAAAGAAAATATGAATCATGAACCACCTGGGTTTACGGATCTTCATTAATCTGCACCAATTGTAATTGATCTAGATATCTGGTCATTTTCCCAAAGCGACTTCTGCGACCACTTGGGACATCATCCCCCACCAAAATAGATACAAATATACTTTCTTTCATGAGAGAAGGTATCTTCAACAATTTCCTAGATAAAACTTCGTAGCGAGGATTTAGGGCTCTCAATATCAAATTCAACATACACTCCAAACCCAAGAATTCAAGCAAAACAAAAACATTACATAATTACATTAGATCATTCCTAACAAAACAAGAACTGTGAACCTAACAATTAGGTACTGCAGTTGACAAACTAATGAAGAAGAAGCGAATTAATTCTCCAACAAGAAAATTAACTAGCGAGATAAAAGAGAGTGGATATGAGCTGAGATACACAATCGACGCAATTAAGATTAACGTCGACACACCTAACAATTCACAAAAATCACCGACAAAAGAAAATAACCGTAGCATCCAAGAAAATAAAAACTCGAAAAAAAAAGAGAGAAATGATTAAATAGCTTCAAATGGAAGTACCTTAGATCAATGATTTTGCCAAATCCACGGTTGTAATAGGAGAGTGAAGGAAGAGGGCAAATTTTCAGCAACTTCATTTCTTTCCAAAAGACTTGTAACGATCATACAGTGATCCATAAACCGTGAAAATGCTTCACCGAAGATCACGATCTTGTTCCTCAACATGTCCCCTTAATGCTGAGGCAGCTCCATCCTACATATTAAATTAATTTAGGTCGAACAATAACTAATGTTCCGTTAAACGGCATTAAGCGATTAATTTCGTGACAAAATCATCCAAATAGAGAACTTATTACCAATTATTGGCCATTAAAGTGGAATTTAATTAATCCAACAAAATGGCACGTGGGCCTTATGCCTTGCATTTCCTTTAACAAGATTTCGTAAACAAAATAATCCAAAATAGAACTTATTACCAATTCTTAGCCAATAAAATTTGAATTTAAGTTAATTCAACCAATAAAAAATAAGGGAAAGGATGTCGAAAATATATTTTTAAGACCTTGGGATTGCCATAGGTCATTCTCGTAGGATGCCTAGTAGGTTTTGCATATGCGGTAGTAGTAAATAGACAAATTAGAAAACATAAACTTAAATTAAGTAATTATAAACACATCAGGTTGCAAACAAGCGACGCAGCTTTACATTCGTTCAAGTAACCAAGAAGAAATCAACACTACTCCTAAATTAAAAACAAGCAATAAAAAACCAAGCCCCGTACAACCCGTGGGTTTCGCGCCTATCATTTTCTTTAACGAGAATTCCAGCGAAAAGAGAACTAATTGTCAATTCTTGGCCAACAAAACACTATTTAGGATAATACAGCCAAGAAAAAATAAGGAAAGAACAAAATTTGGAAAATATATTTTTCGGACCTTGGGATTGCCTCGGGTGCATAGGTCGGCAAGGACTACAATCAATCTTCATGTTCTCACAAACTTCGCATGCATCGACACAAAGCAAAATTTAACCAGAATTTTCTCAAGTTCACTACAAGACAACTACATTTTTCATACATACTCTCGACTCATCATCGGTCATTAGCTTTTCAAAAATACCAAATTTCAACTAATCTAAACAAAATCAGCATGCTAAATTCACACCAATCAATACCAAAAAAAAAAAAATTAGTCCCTATTTTAATCTAAACACATGCCTTGACTCTCTCCCCCACACTTAAATCTTTGCTTGTCCTCAAGCAACAATAATATCTTGAGAAGAGAAAATAATTCAAGACAAGGAAGGGAAACACACGATTAACGTGGTATTGTTGGTGTTGAATAGAGCGCAATGACGTCCGGAGATGGCGGTGGTGGGTGAAATGAGATATAGTTGTATGCGGTATGGTCTAATTCTCTAATTAACGAGAAACTTCTCCATAACCGAGATTGGTGTATTCAATGAAGCACCTGAAAAGGGGTAGATACACGTGAGAATGAACAAAAAGAACACACACAAAAATAATATAATATAAAAAATTAAAAAAACTAGGAAAAAAATGAACTGCTTAAATATCGCCGCTACCCAAAGGTCAAAATTGCGTAGAAAATTACAGCGACACACGAAATTCACGGGGATTACGGAGATTGAAAAAAACAACGAATATACGAAAATACTCGGAAAAATAACAAAAATAAGCCTCACAAAAGAACAAGTAAAAGACAAAGAAAATAAATTCTCAATATTCCCGGCAACGGCGCCAAAATTTGGTATCTTTGTCGCCGGCTCCCAAAAATAATATTTATAATTCACCTTAACAAATCCACTACTATGTAGTAGGATAAGTAAGGGTTGATCCCACAGGGAATATGAAAATTATTTAAATTGTCTCATTATAATAGAAAAGGCTCGGAAGAAAGCTAAGGATCATTCTCAAGCAACAAGAAGGAATTGACTTTCTATTACAAGAAATAAGTTTATAGGTTGAAGAAGAAAGCTAAGGATCATTAGCAAGTAATATGATCTGAGACATCAACTGCAAGAGAATATTAGTTTTTATAAAAGAAGAAAAATGGGGTCAAGTGCCGGCTAAACGTCACCGCAAGCTAAAAGAACTCCATCCTTGTTTCGCCTACTTCTAAATGCCAATCGTATTTAAACATATTAGAAGCAAAACTTCTACTACTAAAATATGCAAAAGTGCCTAGATACAGCCAAACAACTCTTTCTTACAACTAACTTACCATAAAGCTGATATTTATGCATCACTTTGATTGTTTCTCTTCTCTTACTCTCCTTGCTCATACTAGCAAGGGCATCAATATTAAAAATTTGCCCAGCAATATTTATGTTTATCCAGGCAAGCATATTTTGTATCATCTTAAGCTTCAACGCTTTAGTGATTTGGTTAATCAATAACCTAAATGAGCGGGATGAGGGTACATACTTTTAACACAAAGCTGACAAAATGACGATGCAATTGGTGACGATGCAATTAGTGCACCAATTAGGCAAAATGCTTTTTTATATCCTATAACTATTCTTGTTTATGATTTTCGTCCGCATAACTTTCAAATTTAAAGAATCGTCCGTTAACTTACATATTTTTTTGGTTTTAGTCCTATGGCACTGTTATAGCAGTGAACTAACCGGTTAGATGACATGTTATCTATATTTAAATTTTTTTAATAAAAAGCGTTATTGATGTTTCACTAATTTTTAAGAATTTATCATAATGTTTTTAATTTTTTTGTCAATTTATCCACTAAAATATTAATTTTCTATGTCAATTCAATTCAATTTATTTTACATTTTATTTTATTAGTTGAAAGGCATATGAGTTCAATTTTAAAAGTAAAATTGTTTATTTGTTAAAAAAATAGTTTGAGGTCCAATTTTTACCTAATACATTAGTTCGGGTTCCAATTTGTGCCTGAAATATTAGTTCAGTGGTCCAATTTGTACTGACACACTAGTTGAGGGTCCCAATGTACTTTATCCCTATTTTAATTTCTAAATTGTGATTTTGGGTTTGTGATTGTTTGTTGCTGAAATCCCTTAATTTTCTAGTGTTAATCCCTAATTGTAATTTTGGGTTTGTAATTCTCGTGCTAATAATGATATTCGGTGTGAATCAAATTTCAATTGTTTAGTTTGTTTTGGGAAATCTAAGCAACAAGATTATGTGTTTGTTTTGGGAAATCCAAGCAACAAGAAACCGGGTTTGTTTGGTGGGACTCAAACCATGTTTGGGATTAGTTTGGATTTCCCAGAATTCAACAAGTAACTCAAACCAAATTCAAAACAGAATTTCTAAGATTAGTTTAGAATTTCCAAAATGTCTTTGGGTTTTTAATAGCAACAAGACGCTGTATTTTTTAAAAAAAAAAGCGAGGATGCTGATTTTGGAATTAGTTTTATATTTGTTTTGAAATTTTATTAGAAGAGGACAGGGGGAGGTTTTTCCTATTTCTAGAAATTGATGACATTGATGGCGAAGCTCGATAGATGTTCTGAGGAGGAACATGGGAGTGTGATTGAGGGATGTTATTCCCACTTTAGGAGCAGTGAGAGTGATTGAGAGGAGGCCACATCACTTTTATCCTCCATCTGGATTTTTTCAATTAAATTTTTTTAAAAAAATTGATGCCACATCACTTTTACCGGTTAGTTCAATCGCTATAATAGGTCATTGGACCAAAACCAGAACAATGTATAAGTTAAAGGACGATTTTCAAAATTTGAAAGTTATTAGGACGAAAACCATAAATAGGGAAAGTAATAGGACAAAAAGTGCATTTTCCCCACCAATTACATAGTGCAACTAGTGCTCCCAAGTGTTACTCTAATAAGCATGACTATCTCAAGGAAATTATTCAGAGACTAAGAGAACAGATTTCACTTGTGATTATGGTTTAGCAATTTAGGTTTCGGGTCCACTTTACTTTTGTGCACAAACAGATGCAAGGAAACACATTTCTCTTATGACATGCTAATTGAAGTGTTGTGAAGTAGCTTGTAGAATATAGAATGTGGTAAGTTTTTCTAAACATCAAACAACTATCAAATGATGGATTAAGTTGAATACCTTGGCAAGTGTATTTGTGACAAAGGTGCGATGACCATGATATCAGCCCATTTACGGAGCTCAATGTTGAGCACATGATCACCCATTATTTTCCAGGTGGACCATTCATCCTCATTAGTGTAAAGCATTACATCATCGGGAATCGCGGCTCTGTCTACAAAATGGAGTGATGCACAGGTACAAGCCGCTTAGACTTACGCCCACTAGAAAAACAATGACAAAGATTAGCAATTTTTATTGTACCAACACTTCTACTGGAAGCAAGCGAGGATACGGGGTCTCTTGGGAGTGGGAGGTCCGACTTGATATAAACTCATATCCGTATTCCCATGTTGTGCCATAGCCTGTTCATTTTCCAATAACAACAATGTCAATTAAATACCAACTTTATTAAGCACAAGGTGGAGAAGAATGTTAGGAAAGAAGATACTTAGCTACCAAAGTTTGCCAACAATCTATTGATAACTTAGCTCGGTTGAATAAGAGAACCTTGGGCGAGGAATGCTATTTCAAGCTCATTTCTCCACCCGCCCCATTAAAGTCATAAAAACAAAAACACAAAAGGAGCATAAAAGATAAAAGAAAGAAAAGACGTACGCTCAATTTACGTAAAGTGCCAAAAATTCCATCTAAGAAGTGTAAATGGGGAAAAGAATATGATGTTGCAGAGTTAAATCGAAAATTCCCCTCCTTGAGAATGGGGGTAAAGCTGATGCTCAATACAAGAATTTTGGAGGAAAAAAGGAAATTCCATTGGTAAAAACATTTTACTTTGATAAAGCATTTGTTTCAAATTCTCCCCAATAAACATAGGTAATTTATAAGCGGGATTTTCACTCATGTTTGATATAGCGTGAGAAAAACGATGAAAGTGCATTGCTTCTCTTACCATGCCAACACACAAACAGATTAAGCATGTAAAGAAAATATGAATCATGAATCACCGGGTTTACGGATCTTCATTAATCTGCACCAATTGTAATTGAACTAGATCTCTGGTCTTTTACCCAAACAACTACTGCGACCATTTGGGACATCATCCCCCACCAAAATAGATACAAATATACTTTCTTTCATGAGAGAAGGTATCTTCAACAATTTCCTAGATAAAACTTCGTAGCAAGATTTAGGGCTCACAATATCAAATTCAACATACACTCCAAACCCAAGAATTCAAGCAAAACAAAAACATTACATAATTACATTAGATCATTCCTAACAAAACAAGAGAACTGTGAACCTAACAATTACGTATCTTTGTGACAAACTAATGAAGAAGAGCGAATTAGTTTTCCAACAAGAAAATTAACTAGCAGATAAAAGAGAGTGGATATGAGCTCAGCTACACAATAGGCGTAATTAAGGTTAACGTCGACACACCCAATAATTCACAAAAATCGCCGACAAAAGAAAATAACCGTAGCATCCAAGAAAATAAAAACTCAAAAAAAATGATTAAGTAGCTTCAAATGGAAGTACCTTAGATCAAAGATTTTGCCAAATCCACAGTTGTAATAGGAGAGTGAAGGAAGAGGGCAAATTTTCAGCAACTTCATTTCTTTCCAAATGACTTGTAACGATCATACAGTGATCCATAAAGCGTGAAAATGCGTCACCGAAGATCACGATCTTGTTCCCAACATGTCCTCTTAATGCCGAGGCAGCTCCATCCTACATATTAAATTAATTTTGGTCGTAACAATAACTAATGTCCCGTCAAACGATTAATCGATTAATTTCGGTGACAAAATCATCCAAATAGAGAACTTATTACCAATTATTGGCCATTAAAGTGGAATTTAATTAATCCAAAAAAATGGCACGTGGGTCTCACGCCTTGCATTTCCTTTAACAAGATTTCAAACAAAATAATCCAAAATAGAACTTATTACCAATTCTTAGCCAATAAAACTTGAATTTAAGTTAATCCAACCAATAAAAATAAGGGAAAGAATGTTGAAATTATATTTTTAAGACCTTGGGATTGCCATAGGTCATTTTGTAGGATGCCCCGTAGGTTTTGCATATGTAGTAGTAGTAAATAGACAAATTAGAAAACATAAACTTAAATTAAGTAATTATAAACACATCAGTGCAAAACAAGTGCAATGTCATTGAAAAATCTAGGCCCCAAACGACTTCGCGATCACTTGGTTAAATCTAGGTCCTTTCATATAAAACAAGTGCAATGTCATTGAAAAATAGTAACTCATGAAATCCGGACTAAGTATCAAGTTTTAGAAGAAATGTAGACACTCAAAATCACCTATGATTGATCATTAATTCATCAAGTTGATAACTCTTAATTGTAACTTCATTTTCCCTTTGATTGTTTCATCAAGTCTGAATAATTCAATCGAACTTTGCATTTTAGAGTACCCGCTTTCTCCATTTTTTTCTTTTTTTTTACTTTTCTTCTTACGAGAGTCACAGCCTCCACTCCATCTCCGTGTTTTAGCTTTTTCGACTCGGCCCAAAATAGGCACTGTTTCTTTGCGGCTTCACTCTATCTTCGGGTTCGGCATTTTTGTCTCAAATTTCAGAGACGGGCAGCTGTTTCAGCCTCTCTTTTTTTTTTTCCTCGACTCAACTCCAATTTATTTTCCTCCGATCCTCATCAATTTATTTACTCCCTCTGTCCCACTGTTTGTTTTCCATGATTGACTTTTTAACGGTTTTTGTGTGAGAATTATTTCATAGTAATATATGTACAAAAGTTATATTATATGAATGATATGAATTATCTCAACTAACATATCATTCATATAATACAACTTTTGTACACATATTACTATGAAATAATTCTCATACAAAAACCGTTAAAAAGTCAATTGTGAAAACATTGTGAGATAGAGGGAGTATTTTTTCCCAACCTTAAGGGTACATCATAACGCATTATCCAATCAAATCATCAACCAACTACTTTAATATGGGAAAATAAGATGCACAATTTAGAATCACTCCTCAATTCATTAATTCACTTTCACAAGTTCAATCGAAGTCTACAATCAATCTTCATTTTCTCACAAACTTCACATGCATCGACACAAAGCAAAATTTAACCAGAATTTTCTCAAGTTCACTACAACACAATGATACTAAATTTTTCATACATACTCTCGACTCATCGTCGCGGTCATTAGCTTTTCAAAAATACCAAATTTTCAACTAATCTAAACAAAATCAGCATGCTAAATTAACACCAATCAATACCCAAAAAAAAAAAAAAAAAAGTCCCTATTTTAATCTAAACACATGCCTTGACTCTCTCCCCACACTTAAATCTTTGTTTGTCCTCAAGCAACACTAATACACCGAGAAGAGAAAATAATTCAAGACAAGGAAGGGAAACACCTGATTAACGTGGTATTGTTGGTGCTTGAATAGAGTGCAACAGACGTCCGGAGACGGCAATGGTAGCTGAAATGAGATATAGTTGCACGGTATGGTCTAATTCTCTAATTATTTCCAACGAGAAACTTCTACATAACCGAGATTAGTGTATTCAATGAAGCACCTCGAAAAGGGGTAGAAACACGTGAGAATGAACAAAAAGAACACACACAAAAAAATATAAAATTAAAAAAAAAAAGCTGGGAAAATGAATCGCTTAAATTTCATCACTTTCTGGTGACACTGGGTCGCCGGGTCAAAATTGCTGAAAATTACAGCGACACACGAAATTCACGGGGATTACGGGATAAAAAAACAATGAATATACGAAAATACTCGGAAAAATAACAGAAAAATAAGCCTCACAAAAGAACAAGTAAAAGACAAAGAAAATAAATTCTCAATATTCCCGGCAACGGCGCCAAAATTTGGTGTCTTTGTCGACACAAAAATAATATTTATAATTCGCCTTAACGAATCCACTACTATGTAGTAGGATAAGTAAGGGGTTGATCCCACAGGAATATGAAAATTATTTAAATTGTCTCATTATAATAGAAAAGGCTCGGAAGAAAGCTAAGGATCATTCTCAAGCAACACGAAGGAATTGACTTTCAATTACAAGAAATAAGTTTATAGGTTGAAGAAGAAAGCTAAGGATCATTAGCAAGTAATATGATGCGTACATCAACCGCAAGAGAAAATTAGTTTCTATAAAAGAAGAAAAATAGGGTCAAGTGCGAGCCTAAACGTCACCGCAAGCCAAAAGAACTCCATCCTTGTTTCGCCTACTTCTAAATGCCAACTCTATTTAAACATATTAGAAGCAAAACTTCTACTACAAAATATGCAAAAGTGCCTAGATACAACTAAAAGGTAAACAACGCTTTCTTACAATTAACTTACCATAAACCGATATTTATGCATCACTTTGATTGTTTCTCTTCTCTTACTCTCCTTGCTCATACTAGCAAGGGCATCAATATTAAAAAATTGCCCAGCAATATTTATGTTTATCCAGCAAGCATATTTTGTATCATCTTAAGCTTCAACGCTTTAGTGATTTGGTTAATCAATAACCTAAACGAGCGAGGATGAGGGTACATACTTTTAACACAAAGACAAAATGACGATGCAATTAGTGCACCAATTAGGCAAAATGCGTTTTTATATCCTATAACTAATCCTGTTTATGATTTTCGTCCGCATAACTTTCAAATTTAAAGAATTGTCTGTTAACTTACATATTTTTTTGGTTTTGGTCATATGACCTGTTATAGCAGTGAACTAATCTGGTTAGATGACATGTCATCTATATTTAAATTTTTTTTTAAAAAAGTGTTATTGATGTTTCACTCATTTTTTAGAATTTATCATAATGTTTTTAATTTTTTTGTCAATTTATCCACTAAAATATTAATGTTCTATGTCAATTCAATTCAATTTATTTTATATTTTATTTTATTAGTTGAGGCATATGTGTTCAATTTTAAAAGTAAAATTGTTTATTTGTTAACAAAAATAGTTTGAGGTCCAATTTTTACCTAATACATTTGTTCGAGTTCCAATTTATACGAAACATTAGTTCAGGTCCAATTTGTACCGACACACTAGTTGAGGGTCCCAATTGTACTTTATCCCTATTTTGATTTCTAAATTGTAATTTTGGGTTTGTGATTGTTTGTTGTGATATCCCTTAATTTTCTAGTGTTAATCCCTAATTGTGATTTTGGGTTTGTAATTCTCGTGCTAATAATGATATTCGTGTGAATCAAATTTAAATTGTTTAGTTTGTTTTGGGAAATCTAAGAAACAAGATAATGTGTTTGTTTTGGGAAATCCAAGCAAAAAGATACCGGGTTTGTTTGGTGGGATTCAAGCCATGCTTGGGATTAATTTTGGATTTCCCAGAATTCAACAAGTAACTCAAACCAAATTCAAAAAAAGAATTTCTGAGATTAGTTTAGATTTTTCAAAATGTGCTGGGTTTTTTAATAGCAACAAGACGCTGCTTTTTTTTAAAAAAAAAAAAAAGCAGGATGCTGATTTTGGAATTAGTTTTATATTTGTTTTGAAATTTTATTAGAAGAGGCCAGTGGAGGAGGATTTTTTGTTTCTAGAAATTGATGACATTGATGGCGAAGCTCGATAGAGGTTCCCGAGGAGGAACATGGGAGGGTGATTGAGGGGTCAATTATTCCCACTTTAGGAGCAGGTGAGAGTGATTGAGAGGAGGCCACATCACTTTTATCCTCCATCTGGATTTTTTCAATTAAATTTAAAAAAAAATTGATGCCACATCACTTTTACCGGTTAGTTCACTCGCTATAATAGGTCATAGGACCAAAACCGAACAATGTTTAAGTTAAAGGACGATTTTCAAAATTTGAAAGTTATTAGGCGAAAACCATAAATAGGGAAAGTACTAGGATAAAAAGTGCATGTTCCCCACAAATTACATGGTGCAACTAGTCCACCCAAGTGTTACTCTAATAAGCATGACTATCTCAAGGAAATTATTCAGTGACTTAAGAGAATGTATTTTCACTTGTGATTATGGTTTAGCAATTTGGGTTTCGGTCCACTTTACGTTTGTGCACAAACCGTATACAAGGAAACACATTTCTCTTATGACATGCTACTTGAAGTGTTGTGAAGTAGCTTGTAGGATATAGAATGTGGTACATTTTTCTAAGCATCAAACAACTATCAAATGATGGATTAAGTTGAACACCTTGGCAAGTGTATTTGCTGACAAAGGTGCGATGACCATGATATCAGCCCATTTACGGAGCTCAATGTTGAGCACATGATCACCCATTATTTTCCAGGTGAACCATTCATCCTCATCGGTGTAAAGCATTACATCATCGGGAATCGCAGCTCTGTCTACAAAATGGAGTGATGCCCGGTACAAGCAGCTTTGACTTCGCCCACTCGGAAAAACAATGATAAAGATTAGCAAATTTTATTGCAGCAACACTTCCACCGAAAGCAAGTAGGATACGGGGTCTCTTGGGAGTGGGAGGTCCGACTTGATATAAACTCATGTCCGTATTCCCATGTTGTGCCATAGCCTGCTCATTTTCCAATAACAAAGAATGTCAATTAAATACCAACTTTATTAAGCACAAGGTGGAGAAGAATGTTAGGAAAGAAGATACTTAGCTACCAAAGTTTGCCAACAATCTATTGATAACTTAGCTCGAGTTGAATAAGAGAACCTTGGGCAAGGAATGCTATTTCAAGCTCATTTCTCCACCCGCCCCATAAAAGTCATAAAAACAAAAACACAAAAGGAGCATAAAAGATAAACGAAAGAAAAGATGTACGCTCATGTTCTCGCAAAGTGCCAAAAATTCCATCTAAGAAGTGTAAATGGGGAAAAGAATATGATGTTGCAGAGTTAAATCGAAAATTCCCCTCCTTCGTAATGGAGGTAAATCGATGCTCAATACAAGAATTTTGGAGGGAAAAAAGGAAATTTCATTCGTAAAAGAGCAATTTACTTTGATAAAGCATTTGTTTCAAATTCTCCCCAATAAACATAGGTAAATTATAAGCGGGATTTTCACTCGTGTTTGATATAGCAGCGAGAAAAATGATGAAAGTGCATTTCTTCTCTCACCATGCCAACACAAACAGATTAAGCATGTAAAGAAAATATGAATCATGAACCACCGGGTTTACGGATCTTCATTAATCCTGCATCAATTGTAATTGAACTAGATCTCTGGTCATTTTCCCAAACAAATTATCGCGACCACTTGGGACATCATCCCCCACCAAAATAGATACAAATATACTTTCTTTCATGAGAGAAGGTATCTTCAACAATTTCCTAGATAAAACTTCGTAGCAAGATTTAGGGCTCACAATATCAAATTCAAGATACACTCCAAACCCAAGAATTCAAGCAAAACAAAAACATTACATAATTACATTAGATCATTCCTAACAAAACAAGAACCTCGCGAACCTAACAATTAGGTAATGCAGTTGACAAACTAATGAAGAAGAGCGAATTAATTCTCCAACAAGAAAATTAATTAGCAGATAAAAGAGAGTAGATATGAGCTCACTTAAACAACCGGCACAATTAATATTAACGTCTCTCGATCAAAAATAAAATATTAACGCCGACACACCCAACAATTCACAAAAATCGCCGACAAAAGAAAATAACCGTAGCATCCAAGAAAATAAAAACTCAAAAAAAAAAAAAAAGAAATGATTAAATAGACTTGTAACATGATTTTTAAGCAAATAACCGTAGCATCCACAGTTGTAATAGGAGAGTGGCAAATTTTAAGCAACTTCATTTCTTTCCAAAAGACTTGTAACGATCATACACTGATCCATAAACCGTGAAAATGCTTCACCGAAGATCACGATCTTGTTCCTCAACATGTCCTCTTAATGTTGAGGAAGCTCCATCCTACATATTAAATTAATTTTGGTCGAACAATAACTAATGTCCCGTTAAACAAAGATTAACTTATTAATTTCATTGACAAAATCATCCAAATAGAGAACTTATTACCAATTATTGGCCATTAAAGCTGGAATTTAATTAATCCAACAAAATGGCACGTGGGTCTCACTCCTTGCATTTCCTTTAACAAGATTTCAGAAACAAAATAATCCAAAATAGAACTTACTACCAATTCTTAGCCAATAAAACTTGAATTTAAGTTAATCCAACCAATAAAAAAAAGGGAAAGAATGATGAAAATATATTTTTAAGACCTTGGGATTGCCATAGGTCATTCTCGTAGGATGCCCCGTAGGTTTTGCATATGTAGTAGTAGTAAATAGACAAATTAGAAAACATAAACTTAAATTAAGTAATTATAAACACATCAAAGCCGCAAACAACTCGACGAACAGCTTTACATTCGTTCAAGTAACCAAGAAGAAACCAACCCTACTCCTAAATTAAAAAACAAGCAATATAAAAACCATGCCTCGTACAACCCGTGGGTTTCGCGCCTAGCATTTTCTTTAACGAGAATTCCAATGACAAGAGAACTAATTGTCAATTCTTGGCCAACAAAACTTGATTTAGGATAATACACCAAGAAAAACAAGGGAAATAACAAAATTTGGAAAATATATTTTTTCGGACCTTGGGATTGCCTCGGGTGCATAGGTCGGCAAGGACTCGGTTGACGCCGCGGATCAATGTAGCGAATCGATTACTTGCTTGCCGCCGCGCCATGCTAATTTTGTGCCGTTGAATGATACGTATGCACCGAAATATTTCAAAAGCCTAACACGATCACCGTATGATGCATTAAAGAAGTTATGTAGGACAGGCTATCAAGAAATATTAGAATACCTACGCGCGCGGTTAAAAGACACCGCAACAACAATTCTCGGTTCGCGAACTCTTCACCCAACTAAATCTCGGAAGTCAAGCCCGATTCTTGAAAGGAACAAATAGTTCTCTCGCATTTTTGGCTATCGCCATTCAAAAAATAGTTTGAATTTGTGAATTATTCATTGTGCGCAGAGGTTTTAGTATGTTAATTTTTAGAGAGAGAAAGCGGAAACCTTGTTGTAACTCGTAATGGTGCCTCAAAGCATTTTGTTACCGTTATTTTTTTTTGTTTTTGAATTTTATTACCGTTATTAATACTTGTATCTGTTTTCTTGTTTTCGTCGGTAGTTTCCTTATTTAATTACTTTTTTTTTCGTTTTTCTCTTAAAAAAAGATTCTCCCGCTTTTTGATATGCTTCGTATTAAAAATTTAGTACACCATAGATAAGTAAATGTGAATCTTGTAATGCACGTTGTAAATAATTAGATTAAATGTAAATACCATTAATAACTAGTTATTTTAAATTATTATTATTTTTTAAATTATAATTCATTATTATTAATTGTTTTTTAATTATTATTAATTGTTTATATTATTATTATTGACGTAAACTATAATTGTTATATTTTTATTATAAATATGTATTATTAATTGTAGCATTACTATTATTATTAATTAATATTTTTATTATTGTTGATTTTATTAATCTTATTTTATATATTACTATTATATATTTTTATTACTAGATTTATTATTCTTATTACATATATTAAGTATTTTATTTTTATTTATACTCGCATAGCAATTACGTTTTTTTTTTAAACTAGACAAAGAACCACTTTGTTAATGTAACATATTATGAATAAAAAGTAGTATTGAAGTTGCACAAAACTTTAGAATTTTTTTATAACGAAAACAAAAACACCCCGCAAAAACAACACAACAAAACTAAAAACAATCAAACGCACAAATTAGCAAAAGAAAATTAAAAAATCAAGAACAAACAACCAAATATAAAAAACACCACAAATACAGTGGGCCCCAAACAAGGAAATACAGGGGAACACAACCCAACAATCATTGTATGACATGATGTGTAAATGGATAGATATATTATGAATAATAAATAATGAATAGATAGATATATTATGTCTTGTTGTGCTTAATTGCACCGGTAAAGAGTTGAGCCAATAAATTATCAAATGCCTAAATTTACTATGATGAGATATATATATCTTGATGATATTATTATTAGGGTCCGATTATATACAAATTTACAATTAATACATACACCTTTTAACATTTTTGTTATTTTAATGTAAATTTAAAAAATACTACTTATACTCTTTACTAGTTTAAAGATATTTCTATTAAAAAAAGATACTTTTTTAAAAATATTAACACCGTCGCCCAACCACCGCCTAGTTGGTGCATATCCGCTACTGTTCACTCAAAAAATCGCCAAAAATATGAATATAGAAATACTCTCGAACAACTAGATTCGAATATTACAGTTTAATTCAAACAATCAATTTTAAAAATAATCTATTTTTCATCAAGTATAAATTAAGTAATATAATAATTTTCAAATTTAATCGCCAAGGAATAGGAAAAGAAAAGACTTACCTCGAAATATGGAGTGACGAGATCAATCCACCAATAATTTATGCCATGGATTTGAAGCTTCAATTTATAAAACATGAAGAATATCATTTTGGTTTTCATGTTCCGCATTAATCCATAATTGTGGGATCCGCTACTATTCACCTCAATAATAAAAAATTTAATCTCATAAAAATATAAATACCATCCATTGTAAATTTGAAAAGGAGACATAAAAATATTAATATCAATCACCGTGGATTTGCTTTGGGAACGAATATCTATACCGATAGAAAAAAAAAGTCATTCGAATATAAAAAGGGTCGGGAGCAATTAGGCTTTCTTTTTCTAAAAAGTGTATGTTTGGAAATTTATGGTGGAGAATTAACTTAAGAGGTGTATGTATAAGTTTTGGAAGTGTATATAATCAAGACCTTTATTGGGCCAATAGGCCCAATAAATACACACACATCATCTCATTGGTTGCACCTTTTATTATATTGGAAAATTTACAACCTAGTACAAGGCCAATATATAATTTTTGTATCTCTCTTTCGTAAATTTTACGCTATTCCAATAATCAATTTTCAATATATAATTTTTGTATCTCTCTCTTTCGTAAATGAAGACACGCTCTCTCTCAATTAAAAATTCAGACCGTCTCTCTCTAAAACCTCTCCTCACTTATTTTCCTAAGAATGGGGTAAACCTACGTCGTGGGGCTTTGGGTTGCACCGTCTCGTTTCTACCTTCACCGGGCTTCGCTGCCTGCTTCGTTGCAGCACCGCTTGTGTAGTAGTCGCCACCGCTCGTGAGGCCCAACGCCTTCTTGTAGCTGACCATCGTTGTTCGCGAAGGAGGGAGCCGCCGTTTTAAATCCCGGTGAATGCGCACTATTGTGGAGATATGTACGGGCATAGCCAATTTGACAACAACACCGCCTTTTATGGCGGTGGTTTCATGCCTTCTCAGCAACCCAAAGCGCCGATGTCGGCTAGTCTCCGGCCTGTGCGCATTTCGAATGCCACTTATTTTTTTGTCCCGTGTTTGTAATTTTGTTAAACCCTATTTGCTTTGCTTTTAAAGCTTCTATAAAACTCTAAACAATGATTTTAGTAAATATGATTTTGGATCCCTTATCGATAAGAAGGTATTTGAGAATGGATTCATATTCCCTTTCCACTTTTGCTTCCGACAATTTGGATTTTTTTTTACGTTGCTATTTGAAATTGGTGGGGATGCTATTTGAGAAAATGGAAAGAATTACTTATGTTTCATTTCTACTTGATGATGGAATTGGGCGATTTAATTCTTTGTTTGATAATCTTGAAATGCTTGCTACTCGCTTGTTACAATAATAATTCTTTCTATTTTCCCGATCGATTGAGTTGTTTAATTTTTAGTAACTACGCTCGCTTAATTAGGCCTTCCGAGGTTGTAGAGTGGTTGGTTATTTTTGGTTTTGATCTACTATATTCTAGCTTATTTTGTACCATTTTTGGATTTAGCCGTTAACCTCGCGCGGTTGTGGCTCCCTTTGAAACAAAGATTGGGTGTAGAAGTAATTGAGCGGGCGTTTTATTCTTCATTGCATGTTATATTATAATACTCTATTGCAATAATCTTAGGTAGCTTGGAAATACTAAAATACGATTGTAATATTTTGTTTCATATTGCATTACTTATCAAACTATTGTAATTCGATTTTTGATTTGCAACATTTACCAAAATAATTGCAATTTTTTTTTCAAATTGCAATTACTTATCAAATAAAAAATTGCAATTGTTGAATAAAATGATGCAATCTTTAATTATTTACAGGTATTTAATCTTGAAAAATGAGATGTTCTAGTTCATTTTTCTCATTAAAAATCAAGAATCGATTATATGTCATCATTTCTTGAAGTATTTGAGTGTTTACTTTTCCACAGTGGCTTCAAAACGTCCATAAGGGACAAGCTTGACATGGATGTCTACAATTATTGAGGATTAGTTCTGGAGGTGTTCACAAATGGTAGACACCGTTCGTGTTCTCCGTATCGCTAGTTATTGTGTGGCACCGTATTCAACTATTTTTTTTTTTGTTTATTTGTATTTTTTTGTTTGGTTTTTTATCTTGTTTGCAAATGTTAGTGTTTAATGCTTGTTTTTGGGAATTTTTTTATGAAATGTTTTATTATATTTGAGAATTTTTTTAGAAATTATATGCACGATTTTTTGCATCTAGAAGTAATTGAGCATTTTTTGGATGTTTTTTATTCGTCGTTGCATATTATAATACTCTGTTGCAATAATCTTAGGTAGCTTGCAAATAATTTTCATATGATTGTAATTTTTTTGTTTCATATTGCAATACTTATCAAAACTATTGCAATTCGATTTTTCGATTTGCAACATTTACCAAAATAATTGCAATTGTTAAAAAAATAATGCAATCTTTAATTTTTTTATTTTTTTGCAATCATTTAATGATATAACTAAGAAAAATTGGTTATTTAAAGTTTTAACATTTAATATAATAATATAAGTATTTTTTACTATTAAAATTAAATTGTACATTGTTCTATAAAATTACCCCATCTAACTAATTTGAAATTAATTAAAAAAATAAAAATTTAGAGAAAATAAACATACAAGACTTATTTGATCTTATTTTCACTTGTTTTTATAGTAACACATATTTATGTGTACAAGAATACATTGACCCTATAGTAATACACTTGAGAACACGATTTATTTTGAGTAAATTTACGTATTATAGATGTGTAGAATATTTTATATAAGTTTTTATCTAATAAAATACTTTACTTTTTTCAAATAATAAAAAAATTTAATTAAAGGCTCACACGAGCACCGAAGGCAATTAGCACTTGTAAAAATTGAAATTGGTAGAGCAATTGATCATAATTTCCCAGTCCAATTTATGTCATTATTGTTCCCATTTAATTTTAAAAATGTATATTTTTAATAGAGTTATTGTAGAATTTAAATAATTAATTAATTAAATGAAATAAATACTTTGACATTTTAAAAAAGTTGAAAATTTTGCAATCCATTTTTGAATATTTTATATTTGAAACTGTGTTGAATAATTTTGCAATTTTGTAACTTTGCAAGTTTAGTAAATATTTTGTAATTTTGTTTAATAATCAGTAATTCATTTAGAATATTTTTCAACTAGAACGAAAAGAAAAATGTGAAAGGTTTTTATGGGACGGAGTGAGTACTATTATTATTGTATTCAAATTTGAACAATTTTCAAATAGGAATATTTAATTTTGCAAATCAATTTTTAAATTGGAAAAGGCGAATCAATGGGTATATTTTAATTTAATATAAATTTTAACATAATATAAATAACAATAAATAGTAAATCAAAACAATTTAATTTAAAATGGGTATATTTTAAGATAATATAAATTTTTAAAGTTCAATTTTTTGATTACTCATAATTTTCCATCCAATTTTTAATTAATAATTATTATTACAATTTAATAAGAAGCACATAAAATAAATAATAGCATATATTTAAAGAATATGAAAGATGTCACTTGTCGGTGAGTATGCGAAATAGTTGATGTGCCGAGCGAGGAGCGAGGAGCGAGAGAGAGAGAGAGAGAGAGAGAGAGAGAGAGAGAGAGAGAGAGAGAGAGAGAGAGAGAGAGAGAGAGAGAGAGAGAGAGAGAGAGTGAGAAAAATGAGTGGAAGGGAAAATAAGGGTAATAGGGAAAATCACATATTCAATTGTACTGCTTGTAATTCCAAAAAGGTGTTTGCACTAGGATATAATAAACACTTGGGCCTTGTAATAGGTTGTAATTTTTCTTGAATTTAATGCCCACTAAGTCACAATGGACTTTAAGGCCCAAATGATGTTACTAACTTTTTCTCGGCAAAGAATGTTACTAACTTTTTGTCACCAATTTATATGGCTAAAAAGCCCATATTTCTTTATCTAAAAATCATTGAGTAAGCACTATGGGAGATCGTCTCACGGATCTCATTTCATGAGACGAATTCGCTTTTTAATAAATTATTATTATTTTTAACAAATTATTATTATTTATAATGTGAAGTGTATCATTTTTTAATTTTTTATCACTTTTATACTAATTTGTATCATTTTTTAAAAAGTGATAACAATTTATTAAAAAGTGATCCCGCCTCACGAAATGAAATGCGTGAGACAGTCTCACACATGTTTGCCAAAATCATTAGACTTCTCTCCAAATCTGACCCCTATTATTGAAATTTCATTAAATAAACCTCCCTAGTTCCTATTGAGGAATTCATTGTCCAATTACACCCGAGCAATTTATTATTTTGACTCAATCAACTTTGGCAATCAGAAAATATGGATATTTCTTCCTGGCAATTCTTGTTGTCGGGATCAACAACCAATTGAGAACATTCCAATAAATTTCCCGAATCACTATTACATTTCTAGCTAACCCTTTAAATTTTATTTTATTTTATTTGCGGTGTTCAAATTTAATATTTGAATCTTTAACTCTTTTGAAAATTTGTATCTTAACGGCTAAGAAGCTCAAACACAACGCAAAGAAAACTTGACTTCCTCGTTTGTAAATAGTTATACCTAGTGCAACATTACTTGTACATGAATTTTAAACTAATAAATCTCGTGGTGATGTCTAGATTGAATATTAATGTAAAATTATAATAGAAATTTAAATTATTATTTTTATTAATTTATCTTACTACTGGTTTTTAATATATAAAAATTATATTGTTTATACATGGGTGTAGGGGATAAAAACCGAAAATATCGGTATAACGAGGTTGGCGTGCCAAAAACTACCGAATTTTTGGTACGGTATCCGTATAAAAAATTTGAAAAGTCGATATTTCGGTATATTCCAAAATACTTATAATATTTCAGTATTTTCGGTATATATCATGCTAAATTATGCAATATTAAATAATATGATTAATTATTTTATTTAAATAATTTCGGTATGACACAATATATTGATACTTCGGTATGAAATGACATACTAGTGTATATGTATACATGGTGATACGGATAAAAATGTCGTGTCCATCTACGCGTAGGGCCCAAGGATACTCAGCCCAATGGGGCCCAAGGACGTAACCAAATGCCTTCGATAGAAGGAGGAAAACCCGAGATGGGCCCGAGCCCAAATCGATCAGAATAAGGTCAGAAAGCCCCGAACCCACCTACAAGTGGGTCACGAGGCCCAAACCTAACCACGTATAGGCCACGAGGCCCAAACCCGACTATAGGTGGGTCACGAGGCCCAAACCTAACTACAGGCCGCGAGGCCCAAACCTAGCTGCGGGTGGGGCTGCGAGGCCTAGGCGAGATTCAAAGAGCACGCGGGTATTTGACTGTGCCCACGTTGGTTACTTATCCGATAAGATCGAGAAACGTGAGAAGTAACGAGCATTGAGATAATTAAGGCCAAGTCAAGGAATATCTCCTATATTCCTCCATTGATCGGGTCCAACCTCCGTCAGTGGAGGAAAACGTAGGTACAATCAGATTTCTTGAGAGAAAAGATATCCACGCATGACATCATGAGATGGATGCCGCCGCCGAGATAGGAGAACCTCCCCGATCCCCGCTAATCTCTCAAATGATTTCTCTTTCTTTCTCTTATCTTCATAGGTTGTAATGAATAATTTACTTTGTTGTTTTTAGTCTTTGGTTTAGCACGCAAACTCGAATAGATGCAGTCTCTCCCTTGTCGGGAGTTTATTTTTATGAATGTTGTTTACTCTCCCTTGTCGGGAGCTTTTCTTCTCATATATGCTCGTATCCTCCCTTGTCGGGAATTCATGTTTGAATGCTTCTTATTTGCACCCCTTGCTTTTTTATGTGTGATCTGGAATGCATGATTTCAAACTATTAACCTCTAGGTTGTTAGTTTAGCCGCTAAGAATTTCTTCCTAGCCGTAGCTTAGATATAAGCTTTCTATTATAGGTTTATAACCCACTCGGGATTATCTCTCTTAATCCCATGATCTTAGTTTAGTCTTGCCTTCCTTAGATTGGCTCAGCTAAGTACCCCTTCACCCTTTGTTTTAAGGGGTGGAGGTCTTTTTGAACCTTTCTACCGATAGGTTTAGTCTTTCTCGAAGATTAGGTAAGTTAAACACCATTCACAAGCTTAACTTAAATTTCCTCAACCCTTCCCGGGTTTAAGTTAATTAAACCCTTTCGTAGGCTTAGTTTGTTCTTTGAAGCTTTCTTAGCTTTCACTCTTGCAACCCTTTCTGGTTTAGATCAGCTTAAACCCTTTCTATAGGTTTAACTTAGTATTTTGAAACTACCTTTTAGATTTGCCCTTCATCCCTAGAGCTTTCCAAATTTAGTCAAACCCTTTCTACGGGCTCGACTCTATATCTTCAAGATTTTATCTTGGCCTTTACTCATGATAGTCTTGTTTATAGTAGTTAGAAAAACCCTTGTTGTAGGTTTAACTAGATATTCTCAAAGCCGACTCTTAGCTTTTTATTCTCGGGGACCCTAATTTGGGTTTGGATTAGCTGAACCTTTTCTTCAAGTTTAGGCCGAGCTTTGTCAAAACTATATCTTAAATGGATATTACAATCCCTTTCGAGTTTCGCGTAACCCTTGTATCTCTTGTAGTTATCTCCCGATAACTAAACCTTTTATGTAGGTTTAGTTCTGCGTCTTTGAAGCTACTCTTAGCTTCTATTCCGAAAACCTTATCTAGGCTTAGGCTAACTAAGCCCTTGTTGTAGGTTTATCTTTGCTCGTGTGAAACTATTTCTATTAATTTATAAGTGTAATTATATTACTAAATGAACAATATCATATTATTGAATGAATATAATAATATTAATTTTATATTGTGAACAAATTGTGCAATATAAATATTAATGTACAATATAAAACAAAGTTTATAATATTTTTTTATCAAGAAAAGAAATTTATTAAGGATCACACGTGGTATAAGGCATACCTCAAACACTTACAAGAGTTTGACGAAATTAAAAACAAGAGTACAGTGGTATCACCAAGAGAAAACTAACAAAAGTTTAAAAATCCAAACATCCAATTGGGTCCTCCAACCAATCACAAAACCGTGAGTATCTTTTCAATGATCTTTTCACGAGAACCAACTCCAGACTCTAGCTTTCAATTCCTCCATTATCTTAACATCGTAAAACTTTGCATTTGAGAAAATAATATCATTCCTCCATTTCCATAAAATCCACACCATTCCAAGCCAAATACCAAGCATCATTTTTTTCCCTTTCCTTCCAAAGGCAAATATTGCCAAAGCTCAAGAGATTAACCGTCGTACTGAGTGTATTACCAGCTGGATATTGAGCCAAGAACAGCAATTCATCCAAATACCATGTGCAATCGGGCACTCAAAGAAGAGGTGACATTCGGTTTCAATAGTAGACGAGCAAAAGGTGCAGCTAAGGTCATCTGTGGGTTTGAGGACCTTTCTCTTACATAAATTAGATTTAGTAGGAAGACGTCCCCAAAGCAATCTCCACGCATGGGCAATGATCTTTGAGGGTACACCACTTTTCCATATCAACTTGAAGCATCCGAAATGGTCTTCTTCCGTGAGGTGACGAACTAGTCTCGCTTCATTAGAAACTCATACGCCTTATTCGTCGAATAATGGCCGCTTGTTGATGGCTTCCATCTCCAAGAGTCCTCAACATATGGAATAATTTGAAACCTGTCAATAATATTAACAAGATTGTTCAACATCACTTCTTCACGATCAAAAATGGTCTCCTCCATCTCCAAGACCAAACCCAAGTCCCCCACTCTATGAACCCATATTCCCTACAACTTTCCCTTTATCTAGACTCAATGAGAATAATCTACTAAATCTAGTGCTAAGTACACCCTCCCCGACCAATTCTCGTTCCAAAAATCAAGACTACCTCCATCCCCAAGTACTTTACCAAGATTAGACTCAAACCATTCACCCCTCCCCATGAATATTTTTCAATATATCCCTCCACCATAGCGAAGTTTTCCCATTCCTACCTAGAGGTAATCTACATGAGCCCTCCCGATTTTCGCCATATTTTGATACCAACACTTTCACCCATAAGCTACTTCTACTAGTCAAAAGTCTCCAACCCCATTTTCCCAAGAGAGCTTTGTTAAAAACTTTCAAATCCCCGACTCCTAGTCCTCCTTCATACTTTGAGTTACAGATTTTATCCCACCCAACCCACGCTATTTTCCTAGAATCTCCAACCCTACCCCCAGAAAGTTCCTTTGCAAGCACTCAATCTCACTCACCTGTTTCTTTGGGTATAAGGAAAAATGACAGATAATATATCGGTAGTGAAGATAATACCGAGTTCAATAAAGTAATACTTCCGCCTATTGAGATCTTCTTATCATCCCATTTTTGGAGCTTGTTCTTGATCCTAAGCACAATGTGAGACCACTCAAAGAACTTTCCGGTGATTGCACCCAACCTCGGATACCCAGATAAGAGAAAGAGATTGTACCCGGTTTACACCCGATAATTCCAGCCATCTCCAAGAACTTATTATCTCATCACGTTCACCCCCGTCAAACCGCACTTCTCAAAATTAATCCTTAAGCCCGATAGGAGTTCCATGTTACTCAAAATACGCCGATCACCACCGCATTTTCTTGTGTTGCTTTGCTCCCATGAGGATTGTGTCGTCCGCATACTGTAGATGAGAGATGCATATCCTATCACCTCCAATTTCTGCTCCAGAGAAGTATCCTAATGAGGAAGCTCTTTCCATGAGAATATTCAGTCCTTCAAATTTGCAATGAGGAATAAGAAGGGGGACAAGAGGGTCACCTTGTCTTAATCCCCTTTCCATCTTAAAAACTCCGTGAGGGACCGCCGCTTTACTAACACAGATCTTTGATGTAAAGGTGACACACTCCATAACCCATCTCCTCCACTTCTCATTGAAGTTAAATCACTCCATCATTCTATTGAGATAGGTCCAATCCACCGAATCATAGGCTTTTGTAAAATCAATTTTGAAGAACATTCTTTCAAGATGATTTCGTTTTGCCTCATCGATCGCCTCATTCAAGATAACCACACTGTCCGTGATATTCCTTCCACCTATAAAAGCACTCTGCGTTTCCGAGATTATGGATGGGAGTACGCGGCTCAATCTTTTTGCTAAAATCTTTGATACGATTTTGTAGATGCCACCAACTAGAGAGATCTCAAGTCGCCAAGATTCTCTGTTGCCTCCTTTTTCGGGATAAGAACAATGAAGGTGGGATTGGTTCCCTTTACTAGTCGCCCATATGAGTGGAATTCCTGCATTAATCTCATCACATCAGTATTTGAGTGTCTCCCAAAACTCCTTAAGAAAGGCAAAATTAAAGCCATCCGGCCCGGCTCTTCGAACTATCACAATCCCACACAGCCTCACGAACTTCTTCCACAAGAACGGAGCAATAAAAAGTCATTCTCGTTCTCTGAAATTTTCCTATCCGCAAAATGATCTGCTGGTGTTGGCCTTCTAGTGTTCTCCTTCTTGTAGTGGTTTTGAAAATGCTCAAATATTCCTCTTTTGACGTCTGCAACCTCTTCCCGCCATTCCCCATTAACTTTAATACCAATGATCTCATTTCTTTTCCTTCTCTTGTTAATGAAACTATGAAAGAATCTTGAGTTACAGTCTCCTTCATTAATCCACTTGCACTGGCTTTCGATAATTGAGACTGCACTTTCTCTTTAATTCTCTCATAAGGAGTGCCGTAGACTCATCTCTCTTGATGATTTCATAGTCCTCCAACCCAAAACCTCATCTAAAATATCCAACCTTTGATAATTTCTTCCCGGTATGAGTTAATGTTCCTATCCATAGAGCCGAAAACCCGTTTCATTCCATACTTCAAATCAGCCTTTAATAGTTTAAATTTCTCCTTTATCACAAAACTACCCCAACCGCCAACCGAGTACTCATTACATTTGCTACGACAAAATCTTTGAAGGAAGGATGGGTTAGCCAAGCGTTTAGACTTTTGAAGGGCTTGGGACCCCAATCTACCGATTTGATCTCCATGAGAATTGGGCAATGATCGGAGATGGATCTGTCGAGTCCCTTAAGTCTTGAATTCGCCATCTTTGTAACCAGCGCTATTGATGATCATCCTGTCCAATCTACTCTTGCATTTCCCATCCCCTTTGTATCATGTAAATCTTCTCCCATGAAGAGGCAGGTCGATAAGTCCCGCAGTAGTGATGAAAGAGTCAAACTCATCAATGTCTCTACGATGAATGACAAGACCCCGCCTTCCCTTTCCCTTCACAACGGATGGAATTGAAATCACCAAGGACACAAACACAAGTTCCCGTATTCCGAGCCACAACCGTTTTCACTCTATCCCGAGTTTAATTTTTTTCGATAGAGTACACGATGCATAGACATTGATAATACAAAGATGGTGTTCTCTCTTGACCCCAATAACCGTTAACAACTACACCACCCTCCATATGCCAAGCACTTGCACAAGAAAATATATGCCTATTCCATATCGAAATTATTCCCCCGTGAGCGTCCTATGGCTTCTCTAGCAACCCAATTCATATTATCACCACCCCAGACCATTCTATAAAGTGCATCGCAACATCTTCGAGTTTCAATTCTTGAATGCAACAAAATTCAACACCGTTATTACGAATTAAATTTTGAACTTCCCGCTTCTTAATAATACTCCCCAAGCCCCGAATATTTATTGAGAGTATCTTCATTGATTAACATTTTCTCGGTCACCTGAAACATTCCCGACTCGTTCCGTCTCTCGTAACTCCAATTTTTCCAATTTACGCTCAATCACTTCATCCGACTCTTTTGCCTCTAAATCCGGCTCTTTACCCAGCGCCCGTGTCTTTTTGCCTCTAATGAAGAAATAGAAGGAGAGGAGGGGACTTACTTGAATTGCATTTCTCCTTTATTTGCTTGTTTCGTAAATCCCTAGCCTCTGCAGCTCTATCCTCCTCGATTCAATGTCTTTCACAAAGGACGGCCAATTTTCTTTTTCCACCATTTTCCTCGCGTATCTCTTATTTGTTTGCCTCGGTTTTGGTGGCAGCGGAGGCTTTGCGTAATTCATTGAAGGTCGGTGGGAGGGGGTTGACCAGAGCTTGGAAGATGAAGACCAATATCTTTGTTAAGACCCGGACAATCCGGCGATCACTGGAGAAGAGGAATTAGTGGGCTCCAAAATAATCTGGGCTTCAAGGGAATGAATGGCTATTATTTCATCAAGATTGGGCTCAATTTTTTCTTGGGCTTCAGTGAAGGGGAGCATTTTCTCGAGCTATACTCTTTGCACATTGACAAGACTCCTTTCATCCGACAAATTTCTTTCTTTTAAATTTCTACACATGCGCAGGACACCCAATTTACACACACCTCCCTCTCTCTCCTCCCCCACCTAATAAGAGGTCAAATCAACTATTTTTGCTTTATTTATTTAATACTCACTCCTACCCTCACTCAAAATCATACTCTCCACTCTCACAAAAATTTATATATTTCCTTCTCATTGTAAGTTTCACACTTTTAAAAATAAAATTCTTTTTATAAATTTCACCTCATAATTTTCACTAATTTACAAAAATGTCATTATTTTTTACTCTCATATACACACAACTCAACAAATTCTTTTATTTTATACATAAAAATTATAAAATTACTCCTCAAAACTTCAATTATTATTTTTTTCTTAAAGTGCGTACTCACCTACATATAAAAGCTTCTCAGGACGGAGGGAATAATAATAATAATACCGGTGAAATTTTTTAATTTATTATAAAAAAGAATGCATTACATTACAATATATGATAATAATAGTAAAAATTTTAATTTTTACTCCTACAAAAAAGAATGCATTACATTTATAATAATAATAATAATAATAATAATAGTAAAAGTTTTTTTATTATTTGAAATTATGGTACCAACAAAACAATTTGAATCTTGTTAAAAAAAAATTTGAATACCGTTAAAAAAAAACAATTTGCAGTGAGGTAACAAATCACGCTTGGACAACAAAAATGCATTACATTTATATTAATAATAGTAAAAGTTTTTTTAATTATTTAAAATTATTGTACCAACAAACAATTTGAAGCCTGTCAAAAAAAAAAAAAAGCAACAAAACAATTTGTAGGAAGTATCCGAGGAGGAGGTATAGTGAGGTTCTACAAGAGAAGAAGCAAGACCATGTGGGGGAAGCAGTTTTTTCCCATCAAACCTTTTTTTCCCATCATTTCCCATACAAATTCAAAATTTTTTACTTTGCGTGAGCTAGCAACACACTTATTCACTACTTATAACACAACACAAAATTTACAAATACTACTTATTCCCTAGCAATTTTTTTTTATAACTTCTCAATTAGCAAATTTCTTTTACGTTTTCAATTTGAAATGAATTCTTATTATGATCTTTGGTTATGTATCCGAGGATGTCACGAAGCGATTTTTAACTCTGCCGGGGTATAAAAGGAAAAGAAGCGGTGAAGTCATATGTTAAGTGGATTGCGAGTATGCGAAATATCACTTTAGCCATTCGTGATTCTAAACCACATAAGTTAAGGTATGTATGTAGTCAAGGGGGACAATATAGGCTTTCTTCAAAAATAAAAATTAAAGAAACACGAGAACACAAAGAAATTCATGTGAATTTTGTTTAGTTCTTTGGGGATTACAGATCAAGATCTTTAGCGCATTGATGTTTTGAGCGGGACACACAATCATCCCTTCCCGGAATTTGCAGAGGGTTCGAGACTAGGTACCTTAACACCCAACCAATTTAAAGAGATACAGCGGCAAGAAATGCTTCATATAAGTCCACGCAACATGTTGGCGAGATATAAAGAGGCGTGATCTAACTAATGTTACGAATATTAAGAGGGTGAACAATGCCATCAACAACATAAGGAGTCAAAATCGGGAAGGGCGTACCTCCCATGCAAAACTACTTCCACCTACCGCAAATGCGAAATTACAGTAAAAATATTAGTACACTTTATATTTTAAAATATTTATTTCACATATAGAAGGGATTGGGTAAGGGAAGGGTGGGGTGGGATGCCATGTTTAAATTTTTTTACTTTTTTTTAATCTTGATGTGAGAGATCTTGCCATTTTTCGTGATTTGATAGTAAAAAAATTGTGTTTTTATTGTGGCTTTGATTGTCATGTTGTCATCAATTTTATTATGCATGAAAAAGTCTTGTATGTATTAGCTTGATGAAAGAGTTAATAATGTTTAATTAAAATAATTAATTTATTTTAATGTCATATTATTTAATAGGTAATCTATATTATATATTATATATATGTATAAAGAGAATAGAGTTCTAAAATTAAAATTTCATTTTTTCTTTCTATTTTATTAGGTACGATTTTCGAACAAAGGATGCCAAGAATCTAACTACAAGATGTTGTTTTCAACCCAGAGTCTTATGCAATGGTGAACACATATCCGCAAATATTGATTATCGATAACACGTACAAAATGACCGTACGATATGCCTTTACTTGAAGTTGTTGGGGCAACAAGCACAAACAAGACGCTCACCATCGCATACGCATTTATACAAAGATGAAACACAGAACACTTCAATTTGTCTTGCAATTTATTCGTGGACTGTATGAGAGTGTTGAACCGAATGTTGTTCTTACAGATAGGGATCTCACGTTGATGAAAGAGGTGGATAAAATATTTCCAAATTCCCGAGAAAGCTTATGTAGGCGCCACATAGAGCAATGTGTTCTAACCAGGGCTCTACAAAGAGCTGTGTTTCAATAAAGAATTCGCCGAATGTTTTAAACATCATGGAATAGGGCAATTGAAGCGGCCACACCAAGAATTTTTGCATAGCTGGGAGCGGGTAAAGAAAAATACGAGCACTATCTTTGGACTAATTCGTTATTGCGAAGAAACATGGCTTTCGAAGCATGTACACAGAGTTTTAAGTGCGTTTATCGATCATCGGCTGCACTACGTAAAACTACACGACAAATAGGTAATCGTACAATCTTTTTAAATATATTCATTTAAAAAGTTATAAATACTTACGTTTTATTTGTATCTCGTTTTAATTGTAGGGTTGAACAAGAGCATCACAGGTGAAAGCCAACCTCAACGGAAGCAATCACATTCACACATTTGACTATGTGTTCGACTGCATTCATCGAGGTTATGGAGTTGCAAATAGGGGAGATAAAAAAATAATCGATGATTAACGCCAACAAGACAAGGACCGATATGTTAAACCGCAAATTGTTCAAGAATCTAGTTTGCAAGGTCATGTTTAAGGCGTTCGAACTAATTATCGCAGTAAGGGACAAGAGATCTAGGTCAAAATAAATGCGGGTATTATTTGTGAACACACGGTCTTCCGTGCAATTGCAGGATTCTCCAAAGATATGTCTTACGGACAGAGTATCCCTTTAGACATTATTGATTTGTATCGAGAACAATGAATATAGATTTTTCACGTGGTACTACCATGAGGAGAAAATTATTCAAAGACACGGATGATGTTAGTGCACCTCCGGCAGCTTGAAAAAAATAAGAAGCCTCTAAGCACTAACCGTGAACCTTCAAATTCGGAGAAATGGTGTAAAGCGTTCGGACTAAAGAGTTCCCAAAAATCAAAGGGTAAGGGGAGAGTGGCTGCCACTAATAAATATCAGATATTCCACCCGAAACTCATCGTAGAAATAGCACATCGAAGGGTGTCGGATGAGCTTTCCTAAAGAAAGTCAGCAGGTGAGCTTTTCGCACGGTCCGAGACCACCCTCCCCAATTCCCCACGCAATAGTAGCGCTCGCCAAAGTGAGTCACGTGTACCATTACGAGGCTCTAAGATGGAGAAATATTTTCCTCCCTACATCGTAGAATATATTGAATCATACACGGATGTGGTCGGAGACGGTAATTGCGGTTTTAGAGTTGTTGCGTTTGTAGTCCTTGGAACCAAGACCAATGGCATACGGTAAGAGGTGATATGCTACATGATCTCCGCGGAAGAACAGATTATACGATAACGTAATAGGTGGTCTTACAACTATGTCACCTTGGACCAAACTACTAATCACTTCAATGGTCCATGCGGTCCGGTTAACTATTTTTAGTACTGACTATGGATACGTGGCTGCAACCACATATAATATCTTCTTAATGACATTCGATGAAACTGACTGATTTTTATGTCCTCCCGTAGCTTTGGAACTCTATCGAGCACTTCCGAGCGCAAGGGTGGTGTTGGGGCACGTGAACAATTATTCTCATTGGATATTGGTAAGAAATGACGCCTCGTTGCCACCTCCACAACCGAGGTGAATACATGGCACCGAGAGTTGTTGCTCTCAACTTCTCTGGATTAGTCAACACTTAGGGATTATAATATTCAAACATCATATGTTCCTATTTACCGTGATAGTAATAGTGCAATAGCCATGACATACAATCTCGTTTCGCATTCTAGGTGTAAGCATATAGACATCGATATCATTTCATTAGAGATCATGTAGAAAAGCATGATATTTGGATAGAAAAGATAGCCACAGAATCTCGAGAGCAAATCTTCTTACAAAACCTTTATATGAGTTTAGATTTAAAGAATTGTGTTTAGAATTAGGATTACTTGATGCCGCATTGGCTGATTTTTAAATTGCTCTTGTTTGCATACGTTATTTATTTTCCTTCTTTCTTTCATTTCTTTAAATAAGTGTCTAGAAAGAATTATCGACTAGATATGTGTCAAAGGACAATCAGTAGTGATATCATTGATCTCCTTCTTAGGAATCAAGAATCAAGGATTAGTCATATTGACCTTATCCGACTTGATAATTACTTATCTCGACATCGTGGAAATCAGACAATGACACAATAGTCACTGGGTTCTTTGAAAACAGATGACTATCTCGCATCCTATCCGACTTACCTCGACTACTAATGGTTTTATTAAGTTTATTTGCAGGAATGTATATCAACATTGTTGGATCAGCTTAAAACTTCTAATCATGATAAAAACCTTCCCTTTTGTTCACTCATTTCTTAAAACATTTCTCATCATAAGACAAGGGCTCCTTATCCAAATAATCATGAAAATGATGCGATCAATCCAGCATAAGGTGGAGTTATCAGAAGTATCTTCTAACTTTTTCTTTTATAATAAAATTATGCATATTAGTTCATATAATCAATATATGAATTTAATATCATAATCATTGTATTTCTTCAAAAATGAATTTACTCAAGATTGAAAAGAAAGTTTTGTTTTACAAAATAAAAGGATAAGGGTTCCGATTTTATTTTTATTAAAAAATTATATACTTTTCATTTTATCTCTCCAATTAATCGAGAAGTAATTCTCAAATAAGTAACTCGTGTCGAAAGAAATTACTACGGACCCGAAATTTTATCAAATAAAGTTTTAAATTACACCGAGTAATATTCACGCGCTGCAAATGGAGGCGGTTTCGAAATATGAACCATCGAAGTGTCACGCCGCGACATATTTAATATTATTCCTGCGCTTTTCAAAATTAATTGTCATAATTGCATTAATTGCAACTCGAAAGCCTATACTTACACTTTTTCAGTCAATTATGAGTTTTATAATTATTTATTATTATATATTTCCATATAAATAGGAGTACGTGTGTATAATTTCATTTACTCACACATATAACTCTTCTATATTTTTCTCTCAAACTTTTCCCGTAATATCTCAAAATCACTACGTGAATTATTTATATTTAGGTGTAATTATTTTTAATAAATTGAGTATTAGTATTAATAATTAGCTTTTAATTAAATTATATAAATCTTTTAAAATAGAAAATATAATATATATATTATATTATAGAATATATATATATATATATATATATATATATATATATATATATATATATATATAAGAGTGTGGTGTGCGTGTGTTTTTAATGTACAATATAAATATATAATAATAATATATAATATAATAATAAAAGATAGAAAACTTCCTTATTAAGTTTTCTTTAGGCGGTTTATGTATAATTAGATATACACACGCACAGTAATAGAGAAAGTAGAGAAAAGAATGAAGAAAGAAAGGAATGGGAAAGAAAGAGAGAGAGAGAGCGTGGCGTGAGGGAAGAAAGAGGGAAGAGAGAGAGAAAAAGAGAGAGAGAGAGAGAGGGGGAGAGAGAGGAGAGAGAGAGATCGTCGAGCATTTTGGTAAGTATTCGATTTCCGTTAATTGTGATATTATATATTAAAATGCTCGTATTCACTCATAGATTATAGAATTATAATTACTTTGTTGATGTGACGCTCGTAGCGTTTGAAATTGGAGATTATTAAGAATATATGTTATTTGTAGGATATGAGGAGTAACTTGAGACCTTTAAGATTGTGTATTTTCAAGGAGTTGAGGATCATTAAGGGGTATTGCATTACATCATTTGTTGCGATTACTTTTTACGGTGAGGGCAATCTCCACTCTTAATCGAGTTTAGCATTCAATGTTATGATTGCTATGTTCAATTGCATTATTAATCAAGACGAGTAGTAACCCGCACTATGTTCAAGCCGGGTAATGGCCCGCATACAATATTCAAGCCGGGTAATGGCCCATACTATGTGCAAGCCGGGTAATGGCCCGTGTATATGTTCAAGATGGGTAGTGACCCATATTATGTTCAAGCCGGGTAATGGCCCGTACTATGTGATAAAACATTAAATGTTCTCATGAGCTTTATATATGAAAATATCATATACCGCTTACGAATGTTGTTTAACCGTGCAATCATTGATGTTTCTACCGGGTGTATTTTCAAACACTCACCCCCACAGCTTATGATTTTCTATAGGTCAAAGGAGCTCGGCGAGTGGTACGAGACGATGGTTGCATGTAATTTATTTTACGTTGTTTTCCGCTATAAATCTCAAATGATTATTTTGTAATAAATCTCGTTTATTCAATTACAATTTTCTCTTTAAATTAAGTTAACAAGTTAATTTGGTAGCGCCTCGGCTATTATGTGTTATTATTAAATTCGGGCGTTACATTTCCTTTCCATCCCAAAACTTTATACACTCTTTAATGGCGAACACAAAGAAATCAAACATCACTTTCGAATATGATCTCACCTCTATCGGAGAAAGAACAATGTCTGAAATGTACGTCGAATGGGATATCTCCAATGATCCCGAGACTAGAGAAATTCTACGATTACTCGAGTCTAGAGGATTAAAACAAGATCGCCACGATGAAGCCTTCAAGGAACTTAACCCTTGATGATCTCTCTCTGAATTCCTAACGAGGGCAAAAGCTACTAAAACCGGTTTAGAATCTCGATTCGAACCAAAGGGAAGAATAAGAAGAAGGTGGTAGTGTCGATTGAAGATTTGGGTGAAATCTTGATTGAGTACGGTTGGGAAAAATCTGCTCACTTACAAAGCATCGTAGTATTTGGAGAGTTTTTGGTTAATGGCGAGAGAACACACCGTAATACGGCAAATTTGAAAAGGCCGATGTTGAAACGACGGCACAGACATCGATGTTGATTCGACAAAATATATTTTAGGAGAACAAAGAGAGCCACGATGGCCCGACGAAGCCAAGGTTGTGTTGCCTTAGGGCTATAATCGATGGAGTTGAAGTAAATTAGGCGAGTGGTTTATTCGAGGTTGATGGAGGAGAAGAAAAGGTTCGTTAAAACCCCGCCTCAACGGAGCTAATGAGATGGTCCTTAACAAAAATCACAAGTATGATGGCGGAATCACCATCATCCTTGAACACAAACCGGGTTCGCATAACCTTGATTGGAAAGAAGGAGTGAAGAAGCACACCAAACAGAAGGGGTTATTGGTTAAAGATGAAAAGATCTTTGGACCATCCGATTCGAGAAGGAGATGAGGTCGCCTCACCTCCACCACCAGCACAAAGGAGAAGGGTTAGAAAAGCAAAACAAGATGAGAGGCTTGTCTTTGGAGGATGAGTCCTCATCTGCCGAGATCGAAGAAGAAGAGGAGGAGGAGTTGAAGACAGCCTTCCCAAGGGGGAGTGTCTCGGCGAGAGATCATGGGAGTGTCGGGCAGGAAGAAAGGGTAGATATCTCATCGGAGATGAAGCCGAAGAGGAGCCAGCTCAATCATCAACATCATCTTCCTCGTCGAGGATGGAGAACCTCAACCCTCCACATCCCAACCTCGCGATGAAGAGGCAGACAAGACCGCCGCCTCCGAGCCTCAAAAACAGCTTCACTTCCAAAAGTCCAAGCCAACCACAACCTACAAATGATCCATTTTCTTTCCTTTCCTCATCCCAAACAGAACCAAACATATTCCTTCATCCTCTAAATCCCTCTCAAGAGATGGGAGCAACCGAGCTCTCTATAAGGATTGTTGGAAAGAAATTTTTGCTAAAGAAGGAATGCCTAGTAGATGAACCCGATCTACTAGGAGAGCTTGTTGATGTCACGAGAAGAATAAGGATGGGATCTTTCGATGAAACAACTATTCTTATAGGCGAGGCAGGAGGAAATAACTTGTCCATCTGGGAAAAACAAGTCCTCGTAAAGGCCCATCTCGAAATCATTTCTTGATATCCTTTCGGACAATAATTTTCTGGACTACATCCTGCAAAGGGTATACCTCGGGGATATGCAGAGAAGAGGTGAAGGAGAACGAGGAAGTTAAGGATAAAGCCGAGGAGAAAAAAGGGGAAGAGGAGACTGGAAAAGAAACTGAGGTACCAGAGGAAGTAATTGGAGGAGCTGTCGATGAGCCGGCTAAAATGGATACAACTAAGGAGGCATAAACAGAACAGTGTCGGGCAAGTACTACCGGTGAGGTAGAATCGGTAGTGCCAACTTCATCGATGCTTTGGGCGTATTCTCCTCCACTGTAATTGCGCTGAAATTCCAATCAAGGAGATAGATTTAACTCTATCTTCTCCATCTCGAAGAGGTTGTCTTTCCTTCTCGCATCTCGAAGTGCTTAACCCGAAGAGTGTCGGTCACGAGTGCTCTGCATCTGGTTCCGTGCATCATTTCATCTTCTATCAAGAAAACGTAGAGGTTTGCTATTCAAGAAAAGACAAAGATAGACCTCTACTTTTCTAAGATCGTGCATGAGGAGCAGATGGTCGAGGTTAAGGCACTTGCCGAAGAAGAAAATGCTCGGGAAAGATGGGTTAAACAAAGATGTTCGAGATGCCTATCTTTGGGAAATAAAAGATGCCGTTGAGGACCGTGTCAAGGAGTCTTGGACATCGAAGGAAGCTTCTTTTTCACTAGTATTAAAGATGACCTTGGCCATGGAAAAAGATAGGCCGACGAACATTCTCAAGCAATATACGGAAGGAGAATTCACAAGCTGAGATTGCTCAAAAGAAAAGATATGATCGGTTGGATCAAAAGACTGGATTCGTAAGGCGAGAACTCATGGGCCGGATCGAGCAAGTAGCCACTATTTGCAATACCCGCTTTGTTGATGCTAAAAAGGGGGAAGATAGTGAGCTCAAGAAAAGAGTGGATGTACGGGATGATAAGATCATGGCCTTGAGCATGAAAGTGGATGAGCTATCCGAGGAATTGTTAAAAGCAGAGGAAGTCAAGAAGAAGGATGCTGAGGATAAGTCCTGGAAAGTGTTAAAAAGACTAAGATAAGGAGCAGAGGTTTCGAACCCGAAGCCGAGCTAGAGATGCCTGTGCAAGATCCTGTTCCCATCGAGGCTGTCATATCCCCTCATCCTCATCTAAAGCGGTTGGGAAAGCCAAGACACTTGAAAACCCAAGTTGAGCTTGATGAAGAAGAAAAAGTCGGAAATGGAAGAGGGAGGAGAAAGAAAGATACAAGAGACGGGATGCTAAGAAAAGACGAGAATAGGAGAAGGCGGTGGGAATTTCTATGATAGATCCTTAAGAAAATGGGTTCGAAGGAGAGGAATGAGCAAGGAGAAGACATCTTTCGGCCATATCATAGAAGTGAAGTTGTTCCCAAGGAAGTTCTACTAATGGGAGATCAAGAGAAATGGAGACCTTTTGAAGTAGATTGGATCTTTCGGTTTCATGTATGCAAAAAGATCAAGTGGGGCTTGGAAGAGAACAACGCTTTTCATAATTGGCTAGAAGAAAGAGATCCTATCATATATCGCATCTCGATCAATATTGCTCATGGCGAATTTAACTCGGATGTGGTCGCACCACCTATTCACAAATGGATCCTCCTCTGACAAGAGATGGTCATCTGGACCATGAGAAGATCAAGCGGTGATTATCAAAGTCGAGGCCACAGTGATCTTGCAGAGGAGGAGAGACAGTATCATTAAAGAACAGAATTTTCGACCGCTTAAGATACCGTAAAATGATAGGTGGTATGACTAGATCCTAATCTCTAAATCTCATATGTGTACCTTATCTCGCCTAATGTGAAAATGCTGATTGAATATGTGGAAATCCATGTGAATATATTTTGGCCTACTCTCATAAATTGGTTGTTTAACTAAATTGCTTTAATCTTAATCCTCTAATCAATTCTTGGTATAATTAACTTGACTAAAAATTCATAACACTAAGTCATCTCGTAACACACCGATCTTGACCATTATGTTTGCTTCTCGTTTATCGACTTTAATCGTCTAATTTGAGGATTCTTGTTGCTCGATTATCCGACTATGAAGCCTATTGCTCTGATTATCCGACTAAGTGACTTATTTGTATACTTTGTAATATTCTTATCTTTTCAAGATTACTAACACATTTCTTTTCTTGAGCTATGTTTTAACATCATCAAAAAGGGGGAAATTGTTAGGAAAAAGTTGTATTTAGTTTTGATGAGTTAAAATATAAAATAGGATGACCAAATTTGAGTATCTTCAGATGTATAGGCAGTGATGTAGTAATAATATGTAAATAAAGCTAAGTACAAAGAATAGATAAGGATACACAAACTATCGATGAGGACAAGGAGTCGAGATGAGGACAAAAAGTCGACGATGACAAGAAATCGATGAAGACAGATCGAGGGAAAATGTATAAGGTCGAGGACGACAAACAGACGATTATCTAAGACTGTAGTCCAAAGACACGCACAAGGTGAGTCAAGACTAAAGAAAAGACAATGAAGTGTTAGGAAATTTCAAGCAAGGTTCAAGAAGTAGTTATAACCAACCAAGAAGAAGTTACAAGATTCGAGTTAGTTCGTTATAACTAAGCGAAATTGAATCTATAAGGAAGTTACAACCGCCAACAAAGATCTCTATAAATAGGGATAGAAATAAGAGTAGAACTAACTTTGTAATCTCACAAATTCATTAAGCACTGTTTAACACAAGTAGCATACAAAATATTGTAATCACGCATGAACGTTCTTCACGTTCTTAGTTCTTAGTGTTTATAGAACACTATTCACATATATCTTCAAGCCATTAGATTTTAGATTTTAGAGAAGAAGATTGTAAGGTCAAGAATCGCACCGTAAGTAAGCAAGAAGGAAGAAGAAAGATAGTAAGTAGAGACCCTTCTTCAAGTTGAAGAAGGAGAGTGGACGTAGGATCGCTTGATCCAACCACTATAAATCATCTTGTTCTTTATTGCTTTCATTTACGTATTTATTTATATTCAGTATTATCTTTTTAAAATCAAAGTTCAATTTCGTAATCATAATCGGACTAGTTATCAGTTTGCTTTTGATTCGCTTAAAGTTGAGTTAAAATCAATTTCCGTTGTGTAAACTTTGGTGTCTTGAACTGATTTCCCAAATTTGAAAAAGTTGGAAAATCTATTCAACCCCCTCTAGATTTTCCCTAGAAGGTTGTTTCAAGTTTCTATTTGTGATACTCAACTAGTGGGACCAACACACCAAAATCAGATTTTCTATATATCCGATAGAAACTATGGTTTGATGTCTGCATTCAACATTGTCTTTGATAAACCCCTTCATTTCTATTGTTTATTCTACATTTTGACAAACCTCAAGGGTCATTTCTCAAGTGGTGGACAAATTCCAAGCGCCAACAGCTAGGTGAGCATTTCGAGAATATGCATATGCACCTAATATTAGACTTTTTGATGAAAAATAGTTGTATTCAAGAAAGTTGGTGGTAAGCTAGCTGAAGATTGGCTAATGCAAATGCCCTTCGAAAAGTGGGTTGTTGCACATTCTCCACATATCACTAGATATGGAGAAATGACCTCAAATATTGCGGAGTCCTTTAATGCATGGATCAAGGAAGGGAGATTGCTTCCAATTACCCATATGATAGATTACATAAGACTAAGTAAATGATTTTTTTGTTATTTAACTTTCTTACCTTTTTTCCCGTCGCTTTTTCCCGGATTTCTATTATACTAAAATTATTTTCTTATTATTATTTTGTAGAACATTGTGGGTGGAAATATAATTGTAGTCTTGATAGCCTATCTTGAATTGGCGCACTTTGTCCAATTAAGGAAGAGTTATGGCATTACAATGTTGACATATCTCGTTTATGGATTGTAACTACTTGTCCAAGTGGTGAGTACTTAGTGTCCTCTACTCTGTCCGTTTGTGTTGACTTACGAAAAAATACATGCACTTGTTACCAATGGCAAATAATTGGATTCCCATGTTCACATGCCTCTACCGTAATCTGCAAGATCTACCCTACTGTTTTTTACAATATTGAAGAGTATTTTTTTGCATCATCTTATCGCGATCAATTACAAGTTCTCCATTCATCCAATACCGAACCGAAAGATTCAAGTCTACAATCGGTGGCCTCATGATAGGATTCTTCCCTCTATCCTTAAACGTGCACCCAAATGCCCAAAAAATCAAGATTACCGTCTTATGGTGAGTTACGAAAAAAGAAACACGTTTGATCTAGAATTTTGCCTCCATTTTTGGTCCGAATACACTTATTCGATTTTTTTGTCAAATATTACCTTGTGCGTAATAGTATTGTGTGCGAGAATTTCATATATTTTTGAAGCACAACTTTTGTAATTATCCTTTTGTTGTCTCGGTCTGTTTAAACATGTTTTTATCTATCAAGTTGACAAGTTTGAATGGGGTGAATTGTAGATGGGGTTTTTGTTTCATGCATATCTCATTAAATACTTTGTTTAACATGTCTTCATTTTGTAACCTCCTTTTGAATCTATATATATGGAATTATTTCATTTCTATGACATGTTTTATTTAATTCAGTTTCGGTTACTATGTTCGCAAGTATTACCTTCATAAATTTTTTCTAGACATTTTGATGAGTCAATACAATCGCATTATATAATAGCATAAATCAAGAAACATAAATACTTTCTCGATGTTGATGAAAAAAATAAATTATTGATCGCACCACCAAAAATCAACAATACAACAATTGTTATTGTGTTTGCCATTAACAAAGTCGCAATTCCAATCTTATAATAATTGTCGAACCGCAACACTTTTCATAAATATTTTGCCTACTCGAAACTTCTTCTTGATATTGATTATCTTCATCACGAAATGGGTTGTACCAATGTGACCAACCATATATATCACGGTGGTAGTACAACCTATCCAGTTGTTTATCGTTTTGGACAACCGTATTTTTGTTTGATCAATTATAGTTTCTATAATACAATCTCGAATACTTAATATACTTCCTTGACGAGCTTGAATTTTGAGAGGTTGACATGATAAGTGGTCTTAATTGAATACTATCAAACAATTTTTGTACATAAATAAGTAGGGGGCATTTTTAATACTCACAAAACTCGCAATTTATAACCGTGAATCCAACGGTAAATTTTTGCAACGTTAATTATTTATTCAACAGTCATTTTTGGTTAAATGAGCTATCCCCAAATGGCCAAACGGCTATTAATCCACAGACTTTATTGCACATGTGCCGACTGTCAAGATTGTGTTAATTAGTACTAAATCAATGTTGGCAATTGGTTACTTAATGTTGGTCTTAGTTTTGTCGGTTAATAATATTAAATCATAGTGAACGGATAAGACATGATTTTGGACGGTTATTTCTTGAAAAATTTAATATGGTAATATCGGACACAATTTTTCATTTTTACATGTAATATGAACGGTTGGAATAACACGAATAAAAATAAATTAATTTTACAAAATGGATCAACACAACTCTTACAAATGGTGTGGATGCGACTTTTCTATTCGTATAATTAACCGCTTAATAACTTATATATAAATAGATGCACATGGTGAGTGATTAACTACAACACCAATTGCTACCATTAGGCATATTATTTAACAATGAGTAACGAAAAGTAATTTTCTTTAGAAACAATGGTCGCTTCAAAACCATAAGCAAACCATGGTATGATCTCATTGAAAGTACATACTTCACGAATAATATACATTTGTTGGAGATGATAAAACAAAATCAATATCTCTTCCTTTTCCAAGAAGAAATTGGAAACCACCTCTTACTTTATGATGCAACGCCTAAAGGGTCCATTTTTTATAAAAGGGTGTTTGAAGATGGTGATAATGTAATAGAAGCTGGGTAAGATGCAATAGTCTCGTGTTATTTTGCAATGCCGAAGATGTTTACTTTTTGGGTAATTCAATAACGCTTAGACATCATAGTTGTTTCTAACAATCATATTGATTTTTCAAACAATCAAAATGGGCACATGTTTTCTAGGGTTTGGGATATGACCAACCGCATGAAGACTACAAGGTGGTATGCATTTCATTCTTCAATATCGATGAAGGAGATCTTGAGGTAAAGATTTTCTCAACAAAGAATTTAGTGTGGAGTCGCATAGCTGATTTTTCTTTCCAAACTATATGCGCGAGATCCAGTGTCTTTGTGCATGGCCATCTACATTGGAAGGTATATCATGAGTGTGTAACATATGTCATTGCATCCCTTGATTGTCAAATCGAGTGCTATGATCTTATACAATTACCTAATGACATGCCGCCAAATTTTTACTTCAATGATTGGGTTCGTTGGATCATGACACCTTAATTCTATACTCTCACTTTTGCAAAATTTTCGATGTCTTTCGAATTTGGATTATGAAAGATTACGAGAAGACATGATTCATGGATGAACATAGTCATACCAATTGGACCAAACATAGCCCCGCACTCCATTATTATTTGGACGGCAGCCGCTTTGTTGGGTGGACAACAATAAGGAAATTATTCTTTTTAGAATGAATTATACCAAGTACATTCTTGGCATTCCGCATGAAAGAAGATATTTTGGATATTTATCCACCGCCCCAATAAATGAAGAGAGGCAAGTTACTATTTTTAGAATAGTTAATAGTATTATGGGCCCTTGTAATATGTTATATAACTTTTTTTAAGATAGATATGTTATGTATTTTTAGTCGCTTTTTCCCCTCATTCCCTGTTTTTGTAATGTACTACCGTATGAATAATAAGACTACAAATTTTTTAAAAAAAAAAACACTTATGTTCATTCGGATCGAATTTTAGTGCATCACACTCTGCACATGTGCGTAAATAATTACACATGTGCGAAGGAATAACATGCCTAAGCCACGACTACAATTCTCATAGATCACAAAGCAAACATTCAACAAACCCGAAATATATCCTTTACAATTCTCCAAACAATATCTTTAAACCGGGAATATATGTATCTAAGTAATACACCAAAAACTTATAAAACATAACAAATTCATGTCTTCCCATGGAAATCATATATGTATCTTAATAAGCACTACACCGGATATGCAAAATCAAAAAATCTCCACAAACACATATGTGCGTAATATGCATCCCCAAAAAATAAATATATCAATTAGAGTTTTAAAATAGTATGTTAAAAATATTGTGCAATTCAAAAATAGCTATTTTTTTAAACAACACTTAGGGGTCCATGAACCATTCCATCATCTTCTTTCGATAATTTCTGTAGAAACATTAGAATATACACCTTTCCGATTCCCTTTCTTTAGTATTGTATTTTCAATTTGCAAGCATCCCAAAATCCCACAAATTCGGTGAGTCTTCAACTGCTACAAATATTCTTCGGTGGTCGGTGGCTTGAACTTCCCCATTGAAATTGGGTGGTTTGGTCTGTGGCTATTGAAAACCTCCCGAAGTTTCCTCTCAACATACGTCACCCGCACGAGAAAAGTGTAGTTTTTTTATTAAAATGTAATATATTATAATTGAACCTGCTTTGCGTTTAAATGGTAAATCACTTACCAAAGAACATTGATTTTTTAAAATGTATATCGATCTCGATCTCCTTGGACACATCTAATTGTAAAATCTCCATTTTGCATTTTTAATATTGAACTTCAATATCGTCCAATGATCACGAGACCCTCTAGTATTACGCCACCCCCACTTTGGCGACATGGGAAACAACGGTGTGTCATAATTCATGCACTCGATGAGTCATTTATCCAATAAAAGTATCAAATTGTTGTTTTTTTCATGTTAACAAGGTCCTACACAAAAGAATACAAAATTAAAAACTCTAGTAATTTTATATCATTCGAATTCGTTTTAAATTTTTTTTTATTACCCAACATGCATAAGAAAACACCATCGTATATTTCGCCTCATCCAAATTTTCATACTTCTCCTTCGTATGGCGGCCCAAGAATCTATCACCCAAAACATCTAGTAATCCAACCCCTTATAGAGTATTTAGAACTTTTTACGGGTATTTTCCTATCTTGCCACCAACTATCCCAAATATAAGCCGCACATCTCTATATGTTACCTTTGTCAACTTACCTCCTAAAACAAAACATGCACCTACCTCATCATAACACATCAACATTTTTCTCGATGTCATCCTCATGTTTTGCACATTGTCTCATCATTTTGTCAGCCCCTTTTTGGTATAGAGCATTAAAAAAAAAAGCCAAAACGGTGTCCTTTGAAACTGTCCTAAATGCACTCTTTAAACTTAACTAATCTAAGTTCCTTTATAGACGTCCTTAGGTTGCTTTTGTAGTAAATTATGCTTTTGTTCACCTTAATATTTCCTATCAAATTAATAAAGAACAATAATTATCATAATCATATATTTATTAGGTATTTAAAAAATATATCAATAAATTCTCATACCAAAAGCAGTTTTGTGGTTTCTTGTTACCAAAACAGCTTTGTGGTTTCTTGTTAACAAAGGAAACTTCATCATCCTCACTACTTGATGAAGAGTTGTATTCCCGCATACTACTGCAGGTTTCATCATCACCGGAATCTCTTAAACCCGAAAATATAATTTGCTCAATTAAGAAATAACCAATACATAAAGTTATGCAAGTACTAATAAAAAAATATAATTTGTTATTTAGATACCTTCGTATGCACCGGATTTAGACTCACGGCTCAACATAATCTTTCACTGAATAGATTTTAAAAAGAATCGATTTGCGAAGTCAACATTTTTACGTAAAGAATCAGTTTTGCAACAAACTAACAGATATTACTAAAAATAGTCCCGAGAAATCTAAATATTTTCACCATGAGGGGAACATTCATAAGGCTATCATAGGTTAATACTAATAGCATAGCATCATCCTAATAACACAAAGCATATTCATTAAAAATATGACAACATTTTACATTTATGGAGTTCTTATTTACAAGCTAAAATGACTCCTAAACGGGTGGGACCAAACACAATTCTGCACATGTGAAACAAAATTGCACAAAAGCATATACAGAGGAAATTGCACCAAAGAATGTGCAATGGAAATTGCACAAAATTGAGTTACCTTTCCTTTTACCACCCTTAGAACAAAGCTGCTTTTTTATCGCTGATCTTTGATTTACCCGTTTAAAAATAAAAATGGAAACATAATGAATGAAGAGAAATTAGCCATAATTACGAGTTGAGAAAAATTAAAAAAATATATCTTTCTTACAATAATTAAAAAATAATAAGAAAGGTATTTGTTGTGTCGTAAATCCATCCAAGAATTTGAAACCGAAAAAAAAAAAAAAACTTTGGAATAGCATAACATTTTTTTAAAAATAACTATGTGCGTAACAAAAATTGTCAAAAAAAAAAGAAAAAAATGAGGGTTTTCTGAAATTTCTTAAAAGAGGGTAGAAAAAGTTTGAAATAAACTATGAAAAAATGGATTATACATACCTAAGCATGGGTCCGTCTCTGGTGTCTTTCTTGCCTTCCTCTTGCACTGATTATTCGCTTCTTCAACCCTCAATCTTCGTTTTGCCTTTGTTATAGCCATACCTTTTTATAAAACAAAACCCAAATGAAATCAAAATATGTAAACGAAACACCTTAAAAGGAATGAAACTATGAGAAAGGGTTTGAAAAATACTTAGGACGACTTCCCTTCCTCCTTGAGATGGAAAACACCTTCGTTTGGCGTCAAATGAAGAAAAACTTTAACCTTATGAAAGCTTGGTGTGAAACGAAACGAAGCGTGTACAATCTCAAAAGAGGAAAGAATGAAGACTGTGGAAATGAATTATGGGGAAGAGCTTGATAGCGTGACATCAAATTATTGAATGTGTATCATTTCAAAAAGGAAAGGTAAATTGGGTAGATTAGATGAAAATCTGGTATCTAGTAGTAATTTCAACAAATGTAGAGAGTTAATTTGTTTTATATGCTGAGGAAGCATAAGATATCCGAAAAACTACGATGCATAAATACTTTACAATATTTTTAATTGAGTATCTTGAAGGAAGCAAGGTGTAGGCCGTAGGGGTAGGGGTGGGGCCGTGGGGATGGGGGACAAGGGAAAAGAGAGTTCTTTGAGTATAAAAATTTATCTAATAGTTTTCATTGGAGATAATGGGAAAAAATTAATAAAAAATTATTCTTTTTTCCATGTAATACACTAATATGCATTATAGATATTGATTAATTTTTTAACTTGCATTTTTATATTATGAAATGAGATGAACAATAATTTGAGGAGATACCATTATTTTGAGAAGATTCCAACATTATTGCGGATGAAGCTTGATTCTCGTTATTGTTTTTGAGAATTATTGGTCAAACTTATTTTGAATTGTTGAGTTCAAACTTATTTTGAATTATTGAATTCAAACTTATTACGAATTGTTGAATTAATTTAAATTTGCTATGGGAGTGTTGAATTTGTTATGAACTTATTAATTAATTATGAATTTATTTTAAGTTGTTTAATTATTGTTTGAGTTATTATGAATTTATTTTGAACTTATTATAGATTATTGAATTATTGTTTGAACTTATTATGAATTGTTTTAGTAAATTATTTTTTTAAGGACCATTTAGGCCCGGTGGCCCAGGACCACTAGGGCCGGGTTGGGCCTCATAAATATAGGCCCGAAACACAACCGGGCCGAGTTCGGCCCGCCAAAGGTGTGCGGCTGATGGGCCGTCTTGGGCCGGCTCGGCCCATTGCAACCTCTATGCACGACTCACCAAAATGCATGTTTTGTCTATCCTATACGGATCAGTGCATCAAAGATTCACTAAGTTGCCCAGATATCTCTACCTACCACTTGAAGCTCGCCAAATAGTATTTTGAGTCATTCCCAGCAGGGTCACCGTATGTCTCGTACGCATGGACAAATGCATCCACCGGAGAAAAAAATGCAGGTTATAAGAAATTTTTATTAATTATGATAAGAAATATATATGTCTTACAACTATGGTACGCCGTAGTCGAGGATTAGCATGGACACGGTTTGTCGATTCATCGTAACGAATTCCAGGAATAGTGAGCAACCACAAGAAAACCCGATGTCTTTTACGGAGCTTGCGAGCTTAACGCCAACATTTCTTGTAGTCAAAATTCTTGTTGTAGTACAAATTCATGACTATTCTTGTTGGTCAAAAATATTTTTAAAAAATTTAAAAATTTACTAATACTGACAACAAATATTAAAATTATACTAATATTCAACAAATACTAACAACAATTATTTTGTGTACATATATGAAATTTAAAATTTAAAATTGTTTAAAATATTTTGTAACATTAAAAAAATTAATAATTTGTGTAAAATATTTTAAAAAATTAAAAAATTAACTAATATTATATAATAAAAAATGACATACTCATCTACTAATAATTATAAATTATAAATTAAGAAAACTAAAAATTATAAATTAAAATCGTGTAAAAATTTAAATATTATATACAAGAAATATATAACATACATCTACTAATACCATAACACTAATCTACTAATACCAACATCAAAATTTACTAAACAACAAATACTAACAATAACAAACTATTTTGAAAAATACTAACATCTACTAATACCAACATCAAAATTTACTAACAACAAATACTAACAATAACAAATTCAAACTCATATATTTCAAATTTCTAATACCGACATTAAACTTATTCAATACTAACATGGGTATACTAAAATTCAAATTAAACTCACAATATACTAAAATGTTCAAATCAACTAACAACAAATATTACAATTATACTAACATTCAATAAATGCTAACAACAAATATTTTTTGGATATATATGAAATATAAAATTCAAAATTGTTTAAAATATTTGTAACATTAAAAAAATTAAAAATTATTCGCGGAAAACTTACCGGAAAACTTATGCCGACAGAGCTTCATCTACATCCGGAGAACTATATTGTTCTTCAATTTGACGACTCATTTTGTACGAATGCAAATATAATTCTTTATTTTATGCACAATAAAAATAGCAAAAATTAGAGTTATAACAAAGAAGATCACATGAAAATGAATAGAAATAAATTAAACATAATGAAAACCTTAAAAATTGGAGAGAGAGAAGAAGCTGAAATTTTTTGCCGGTGGTGGCCGAGAGGGAGTAATAAAATTTGGGGGAGAGGGGAGAGAGAGAGTTGGGAGTGCCGAGGCAAAGGGGAAAATGGAGGTGAATTGGGGTTAAGTAATGGAGGAGAAAAATTATTGGGGAGTAAAATGGGGCGGGTGGACGGTTGAGTGGGTAAGGGAATTTAAGAGAATTTATTGGGGGAGTAATTATTGCAAGTTTGATCGCAAAAAAAAAAAAAAAAAAGAGAAGATTCTATTTTTAAATTTAGGGGTGGACGGCGAGTGGGGAGAGGGAGGGAGGGAGGTTGCTGAGGATTAGAGGGTGTAAGGAGCACATTAAAAAGATGGTATTAGAGAGATAATATTGGATAGTGAGTAGAAAATATTTTTTTATACACATGGGTAGAAATTTTTTTTTTTAATAAATATGGATATTTTTTCCCATTGTCGTAGAAAGTTAGCACAAAGCTCATTTTCATGTACAAGCTTCGAATTAATTTGCAAATCTGTCCACATGAGATATATATTTCAAATTTAAATTTAATAGCTCTTTTAATTGGTATTCATGTAATATTTAATATTTAAATCATCAACTTTGTCAAATTACTCATTATTATTTTGAAGCGTAAGTTACAATAATTTCAGAAAAAAGGTATATATTATGATGATCAAATTAAATATTTGAATAGTTCATATGACTAATCACATAATAGTTTTTAAAGAAAAGGTTAATGTTCTCTAAATATAATTTATGATAATTTAAAAAAAAAATGTTTGTAGTAAATCAGTGGGGTGAGAGATAGATCTAAATTATTTATTTTTCTCATTTATCTATATTCTCACTAATCCTACATATTTTTTAATTAATTAATTATGATCATCCATGTAAGACAATCTCAGAAGAAAATATCTCATGAAATATATATATTTCAAAATTAATTTTAGTAATTCATTTAATTAAGATTCTGTAATATCTTGAAAATTATTTTCGTCAAACCATTCATAATTATTATAAGGGGCACTCTTGTGTGAGACCGTCTCATGCATGAGACGGACATGAGACGAAATCACTTTTTAATAAATTATTATCACTTTTTCATAATTTGTTATCATTTTTTCATAAATTGTTATCACTTTTTATAAATTGTTATCACTTTTTAATTTGTTATCACTTTTATACTAATTTGTATCACTTTTTTAAAAAGTGATAACAATTTATTAAAAAGTGATTCGGTCTCATGTATGAGACGGTCTCATACAAGTTTTTGCCTTATTATAAAAGTAAGTTATAATAATTTAAAAACAAGTATATATATAATATACTTTTATGTTGTTGCTGGACTGGACATGGACCATTATATTTGATTATGCAATAGTAGTAGAATGGTTGCGGGAAGTAAGGTTGAAAATATCGGTATCGGTAAAAATATCGGTACCTTAAATTTACGGAAATATCGGTGGAAATGTCGATGTCGAATATCGGTATCGGTAAAAATAAAAAATTGATGAAAATTTTAATAAAATGATGAAAATTTAACATGAAATTTTAGAGAATGTTCCTACTAACTTTAATACATAAATTAATCATACATTCACAACAAATTGAATTGTTTGTGACAAACATATCAACAACAAAATATATAAGCGGTCCAGAGCGATACAATAATTGTTCATACTTAGTTAATACAAGATAACTAATATCAAAATGATGACCTATGAGGGTCAAATGTAAAAGAAGAAATGACATCTTGATCTAAACGGTATTGATATCAACTCATCAAATTAGAGCAATTCTAAATATAGTTACGAACATGCCGGTAGTATGTTGCTCTATCTACTATGATTTCAAATTCAAGAAAAGATAAAAAAATATATATATATATATATATATATATATATATATATATATGCATGCTGCAGGCTTTACCTTTCAATCTACTATCGTAGATATGCAGGCTTTATGTCAATTTTTTTATTCCCATTTTGAAAAAAAAAAATCGATATTTTCTTACCGACATTCGATATTTTTTACCGATATTTTCGATATTTCGATCGATATTTTCGACATCTTGTAAAATTTTAAGCTGGAGTTAACCGATACCGATATCGATATTTACCGATATTTTTACCGACATTATGTAAAAATTTATTTTTCGGTGTGTATCCGTGTCGGACTCCCGGAAAACCGAAAAATCGGCGAAATATCGGTGGTGTCGGTGACATTTTAATCCACGGTGGCAAGCTGATTGTCACGTTCTTGAAGTGAAATTTTTAACCAGCATCAATGCGGGACAAAAGATGTTGATTTCGAAAATGACACCGACTTCATCAAACACTAAACTTTCTTTTAGGTTCAAACAAGATAATTTACATAGATGGTTCAAACTTGTCTTACATAAAAATGAAGGCGTTTTCCACATTTTCGAACGTGAAATATTTTATGTGCTTAATTTGAAAAATAATAAATTGTTCACATATCGAGCATCACATAAAAAAGGATCATGGTATATATAGAAAATTAAAAAAAAAAGATAAATTCTTATATGAAATATTTCACGGATCCTAGATCCGTGAACCATATCCGAGATCCAAATTAAGAAATTTGCGGATCACAGGCGGGGCGGAGTTTAATGGATATTTCCAAAAATCTCGCGCAAGGGTAAAAAAAAATTCGCCCCGCGTGCTCCAGTGTGTTACTATTAGGTTAAACATGTGTTACTTTAACAATAATTATGTGTTACTATAAAACAAAAACTGCATATTTATCTAAAAATAATCACTCGAATGCAAAAATAAAAATGAAAAAATGGTCAAATAAATCTCTAATCTAATTATATGTGTGAATCAAATAAGTCTTTAATCTTCGACAACTTTACTATTAAAAGAGTGTGATTTTGTTAAGATGATGACTTATTTGATCTCAATATTAAATAGAAATGATTTTAATGTGTTATGAAAAAAAAATCATGGGTCTATTTGATCCCTAAGTATAAGATTTTGGGGTAAATATGTGTTATTGGAAGGACAAATATGTGTATTAAACTCGTGCAAAGGTAAAAATAAGTTTTTACTCTCGAGGTTGTGTTATTATTAGATCAAACATGTGTTCTTGTATGAAGAAAAATGTGTTATTAATGAACAAAATTAATATTTTATTCTTTTAAGGACTAGTAACACGTACTTACCCTTACTGATAACACATAATTGTTCTTACATTAACACATACTTTTGAAAAAAATATGTTACTATATGAATACAAACGTGTTCTTGTATAGTGAAATATGTGTTACTATATGGAAAAAAGTTTTACTATATGAACACAAACGTATTAACCTCCAGAGAAATATGTGTTACTATATGAAGAAATCGAAACAGGTAACGGTTGTGATATTAATTCCAGTTTTAGAAGAACATATAAGCGATAACAGAGATGATCCAGGACAACAACACACTTTAATTTGATAAACTTTGTTATTGTTATGATCAAATTTGTAGCAATTTTTTGACAATTTTAAAAAAAAAAATCATCCATATCTTCTCCTTTTTTTTTGTATCTGCGTATTTCTATTCAATTTGATATATTCGTTGAATTCCGTTGTTGTCTTCGTCGGGATTCTCTGTTGAATCGCCTCTTAATCGCGCCGTCTTTGCGTTGTTGGTTTTAAATCGTGATTTCGACCTAATTTGCGCGAGAATATTTGTTTTGACCCGTTTTGGAGAGAAGACCCGCGAGATTTGGCTCATTCTGCTTTTAACGTGAATTGTCACCGTGAATTATTTCACAGGAGACTCGCTCAAAAAAAAATTAATGACTCTCATGATGTAAGAGAAAAAATAGATTTTATATGACCATGGTGAACATGGTTTGTGATAAGTTTATCATAAACCACTATTGATTTCATGCTCTTGAACAATAATATAATACCACCGACCCTAATTCTTGGTAGATGAAATTCTTAATACTCTTGATCAAATATTTAATACATTAATTTTTTTAAAAGAGTTACAAGTTTATCATGAACCATTTTCATATAATACTATGTCAAAAGGGGTCAATTACTAATAGGTACAATTTTTTTTTAACGAGTCAAAGATAAATTTTATTAAAAAAAAAAAAAAGTACAAGGGGTACTCAACCCTTAGGTACAACCGATTAGCGAATAGAGTTCAAGCACATCCAAGGATCTCCTAACCAAATAGAAATATTAAAGTTAAGCAATGGAAGATGATGACAAGATATCCGATGTCAAACTCTAATTTTAAGATAAGTAACCACCCTATCTAGCAAAAAATTACCATTATTGAAGACAACATCATTTCGCAAATTCCAAATTGTCCAAACCACGCCAATCCATAGAGAGACGACCACCCTTTTCAATTTATTACGTCCCAAGCTCTCAGAGAATTGCAAAAATGAGTTATTGGGTTGTAATGAGAGACCATATTAACTCCCAACCAAGACAAGATACGACCAAATATGATGATCAATTTGGACACTTTAGGAAAAGGTGTTGCGCATCTTCATCAGCCAAGACAAAGTTTGCAAGAGGCACCGCTAGTACCCAAATTAATTCCCCTTTTTGCTAAATTTTCAATCATAGCAATACGTCCTTTGAGTAATTTCCATGCCGTGACAACCATTTTCCTGGGGCACCAGCCTCTCCATAATCTCTTGAAGGCCAACCTCTCCGAGTCCAAGAGGGGTTGAATTGAGATTTGAGACTCCTAAATTTTCGTAAAAGTTTGAAGAGGTGCTAAAGATACCATATGGGGTAAGCTTCCAAGACCACCGATCGGGACACGAAAGAGACGGTTTATAAGCCGAGATAGTGGACATCAAAGTATCAAGTAAATCTTTATTTCTCGCTGTGAGTGGCCGTGACCAGACAAGCTCCCAAACCCGGTTATTATCGACCTAGAGACCCATCTTGCTGATTTTGGAATTCTTTTGAATGGAGAGTTTGAGCGACCTCGGGAATTTAGTTTTAAGGCTTTCACACCCTACCCAAACATCTTGCCAAAAAGTTATGTCCCCCTCATTTCCCAAAATTCTAATCAAATCTCCACGCAAACCCTCTCCGTTCTCGCCCCGATTACAATTTGCAAAGGTCTTTCCACCCAGTTGAAGCTTTAGAAGAATCTATTCCATTATCAACCAAACCCCTGGACTCCTCAAAGCCCCCATATTTTGAGCAAAGAACCTGCACCCACGCCTATCTCTTTCTTCAAAAAACCTCCACACCCACTTAGCAATTAGCGCTTTGTTGAAACTTTCCAAATCTCTTATCCCCAATCCACCTTCCTCTTTCGATTTGCAAACGTCAAACCAACTAACCCATGGAATTTTTGAGCTTGAAGCACTCCCTCCCCAAAGAAAATTACGTTGGATCTTTATAAGGTCCTAAATAGTGTTTTTAAGGAGAATATGGAACGATAGAGAAAAATCGGAAAAGCCGCAAAACCCGTCGAATAACCTTTAAATTTTCTATATCATTATCGCACACGAACACCACATCGTCTGCGTATTGGAGATGAGTGATAGGTATCTTGTGATTACCAATCGAAGAGGTTGAAGAGCTCCTTCATCACGAGCTTTCTTTGTGAGCAAGTTGAGGCCTTCTGCGGCGAGGATGAATAGAAAAGGTGATAGAGGATCACCTTGTCTAAGTCCTCGCTTTAGGTAGAATTCTCCACTCGGGCTCCCATTAACTAACACCGAAGTGAAGCCGATTCTACACATGCTCTAATCCACCCCGCCATTTATCACAAAAAGTTAAATCCCTTGACATCAAGTCCAGAAAACTTCACTCAATGGAGTCGAAAGCCTTGGCAAAATCCACTTTAAAAAGAAATCTAGGAAGTTTCTTCTTTTGGCCTCGTCAATCACTTCATTGAGAATTAGAATGCCATCTAAAATTTGTCTCCCTTTGATGAAGGCGGTTTGGTTATCACCAATTACCGAATCAATAACCTTGCTCGCACGGTCAACCAAGATTTTGGATATAATTTTGAAGGAGCTGTTAATCAAGGAGATTGGCCGATAATCCTCAATTTTCTCCTGGGACTCCTCTTTTGGGATGAGGCAAATAAAAGATGGGTTGAATCCTCTTACAAACTTGCCGTGAGCATGAAACTCCTGAATCATTTTGATGATATCACTCTTTACCGTATCCCAATTTGCTTTAAAGAAGCCAAAGAGAACCCGTCCGGCCTCGGGCTGTCATTCGAATCAATACTCCACCACGGCATTTGATTTCATCCTCTAGAAATGGTAAGGTCGAGAGAAAGGAGTTGTCCACTACATGAAACTTTCTTATGAAAGAGACTATGATGAAGAATTGGTCTAGGAGAGTAAACCGAGTCAAAATGTCTCTTGAAGTGGCTAAAAATCCCGATTTAATCCCTTCCACGAGAATCAACCCAAACACCATCAATTCAAATGTCGAGAGCTCATTTCTCTTGACCCTCATGTTTATCCATTTGTGGAAAAAATGTGAGTTGATGTCACCTTCTAGAATCCATTTAACGCGTGATTTACGAAGCAGTTGAGCCTCCACTCCATTTTGTTTCCTGTAGGAGACTAGACATAATCTCTTCTCTCTTTGAGGCTTCATCTTCCTCCAAACCAAAGGTATCATCCTGGATATCCAGCCTATTAATTTCATATTTTTTCTCTTCAATTGATTTCTCCAGGTCACCAAATACATCCCTTTTCCAAGTTTTAATTTCCTCCTTCAACATTTTATGTTTTTCTTTGAGAATGAAGGAACCTCATCCTTGACCACTGAAGGATTTCCACTTTTCTTCAATAAATGCCTTGAAAGATGGATGTTGTAGCCAGCTGATTGTAAAAGCGGAAAGGCACTGGACCCCGATCTTTGGGTAATGCTTCTCGAAAATCGGTCGATGATCCAATAGTGTTCGTCGACCCCCTCTCAAAACTTGATGAGGCCACTTGCTCACCCATGCTGCATTTACAAGTATTCTATCTAATTTGCTCTTGCGAGTCCCATCAGACGATACCAAGTAAAAAAATTTCCCGACAATTTCAAGTCCACCAAATTGTTCCGTCGATAAAGCTATTAAAATTCAGCATATCACTTCTATTCCAAGAATTGCTTCTCCTCGTCGTTCTTATGCAAGACGAACACAATTAAAATCACCAATAATGCACACATACTCATCAATTCATTGGGACGGAAGAATCGAGAGTTGATCCCATAGAATATTGTGGAGAGAGCTAGTTCTCGGAGCATAAACGTTAATAATACAGCACCCATTGTCATCCTCTACTAAAAGCCATTGATAACTAACATATCTTTATTGCCCCAAGAACTAACCTTATTGAAGGCAGTAGGATTCCAAATCGTAATGATCCCCCGAGCTCCCTTGGATTTGGCGACCTCCCAATCACGGTGAAGATCACCCCACAAAGATCTAATGGTTCTCGACTCACCTTCTCCAATTTTGACTCTTGAAGGCGTGACGTCCGCTCTTGTTTTTTCCACCAGTTCTTTCACATCTTTACGTTTTTCTCTGTTGCCTAAGCCTCTTACATTGTAGCTTGTAATAATCATTTAGAATGTCAATTGGACCTCCCCTTCTCTTTTCTTCCATGGCTTTTGTTTCTCCTTACGCTCTTATAATCTTGGCGAATTAGGTGCTCAATTTGATCTTGAACCCCTTCCTCTTCCTCGCCATTCTCACCACCAAGCTAAGCTTGCGTCCCAAGGCCCAAGTCTCCTTTGCTTCATTCCCAATTTCGAGTTCATCATCATCATGATCCTCGACCATAATTGATTTCCCCTTTTCCAAATTTAACACACCGACTCGAGGAGAGACCGCCACCGACCGAGAAGAAAAAGACTCGAGAAGGGTTATGCGAAAAATCCTTATCATCTTTGGGCTTTTGAAACTTGGACCCATTTTCCTCTTACGGCCCCAAAATAGCGAAAGCTGTTGCTTAGAATTGGAAAATTCTCATCCATGGGCTTATTAAAATCAATTGAAGAAATGGGCCCATCTGGGGGAGGCACATTTGTTTGTCGATCTGGCAACAAAGTGCCCCCATTGTAAGATTTATAAGCGATTTCCTAGTGGGGTATGCCAAAGATTGACTCTTATTAAGCTGCGGCATCATGATGTGGTTTGTTTATGGACACAATGACTTCTAGAAGGGGGTCATGCTCATGCAACGAAGTCTCGGGAACAACCAAAATATCGGTGTTGCTAAATTGAACCGAATTTGAAAAATACGACCTTTCCACCGCCCTTTCCTCCTCCAATGGGTTATGGCCGGATTTTGGAGCTTCCCGTGGGGATAGCGGTGGGAGTAGCCCCAAAGATCCTGCACAAAGAACCTCTTCCACAATCTTAATTTGATAGGTACCACCATCGATATTCACCTCCAACTCGACGTTGGCGAGAGACGGAAGGGGGTTTTGATCAAAATTCTTGCCACTGGACAAATTGTGTTTAGAAATGGTATTTTCATCAATGTGGAGCAGTAGTCCCTACTTGGAGGAAACCAATTTAAAGAATGGGAGACCAAGCGATTAATGGAACTCCAAACCAATGCATCCAAATGATCCGTTTTCTATGAGAGATCTTCTCATTCCATTCTCAAACAAAACTAAACCATTTCTTGGACCATGATTCAAACGAAGGATCCTTGACGGGGATAGTAGTTAGAAAAGCTAGTCATTAGGATTAAGTCACCGCCCAAAAATGATACATTACAAAGGCTTGCGGCCTCTTTCAATATCCTTACCATTAACAATCCATGAGAAGGGTTCTCTAAGACATCCAAATAGACTTCCTTGCGGCCGGGCGTTTTCGTCCTCGGTGGATGTAAAGGAAAGACAATTATTGTTTCTCAGATGGGGAGTTTGCTGATTCTTTCTTTGCGTTTGCAAAGGTAAGATTATCTTTTGTCCGTCCATCATAGATAATTGGGTACTGCGCGGAGCATACTTGGAAGGGCTTGGGGTCGTCTTTGCTAAAATGAGCCGGCTTAACTCTGATTTTGTACAATCCGATCCAGATATCATCAAGCTTAGCCAACAGAACTTGCATGGGTGGGTGTCTTGAAATCGCACAAATCCAAATTGTCCCTCGAGTTGTTAGTTTTATTTGGAATATAGAAGTCGATCAACTCACCCTTCTCCTCGAAGATTTGTTTCGAATCGTTTCCAATCATGGGGATGTTCCATATGTAAAAGGTAACGATGGAAGACGACACGTCCTGTTCCTCTCGAGAACCTTTTCTCCAAGTGATCGAAGATTCCTTGCTCCTATACCTATGATTTGGGGGTAACGATGCAAAGGGTATGATTTTTGCCTCGCCGGTGGTCTCTCGAGAATGGTTTCGCTCAGCCCGCCCTCCCCGAATCTCTCTCTCTCTCTAAAGTGTCTCTCTCTCATCTCTCCCTGCTAATAGTTACAATTTTGAACACCCAATTACTACTAGGTACAATTTTTTTCTAATTACTACTAGATACAATTTAAACTAGGGAAAGACCAGTAATACCCCTCATCTAAATTTTTATTTTTGAATTCTTTTTCCCTCCTTACTTTATTCGGTCCCTTTCATTTTCGAATCAAATATTTTCGGGCTCCTTCATTAGACAATTCGGGCCTTATTTTATAGTAATATTCTTTTAGCTATTTTCGGGCCCAAATAAGATTGCACATGTGTAGAAGAAAATAATTCAAAATAATTTATTTTAGAAAAATTATTTTGTCAGTCATTTTTTCCTTTCTCCCTTTTACGCTTTTGTTTCAAAATTCAAAATAATTTGTTTGAGAATTATTTTGTCGCCAAATTATTTCTCCCAAATTGTTTTGTTGCCATTTTTTCCAAATACATTTGTTTCAAAATTCAAAATAACTCAAAATCATCACACAACAACCAAAATTCATTTCGAATTAATATTATTCTTTGCACATGTGCAGCTTCATTACATGTGTAGAAGAAAAAAATTACGCATATTCTTGTCCCTAGTGTATACAATCAACTTTCAAAATAAAATTAAGGAAAAAAAAACCAAGAATCAAGAAATCAAAACAACATTTACAAAAATCATAATCGGAATCATAAAAACAAAACAACATTTACAAAAATCAGAATCATAAAATCAAAACAACATTTACAATGAAATTAAAATTTGCACACTCATTCGGGCATAACATCGAACATCTTGACTACTATATTTTACAATGCAATTTTGGAATAGATACCAAAATCTGCACATGTTTTCTATCGAAGATTTTACGAAATTAGTCAAGATCTGTTGCAAACAAAGTGTTAAAACTTAAAAGAGATTTAGGGAAATTTGGAAAATATGTATGAATAACGAGAAAGAACATAAAAAATCGAGTGAAACTCACTCTTGGTCATCGCGGTGGTCGCACGTCGTGGCCTTCGTCGGTGGTGGATGAGCGTCGATCTCGGGCGTCGCGTCATGGCCTTCATCGGTGGTGGTTGCGTCGTCGCGGTGATGCGATGGTTGATATGGGGTGGGGCTCAAATTTGGGGTGCGGTGGTGCGTCGGTACATCGAGAGAGAGAGAGGTGGGGAGAAAGTGAGAGAGAAAATAGGATTTTCTTTGATTAAATGTGACAAAGAGTATTTTTTGTATGAATTATAATTAGTAGTAATTTATTTAAGGGATTAAAAATTTGTACGTCCAGTAACTTGGCACTACTTTGATTTTGGTCCCAATCATTTGTTCATTTTAATTTTGGTCCAATAAATTTAATTATTTTTGAAATTGGTCCTTTGATCGGCTATAGCGGGTAATCTAGCAGGTCATGTGGATTTCTTTTTTTCCTTTTACTTTTCTTACTCAAGTGGCATTTTTATATATTTTTTTAATGTTTCACTATTATGTGACATGTAATTTCTTAAAAGAAAAAATAATATGAAAATTAAAATTTATTTAGCAAATAATATATTAAAATATATATTATATTAATCAATTTGTTAAAATAACACTTTTATGTATTTGAATTAGCACTATTATGTATTTCATTTAACACTTTTAAATATAAATTTTAAATTACTCCCTCCGTCCCAATTTAATGGTCTTTTTAGGAACTAAATTTTTCCCAAAATATTTGTCATTTTGCAACAATCTATAAGAAATAAATGAGTTTTTCCAAATATACCATTATTCTTGTTTATTGTGATACTCCATTTTTCTAGATAAATTTATTTCACTTTGAAATATACTTCCACAAGAAGGGTAAAATTGTCATATTATACACATATTTATTATTTTCTTAATCTGTGTGAAACAACCTTAAAGCGACCATTAAAATGGGACGGAGGGAGTAACACTTTTAACTCTCTTAAATAACACTTTTGCAATAAATCAACTTAGCACTTTAATGCACTTAGAATTTTATTTTACTATTTGAATAACACTTTTATTAAATTAAATTAGTACTTTTAATAAATTTAGAAAATAAAATTGAACTATTTGAATAACAATTTTATTAAAATAAAATAAGCACTTTTAATACAATTTTAAAAAAATCAAATAACACTTTTAACTATTTAAATAATTTTTATATATTCAACATTTTTAATACACTTAAAAAATCATATAACAATTATAAATGCTTGAATAATACCTTTTTTAAAATAAGATCAACACTATTAATATATACTTTAAAAAATTAACTAGCACTTTTAACTATTACAATAACATCTTTATTTATAAATTTAATCAACACTTTTAATATACTTTAAAAAAAAATAAACTTTTAGCTATTTGAATGAACACTTTTATTACACTTGAAATTAAAAACAAATTATATCACTATATATATATAATTTTTTTTTTTTTTGAAAGGGTTTATATCACTATATTTTTTTATCAGTATTCACTATATTTTGATAGCACTAGTTTTAAGCATTCAATAACAGTTTTATTAAAAATAATAACATGTAATTGAAATACATTTAAAATTTTTATAAATTCCAAATTCCGATACACTTTTATTCCAATACACTTTGATAATGCATAAATACACTTTTAATGTTATGAAATAATTAATTATGGATATCCTTTTTATTCCACAATTAACTAAATATTCTAGAAGTTTCATTTTTTGGAGAAGAGGAAAAAGCTCATTACTTGGGAACCAAACTTCTATGCTTGGAGAGCAAGAATACTTGGAGAATAAGTACTAATATTTGGAGAATAAGTTCTAATACTTGGAGAACAAGTTCTATTCATTTATAAATATGTGATAAACTTTCATTTGTAATGTGGAAAAGGAAGAACATCATATGAAATAAAATAACTCTCTTCTCTCTATAATATTTCTATTAACTCCATGTCTTCTTTGTATTAATTTTATAACACGTTATCGGCCACGAGTCTCTACCTTAAGTCAAAGGTGAAAATTCTCGAGCAAGGACAAGGATCGGGCAACCACAAGTATCAACTCCTGAAGTAAGGACACTCCTTTTAGGTAATATTTTTCTTATTTTGTCTTGTTATCATTATGTCTAAATTCACAAAATTAGAATTTTCACCTCTTGATATCACCAGGGAAAAATTATTTATCATGAATTCTTGATGTTGAAATTCATCTTGAGGCAATGGGTCTTGGAGATACCATTGTTGAAAATAAAAATGCATCAAGTCAAGATCGTGCCAAAGCAATAATTTTCCTTCGTCATCATTTGGATGATGGATTGAAAACTGAATATTTGTGATGAAAGATCCACTTGTTTTGTAGAGGATCTAAAAGAAGATACGACCACTGAAGATGGTCGTCCTTCCAAAAGCCCGGTATGATTAGCTCCACCTAAGGCTTCAAGATTTTAAATCAGAAATGAATATAACTTCGGTTATGTTTAAAATTACTTCTCAACTAAAGTTATGTGGTGAAACCATAAGCGATGATGATATGCTTGAGAAGACATTTTCTACTTTTTATGTCTCGAATTTGCTCGCAACAGATATCGAGAGAAAGGATTTAAGAAATGTTCTGAACTAATTGCTTGTCTTCTTTTGGCTGAGTAAAATAATGAATTATTGTTGAAAAATCATGAGTCCCGACCACTGGTTCCAGTCCATTCCACAGGCGAATGCAACTCAATCTCAAAATTATGGTCGTGGACGTAAACGTGGAGGAAGCCGAGGGTGTGGCCATAATCGTGGACGTGGTCGTACCACGATCGTAGTAAGAAACAAATTGGCTCCCAAAAAGAGGCTATGGAGAAAAGAAAAACTATGAGGAACAATGTTATCGATGTGGCATGGAAGATCATTGGTCCGTATCTGTCGAACCGCAAACCATCTTGTTGAACTCTATCAAGCATCCTTGAAAAATAAGGGTAAAAATATTGAGACAAACCATGTCGATGAAAATAATGCTTATAACGGTGATGATGAAACCATGGCTCATCTTGATGTATCCGATTTCTTGAAGATACTAAATAATTACATGATGAATACCCTATATGTAATTTCTTGTGAGGTCTAAATTAAAAGTTATGAATATGTAATAATTTACATCTTTTATTAATGTTTATTTCTAATGTACGCTTCTTTTTCATGAAGAGTCAATGGATGTCAAACCTTTGGGATTAGATAATAATGGTGATATTTGTCTAATTGATAGTGCTTCTACACACACACCATACTTAAAAATAGAAAGTATTTTTCTCAATTCGAAAAGGGGAGACAAATATTAATACTATAAGTGGTAGTGCGAACTTGATTGTTGGCTCAGGAAGAGCCACTATATTTCTCCCTAAAGGAACTAAACTTGTTATAAATAAAGCACTATTGTCTCCCATGTCTCGAAGAAACTTGTTGAGTTTTAAAGATATTCGCGAGAAAATGGGTATCACATCGAGACTCTAAATGAGAAAAATCATGAATGTTTATTGATTACAAAAGATATTTACGGAAAGAAATGTGTATTGGAAAAGTTGTATTCACTCTCTTGGCTTATATTATACGAATATAAATACAGTGAAGCATATCACCTAATGGACCGAGAAGTCCATTGATCCCAAAGACTTTATGGTTTGACATGATCGCCTTGGACATCCTGGCTCCACAATGATGAGGCGAATAATTGAAAATTCACATGGTCATTCATTGAAAAATATAAAAGTGTTAAATTCGAATGAATTCTCATGTGTTGCTTGCTCACAAGGAAAGTTAATTGTTAGACCTTCATCGGTAAAGAGGGAATTGAATCCCCGCATTTCTAGAACGAATTCATGGTGATATTTGTGGGCTGTAGATCCACAATGTGGACCATTTCGATATTTTATGGTATTAATTGATGCATCAACGAGATGGTCACATGTGCATTTATTATCATCTCAAAATCTGGTGTTTGCAAGATTACTTTCTCAAATAATTAAGTTACGAGCACAATTTTCGGATCATCAGATTAAGAAAATTCGTCTAGATAATGCTACCTTGAATATTCATCACATGTTTTTATGATTATTGCATGTCTATTGGAATAAGCTGTTGAACATCATGTAGCTCATGTTCATACACAAAATGGTCTATTTGAATCATTTATTAGCGATTGCAATTAATTGCTAGACCATTCTTTGATGAAATCTAAGCTCCCTTTATACGCTTGGGGACATGCTATATTACATGCGGCAACACTTATGAGAATTCGACCGACAAGTTATAATAATCATTCTACCCTACAATTAACATTTGGTTATGAGTCCAATATCTCTCATTTAAGAATTTTTGGGTGTGCATCTATGTTCCAATTGCACCATCCCATCGTACTAAAATGGGCCCCCAATGGAGATTGGGAATATATGTCGGGTATGAATCACCTTCTATAATTAAATATATTGAACCTTTAACAGGTGATTTGTTTACTGCAAGATTTGCATATTGCCATTTTGATGAATCCAATTTCCGACATTAGGGAAGGCGGGGATCAACCGAAAAAGAAATTAATTGGGAAATATCATTGGATTTTCTTGATCCTAGAACAAAAGAATGTGAACTAGAAGTTCAAAGGATTATACATTTGCAACAAATTGCAAATCAATTACGGATGCATTTAGTAACTCCGGAAGAATTACTAAATCACATATTCCCTAGAAAATGTTCGGTAAAAAATTGATGTCCCACTGAAGGGTAAATAACAAGTGCTAATGAATCCCAAGCTCGCACTGAAGCGTGGAAGACCTCAAGGTTCCAAAGATAAAAATCCTCGAAAGAAAAGAGGATCAAATAAAAGAGATGCATCAAAAGATAATAAGGGGCTTGCACATAGTGAGAGAATTCACCCCGAAGAGGTTGCCTCTAAAGATGTTGCTCATGAAGAGCGATTACAAGAAAATGAAGTTATAGAAACTTCAATAAATTTTGTCACTACGGAAAAATGTTGGAGCAGAAAGATGCGGTAGTTGATAATATTTTTGCATACAATGTAGCACTTGATATTATGGAGGAAAATGAGGATCACGAACCCAGATCGGTTGATGAATGTCGGCGTAGAAATAATTGGCCAAAATGGAAAGATGTAATCCAATCTGAATTGGATTCAGCGGCAAACGAAAAGTATTTGGACCTATAGTCCAAACACCAGAAAGTGTAAAGCCGTAGGATATAAATGAGTATTTGTGCGAAAAGAAATGAGAAAAATGAAATTGTGAGATATAAAGCCCGCTTGGTAGCCCAAGGCTTTTCACAAAGACCTGGATTTGATTATGATGAAACATATTCTCCTGTAATGGACATAATTACATTTAGATATCTTGTAAGTTTTACCGTACATGAAAAACTAGACATGCGTCTAATGGATGTAGTCACTTTGCATATTTATACGGTAATCTTGACAATGATATCTATATGAAAATCTGAAGGATTTCGCATGCACAAGCACGTAAATCAAATCCGAGAGAAATTTATTCTATCAAACTGCAAAGGTCTTTATATAGGCTCAAATAGTACGGACGTATGTGGTATAATCGTCTTACTGAATGTCTAGTTAAAGAAGGTTATACCAATGATCTAATATGTCCATGTGTTTTTATAAAGAAAAATGGATCAAAATTTGTGATAATTGACGTATATGTTGATGACCTCAACTTGATTGGAACTCCTTAAGAGCTCCAAGAGGCAATTGCATATTTAAAGAAGGAATTTGAAATCAAAGATTTTGGGAAGACTAAATTTTGTATTGGATTACAGATTGAGCATATAGAAGGTGGAATTTTAGCCCACCAAATTGCTTATGCCCGGAAGGTATTAAAGCGGTTCTACATGTAAAAGACACATCCATTGAGTACCCCAATGGTCGTCGGATCGCTTGATCCCGGTAAGGACCCTTTTAGACCACAAGAAAAAGATGAAGAGGTTCTTGGTCTGAAGTACCATATCTTAGTGCAATTGGTGCGCTAATGTATCTTGCTAATTGTACAAGACCGGATATATCGTTTGCGGTAAATTTATTAGCAAGATTTAGTTCATCTCCTACACGACGACATTGGAATGGCGTAAAACACATTTTTCGCTATTTCCAAGGAACAGTTGATCTTGGCCTATTTTATTCAAATAAATCTCGATCTGAATTGCTTGGTTATGTAGATGCTTTGGGTATTTATCCGACCCACATAAAGCAAGGTCTCAAGCTGGATATGTATTTACATGTGGTGGCACGACCATTTCATGGCGATCCACAAAGCGATCACTTGCCGCCATTTCTTCAAACCATGCCGAGATTATAGCAATTCATGAGGTCGATCGAGAATGTGTATGGTTAAAGTCCATGATCAACTATAACTTAGGAAAAATAGTGGGTTATCAATGAAAATCCTCCAATTGTTATATATGAAGATAATGCGGCATGTATAGCTCAATGAAATGAGGATATATTAAAGGAGATAGAACCAAACATATTTCACCAAAATTCTTTTCACTCATGAGTTGCAAAAGAATGGTGAAATTGATGTGCAACAAATTCGATCAAGAGAGAATTTAGCATTTATTCACCAAGGCATTACCGTTGCAACATTTGAAAAATTGGTGAAGCGTATTGGAATGCATCGGTTTAAAGATTTTAAATGATGTTGGAATAAGGGGAGAATTTACACTAAGTAATATGTACTCTTTTTTCCTTCACTAAGGTTTTTATCCCACCGAGTTTTTCCTAGTAAGGTTTTTAACGAGGCATATACTTTGTGTAATAACGAATATCCAAGGGGAGTGTTATGAAATAATTAATTATGAATATCCTTTTTATTCCACAATTAACTAAATATTCTAGAAGTTTCGTTTCTTGGAGAAGAGGAAAAAACTCGTTACTTGGGAACCAAGCTTCTATGCTTGGAGAGCAAGAATACTTGGAGAACATTCATTTGTAATGTGGAAAAGGAAGAACATCATATTTCTATTAACATGTCTTCTTTGTATTAGTTTTATAACATTTAATTTTTTTTTTTGACGGGAAAAATACACTTTTATTTTTTTTTTTTTTGAAAGGAAAAATACACTTTTAATTGAAATATACTTCAATTGGGAAAAAAATTGCAGACATATTCTTCAATTGGGGAAAATCGCGAGACCATTGCCATCGCCGTCGACCTTCTCCATCGCCATGGATCTGCCCTAGCGCCGTCGTCTCCTCGTTTGTACCCTAGCGCCGCCACCTCGTTCGTGCCCTAGCGTCGCCGGCGTGTTGTGCGTGCCCTAGCACTGCCACCATCATCTTGTTTCAAAGGCCCTAGCTCCGCCGTCGTGTTGTTCGAACGCCTTAGCACCGCCTTCGGCTCGTTGCCCTACCACCGCCAACACCCTCCTCTTTCGCCTTAAGATTCTTAAGGTACTGTGTTTTTAATAATTGTTTTCATTTTCTTTTGGTTCGTAGTGATGAACGAAAATATGGATGGATATATACATATATACATATATATATATATATGGGTCCATAACTTTAAGATACAATATTAGAAGTGTTATGACTCTAAGATACAATTTTTTTTAAAATTACTACCAGCTACAATGTTTTAAGGTAACCTCCCCAATTGCCCTTGCTTTTACCTTTTTCAAATAGTACACTCTGCGGGACTTTTGTCTTTACGCTTCCCTATTTTTGATTCCGCAAAGTGGGTTTTCTTTCACCTTTTTAGCTTAAGCTTGTACTGCTTCCATTTTTTTCACTGTTTTTCCAACATATTCCGATACAATTTTTTTCCATTATTTTTACGCACATTACATTATCCATATTTCAGTTTCATTATTAACATAATCACAACGAATTTTTCGAATTAATTTGATAGAGCTAAAATGTTTAACAACATCATAACCTAACCGTAATGTGCGAAATCAAATAATTCAAAATTTACATTTATTTCGAAACCAAATAATTCAATTACGTTTATTTGAGAAATTAAATAATTCAAAATTTGCTCGATGTGCGAGAAAAAAAGATGCACATGTGCGGGAAAAAAATGTTGTATATGTGCGAGAAAAAAATACGAGAAAAATAGCATTTCCTTACATCAGTTACCAAAATAAACGTAATAATTCATACATCGATTTGCCCATACCCGTTTCAAACTCGTACTCAACATATGAACTCGTTCTTGACTCGAGACTGAAAAAGTGGCGTGAACACTGTCATTTCTTGCACACGGAACCAAAAATTATCCGTGAAAAAATGTCTTGAACCCGTGGATCTGCTCAGGCTGGATCTGTAGCTTTGTCGATCTTCTTTCCATACCTATCAGGAACCGAGACGAAGGCGGCGTCGGCTGGATCTATAGCTTTGTCGATCTGAAAAAAACACGAAGGCGCTCCTGGTCTTTGTTTTGGCGATTCGAACGTCACTTATGAACAACGATAATCCCCTCATCCCCGATGAAGGGTTTCTTCACCGTCGTCGCTCGTCTTCACCGTGTCTTTATCGTCGTCACTCATCTTCACAGCCTCTATCTCATTCACCGTCGATCGGGGTGGGGCGTCTCGATTCCGATTGAAGGCGATGAGTGAGCCGCTGCGAGATACGTGCGAAGATGAACACGAAGAAGATGCTCTAAAGCCATGGCGGTGGCGGCCATATTCTCTCTCTATAAAACAAGTTTTTAATCGAAGAATACATGGTGTGTTAATGATTTTTGCAATTTGTGTTTATGAAAAACACATGTTGAAAAACAAAGAATCTTGGTGTGTTCTTACCAAGAGAGAGCTTAGATATGTGTGATATATGCGACGAGAAAGTGAAATGAGAGAGAGAAAGAGAGTCACGTGATATAAAGCCTGACTACACGTGAGGGTAAAATTGGTATAGGATTTGTTGACTTGTATTGGATAGTGTTTTGACTTTAAGGTTGTATCTTGTAAGCAATAAAATTTAGAAAATGGTATCTTATAGTAATTTGTTCTATATATATATATATATATATATATATATATTGTTGATGTTATGACGAGTGTTACTCGAGAATGTGCCAACATTCAGTCACAACATCGAAATTCGTCCTTCCACTTCCACTAACCCTTAACCCACGTTTTGTCTTGGTCAATGTCTTGTTTTCTTTCGGAATGAAGACTTACGGCGATTACGAAGTCATGCGTTTGAAAAGTCAAGCAAAGAGAAGTTATAAAGATCATGGGGAAGTTACATGGAAGTTACCTATTTTCAAGGGAGATGTGGAAGTTATCTTCAAAGCATTAAGAGTCAGTTATCTATATATACACTGCTATGAAGATTAAAACTTGAAGTTGAGGGAAACACAATCTAGCATAGTCTATTGGCATAGATTATAGAATTTATTGTAGTTTCATACTCGATACTTCCGTTGGTGAATGTTCCAACATTTCACTCAACATTGGGTCTTTATATGTATTAGTGATAGGTTAGATTGATCATTGTCTAGTCACTATATACGTAGATCCGTTCACGGTGTGGCTTATGTTTTCACCGATTGTATCACTTAACAATTACTAGTGATAATACGCCGATTGACAGTATAGACTTATTTATAGTCTATCACGAAAATTTTGATATCCATCTTGCAAAGTGTTTAAGACTTCATTTGTATATTTACATGTTCATTTATTTAAATGCGTATTTGTTCTCGATTGTGCCAACATTCGTGACAACATTCTGCAAAAACACTTACGCACACCTTCAATTGGCACCAAAGCCATAAAACTCGTTATCCCGAGCTTAGATCCTGCGCGTTTGGTGTGTATTATTGCAAAGGATTATCCTATATTTCTTTGCTCGATTAGGCCACCGGTTCTTGATGGAATAAATTATGCTATTTGGAAGCCTAAGATGCGCATGTACATCAAATTCATTGATGAACGTGCATGGAGGAATGTTGTGACTGGATGGAACAAACCAAAGAGTCCACTAATGATGGGAAAAAGGAATGCTGGATTATACGGATGATGAGGTTATGTTGTCTACTTTCAATTCTAAAGCACTTAATGCAATTTTTACATCGAGTTGATGCGATGTTCAAAATTATTTCAAAGCGTATATACGCAAAAGATGCTTGGTATAGATTGCGGGAACATTGTGAAGGATCTAGCCTCATTAAAGTTCCTAAAGTTTACGTAAATTAATCAAATTGAAGATGTTGCTCAAAATGTTGGAACATCTGGTACAACATTGCTAGAAAATTGAGAATCGAGAGAATACACACCTTGAGAAAGGATTCCGTCTTCGAGAATTTTGAAGAATCATCCATCAAACCGGATCATTGGTGATAAATTTCTGAAGTTCAAACTAGAAAAAGAACGAGAGTAAGTTCAAAAGGTATTGAATGACTATGAAATTAAATGTGATATTTTTAAGCATTGTTTTTGTTATAATACTAGTGTTAATAATATATCTAAGAATCTATGCAACATTCTTTGACTAAGCATATTAGTATAAGACATTATTTTATTAGAAATCTGTGGAGAAAGAAATTGTGAAGTTAGAATACATGTCTCTTGTAAAATAAATGACTAATATATTTACTAAAGCTCTAGTACAATGAGAGCTTTTCTTCACATATGAAATCTCTAGGCTTTTGCTCAAAGTGAACTAAATATTGTTGCGTGTTGTGACAAATGTGTCCACATTTGTAACAACATCGAGCAACGCTTTGCATAAATTTTCTAAGTATTCTAGTGTTTAGTGTTATCGACTCTCTTGTGTAAATAATATTTGAACCTTGAAAATTATGAGTAGTCCTGGACACACTTCTCTTAAATGCAATTAAAATAACTCACAATTAGATGTTATGTCACTAAGTAACTATGAGACACGGAGTTGACTACTACGATGTTCTCTTTTCAAAAGGTGACTTGAATGCATCAATATATTCACAATCCATTGAGTAATTATGGGACACGGAGTGACAACTACGATGATCTCTTACGGAAAAATGGATCAATGTGAATAAGTGATAAAAGCAAAATATAGTGCAACACAAATGAAGTAAATTCATGTAAAAAGCTGTGTTGAGAAGTGTGTGTGCCGACATTAGTGAATGACATTACGGTTCGAATATGTATATTTACCTCTATGGGTTGGTTAATTTACGGACATTATTTTATACAGATTATTTATTGTAAATTTGTTCAAGGAATATTATGTGTTTAGTTAATAAATGTGTGCGATTTTGGACGGTTTTAGAGCGATTTTAGTATTTTTCTTAACTTCCAACACACACGATTACCCCTTAATTTTTAGGAATGTTGTGGTAACTTCTTATAACCTATGTTTTTCAAACTAATGTGTGTATAATAATCTACTCATCTTTCTCTATAATTTTTGAAATATCTAGTAATGTTTTTATACTAAAACACTTTGAAATGAATTGTTGCATAAGATTTGAAAGATATTTTTATTAACTTAGTTTAAATTATCACTTGAACTCGAGTTTTCATATTTACTTTATTTTCATTGTCTTTTTAATATTTCTTTTTCTATTCACATGAACTCATTTGTTTCTACACAACCTAGCACAAATCTTGCCTCGAATGTTGGCAACTTTCTTTTGAGGGTACCGGATATTGGACACGAACATAAAGACGGATGTGAATGCTCCTTCCTAATTTAATTATATGAATAAGCGGGCTGCTAGGATTTGTTGATATCGGGCTCTCGGTCGCTGTATTTGTTGAAATGTCAAGCTATATTTCTAAGTTGTTTTCACTACATTCTTTGCATGAACCCTCTGTTTCTTTGTTTAGATTTATGGATTCCCTTGATTTCACCCCATCATCTTCATAATCAATTAATATTTTTAATCACTTTTTGTCTTCTTCAATCAAGAAACTTGCAATTTCGATATGGAGTATATTTAAGGGATAAGGTACAAATTGGACCCTGAACTAATGTGTTAGTTACAAATTGGACCCTAAATTATTTTTGGTACAAATTGGACCCTAAACTAATGTCTCGGTACAAATTGGACCCCAAACTATTTTTTTAACAAATAAACACTTTTACTTTTAAAGTTGAACAAATAAGCCCTTCAATTAATAAAATAAAATATGGAGACTCTTTAATCAAATGAATTGACATAGAATATTATTATATTAGTGTATAAATTAATAAAAAAAAGTTAAAAATATTATGATAAATTTTAAAATATGAGTGAAACATCAACGACACTTTTATGTATAATAATGGACTCATATTTTTAATCTATAATATAATGTTAAATTATAATAAAAGAGAAGATAACTAATTTAATATAATAAATTGAAAATAAAATAAAATTTAAAAAATCATAATATTAAAATCCGTAAAAATAATAAAGAAATTATTTTCTAAAAATACGAGACTATTACGTTTATATTTTTATATATACTTTTATTATTTTAAAACTATAATTAAAGGGACCTTCATGTCTTATTTTATTAGTTGAAGAATATATGTATTTCCCGCTAAAAAAAAAAACATACATATTTCATTTTAAAAGTTAAAGTCCAATTTAGAATTTATTATAGTTTTTATTGATAAAATAGTTCTTTTTTATAATTTTACATTATATTGTATATTAAAAAAATGAGTCCATTATTGAAAAAAAGTGTTGTTGATGTTTCACTAATTTTTATAATTTATCATAATATTTTTAATTTTTTATCAATTTATCCGCTAATATAATAATATTTTATGTCAATTCATTTAATGAAAGGGTCTCCATATTTTATTTTATTAGTTGAAGGGCTTATTTGTTCAATTTTAAAAATAAAAGTATTTATTTATTTAAAAAAATAGTTTGGGGTCAAATTTGTACAAAAAAATAGTTTGAGGTCCAATTTGTATACGAGACATTAGTTCAGGGTCCAATTTGTATCAAAATAGTTTAAGGTCCAATTTGTACTGAGACATTAGTTCGGGTCTAATTTGTACCTTATCCCTATATTTAATCAATATAGTAATGGGATCAAAAATTGGAATTGAAAATTAGAAATTGAGGACCTCGGCATGAAGTTTGTGATTGTGTGCTTGGAAAGCATAATTTTACTGCCTTGATTGCATCAAATACGGATATATAATTAATTACTTTTCTAGGCCTAGCTTTTTTGATTGTTATTTGCATCACAATTTATTGAGGCTACGTAGTGTTTCATAGATAGGGTCATCTCAACGGTTAAATCTAGAGGAAATAATGATGAAGATATTGCATCATTTCACTTGTTTTCATCCATCACCAACGCCTTTTCATAGATTACTCCTTCTTTTTTTTCTATTTACATATATTGCATGCATTCATCAACACAAGTTGTACATAATTAATTCTTTTTTTTTGTATATGATTTAAAAAATTATTATATTTAATTATCTATAATGCATTAGCCTAGCTAAATTCAAAATTCGGATTCATTACTCTTTATTACGAGTTAGTTTGTTAGCACATACATACCGGTTGAAATATGTACAAACAACTTGAGGTTGTTAGTACATACATACCGATTAATATTTGTACTCGGCATGAAGTTTGTTCCCCAATTTAAAATTTTTTTCAAGCGTTTTGACTTGAGTCAATGTTGAGCCTCCTCTTCTTCTCCCTAATTGTGATGTTGTGCATCTCTTCATAGTTATTGGCTAATTTAATTTAGTTTCTATTAGAAACAAAAACGTGTTTTTACAAAAGAAGTCGGATACTCTAATAATATTATTATTCTTGTGAAAAAAATTCCCTTATATTTATAAGGATTTTTGGACATGTGGAATTGATATTGTGCTAAAATGGCATGCGTAAATATGGTGATGTGTATTGAAACCTCCTTTATATTTATAAGGATATGTGCAATTAAAATTGTGCTAAAATTGGCATGCGTACGTAAATATGCATATTTGTGTGATCTCCAAGATCATTGATGTTAATTAATATATCTTGTCGTCTTGTAATTAATAATATTGACTTGTGCAGTAAATTATGCCTCATCCTCATCCAAAGGGTAAAATCAAACAAGGCGTGATTGTAAGTTGGGACAATTATACGAAATCATGAAACTAATCTCTGTTTATTTCTTCGTTGCCCTCTTCCTTTTTCAAGGTCATCTTTCACTCATTTTTCTTTAAATTATATTTTTGCTATTATGATATCTTATTATTTTGTATTATAATATATGTAAAGACAATGATTACCAACCGTTGTCTATTAGTGGAATTAGGTAATTTTGTTGCTTTCTATAACGATTATGTAAATATAATACAACATGTTATAACCGTTGTAAATATGTGGAAAGTCAACGGTTTTTAATGGAAAGACAATGATTATATACCGTTGTAATTAATATGTAAATACAACGGTTACCAACACGTTGTCTATCGGCGGAATTAGGTAATTTTGTTGCTTTCTACAGATTATATAAAGATAATACAAAGGTTATAACCGTTGTAAAATGAATGGAAAGTCAACGGTTAAAAGCGTTGTCTTCCAGCGCCCATTTACTACAACGCTGGCTACTACAACGTCTCTTTTCGGATATACATCGGTTAAAAACCGATGTCTTTCAACTTTTTCTTGTAGTGATAGTTTAAAATAGATTCCCAAAACTCGCGGGTTATATTTAAGGAAGAGACAAAAAAATCGCGGATCCTAAAGCGGATCGGATAAGTCAAAACAATTTTTCTAAAAACTCATGCAAAGACAAATAAAAATTCGCTCCAAGGTTGTATTACTATAAGGGTAAGTATGTGTTATTTTAAGGACAATATGCGTTACGAGTCTTACAAAAATAAAATATTTGTCCATGTATTGCTATAAGGACAAATATATATTTCCGTAAGAATAAATATGTGTTTTTATTTTATTTTTCATCTCTTTAAAGCTAGAGTTTTTTTGTGCTTGTATTGATTTTGTTCATGTAGTAACACATCTTTCTCCACACAAGAACACGTTTTTGTTCATATAATAACACATTTTTCAATACCTTCCATGTGTTACAATAAAGATGAATATTTATTTCAATAAAGATAAATATGTTATTGTTTTTCTTGTTCTTACGGTAACACATATTTGACCTTACAATAACACATATTTGACGTTATAGTAACACAACCCGAGAATGAAATTTTATTTTAGCCTTTGCGCGACTTTTTAGACAAGTATGTATTACTTGTTCTTGCGATAATACATATTTGCCCTTAAAGTAACATGTTTGATCTTATAGGAACACAACGTGAGAGTTAATTTTTATTTTTACCTTTGGACGAAGTTTTTAGACAAATATATATTACTTGTTCTTATAGTAACACACATATATGCCCTTACACTAATATATGTTTAACCTTATATTAACACACTTGAGAGCGAAATTTTATTTTTGTCTTTGCACAAGTTTATTTTTGAAAAAAATTGTTTGACACGATTCGGATCCGCAATTTTTATATACGTGTAATTTTACAATCTTATATCCGTACAATATTTTATACTCTCTCTGTCAGATGAAAGTTTTTTTTTCATTTTAATTTTTCATTCCTTATTTAATATTCTCCAACGGAAAAACTTTATTTAATGGCAAAACTTATGTGAACTTGATGCATGCGATGAACTCTATTTGGTTCACACAAATATTACTCATATTTAATATACTTTTATATATTTTTATGGGTGAACAATAGAGACGATCACAATAAAATGATATGTGTTCCATTTGTTTAGGAGTTTTGAATTTTTGAATTTCATCTTGTGTTCTCGCCGGTCGGAGGCCTTTTCCGCCGTCGGCATGGCTTCCTATCGATATTTCGTATAATATTAGTAAATTGATCCGGCAACACATCCGTGCTTCGATTTCGACGATACTGAGGACCTTGCAAACCCTAACGCTAGTGAGCGAACTCATCTCCAAGGATTCATTGGTGCATGCGAATAACGGGGTATCCCGAAATAATAATGACGGCTCCTTCTAATGGGAATCTTAACCCCGACGCAGTGCGATTCTGATGGAAACCTTAACCCTAATTTGGAGGTTACTTTGATCTCGGGGTTGCAACCGTCCTCCATTGCGGGTCGAGGATTTACGTACAAACAAGCGTTATCCCCGCCGAATGAGGATTTCCGCTCGACATGCGAGGCTTCCGGGAAAGGGGAGTTTTATTTCGTCAAGATCGACAATTCCTTGGTGCAAAAGGAGATTGATATTCTTAAAAACTCTCTTATTGGCGGGATTTCCATGGCGCGGGGATAACCCTTACGCTTTGGATGATCTTAAGTGTAAACTCGAGTAGGTGCAGGGTGTATCGGGAGTTTGGTCCCTTGTACCGCTTGGTAAAGGATACTTTAATATCCGGTTGCCGTCTGTTGGTGACAGACAGAATCTTGGATAGGAGGTCTGGGGTTTGAAGCACAGGTTCATAAGAGTGCGAGATGGGTCAAAGGTTTTAATCCTTACAAAGTTAACTCTCATTTAGCTCAAGTCTGGGTTTGTATTTTCGAAGTTCCAATGGAGTTTTTCCATCCTAAGATAATTCATGCTATGGCATCGGCATTAGGGACGGTGATTAATTTGGATGATCGTGCGAAAAATCGAACCATGTGCCACTATGCATGACGAGGATGTGAAGACTTCGTCATGTTTGAGTCAATGGGACAAGTGATGTTTGCTTCGATCAAATACGAGCAACTCCCCATTTTGCTCACATTGTGGGATAGTGGGTCATCCTTTGAGCTCGTGCGGGCGGCTCCAATTCGGCCATCCACTGCGGAGAAAAAAGAAAAAAATGTTGCTGCTACGACTCGCCCACCTCTGCGGAGAGCCTTGGCCTATGGGTTAGGAAGGAGACGGTGGTCACCAAGGGTCGATTTTGGAGAAGGAACATGGCATGGCGAGGTCCGGTCGATTACTTCTAATGCGTTTGAGGCTTTGGCGGGTTTGGATGAGGGCAAATTTTGAGGATCCGAGGGAAGGGCTTCTTGCGGATAAGAACGTGGAATGTATGGACAACAACCCTCCGGGGGTCCGCCAATTCTCGATCGCGGCTGCTCCACTCCGGCTGATGCGATGAATCTGAACTTCGTTGCCTTCCGCGCGCGAGCGAATGGGCGCCTGTCCGTGGAGTCGATTCGGGGCGGAGAGTGAAGAGAGACCGGAAGAATGATTCATTTGGATCTACGTGGGATCGATGAGCCTAACTCTGTGCGGCCAGTGCCTCTTCGTCTGTCAAGAGAGGCAAAAAGTCTACGGTTACTAAGGAATACAATCTTCGCAATAAAAGTATTGCGAGAGAGCTCCACTCCTAAGATCGTTTCCTTTCCTCAAGATTCTCCGACCTACACAATCACTTCGAATGTTGACACGAGAGCTCTTGCGTCTATGCGGCCAGTGCAAATAAAAGTTAGGCGAGACCTTTGTGATGAAGAAGCGAGATCCTCCGCCGAAGCACGGAGCGGAGTCGGTTGAAATGAATGTGTTCTTTTAGAACATTAGGGGATTAGCAATGATCCCGCCCAAAATGTGCTCTTCAACTTTCAAAGAGCATATAAACCGGACTTAATTGCCATTGTGGAGCCAAAAATTCGTTTAGGCGATCTGCGGCAGATTACGGAGGAGCATTAATATGGCGTTCTGGTGGAAAATGAGCGGGATGGAGAGGTCTGCGCCCTAACATTTGGGTTGCACACGGGGAGTAATTTATTGAGGAAACCTCGAGGTTGTGTTGATAATCGATCGGGTTGTTGTTATTCAATTTGATTATTTACATAGCACTTTTTTTGGATTTATTTATGCTTCCAATTCTTATATTGTTAGACGGCAACTTTGGGCCTCGCTCGCCATTGAGGCATCTTAATATATGTTTCATTGGTGTTTTCAATGCCATCACCGGAAGCCATGAGCAAGTCGGTCGAGGCTTCCTTGCACAAACATTCTTGTGAGGATTTTAGCAAATTTACTTCGGAGATTTGGTGATTGACATGGAGACTTCGGGGCCATTTTTTACTTGGCGACGTAGTCATACGGGGCCTATTCTTGCCTCTCGTTTGGGCGAGCCCTTGTTTCTTATAGTTTTATATCTTCTTGGGTGGAGATTGCGGCGTTAGTTCTCCCGAGAGTGAACTCGGACCATCATCCGATTCTTTTGCGTTGCAAAGACAAGCGGCAATATTTGGCTCAAACCTTTTCGGTTTCAAAATTTTTGCCATCCGATGCAACCTTTAGAGAGGAGGTTGCGGACTCTGGTCGGCTCATGTTGGCGCTTGCGGGATCCCATCACGGTTTGTGTGCGTAAATTAAAAAGGCTTAAGAGCGAGGCTCAAGGCGTGGAGTGTGGGTAGATTCGACGATCTTTTCATCGAGTTTGGAAGAAAAGAAGAGTGAGTTATGTGAGGTGCAAAAGGAAGGCTTTTGGATGCTAATAATGATATCTCGGCTAAGGAGAAACAACTTATGCGGGGAGATAAATGATATCATTTTGAATCAACACCGTCTTATGATGCAGTAAATCTAGAGCTAATTGGCTTGTAGACGGGGATCACAACACCGCTTTTTTCCATCGGGCTTTGCGGGTGTCCGAGGGCATGGCGGCGTTATCCTCATTGATTATTAATGGGACTCTCTGTGAGGATAGGCAGACCATTGTGAATCATATTCTTGACTTTTACAGAATTTATTTAGGGATGGCCGTGCCTCAAGAGTGTCTTTGAATTATGTGGAGGAGCTGTTGGAGTCGGTGGTCACTCCGTACAAAATTCGGATCTCGTTTGCAGCCCTTCGAGAGATGGAAATTAAGCAGGCGGTTTTGATTTATCGGCGGATAGTGCCCGGAGCCCGATGGATTTAGTGGTAAATTTTTCGGGAAGCTTGGGAGATTATTAAGTCGATGTTTGCAACGCAGATGAGCTATTTTTGGCAACAACATTTATCCTGTTGGACTCAATTCTAATGTTGTTACGTTAATTCCTAAGTCCCCGGGGCCTCTAGGATTGAGGATTTCCGTCCGATTGTCTTTGGGTAATTTTCTATTCAAGATTTTTACTAAGATTATCGCAAATCGCTTGGGTCCTTTGCTTAAGACTATTCTCTCTTCTTCTCAATATGGTTTTATTCTGGGAAGGTTATTCATCATTGCATCGCGGCGGGTTACGAGGGATTTCAATGTTTGAGCAAGGGTGGCGGTAATATGGCGCTTAAAGTTGATATTCGCAAGGCCTTTGACACTATGCATTGGGACTTCATTCTACAAGTTCTTGAGTTTGGGATTTAATGCTCATTTTCGAGATTTGATTCTTTCTATTCTTAATTACCTTTCGGCTTTCCATCTCGTTAAATGGGCGAGTTGGAGGGGTATTTTTCTTGCTCTCGAGGGGTTCATCAGGGGATCCCCTTTCTCCTTTACTTTTTGCCATTGGTGAAGACGTGCTTGCCGGGATGTTTGATTATTGGGGTGGTATTAGACACTTGGTAAGGGCGAAGCAAAATTGGGAGTTTTGGTGCCTACAAGCTTATTGTATCTTGATGACATTTTGGTGTTTTGTAAGGTGTCGAGGATAATGTTCTTATGCTCGGGGATATTTTCATCAATATGGTTATACCTCGGGTCAAATCGTGAGTCCTACAAAATCGAGAGTTTTCTTTGGGAAACAAATAACTGTTGACTTTAAGCATTTTTTCTTCCGTTCCTTCAATTCACGGAAGGAACTTTCCCATTTTCTTATTTGGGAGTTCCAATTTTCATGGGTAAACCAAGAGTGTCGCACTTGCAGCCCACAACTAATAAAATTCTTGCAAAGTTTGATAAATGGAGTGGCGCTCTTCTTTCTCTCTCGGGCGAGGATATGTCTTGTGAACAGCGTTATTTTTCTTCTTTGACTCATAGTATGATGGTTTATAGGTGGCGAGGAGCCTTTTGAAATCAATTGACTCGCGATGCGGAATTTTGTATGGAGCGGAGATATAAACAAAAGAAGAGTGGCACGGTTGCTTGGTCGAGGCTGCGCTCCCTATAAAGAGGGGGCTTGGGAATTCGTTCCATTAGAGCGGCTAATGAGGGTTTTCTCGTATAAATTAGCTAGGGAAATTTTAGCTCGGAAAGATAGTGGCTTGGGTTTCATTTTGGACAGCATTCCACGCTTGCGGTGTTGTGGTAAAATACCATATTCCTTCCTCTATTTGGAGTGGTTTAACCAGAATTAGGGAGGCTATACTGACCGATATGAGATGGATTCCGGGAAGGGATTAGAATGTGAGGTTTTGGACGGACAATTGGTTGGGTTATGTTATTGCGGAGAGAATTGATATTCCGTCTGAACATCTCCTTCTTTTTATCAAAAGGTGTCGACTTTCGGGATGGGAATGGTTGGCGTTTAAGCAGCGAGTTTTCTTTAGAATACCCGAGCATTTGTTCGGATATTATTGATATTAAAATTGCAAGTTCGCGATAGATACGCTTATTTGGCCGTTGCATCCTATAATATTTGCGAGAACTAGATTTCCAGGAGGTGAATTGGGGTTCTTGGATGCAGGCAAGTTTTATTCCGCCTACTCGATCCACGTTAGTTTGGCGGCTTATTTTGGCGAGGCCGCCAACGTGGGATGTGTTGGCGCGTTGGGGTGTTGAAGGGCCTTCAATGTGTGTGCTCTGCAAACGAATTTGTATAGCTTGGATCATATTTTACGTGATTGCAGGTTACACTAGGTGGATTTATAGGAAAATTGCGATTTATTTCAATTCTCTATTGATCTTTCTTTTGGGTTTCTAGATGTCTTCATGCAGCCTTCTCGTGGCAAAGTTCGGTGCAAGAGTTTGCAAGTTTTGGAGGCTTACAGGTTACTTGCTTTTGGCTATTGTGGTCGATCGGGAATTCCGTGGTTCATGGCGGGAGTTCTTCTGGCCGCGCCTTGCTTCTTGGAGCGGTGCTAATTCGCGTGAGAGAAGCAAATCTGCGTGATTTGGGGCATAACTCCGGTGTGTGCTTGACTTACAGGTGTATGCGGTCCATTGGCGTGAATTTTGTTGCAAAGCCTGCGGCTTTGTTAATTCATGTTAGATGGCCGCCACCACCTTTGGTTTCTTTAAAATAAATACCGACGGTAGCGAGATCGGTGGGAATATTCAAGGTGGTGCGGTTTATCGTGATTGATGGGGGTTTGTGGAGGCCGCTTTTGCTAGGAGAATGGGGAAAGGTAAGGCTTTTGAAGCGAGTTATGGATTGCAATTGATAGCGTTTCGATTGCTATCACTAAGGGATGGGATAAAATTATTTTGGAATCGACTCTAGCTATGTGGTTTCGTTATTTCAAAATCAATTTGGAAGTTCCTTGGAGGTTTCGCTCTAAATGGGAATGGATGCGAGAGAAGTTGAAGCAGGTGGATTTTTCCGTCGGTCACGTTTTTAGGGAGGGAAATCATGTAGTCGATGCTATTTCACGCTATCAAGATTTTGACAATTTCCTTTGGTGGGACGTTTCTCGGGGAGATATTCGAACTTTATCCTAGATCTTCTTTGCCAAGGATAGGTACAAGGAATATTTTAGACTATCTTGATGTTTAGAGGGTTTCCTTTTCCTACTTTAGAGGTTTCCCTAAGGAGGGTTTTACTCTAAAGAGGTTTTTAGCGGGGGCCGGCCTCTGGATCGGTTTGTGGTCTTATGGCTTTTAGGTTTTTCTTTTTAATAAAACAATAAATTAGACTTTTATATATTTTTATTATATTTTTTTTTCTTTTCCATCACATTATTCGTACTATATCATTATTATTTTACTAAACTTACGCAAAAAATAATGGAAAAGCGAGGAAAGATGAGTTTTTGTCTTTAGATACGAGCCTCAAAGGAATATGAAATAAAAAAATTGTGCCGATTTTTGACGCAGTTTAACGACAACTTTCCTCCTTTCTCCAAATCCACCGTATTCCAACTAGGGGTGAGCAAATACCGAAAAAAGCTGAATTTTGAACCGAATCGATGAAATTCGGGCTATTCGGTTCGATTTTGGGATTAAAATTCGGGTTTCGGTAAAAATAAAATTTTTCGGTTTTGGGTTCGGTTCGGTTTAATCCTATAATAACCGAACAAACCGAAATACCCGAAATATATTATTATATATTAAAATTAAATATTATATATTATTATTATAATATATATTAAATATACAAGATATTTCATATTTACGCGCCCTAGCCCCCTAAATCACCAAATCTCTCATTCATCAATTCCTAACGCTAAGCCTCGCCGCCTTCACGCCTTGCCTCCGCCTCCCAGTCCCCACTCGTTCGACACCGTCGCGTCACCGCCTTGCGCTCCCTTCGCATCACCGTCTGTCTTGTCGTCGCCGCGTCGCCTTGCGCCTGCTGCCGCCCCAGCGTCACCTTACTTGCTGTCGTCGCCGCGTCGTCTTGTCTTTGCCGTCGCACCACAGCTGGTTGCGCCTCACGGGTTCTTACGTCGCGTCGCTACGTATATGGTAATTCCAAGTTGGGTTTTGAATAGCATGCTGCTATGTGCCTATGTTTACTAAAGCAAAAATTAGTTTGATTAGCAATTAATTTGTAATTGTAACAAGAATGATTAGCAATTAATTTGCAACGGAAATTAGTTTGATTAGCCAGAGACCTTTTAAATATGAATCAATTTGATGGTGTTATTTGAATATTAGTCTATTTAAAATTTGAATTAACTTTGGTGTTTGATTAATTGTGTTGAACTTTTAAACTTAATTTGGTATTGTAATCCTTTAAATATTGGTATTGAATGCTATTTCTTTTTTATCTCTCAATTTTATGGTTTTATAACTTATATTAGATTTTTGCTCAAACTACCCGAAATTAGGGGTGTAAGTGAGTCGAGCCCAGCTCGCGAGTTACTCGTGCTCGACTCGAAAAAGATCGAAATCGACTCGAATTTAATCGAGTCGAGCTCGAGCTCGAGCTACTCGAGTATGTATCGAGTTCGAGTTCGAGCTTAGAAATACTCGGCTCGAGAGGCTCGCGAGCCTAATCGAGCTTACACGGTATTACTATTTTACCATTAATTAATTTATAAATATATAAAATTATATTTAAATACATAAAAAATAGAATAAAATAATGAAATCTAAATTAATTTATTTATGAAGACAAAAATTAGGTCACACCAACTAAACCCCAATTTCTAATCTTGTCAAATCGATAGGGGTGGAAAAAATACCGAAATATCAAAATACCGTCATACCGTATCGAAAAATACCGAAAATACCAAAAATTTCGTATCACGAAAATATTAGTACGGTATGATACTGCAAATTTTATGCAGTAGCAGTATAAAAATTAAAACATACCGAAATACCGTAAAATTATCAAGATTATCTGAAATACCGAAACATACCGAAATATTAATATATACCTGATATACAGAATACCGAAATATACCGATATATACCGAATACCATATAAAAAATACCATTTTTTTAATATGAAATTAAATATATATTTCCTAAAATTAATTAAATATTATTATATCAAAAATAAGATATCATCGGTCATGTACAGATATACTTGAAATTTGAATTAAGTTTTCATATTCACAAACCCTAATCTGCCTCCTCACCCTCTCTCTCTCGACATCGTCGCCGCCGCTGCTCCCTCTCGACATCGTCGCCGCCGCTGCTTCCTCTCACCGTCGTTCGGTTGTGAAAGCGGTGACCCACTGGTGAGGATACCTTTTTCAGATTCACAAACCCTAGCGAATCTGCCTCCTCACCCTCTCTCTCTCCCTCGCCGTTGCCGCCGCTGCTCCCTCTCACCATCGTCGCCGCCGCTGCTTCCTCTCGCCGCCGTTCGATTGTGAAAGCGGTGACCCACTGGTGAGGATACCTTTCAATGCTCTGTTTCTTTTTGTTTTGACAGGCGAAAGTGAGTAATTTAAGTGAAGCGTTTGAAGGCTTTTAAGATATATAGCAGCACTGCAGCAGTGTTGTAACTTGTAGCCTAGGACATATGATTGTAAATATAAATCAAATAATTTTTGTTTAATTTGCTATTCGTATTCCAGTTCTGTTATTCGCATTTGAAATATTAAAATTCTCCACTTCTGTGTGTTTTTATTTTATTTTTAAAATGGTGTTTTATGGATAAGAGGAAAGAATGTGTGGAGGTGGATGTAGCAGAGGGACTTGCGGTGCTAAAGGGCTTGGAGTTTGCTGCTGATAAAGGAGAAAGCAAAGTGCTTGTGGAAACTGACTCTTTAGTTTTGTTTAATAATCTAACTAAACCGGCCCCTAATCTCTCTCTTCCTGGGCTGGTAGTGTTAGACATCCTTAGTCTTAGTAGTTCTTTTATTGAGTTATGTTTCAATTAGATTCGTAGAGCAGGTAATAGTGTTGCTCATAGCTTGGCTTCCTTAGCTTATACTTCTGAGTAGCCTTTTCTTTCGAGGATTTACCTGTTTTCAGTATAAATCGGTATATACCGATATTTCGGTATGAAACGGTATATACCGATACCATTTTGAAATTCGGTATACCGATATTTCGGTATGAAACGATATACCGATATCGCTTTGAAATTCGGTATATACCGATTGTTCGGTGCGGTACGAAAATTTGATGCGGTATCGGTATGATATTTTATCATACCGAAAATTTCGATACGGTATATGGTATGATGTTGAAATTTTGGTATACCGTACCGACCCAACCCTAGTCGTCAATACTCACACCGGTAGCCCTTAAATTCTCCCCTCTTCTCTTCAAATCAGCGGCGGCGAACGGCGCCTTCACGGCTGGGGCGGCAGACGGCACCCTCACAACAACGCGACGAGACGGCGCCTCTCTCGGCCGTAGTAGCCTTGATCGTGAGTCCCTCTCCTCCTCGTGACTTCTCCTTTACTCGTTTAACCCTCGTCGTAGCGGCATCTCTCTAAGCGGCGGTCGTTGATTCACTTTTCGGTTGATATTTGTGATCGGCGCTCCTCCTCCCCTCTAGATTTTGTACTTTCTCCCCTTTTTTATTTTGATTGGACGAAAAATTTACACAATGTTTCTTGCAACTTTTGGTTCATTAATGGAATTTTAGTAGATTCTCAAAAGGCTATAATGACTATCATCGATTCATAACATAGATTTGGATGTCTTGAAATTTGGAAACCATAAATTTTTTTTTTTTTGTCATTTATCGATTTATTAAGGGGATTCCTTTGTTTTGGGTTACGTGAATAATACAAAAATGTTAACCTTGATGTGCAAAATTCTTTGTTTGTTTTTGTTGGTTGTTTGGATAGTAATATGTTTGTCACGGTGTAATTTTGTTCTTTAATGTTGTAAATTATTTATCTTGTTTCGTGTCTATGTTCTTGATTATATCTTCGTGGAATATAAAAGAATTTTATTACAAAAGGAAATTAGGAGAGCGGGTGGAACAGTAGAACTTTGGGTGGCAATCCTTATTGTTTAAAAGATTGTTTAGATGTTATCGAGTGAGTCGAGCTCGAGTTTATCGAGCTTCTCAACGAGTCGAGCTTGAGCTTATAAATTTTGAACTCGATCGAGCTCGAGTCGAGTTTCGAGCTTCGAGTTTAGCAATCGAGTCGAGTTCGAGATTAGTACTACTCGGCTTGACTCGGCTCATTTACACCCCTACCGAAATAACCGAACCGAATTAGTTCGGTCTATTCGGTTCGGTCTTAAAAGGTTCGGTTTTCGGGAGAATTTTTAAAAATTTCGGTCTATTCGGTTTGGTCCAAAATAGGCCCGAACCGGAACCGACCGAATGCACACCCCTAATTCCAACCTCCGCCCTCGTACCGGTCGATTTCAACAACCGCCATTGTTTCTCGGCATTGCTCTACAGTACTATTTTTGTGTGAATCCTTCCTCTCGTATCTCAATTGCCCGGCATATTCCCGCCTCCGCCGCGTTCCACCGGTTTGATTCCGATAACCGCCCATTTCTCGCACCGCCTCTGCGCTGTACTTTATGTTCTCTTTTTCTGTTTGAATCTTTTCTCTCGCGCTAACGTCTCGTATGCCGCTAACAGCTATGTTATTAACAAAAATTAGGGCAAGAACTCACCGTTCCTCGTATTCAACTACCCTAGCAAAGAATACAGAGAACAGTATTATCAAAACTTTAAAAACTTTCTTGTTATATGTTCTAACTCGTGTTTCCCATTATATGTATTGAATTATTTTCCTATTGGTGTTAGTATATGAGCTTATGCAACTATGTCTCGGTTGTTTTTGGTTAATTTTGTTTTGGGTTACGTAAGTGAATAATACAAAAATGTTAACCTTGATGTGCAAAATTCTTTGTTTGTTTTTGTTGGTTGTTTGGATAGTAATATGTTTGTCACGGTGTAATTTTGTTCTTTAATGTTGTAAATTATTTATCTTGTTTACGTGTCTATGTTCTTGATTATATCTTCGTGGGAAAATAAAAGAATTTTATTACAAAAGGAAATTAGGAGAGTGGGTGGAACGGTAGAACCTTGGGCTGGCAATCCTTATTGTTTAAAAGATTGTTTAGATGTTATCGAGCCGAGTCGAGCTCGAGTTTATCGAGCTTCTCAACGAGTCGAGCTTGAGCTTATAAATTTTGAACTCGATCGAGCTCGAGTCGAGTTTCGAGCTTCGAAGTTTAGCAATCGAGTCGAGTTCGAGATTAGTACTACTCGGCTTGACTCGGCTCATTTACACCCCTACCCGAAATAACCGAACCGAATTAGTTCGGTCTTAAAAGGTTCGGTTTTCGGGAGAATTTTTAAAAATTTCGGTCTATTCGGTTTGGTCCAAAATAGGCCCGAACCGACCGAACCGACCGAATGCACACCCCTAATTCCAACCTCCGCCCTCGTACTCGGTCGATTTCAACAACCGCCATTGTTTCTCGGCATTGCTCTACAGTACTATTTTTGTGTGAATCCTTCCTCTGTATCTCAATTGCCCAGCATATTCCCGCCTCCGCCGCGTTCCACCCGATTCGATTCCGATAACCGCCCATTTCTCTCGGCACCGCCTCTGCGCGCTGTACTTTATGTTCTCTTTTTCTGTTTGAATCTTTTCTCTCGCGCTAACGTCTCGTATGCCGCTAACAGCTATGTTATTAACAAAAATTAGGGCAAGAACTCACCGTTCCTCGTATTCAACTACCCTAGCAAAACAGAGAACAATATTATCAAAACTTTAAAAATTTTACTGTTATATGTTCTAACTCGTGTTTCCCATTATATGTATTGAATTATTTTCCTATTGGTGTTAGTATATGAGCTTATGCAACTATGTCTCGGTTGTTTTTTGGTTAATTTTGTCAGTGGTGTTTAGGATATGATCTTACAACTTTAATCATGTTTTATTGTATGTCAATTATATACTTATTGTTCTAAACTGTATTGCGCTAAGTGTGTGTTTTGCCTTAAAGCTCAAGCAGATATTTGTGCTTTGAGTGCGCTTTTCGCTTTCAGCTTCCTTGGTGTAACAACATTTCTAAATGAGTTACTGGAATGAAAAATGTATATTGATGTGATAGCAGAGTACCATGATTTCAAGAATTTCTATATTATGAGTTTTATGAATAATGATGTACAAAAATCACATATGGTTTATCCTTGTTATCTATGTAACAAGAATTGGATTCTGTGTCATCTTGATGAATGATCTATTTGGTGGGTTGAGGTGGCTGCACAAAAACGAGATCCTAGAGCAGAGAAATTTTCAGGATCGAAGGAAGAAGCCATGTTGGAGAGAAGAATGTAAGTCCATTTTCTTTTTTCAATTTAAAATAGAGTGTTATGCTTCAGTTTTTGATTTACTTTCACATTTTCTGCATTCAAGTGTATTGTGAATCTTGTTATTTACACTTATGTGAAACTGGGATTATTTTCATTTAATTTCGGGACATGAAATCAAGAGGAAAGTAATATATTTGTTGTGAAAATCAGGGGAGCCATTGAATTGGGGCTCCGTTTGCCAGAAAATGTTAATGGCATTTCAATAGATCCACAACCTGACTGGAGTTTTGACAACTTACTCTCGGAGTTGGATTCAATAGACAAAAAGTTGTATGCAAGTTTGGATTTTCCATCACCATTTACTAAAACTCAAACTAGGTATGTCCTCAACATTTCTTCATAGTTTGTTTCTATTGTGTGATATTTTAAGATCTACTTAAATCTTACAGAGATGCAAGAGCTTCAAGGGTCAACAAGTCTTGTACACGGGGCTTTGTAATGCGTGTGTCAGATGATGAGAGCAGCTATGTGGATTTTGATAGTGACGAGGAGGCTGACAATAAACCCATGGTTTCAGGCAGAAGATTTGCTTGTGATGATCTCTATATGAGGTTTATCATTCTCGGCTACTCTAATGTTGTTGGAAAACACAAGATAAATAAACTTTAAAGTGTTGTTATAATATATATACTGCTGCGTGATTATATCTTATGTGTAACTTCATGTTTTAAATAGTTTACTGCAAATATATTAAAAAGTCAATATGATGGGAAAACAAAAGTACCGTGATTTCAAGAATTTCGATATTATGAGTTTTTCGGAGTAAAGGCGAGGAAGACTAAAATCGTATATATTTTATCATTGTTATCTTTGTTACAAAAATTGATTTCTGTGTCATCACTGTAAAATGACTTGATAAATGATCTGTTTGGTGATTGCGGTAATGCTTTTATCTGAAGTTGAGCAATGGTTGTTGCTTGCTTAAGCTCATGAAGCACGCATAATGGGAACTAAAAGTGGCAAAGCTTTAGCATTATAAATCTTTTGACATTAACTGTGCCCCATAACAGTGTTCAATAGATGTTCTATAGAGGGTACTATTAAACTAATTCCCTTGTACCTCAGGAAACTAATTTTACAAAAACAAGAAATATACCTCACAGTTCAAGAATAGGAGAAACGTGCAAGGAGTAGGAACTCTATTTCTCTATACTTGTGTTCTAGAATTGCTGAAGATTTAGCTTTGTATAATTGTATAATTTTCACTTGTTTAAAAAAATACAGAACTTTATTAAAAAAGAAATAAAAAGGGTTGAGAAGTCCCTCAAGAATACAAAGCATCCTATAACACCATTACAATAAAGCAAACCGCCAGTCCCTTATCAAATCCGTAAGACAAATGCCTCTAAACAAGCTATGACTAGAGGCCCAAAGACTAGATCTAGATAATGGTGTTTTTATGATAGCATTTCTCATCCTAACAAGTCAATTTAAAAACTTTGATCTTAATAATGGTGTTGCTTACTCCACATCTGGTTCCTTACATCCCTTTTCTTTTATCAAGTAGTGATGATTCTGAAGATGATATAGATCTTGGGACACAATGCCATCTGATGGATAAAGTGGGATTAGCCGAAGTTGCACTAACTGAGTTAACGCATGAACTTCAGCTTAGTGTTTCGGTGAGTAGATCTATAGAATCATTCAGTTGTGCAAGCAATGATGCTTGACTATGAACTCTACTATGACTTCACCAGCTTATTGGTTCTCACTTCTTAAAAGGGTTTTTGCTAGATGTCAATGATGAAATTGAACTCTTGCTTAATCAATATGATCTAAAGTTAATCAAGTACATTATGTATAAACCTTGTTGCTACTATCAATTGACATAGTTTTGTTGCAGCAGCTTCATGTTGTTACCTTACGTTAGTATCTGTTGTTTCCTTGAGAACAGGAGGAAGTGAGATCCAAAATATCATCTTTGGAGACCGAGCTGGTCAATGAAAATGAGAGATTTGCCTCTTTGACAACTAAAATTGACAAATATAGAGAATTACGACAGGAGAGGGAGAGAAAATTTGACTTGCAGTATAGACGCACAATGTAAGATTTCAATTTTTGGTATCTTATATCTTAACTATTTTTGTCTCACAAATGCTGATAAAATAAGTTGATAGGATTAATGTTTAGTCTCTACTATCTCCCATGTACTTGTTGCACTTTATTCTTTCTTATTGACTAATTGTAAATGCAGCATCTAGCAAGTGTGGGTGGTGGGCAGTGCATTTTTCCTGTTTGTTTTGATGAAGAATGTTACCGAGACACTGACATCTCTCCTCTATTTCAGTGCAGAAGCACTGGATAATCACCTGACAGCTGTGCAAAGGGATCACGAGCACATATCCCAAATAGAAGAAAGAAAAATAAGAGATGATGCAGCTCGTGAGGAGGCTAAAAGAAAGGAAAAGACAATCCAGGAAGAAAAGTTGCGGCAAGAGAGAATTAAAATAGAAGAAGAGGTTCTCTCATGCATCTCAATTGCCATGTGTTCCTTTTTTACCACTTGATATGGGCTTAGTATGCTTCTGAATATTTGATCACAAATTACATTAATATCTTATATTCCATCCATGTCGTGGTACTATAACATGTCTTTTGGCTTTAAAAGGAAGTTTTGCCCAATAATACAGGCCAGACTAAAAGCTGAAATGACTGAGAGAGCTAAAGCTACAGCAATAGAAGCTGAGAAGAAAGCTGCTGAAGAAGCCTCTGCCAAATGTGCTTCTGAAACCTCAAATACTGCTCATAGTGCAGTGGAAGATTCCAAAGGAACCCTTGCGTCATCCTCTTTAACTGATGCTAAGAAAGGTGTGTAATCATCAGGTTTTCGGACACTTATTAGTATGAGTACATCACTAACTTAATTGATTCCCATGTTATATTGGCAGCAGGAAGCATGATTAAAGCTTCTGAAAATGCTCTTGAATTGGAAAAAGACGAAGACAGCTTTATGAAGAATTATCTGCCAAAAACAAGGCTATGAAGAGTGCTAATCAGGTAAATCATTACAAAGAATTGCTTTAAACATACAACACACATGTTAATATCACAATTTGCATTTTTCATTGGGCAAAAAAGTAAAGCATAAAGGGCTGTAAATACTTCACAATTATTTATTTAATCTATTTAACCTCTTTCGTAGAATCCATTATTGTGGTTAATTTCATTGTTCATGGGTCGAATATTCTTTTGCATTTCAAACATCAGTGTATTTTCTTTGCAGGATTATCACAGACATGGATCGAGTATTGGTAGACAAATTAAAACAATCTCAGCTACCATAGAAAATGTTAAGTAAGTTGGGTTTTCCATCCTCACCATATACAGAAATGCTCTACCGGTATTGTTCTTATCCAAGACTTATATATTTGCTTTTCTTTTGATCTAGAATAAGGGCAGAAGAATTAACGAAGCTGATTAATAGTCCAGGGTGTCCTCAGTCTATCAGTATCCAATTATTTGCAGAAAAGGTTTTGTTATTTGATACTATGAGAATCTATCATTTATTTTTTCTGCTTTATTTGCTCAAAAACTATTATTTGTATCTAATATATTATAGGTGTGTGAACGTTATCATGCTCAGAAGAAGCTGGCACTTAATGTCGTTATTATGATTGTAGATTGTCTCCAACTGCACAAACCAAAAGAGCTCCAACACCATCTTTGCTACTTGTTGTGTCATTGTTCTTGTGACATCTAAGGTAGCACATAATCTTTTTATTTTTACAAAAAGTGAATGAAACTCATTTTACAACTTGAAATTTTTTATTTTTGAGAAAAACAATTTACGTTTTTAGTTGGGTGTGTAGGGTGTTTTATAGCAGTTCAACATTCATTACTGACGGTTGGTTCCAAACATATTTGTGGGATCACTTAGATGGATCCAAGTAATTGAATATAAGTCCAGATTGGTGACTGATCTTAAACCTTGATGAAACACAAGTTAATTGCATAAGTTTGTCGCTGAAATTTACTAAATGGCAAAATAGGATAATTCTGTCACTTTTTAAAGACTAGGGGTTTAATATATGAGAGTATAAGGTTGTACACTTTTACTCATCAAAGGGATAAGGCATTACAATTATAAGGAGGAAGTGAATCGATACTCACAGACAATAATAATACACTTGTTCAGATATTGTAAGGGGGTTTAAGCAAAATACATGAGAGTATAAAGTTGTATTCGACAAGGGGATAAAGCATTACAATTACAAGGAGGTGAATTGATACTCATTGACAATAATATGACTGGTGTTATAATTCTACATTGTTAAGATATTTATGGTATTGGAAGATTTTATTGTGCTCTTACTTAGTGTTTGCTCATACTCACTCCGTCCCATAAAACTCTTCATAGGAGGGAGTGCACACTTTTAAGAAAGACGGATAATGATCGAGATTTTGAGGTTTACTTTTGTAAACCTTTATGTATAAAGTAAAGAAATGTATTGGGTTGTGTGTATGTGTGGGTCCAAAAGTAATGACATTTTGTGTAAATTAGTGGATATTGTGAGGGTGAAGTTTATAGAGAGTTTTCAATTTTAAGGGTGTGAAGAATATAGTGGGGCGGGCGAAAAGAAAGTGTGAAGAGTTATGTGGGACGGAAGGAGTATGTTTCTGGTTGCACCTGCGTTGCTAATATTCTGCCTGTGTGAGTATATTGAAAAGAAAAAATAAAAGATAATTCATTTATTTAAGATTTTTCCTGCTTGACATGTTTAATACTGATATAGTGTAATATCTGTAGTTAGCAAAGCTATTTTATCAATTGAATGATTGATATAGCTTAATAACAAAAGTTTTAATGTGGATAAATCTAAATTAAGATATAGGTCATTGTGATATGGAGAATTTACATGTAGCATGTAGTTAAGAATATAAATTTGCAGCGAAATTGCAGATCTTTATCTCTAATTTACTGTTTGTATCTTTTGTTTCGTTGATGACAGTTCCCGGTGGCCATGGATATTCTCATTGCTGAGTTGAACAGAGTGTGTATCTACACAGTTCCGAAGCACATAAATTACTCCAAGGTGATTTTTCTAGCTTAGGAAGCACACGCTTGGTTGAGTATTCTTTAATGGAAGTGGATATGATCAATGTACCCTTAATTTCCACACAACATCTTATTTCTCGTAGATATATAATGATTTAAAAACTGCATTCTCTTTCATTTCTTCACATTACCAAATTCTGCAGAATTGTGAAATTGCACAAATGGGTTCCTTTACTCGTCTATCATCAAACTTCGTGTCTTTAATACATTGGTGTTTTTGAAATTGTCTCTTTGATATTAAACATGACTTCTCTTATCCAGGAAGTATTCGGTACAAGAGAAGCTTACAACAAAATTGTTGGATATAACGAAGAAGATGGAAAGCTTGAGAGCATCAATGACTATGTAGAAAGATTGGGTTGTTATATGAAACTATATGGAGCTCTAGTGCAGGTACAGTCCCCACCCCCCACCCCTAATCAATTTCCATAGAACCTGGCTTCTGCTATTCGAAAGAAATATATCGGTGCCATAAAGAGTTAAAAAAGTTCTTTTAACTATTTCGATTAGTCTCAGTATCCAGAACTTTTGTTCAATTTTGGCCCCAAAATTGTGAAAACGATATCGTTTGATATCACGTGATGATTTAATTTGGGGCAGCCAAAATTGAACAGTAGACAAGTTATGGGTTGAAATCGAACCATTCTAAAACGACATCGTTTTCAAAATTTTCAGCTATTTTGGGCCAAAATTGTTTGATTTCTTTAATATTGAGACTAAATCGAAATAGTTAAAAATTGGACAAAGACAAGTTATGAAACCAAAAACTTTTTAAGTCGGGCATAAACTCATTTAACATTATGTTTTGTTAAAGCAGACCGACGTACAAGGCTTTAATAACCTGCATGGACTTGCACAAGGTTGGGCATGGCTTGCAAGATTCTTGAACTATCTCCTGCAAATCTATACACTGCAGTTGCACTCGATTCGCTTTCTTGAAGTAAGTTCAGACACACTTTTCTTCTTACAGCTTGAAAGCCATTTATGTCTAAAATTGATAGCCGATTTTGTTGCCCAGATGGCAGGATACAGGCTATATCGCGCGTATAAAAATCAGTTTGAGAAGTTGGTTCGCATCATTGCCCACGATTTCTTCAATGCATTGAAAGATGATGGTGGAACGCTGAGCACGAAGCTGAGCAAGGTAAAAACGTCGCTTCTGAATTACGTAGAGTCGAAACAGTACATGAGAGAACCTGAAGGATTGAATCTAAGAACTCATCTTGAGTCTAATGAGTTTAACGGATGATGATGTAACTGTTATTTATGTGCTTTTTTTTAAAAAAATTATGGTTAAATTTAGTCCAATTTGCAATAGTTGATGAACTAAACAAGGGTAGTTAATTTCACATTTGTTGTATTTTGATTGTAGGCTTGTAGCTATTGGATGTCTAGTTAGATACCAAACATAGTTCATTCAGAAACTTGATTAGACATTTCACCAAATGTAAAACTCTATTAAGTAACATTTACTGTTTATTACAAGTTTTAATGTAAGAGTTGCTTAAAAATATAAGTTGTTTTTATGAGAATAGAGTAATATTTTCAACTTTAATAAGAGAATTGTTTATAGTATTAAATCGAGTAGTGAAAAGTAATGACATGTGTAATATTGAGGTGTTTGAGGGTGATAGAGAAAGATGATAAAATTATTTTATTGTTATTTAAGGAAATGATGTACTCCTCCGTCCCATACTCATTGTGATATTTACTATTTGACACAAATTTTAATGTAAGAGTTATTTAATAATATAAGTTACTTTTTTATGAGGGTAGGGTAGTCTTTTAAACTTTAATAAGTGAGTTGTTTAATAATATTAAATTGTGTTAGTGTGGAAAAAGTAGTGACATATGGTGTAATATTGTAGTGTTTAAAGGGGATAGATAAAAGTGAAAAAATTGCTTTATTACCATTTAAAGAAGGCCCAGTTATCTCCACACACCAAAGTTCCGAGTACACACTGGAAAAAAACTTAACCAAACCACAAGAAAAAGACTAACCTATCCTTACTGTGTACAACGGTTGTTTTCAAGTACACACACCCCATGCCCATACCAGCACGCCTTTCCCTCCTTACGACGTACGTTGTTTCAACACGCCATTTTTTTCTTCAACAAACACCATCCAACGTCAGTAGAATCTTGGATATCCGAACGTGAAACCGAGCGAAACTCATTGGATGTGAATGGGGAGCACAAGCGACGAAGAATACGCTGTGGTAAGTTTTCATTTTCTTTATTTCACCGTTGTATTTATACCTAGGGTTTTGTGGATCTTTTGTGTTTTTGTTGCTCTAAAATGATTTTTCGAGTAGTTTGTAGTCAAAATATGTATTTACATTACCATATTACGTGTATTTGAACGTTGGCGCCGATTTTGGGTGAAGGTGACAGATTTGAAATGTGCGAGCACAGTTCATCGCACATTGGCCTTCTCGTGCGAATTTTTTTGTCGAACAAAAGGCTTTTGTGCGGATTTGATTTTCTCGCACGCCGTGTTCGAATTTTTGTTTCACACATTTTTGTATTGTGGTTTGTGTTCGACATTTACTTTTGCTTATGCATGTTCAATACAATTTTACCGCACATTTGATCAATGTTCGATTATTTTTTTCCGCACTTAGCATTAATGTTCAACTTAATTGCTCCGCACAATGAATTTTTGTTCGAATATTTTTTTCGAGCAATGTACTGCTTTTAACGTATTTTTTGTTTTTTTTTTTTCGTAGTTTGGGAGATGATATTGAGGATGAAAATTGCTCTGGTCATCCCGACCATGATTTCTTTTTCGACGAAGACTATTACCCCGATGACAATGAAGATGATCATGTCCAAAGGGAAATGCAAAATGTCGAAAGTCGTGAAGAGACAAGTCTTGATATTACAATGGATTATACAAGCGTCTTCACAACACATAATTTCTTCGAGTCACGAGATGAATTGATCGATTGGGCGAGCGTGTTGGTAAAGAGTACAACATTGTTGTTGTAAACCGTTCGGACAACGGTAGCGGGAACAAAAAGGCCCGTATCTAGCTATCTTGTGAGCGGTCGGGAGTTTATCGACAAAAGAAGAAAAAGGTTAGTCATCCCGAGCCGAAAAAAAAGAAGTTGAACAAAGAAGATGACGATGATGAAGAGTTTAAGGAGGACGAGTTTACCACGGGAAGGATCACGGGGACAAAGAAATGTGGATGCCCATTTAACTTGAGGGGCACGCAAGTTAGTAAGTCCGAGTGGAGCATTGATGTTAGATGTGAGACGATAATCATCCCATTTTCCGATATCTCGAGGGTCATTCATATGTTGGCCATCTAACTCCGCGGAAGAGAAACTTGTTGTTGATATGTCCAAGTGCAACGCTGCCCCCAAGATGGTTTTGGAGTCGCCGAAGAAAACAAATGAGCACAATCACTCGATACTCCGTCATATTTACAATGTCATACACAAGTATAGAGTACGCGAGTGGTGTGGACGGACTCACTTAAAGTAGCTTGATGATGAAATTGACGGAGAATAATTATTTTCAGAGCTCAAGAAGATGCGAGAAGACAAACTCGTTGGAGGAGTTGTTTTTGCACATCCCGTCTCCCTTGATTTGGTGCATGCCTTCCCGAAGGTCCTCATGATTGATTGCACTTACAAGACTAACCGATATCGCCTACCGTATCTTGAGATTGTTGGAGTGACCTCCACGGGGTTGGCGTTTTCGGTAGCATCGATCTACCTTGCCGCAGAGAAAGAGGATAATTATCGGTGGGTTCTTGGATTGCTCGAGAGGGTTGTTGGGAGACACCTCTTTACCCATTGTGATTGTTACGCATCGTGAGAAAACTCTTATGAATGCGGTAGCGGTTCATTTTCCCGAGGCCCGACACTTCTTATGCATTTTTCACATTGATCGTAATGTTTTGGCTAAGTGCAAGGAGATGTTTCGGTCCAAAAACAGTGGGACATATTCTACCGCCGCTTCAACAACTGTGGAGAGCCGATACCGAGGCCGAGTATGAAGAAGCTCTTGGTGTATTCCGCTCGAAAGCTCCAAAGAAAGCCCGTGAACTATGTGATGAACCGGTGGATCGAACCATATAAAGAGAAGTTCGTTCGGGCATGGACTAATGAGGTGATGCATTACGGTAACACTACCACTAATCGGTATGAGACAAATTATTAATTTTTTTCTTTAAGAATCTTGCATATTATTTAATTTACTAATATATATATATATATATATATATATATATATATATATATATATATATATATATGAATATTGTTAATCGTAGGGTTGAAAGCCATCATTCGACTCACGAAGAGATTGTTGGTGAACTCGATGGGGAACTTCGAGGACGTCTTTGGACCAAAACTCATGCATTGTTTAATGCATGTCATGTTTCGATCAAAACCTCATTTGAGAAGAGTTTGAGCGTTGCCCAACACAAAGTTCTCCTCAAATTTCTTTAACTACTTGAGAGGTGTGGTGTCTATAATCGCCATGGAGCCGTTATTTGAAGAGATCAAGGTTGTTAAGACTCCGGATTTAGGAAGGATCGGTGCAATCACATTTTGCGAAAGGTCTATGGCTTACCATGTGTCCATCGATTGAAGAATACGTGTTGAGTGATATGCCATTACCCGCGAATTCGCTAGACTGCTTTTGGAGGAAATTGGACATGGAGGCTCGGAAGGTGGAGGAGGAAGTTATTGAGCGGACGGGATCTACGGCGTTTGGATCTCGATTTGGGGATGCCGTAGGTGATATGGCTCGGGCATACGACAAAGAAATCCACGGAGGAACAATTGCTATATTTGAGGAGAATGCGAGAGCTTGCGAATCCCGCCACTACCGACTTGGTAGAACCTACGCCCAAGACGGACACACGCGGTCGGCCGAAAATGGGCAAAGGAAAGGCGAAGAAGGCCGAGACATTCACGAAACGAGAGCCGGGCTTGTTTGAGATAAAGGAGTTTATGGTTGAAAGTTGCTCGGTGCAACAAGAGCCGGCATTTATCGACGTAGATGACTCATGATCATCCGTTGTGTTCCGTAAGAGGGCCTCCCGTTAAACAACCTAAAATTTAAATTTTATTTATTATCGACGCTTTAATTGTTATATTAAAAATGTATTTATTCACGTTTCTTGTGTTAGGTAATCCATTCTTGAACTAGGCACACGAAGGGCATGGAGTTTATTAGCGGTGTTCCAAAGTGCAAGATCATTCCTATATTGTTGACATGAAAATGTGAAGGGTGACGGACACTGCGGTTTTCGGTGTGTTCTTTGATTTGATGGGCTTTGGCGATGACAATCGGGCAAAGGTGAGACAGACTTGACCGTTGAATTGTCAAAGAATGTCAAGTTGTATGAGAGGGTCTTTCTGGAAGATGGTGGAGTTGCACGAACTATGCATGTGCTTAATTGCTACGGCTGGGCCGAGAAGGAGCATTGGTTCACGTTGCCGAAATGGGACATCTTGTGGCGACGACATACAATGTGTGCTTCGTGGTGCTTGATCCTCGTATAAATTTGACGTACCTCCCTTCAAGGAAAGCTATGCCAAGAGGTCCAAAAACGATTGTGGGTGCATTAATCAACGAGAATCATTTCGTCTGTAATAGTTTGCTTAATTGTTTATGCATTATTTTGGTTTTAAATGTGTTCAATTAATTAACTTTTGAAATATTAAGTATTTTTGGTGCTGGATGCCCGTTCGCAAATAGCTAATGAATGGTATGATTTCCGCCTACTTGTCGCTAATGGTTGGCTTACGACTTACGAGAACAAACAACTTGGATGAATTTATGAATGAAAAAAGCTACGATTAGGATGAAATGTAAATGAAAAAGTTGTTTAGATTAGGATGAAATGTGAATGAAAAAAGTGTCTTAGATTAGGATGAAATGTGAATGATTGAAGGACTTTTTGTGAATGATTGCACTTTTTTGACCATGGATATGAATATATGAATGATTGTGTTTGATAAGTATTTTTGAAACAAGTGTTGGTCTAAACAAAAAAAGAAGTATATTTTTTAAATCGACACAGGTGTTCGAACAATTTTTACCGCACATACGCACAATGTTCAAGTTTTTTGTTCGGACAAAAGTGTGTACTTGAAAAAAATCCAAAAATTCTAAAAACCATATGTGCGAAAGATTTTTCCGCACATTAGGACAAAGTTCGAAAATTTTGTTCGCACTCGAGTGTGTGTACTTGAAAATTTATTTTAGCAAATTCGAAAATCCCTCTCGTGTGGACAAATTTTTCGCACTTGTGTGTGTGTACTTGAAAAACAAAAATCCAAAATTTGTGCAAAGGATTTTTCGCACATTTGGACAAAGTTCGAATAATTTTGTTCACACTGAGTGTGTACTTGAAAATTTATTTTAGCAAATTCGAAAATCCCTCCGTGCAAACAAATTTTTCGCACTTATGTGTGTGTACTTGAAAATTCCGTGTGCGACAAAATTCAATCGCACATTGATCATTTTCTCGAAAAGTAGTTCGCACATATATCTTATGTTCGGAAAAAATATTTCGAATTTATTAAATCCTCGAGAAACATAGTAAAATCCATAGTTTGACCAAAAATAAAAGACAAAATCCATAAACCATAATTTTAAAAACAAAATACACATAAATCCACAAACTAACATTGAAAATCCATTAACTAACTAACACATGAAATCCATAAGTTATCTCATAAATTCAAGCAACAAAAATTTAACATTATAAAATCCATCAATCATGTCTTCTTTTCTTCCCTCTACGTGACGATGACCCACTACGTGCACTTCCAATATCTCGTTTACACCCCTACGTGAGGATGATCCCGCCCCACCTTCCCCACCAAGAATATAGATCACTTCTTCAACTTTCTTGATGGCCTCATCCAAAGTCAACGTATCGCCGTGGTCGTACTTGTATACAAGCTTCTTCAACTCTTGTTTTGGCAGATCCACGCCTCGATACTTTAGGTTGAGGTCTACAATCACGTAGATAGAGATTCAAGTTATCGAGTTCGCAACGTAGGGGCGACCATTCGCAATGAACCAATCGAGGTATCCATCTTTGCACGCCATCATCACGGACACATTCTTCACCAAGTCTTGCATCGGTCAACAAGTGAGCATCCCACGTACCAAAGCTTTGACCAATTGCACCCCAAAGTGCCCTCGTTCTTTTATTTGCACGACCCCGTACGTTTGACGCCCGTAACAAGAGACTTTTCGGGATACTTTGTACGTACTCCAAACCGCCTCGAACTCTGTCCGGCATGTACGGCTCGACAATATCGCCACAAACAATGCATCCGTAAAAATACGAGACAGGTTTGAACGGGTAATGATCTCTCGAGTGCACGATATGGAGTCCAGCTTAGCCCGCAATACCCCAATCATTATTAAATTACACAAGTACCACAACTAATCAAATTTAAAACAAAAATATACTACCTCGGTGGGCAGAATACATCTAGACGCTCTCTAAAGTCGCAAACACGATCCAATCTTGCACTGTGTGTGTTTTCGGTGAATACATGCTTGAAAGAGGCAAAGGGTATCCGAAATTTGAACTTTTTAGTGGTAAAATCAAAGTTGGAAAATGTAGATAAATCCACGCCCGCAAAATAACAATGATAACAAACAAATTAATAATGAATAATTTAAACAACTAAGATTATAAATTACTAATGATTTACCTCGAGTAAAGTGAGATAGCCACCTATCTGCTTCACCTTGAATCGCGATGCCCTACCTAATTGTTGGTATAGGTAGGCTAGCACGGCGGCTCCCCAAGCATATTCTCCAAACGTCATCATATCCGAGGTGTATTGCAACCATGATGTGTTTACACGGGTACCCATTTTATCCGGAAATAAAATGGTACCAAACATGTACAACACATAAGCTCGTGCCGCATATTCTACCTCATCGTGGTCATCCGATCTCATCAAAGGCATAAATGTATCCTTCAACCAAGACAACTTTACTCGACGAGCCACGTCTACCTCCTCTTGCCTGTTTTGCTTCTTCATTACTTAATCCCAACAAAGTCTCCAAATATTCGGTGTCAATCACTCTATCTTCACTTGTAGGTTGCACCAGTGGTTCCATCAACCTAAGACAAGTAATACATGAAACGTCATCCAGAGTGATGGTCATTTCACCAAAAGGAAGATGAAATGAGTTTGTCTCTGATGCCACCTTTCAACAAACGCCGTGATCAAGTTAACGTTAGGCGTCTTGTATGCTCCATGAACGATGTGAAACAACTTTGATCTACGGATCATACTAGAAATAGCCTAGTATCGGGGTGGGTATATCATCATCATCATCATCATCAAACCCCCAAGAACGGAGTTTGACAAGATGGCCGTGGCATCTCAACACCTTCCTCTCCACTCACGCCATATGTGTCGTGCCACATGATCTTGGAATGTAGGAAGCGGTGGAGGAGTAGGAACATTTTCCAACGGTTGACCTCCCTCCTCATTCTCATCGCCATCACCTCCCTCCTCTTCCTCATCATCATCATCATCATCATTATCATCATCATCATCATCATCATCATCATCGCCATCGCCATCGTCATCGCCATCGCCATCGCCATCGTCTTTCTCCTCCTCCAATTCGTCAACTTGATCACCTTCTTCAACATTAACCTCCACAACCTCTTCTACGGGTTGTGGCACCTCTTCTACGGGTTGTGGCAACTCTTTTTGTAGGTTGTGGCACCTCTTCTATGGGTTGTGTGGGTTGTGGCACCTCTTGTGTAGGTTGTGTCACCTCTTCTATTGGTTGTGGTTCGGGGTCCAACTCACCCGTACTCTTAAGGTGTTTCCTACGCCTATAAGAGGTCAGTAGGACGAGTCCGTTTATCACCTTCATCATCTCGCTAATTAAAGAGAGACAAAATATCGAAAAATAAATGTGTGGAAACAAAAATTCGAACACATACCAAAAGTGCGAAGAAAATATTCCGAAATCGATCCTATGTGCGAAAATAAATTGTCGAACAAATGAACAAAGTGCGGTTTAAAAGTCGAACATCGAGATATGTGCAAAAAAGTTCCGAACAACACAGAGTTGTTCGATGAACCAGATTCGCACATCACTGCTTTCCAAAATTCAAGCGAGTTTCATTCATTTCAACCCAAAATTCGATCAACACATTGCAACCCATCAAATTTAGGCAACACATTTCATGAAAAAACAAAAGTTATGAACCCTAAAACATAAAAATTGATTGTAACCACACATGAATTATCAAAATTTTCATAAAAATATCATCTACTATACAACATAGCACAAAAACTCTAAAGATATTATACATACATACATATATACATACATAGCAAAAACTATATATTTCAAATAAAAAAACAATATACTAACCTTTAGCCATGAAGAACGAAGAGCAGCAGCAGCGAGGGCCGAGAAGAAGAACGACAAAGCAGCCGGGCGGTGACGAGCAACGAGGCACGGGCACGACCAGCGGAGGAGATGAATGTGATATACGGTGTATGTACCGTTACATGAACGTTAACTACGTGCTCGGGGATCGTGGTTAGTGGGAGGGTAGTTATGAGATTTTGGGGGTGTGTACTTGGAAGAAAAGTGTGTTGCCTTGGAAAAGTGTGTGTACTCGGAACTTTGGTGTGTGGAAATAACCGGGCCTTTAAAGAAATGATGCAACGAGTACGGGACGAACCTTTTTGGTAAATGTCACAATGAATATGGAACGGAGGGAGTATCTAATATGAGATTGATTTTTTGGCAAATGATACATCATCTAATATGGGACCGAGGGAGTATTTTATACTTGTAATGGTGAATTAGTTTTTCATGAAACTCAAGTGTATTTTAAATAATATTAATTATTTTTATTAAATATTATTATTATTAAATTAATATATTCAAATAAAATAATTAATATTGTAAATTAATTTTATGATAAAATGAATTCAATGTGTATTTTGTCATTATTCACACTTTTATGTATTTGCTTGGATAAAAATCAGTTCATCCTCGATTTTAGTACCGTTTGGTAGATATGTTTAACAATAAGATAAGGACCTAAGGTCCTTATTTTATTGCTAAACATGCCTACCAAACGAGCACTTAGTATAAAAATAGCAATATTTGTGTGAATCGTGTGTATATAATAAATTTTATTTTTACTATTACCGTTATGTATATGTATTATTATTGTCATGCGCATGTACTATTATAAGTAAATGTGATAGTAATAATGCATATATATAATAGTAGTAATAAATATAGAATTTATCGTATACACACGGTTGATATAAATTTTTGCTAAAAAAATTAATTAAAATTGATTACTCACGAGCTTTAATTTTTTAAATTTATGAGGCCGTCAACCGGATATGGTTCAACCCTTTTCATTTTTTCTAAAATCGTGTCATTTGGAACTCTATTATACAAGAATTTTGACAAATACTTATATGAAATATTTCACGGATCTAAGATCCGTGAAATAATCCATGCCTGCACTGATTTGCCTAAATGGGTCATATATAAAATTGGGGTTTTGACGGTCGTCTTCATTTTTCACCCAAATTTCAAATTTTCACCGTCTTCGTCGATTTTCCCGCGACGATCGTGGAGCGGTTCCACGCCGGTTATCGACGGTTCTCGGCGCATAATGTATTTATTGGTGGTTTCACGTTTTCGTTGTATTTTATCGTTCGACGTTTTCTTCTAGGCAGCGAAGGTACTGCTCAAGTTTTTTTTTCACATTCTCGCTTTTTTTTGTTTCGTTTGTGAATGTTATCTTTTAAGGTTTTATGTGTTTTATTATCGCATTTTTTCGGTTTTGTTAGTCCTAAACCCTAGTTGTTTTGAAGTTAGGGTATCTTCTGTTTTACGTGTTGTTGGTGATCTTCTGCTTTTTTTGTGTATCGATGTTTATTTTTGTTCGTTCTCTGTTGGTGTTTGGTTTTTCATTGTTTTTGTTATTGTATTTTGTTTTATTTCTAATATTTTTTATAGATCTCGTGTTCGTATTCCGCTCGCTTAGTGTTATGCTCTGTTTTATATTCATTTTTGTTTTAGTTGAGTTTGATTTTAGTAACATAGGGTGTTTTGTTTAGTAACATATTTTATTCATGTTAGTAACATATATTGTTTCGCTTTTTTGTTCATTTTATTATGGATAGTAACATAGTATTGTTTGTTTAGTAACATGTGTTTATCTATGTTAGTAACATATTGTGTTTTCTTGTGTAGTAACATATTTATATTTGTAAAGTAACATATCTTTTTTCTTCTAGTAACACATTTTGTTTTCCTATTTAAATGGTCTGTTGTGTTTTTGTTTTTGATACGGAACATATATTAAATGGGTCCTAGAAGAACAAAGGATTTGGCCCGAAAAGGTCAAGAAAAAGCAGGAGAAGATATTAGACAAGATAGAGTCGGCTTAAACTCGACCATATCCAAGTCCCCTCAAGCGTGTTAACAAGGAGAAGAATTACATTCGAAGCTCGCACAAAGAAAACAGATTTTTTTTTTTATTTTTCATTTGCGTAAATGTATTTTCTGTTTGATTTATATTTTTCTTTTCATCTATAGGGATTTCACTCCTCATGGGAGGCCTACCGTCATTGTTGAACCGATTAACTCACTCAATACGCCCAGAGGGAGGTCCGTGAAGAAGATTGGCTTCGGTGGTTTGTTGAAGCCGAATTTGACTAAGCCGAGTGGTTACCCAATGCTTCGGTGGCTGGTTCGTAGTTTTAATCCATGCACTGCAACTATCCGTGGGTCGAGGTCGCAGCTTTGTGATTACGCCGGACGATGTGCATGATATATTCATGCTTCCAAGGAATCGGGGGTGTGATGTTCTCGTCTTACTCCCGAGGGAGGACAATGTTCTACTGGAGAAGTTCTCGGAGTATGGTTTGAAGGCCAACTCAAAGTTGAGTGAGTTGGGTCATTGTTTTTAAAACCCATCCGAAGGATGGCGGTGAAGACTTTAAGCGTTTGTTTGTTTTTTTTTGTATGTCGCCGCTTTTTACACCATCTTCAAACCATTTGGTTTGTTCGGTTAGTCTGCTTAAGTCTCTTGTTGATGTTGATTCTATTTGTAAACTTGATCGGTGTTCTTTTGTTTTCCATAAACCGTGTGAGAGTGTTGACGTTGTGAGGAAGAACTCTTCCCACAATATTACCGGATGTCTATTGATTCTCGCAGTTGCATATTTGCATAGGATTAGATGGCATGGTATTCGTTTGCCACGTAGTATTCCTCTTATACAACACGGAACAATGATAATCTTCACGTCCGTTGCAAGCGGGGGTTCAACAATGGTCTCGTACGGGGATGGCGAGCTGTCTTTGGATGAGTATCCCGTGACCATCAATGGATTGAAGAGGCCTGTAAGTGTCGGTGTGGCAAAGTCTTTTAGCGGGGATGCGAAGATATTATTATCCTTTTAAATGTGATTCGTTTTTTAGTCTATATGAAATAGTAATATGTATTAATATATAATAGTAACATATTTATATTTATATAGTAACACCAACTTATTTTTAAATCAAGAACACATTTATCATGTTATAGTAACATAATTTATTTCTATTAGTAACACCTAAAATACCACTTAAATGATTTTTGTCATTTTATTTTTTTATTACGCTTCAGATCAGTAGGATTTGCGCCTTTGATGGAGAATTTGATGACCGATATAAGCGAGACATCTAATGGTTACATCATTAGATTGAACGAAATTAAAAAGAAATTGTCTAATTCAACCTCCGATTCTCGATTCCCGATTTTGGGCGGATGAAAAAATCCTGCAAAACGTTGATGAGCCGTTGAAAACTTCATGCGTGTGAAGAACATAGCTGATATGCCTAGCTATGAGCTGTTTCCAGACATTCCGTTTAGCATCGCCCATCGAGTGATAAGTCTCGCGGAGGTTGAGGATGATGAGTTATCATGTGGCGGTTCGGGCAAGGAACATGATGAGGAAGACTGGGTGATGAGGACAAGGTCGGTGAGGAAGAAGAAGATGAAGAGGAGGGCATCAGTGGGGATGGCAAAGATGATGAGGACGATGAGGGTGATGAGGAGGATGAGGAAGAAAGTGATGGAAAAAGCAAGAAGGCTGAGTCGGGATGTGGGTGAGGAGGAGTCCGAAAGTGATGATGATGAGGGGAAAGAAGATGATCGGGGAGAGAAGCATGAGAGTGCAGTGAGGGGATGGATGAGGATGTAGTTGAGGGGAGGACTCGAGGGTGTTTTGCAGTGGAAAGGAGGCCGAGCAAGTGGCGGAGAAGGAAGGAGAAGGCAAGGAGGGTGAGAAGGAAGTCGGCAAAGATGAGGGAGATGATGGAGATAAAGTCGCTTTTCCACAGATGAGGTGAATGCGAAGGCTATTGATGAAGCAAAGGACAATTCGTTTAGGGATCTAATTGAGGGTTTTAGCCACGATGTTGGTTTTGTATCAAATTTTGTAAATACAAATTTAAGTTTGTTTTCGATTTGGATAGACATGAGATTGAGTTGGTTGATTACATCTTCCCTGCTTTGAAATTTAATGTATTTATTTTCTGCTCTTCTATTCTTTTTTAATTATTTTTTTGTATGCATTATTCATTTTATATTTGGCTTTATGTATTTGTTGCAGGGAGGAGTTTTACCGCAATTATGATGGGATGTATTTGGTCACAGGAGGATTTCCTAACAATGCATTCTCGATATCGAGATAGCACACAATGTGCTTAATGCTTTGTGTTTCTCTATTAACTCGTTGTCGAATCGGGGTTCCTGTTCTTCGAGTCCATCACGGTTTGTTTTTGGGCTGGATTACGGTGTAAGCTTTATTATTATAGTAACATATGTTTAGTTTTATAGTAACTCATGTTTGTTATTTCCGTAACATATATATATATATATATATATATATATATATATATTTTTTTTGTAGGTACCGTTGAATAGGATTCTACGCAATGACCCCGATAGAGAGGCATACGAGAAGGAGGTGACGGAGGTCCGGAGCACTTTCTGGATATGACGTCGGAAGAGGTTTTCATGTCTCATTTAACTGGTAACATATTTTTTTGTTTACAGAACACATTTCATTATATATAGTAATACTTTTTATTCTTATTTTCTTTATGTCCGTGTTCTGATTTTTATGCCATTCTCGTATATATGGACATTATGCTCTTCTTGTTGTGAATCTTATGTCGGGTAAATTTCAATATTTGGATAACCTTGTCCATGTTGAGAAGAGGACGTACAAGAATTGCATACATTTGTTGGTTAGTTTATTTTTTTTATTTTTATTCTTACTTATTTTGCTGTTTGCTTTTGTTCTTTTTTTTTTTGTCTTTTTCACGAGAAAATATTTATTGTAAAATTGATGAAGAAACGGAATCATCCTAGAGTTAGTGATGTCAATGTTTTTAACATTGAAGATGTGAAGTGAAATGGAAGTCGAAGGATGTGAACAAGGACTGTGGTCTATTTTGATGCACCATATCTTAAATTTTCATGGTGAAGTTTATGATGAGCCCGATCTTTCAAATGTATGTTTTTAGTTTTTAGTCTTTCTTTTTTTTTTTTTTTTTTTTTTTTGTGTGTGATTGTGTTTATTCATTGCTTTTGTGTTTTGCTTCTTTTGTTTTATAGGTCGGTACAAGGATTTTTATAGAGCTAAATTATGTTCTATTGTGGCTGAATCTCAAAGTAACATTCTAAGGGAGGGGTCTTTCGAATGTTTTTGCATTTTATGAGAAGAAGGTTAAGGTGCTGGAACAGTGAAAGATTCGATTCTTTGCTTTGAGAGGAAGAGGAAGGTTGATATCGTTGCATATGAAAGGAGAAAGATTTTAAGGCCGAGAGTTAAAAAAGACTGATGAATATTTAAGTTAATTTTGTTCTCGTTTCTAATTTCGATCGGAGGGGGAATGGTGATGAATACTCTGTTTTTATGGTGAATTTGGTTGGGCATGTGGTTATTTTGGTTGCCCGGTGATGGTGGTGGTTTTGGAAAAATTCATGATGTTTTGTTGGTAATTAGTGCTAGACACGGATCATTTTTGTGTTAATTAGGGTGGCGGTGTCTGCATATTATTAGGATGGTGAATATTTTAGTATTCTTATCGTAATCGGTGCGTTTTTGATGGGATTTTTATTTATGTGTGTTTTTTCCATCTGTAATATATCTATTTTTCTTGGCAGGATGTAGAAATATGTATGTTGGTTAATCACCCATCATAAGGTATACATCATATATAAAATTATTCGTAGTAACATAGTTAAAACATGTATTGTAACATAGTTTTTGTAATTCATCTTTTTTTGTTTTAAAAATACAAACAAGTATTTTATCACATATCAAGTTTATAATGAAGAATCGGTGCCGTGGAGATTATGCATATGGAGGTAATTCATACCGCATAACTACTTATTTTTTTCTAATGAAGTATAACATATAGAATTAAACCTGATATAAATATAATATACACTTAACATAATTATAAACGAATGGTAACATAGTTTGTTCTAAATCGTAACATGTATAAACATGCAACAGCTTATATATTTTAACTAATTATGTCAATTATAGTTATAGTAACACAATTAGGCTGCTAATATAACATATTTTTGATTAAACAAGAACATTGTATCTAACATAATATATAAAATTAAACCTGATATAAATATAATATACACTCGTAACATAATTATAAACGAATGATAACATAGTTTGTTCTAAACTGTAACATGTATAAACATGCAACAGCTTATATATTTTAACTAACTATGTCAATTATAATTATAGTAACACAATTAGTCGTTAATATAACATATTTTTGATTAAACAGTAACATTGTATCTAACATAAAAATTTAATAACCAAAATAAGAAGTTTAATAATAATGTGCAACAATGCCACGCTTTTGAACTCGATACAATTGAAAATTAAAATAAATGGGGGTTTGGGGTTCTTTGTGCCAAATTCTTTTGCTATTATTCTTTGCTCTTTTTGCTTCTAGTGAAATGGTTCTTTATCCGTGCTTTCCGACCCTTTGTGACTAATCGTTGAGGGTCCAATATAGTCATTCTACCTTCAACCTCGGTAGATGTTTGAGGTTGCTCGCTAGAGACTAATGTCTTAATAAGCATTGAGTCCCTTTCATAACCATCTTCAAGTATTTTCCGTGCATCCTCATTCTTTTCTCGATTCTAAAATCAGATTGTAGTTCTTCCTTGTCATTTCATGTCTCTATAGAACTGTACTACGAGTCCGACTCGTGGTTAGTCCACTGCTTTTTGTCCCAAAAAGCTGTTTTTGCATTTTTGTCCACCTCCTACATATGTATGCATTTGATATTATTTGTACTGAGTTAATATGCAAGGCCCATATTGTATGACAACATAGTATGCCACATTCCTCAAATATCTTGCAGCTACACCGCACACAAACCATATTTTTTTCGAAGATCACCCTATTGACCATACCTTGTTCGGTAACATCATATATCAAAGTAGTGTCTTCCCTTCCTATCTCCCGTGAAGTGCATGATAGACTCTTGAGAAATTCCTTTTCAAAAATATTGAAAATGGCAAGTGTGTAAACTCCCGAAGCATGCTTCACTATTCCATTAATTTCCAAAGAAGATCCTGGTTTTTACGTTGGCATTGGAATTCATCATTTCTCTCTCTCATTCTCCATGCACTTACTTGTGTTATTGAAAATTTTATAAAAATCATCAACCCAGTGCTCCTTCTCGAATTGAATGAGATGGAACTGCTTGTGCTTTCACTTCTTTGTGAAGATAGTATTCCAATGAGAGAAAAAGTCTTTGCTCAATGCAAGACACCACTTTTCCTTCAGCAGTGTAGAGTCTTTTAAACCAAACATTATTCTCGCAAGTTGTAGTCTGTGATCATCCCATTCCAACTTTCTCGAACTCATCCCTATCTCTACACCCGATAAACACTTATTGAATGCATCTTTAAATGCATTATTTCCCTTTAGCTTTGCAAATCTCGCTAACCGCATTCTCGCCGGAGGTGCCACAAGCAAGATCTATGTCGTGCTTCCGGGAAAACTCGTAGCATCACAAACAATGTAATAGTAACACAATTACACTTATAAAGTAACATTACATATTTCATACGGTAACACATATGATATATATCAAAGTAAGTACTTGATTATATCGGTTTCAATGAATTAAAATTATACTCTCTCTATTGCATTTGCAATTGCTAGATCCTGGTCGCTGAATATTGTTCTTTGGACTTCTCCCACCCATTGATTTCTTGAACACCGTAAAAGCCACTCAAAAGTGTCTGTCTTTTCGTCGGATAAGAATGCTATACCAAACATGGTATTTTTCCGGTGATTGTTTATCCCAACGAATGGTGCACAAATCAGATCATACTTGTTAGTTTTATAAGTGGTGTCAAACACAAGAACATCGCCATATATTCCATAATCTTCCTTCATCATCGAGTCTCTCCAAAAACATTACTCATCCCGCCTCATCATTCATTTGTACCTTGTAGAAGAACTCACTTTCCTCATCCTGACTGATTTTGTATTAGCTCCATGAATGTTTTTGCATCACCGCCTTCTATTTTGCTTCTCTTGTGACGATCAACAAAGTTCATGTGGTCCTTCATTGTATGCCCAACTTGGTTTTCTCCTCCAAAGAAGATAAGCTAGATATCCGAAAGAGTCACCGGTTTTATACTAGATGTCACCATCTCTTTGATAGCATCACCTTCCCACCTCGTAATCGCCCTTTCCAAACGATGTAAATGACTCCATTCTTTTCTTGTTAATGGATGATTGTGATCTCAGAATGTGCTTTGCTACCTCATATTTTCCATCTTCGAGTAATCCTTGCTCTCATTTGTGCCTTGCAATTAGTTCTCGTTTCCCCACATTTTTTGTTCTTTGTAGACTTTCGTAGAAGCACACTATCGGTTGTGTTCTTTAAACCGTTGGAAGAACACACGTACAATTTAGATGTTATTGTGTTGCTTCCATCGGAAGATACAATACTGTTGACTTACGGACACTAAATCCCAATGAACGGGCATGTGCACGGTATAGGCTATACATCTGTTCTAGTGTATCTCTTTTAATTCCAATAAGTGAACCAACATATTCATCACTTTGTAAGTTATTTTCACGGCTTGAGTATTAGAATCATACAACATCTCTGTTGTTTCCACAATGATCATTCCTATAAGGAACCAGTTTATAGTAACACTGTTTAGTGTGTATAGTAACATATATTATTAATATAGTACAGAGTAACACCCCTTAGTGAATATAGTAACACATGTTATTTTTTAAAGTAACACAAAAATACTATTTTTGATATAGTAACCATATTTACCATATGCAGAACATACACATATTAAATAGGTAACACATTTTTTTTCAAGCAATTTAAAGCCGAGTTCGTGTTTTTCTCGTGATTTTTGTTGTATAATACAATTACCCAATACGCATGTGAGAATTAACACGATTACTTGGTGTTGAAGAACTCGCAGAATTATCACCGCGATTATTTGGCAATTTTCAAAATAATCATCCATTGTTCGCTCTTTCTTTCTTCTTTACGTGCGCGTTTTATCATCCCGATCCTTTGGTTGAATCTTTGATGTTGTTTTCGTCGATCTCTAGTGTGTTAGCGCCTCATCGTCATTGTTGATCTGCGTCGTTTTCCCATATTCTGCGATTTCTTGACCTAGCTTGCATGATAATTTATTTCGACCCGTTTTCCAGCGTGACCCGCGAGTTTTTGGCGCTTCCATTTTTAGCTAACATTGCACATGAAATATTTCACAAGAGACTCCCTCAAGAATTTTTTTTTTTCAAATAAAAATATATATAACCTGAAATATGTTTGTTTCTAATATTAATAGTAATAGATATCATTTTACAAAATGAAAATAATACAAAGTGTACTAATTTTTATTTTATTAATCGATGATATTATTATTATTTTTTACATAGAATATACTGACATTAATTATATAATAACTAGAACTTAATAATTCATATAAATTTTAATTAAATGTTTAATTTGTTTGAATATATGTTTATGAAATACCCACAATAAATAGCATATGCTCCTTTCGAGTTCAGATAAATATTACTAGTATATATTATTATATTTTTTTAATTAAAGAAATAGTGACTTGAATCCATTATTTCACGGTATATGTAGTGAATCTAATTACTTGAACTATTTTACTTTGTCATATTATTTTTTAGACATTATAAAATTGTTCCAAAGTACATTCTTTTTTGGAGTTCTATTTTTTAATAAAATTTTAAATAAATATTCCAGCTCCAAAATATTTTATATATTTTTAAAAAATATGATATATATACACATATATTATACATTATTTTTATTTTATTTTTATAAAATCGTAGATGAATGGTAAAATTGCTATTTTAGCTCTTCGTGCTTTCTTTCAAAGTTAAACGTTAGATAAATACTTTTAGGCTCTATTTGGATATAAAATCATTTGAAATTAATGAATTTGAGAATAATACACTATACATTCACAAGCTAAAATGGAGAAAAACTAAATAAATGGATTTGATTCACACAAATATTATGCACAAGTAGAAGAATTTCAAATGACAAGGTTTTGTGAGGTATTTGAAATCCTTTCACTTGTAGGTAATATTTGTGTGAACCAAATCCACTCATTTAATTTTTCTTCATTTTGGTTTGTGAATGTATTATGTATTATTCTTAAATTCCTTGATTTCAAATGACAACATCCAAATGGAGCCTTAGGTATGTTCTTTTTGGTTTTAAAAACTGGATTTGGATTGTGAATGTATGATGTATTATTCTCAAATCTCTTGATTTCAAACGACTTTATCCAATGGAGTCTTAGGTATGTTCTTTTTGGTTTTAAAAATCTGGATTTGGATTTTAAAATTTAAAATATATTTAAGTTTGAGTTTTAAAATTTGATTTTTAAAACCTACTACACACCTATAAATAACCTATAAAACTTACACACTTATATAAAAAAAAAGTTTATCTCTTTCTCTCATCTTTTTTTTTTCTCTCATATATCTCAATTATCTAATCATTACAACAACACTCAATAAATAAATAATATGATAATATAACTTTATTCACTCTTACATCGTAAAGTTAACATACTCTACTAAAAATTCAAAACAAACATAGTTTTAAAAACTCCTAGATTTCAAAACTGATTTTTAAAAGTCACTTAAAACCCCAAAAGAACATCACCTTAAAATTTTTAATTATACAAAATCTAAGTGTGAAACAATTTTATAATATAAAATTAATATCATTACATCATTTATTGATATCATAACATTCATTTAATGATGCTATTACACTTACAAAATGATATCACAATATAAAATGATTATGATATCAATAAATGATTGTAATGATATTAATAAATGATTGTAATGTTACCACTTTCATACTATGAAATTGCTTCATACGAGAGTGATTCTTTTTATTTTTACAATTTGTTGCTTTTAGGATAAAAATGTGTAATGCTTGTGTAAATTGGGTGCATACCATGATTTATATTTTTACTAATTTTATTTTTGTTATTACTGTTATAATATATGTGCATGACAATGATGATAAAAATAGAGTTTATCGTATGCACCGATTCATACAAATTTTTGCCAAAAGAGATCTTGTCTCCATCCTATTTTTTATTGTTCAAGCTAAAATGACACGGATTTTAATGATAAAACTGTTTATAAGTAATAAAAAGTATAAAATTAAGAGTAAACGAATCATTTCAACTTTATTGGAGGGATGTTACTTTAATTTGAAAAGGTAAAATAGATAATTGAGTGACATGATATATAAATAAAGAATATTTGAAATTTTTATTTTGAAAATACAAAATTACTTTTTCTGCTAACCCATCTATTTTTGAATTTTAAACAATCCAAAATGCAACGTACTGAGTATACGAAGATTGATGATCATCCAAATTTTAAACAATCCAAAATGCAACGTGCTGAGTATACGAAGATTGATGATCATCCAAATTAACACGTTGATGAACAACTTGACACGTGTGAGAGCACGTGGCAAACTCCAACTCCAACATCCCTCTATTTTTCTTCATCTTCGCTCCTTCTCATAAACAACGAGACCTTTAATTCTCACAAAAATGACTGGTAACACAGACACGCACAAGACAATGGGCGGCGGCGGCGGCGTCAACCCCCGCCGGAGTATGCCGTACAACCCCTACGCCATGGCGGCGGCCGGAATCGCCGTTGTGGGTGGGGTATGGTACATGTACAACAGGAACAATAAGGCCGACCGCGTTCCGGAAAGTGATGACACGCGCCGCCCCAAATAAGGAAGAATCTCAGATTTCGTGTATTACTCTACTTTAAATTAATCCTTGTACTCTAGTATTTTCTGTTATATATATATATATATATATATATATATATATATGAAGGCTGTTTATTATTCAATGTTTAATATTTTTCTTTTAATTACGTATTAAAATTTGAACACGCCGGAAATTTGCAACTTTTCCGGTTGGATCTTTTGTGTTTGGTGTTTTAGATATGCAAATTTATATCCACCACCTCTCACGTGATTCCTATGATATTATAGGCAATGTTTCTAAAATCAGATCGGTTAGCGAAGCGGCCAATGAATTATGTCACAGGTTTTGTAAAAAAATTGAATAATTTGAATATTTATTTATATATTTATCGATAATATATATAATATTGTAGATATTCATAAAGATATAATATAAAATTTAATATTATGACAAATTATTATATAAAATTTACGTAGTAGATAAAAATTAAAACTTTAAACTATAAGTTCATAAAAATAAAATTTAAAATTTAAATTTTTACAATTAAAAATATTAAAATTACAATTTTTACAATTAAAAATAATTCATAGTAATAAAAAATGTTAAAAATTATATTTTTTTAAAAGCCAAAAATTGGGTCAATCCGTTCATGACTTGATTGCATTTGATTTTTTGTGGTTTTTACTAGTTTTTTTAAAAATTGATATGTCGAAAGAATTGGATTTTTGATTAAACCGATCTGGTCATAGTGAATCATTATTATTTAATACTTCCTCCGTCCTATTTTTCTAAAAAAATTTCAATATAAGCTTAGATCTCTTTTGTCAATTTTATAATGCAGAAACTAAAAAATGGCCCAAACTCCCAGAAGAAAGCCCTAAACCAATGAACTGGCCTATCCTCAAACCAAACAAACTAGCGTTAAGCACAATCAACAAACTTGCAGAACACATTGGTAAACCATCGAACAGGATGTATGAATTTCAGAAACCCGGCAAAAGCCAATTATCCAAATAATTCTTCAGAAATTACGATCAAAAAGACCCAGATTAACAAAACCTTATGCAAAATCCAGATCAATAGACGCATGGTCCCAGAGTACACATTATCTAATAACCGAATTCGAGCAGCAACTCAGACCTAGAGCGAAAAATACTTGAAAATTTTATTGAGACATTTCATCGAACAGCTTGTGGGCAATACTTATCTATTAAAACTCAATACTTATCTATTAAAACTAAAAAAATGCGAACCCAAATACCAAACCCAGCAGCAAACAGAGTCGAACCAAGAGTAACAAATACCCAGAATTACGAACATCCAAACAGAGATTGAAATTATACTATTATTCTTTTTTATTTTTCCAATAATATATTCAATCATACTATTATTCCTTTTTTATTTTTCCAATAATATATTTAAGGGTGAATTACTACTAGGTACAATTTTAAACACTAAATTACTATCAGATACAATTCCTTTTCTAATTACTATGAGATTCAATATTTCGGGTTCTTTTTCCAATTTTACCCTTGCTTTTAAAAAAGGGACGACAAATTGCCTCATTCTCAATTATTGCTTTTGTCATGTACACCTCTCAATAAAATTGATTTCACAACATAAAAAAATCATATAGTTGATTTAGTTGATATATTAAAGTTGGCGAACTGTAAATTTGTTTGTAGCTGCCCCAACCATATATTTTACAATACACTGCCATTTAATATATCAACTAATCAACTATATAATTTCTACCTTGATCGGTAAGTAACCGTGTTTTTCACAACCAGAATTTCTACACTAAAAACTTTTAATTTTTGCACATGTGCAATTTTATTGTTACACATGTGCAACTTTATTGCACCACCGTTTCACAACAAAGAAAAATAAAAAATGAGCAACAATAATAAAAACTTGGGTCCAACAACTTATCGGTTGATATGAGCATCAACATAATTCAAGATTGCCCTATTTTTCTCAAATAAGCAGATTAGATCTATCTTCCCGCAACTTGTACAGCTTCCCCACTCGAGAAACCAAGCCGAATGACATTTTGGACCTCTCGAACAACCATCTCAATGGATCGCTCCTCCATTTGAATCTCTCTCATAATCTTTTGGTGGATCTTCAAAAGCCTTTCAAAGCATGTGCATACAGATCGGAGCTTTAACAAGCATTTGCTTTCATCAATACCACCACAATCAAATAGTAAAGCCCCGTAATGAAACAAATTAAGCCATTAGATCCTCATATTCACCACGGATATACCCGATCTATGGCGGATACGTGTGGTGGCCTCGGCAGACTGTCGCTTCGTAGCCGCCATCGATCTATGGCGAGATCACCTCCGTCCGCGTCGCCGTGGCGGTGGGTCCATTAGGCCGTCGCCTCGGCCGCGCCCGTCGCCGTGACCATCGGCGCCTTCCACGACGTCGTTTGGTTTTTGCGAGGCCCCGTTGAATCGACGATAATATTGATTCGTAGAACCTGGTCGGAAAAATTGCCGCCGTTGAAGGAAATCGAAGTCTTGGTCACGACATTTAAGAGATGAGAGAGAGAGAGCGTGTCGATAATGGGAGAGAAGTGGGGAAAATGAGGGTTTTGATAATTAAATGTGGAAAGGGGTATTTTTGGTATAAATTGTAGTTGGTAGTAATTTTTTTAAAGTGTAGTATTTAATAGTAATTTTGACTCATATATTGTGTCTAGCAGTAATAATTCCTATATTATTTAATATAATTTTTACATTTTTTATCATATTTTTTATTTCTCTCCATCGCATCACTTAATTCATATAATTTGTATTAAAAAGCAAATGAGAAGTTATACTAAATCATATCACATCACTTTATATATATATATATATATATATATATATATATATATATATATTTTGACAAAACAAGGCTACATTAAAGATAAATATAAAACCAAACATCCAGACTTGTAGTCTTTGAATCCAAAGATCTTGCATCTTTGAACTAGACCAATCGTGAGGTCTAGTAGATACGAGACAATCACATGAGCGACTTTGAAAAGTCTCATAATGAATAAGATCACCTACTAGGTGTCATTCACCAATATCACCGCATCTCGCTTCACGAAAAATATCTAAAAGGAGGATGCATAATCGCACGAGGCGTAGAAAGCCCATGAGAGGTTAAGAAACCACAAGAGGCGTAGAGGGTGCTCGGTTTTAGTAATGTCTGCTGATGCCCAATAACTAGCCTTCAATATTCTCGTCCACATATTCTCTATCATCATTCAACAAATGACCCCCAATGAGTAGCAAGAGTCCTTGATTGTTGGGTACATAATTCCATCGATTGTGCGTATATCCTCATGAAATGTAGCACCCTTAGTGTGTGGAATGAGTAATCCCAAGTAATGATGTTCCCAGACCTGGTGGAACGTATTGCGCCTTCCTAAGGAGAATCCTTTTCGTCTTGGAATCCACCGACGTGTAGTAGTGTCCCAAACAAATTTTGATGGATATTCCAAATAAGAGAGTTTCCTCGCCCATTCATGTTCTTTGTTGTATGTCATCCATGCTAGAAATATTGATTGGTGTGTCGTTGTTTTGTGAAGCACATTATCAATATAATCGTAATCATAAAAAATAATAACTTGTTCATTTGGAAGATGGTAGTTCAACCTTTGGACTGCGGGGAACCTGCAGTGTATGTCGAATTTCATGGTTCTCCATACAACTTCACATGGAGATATATAACGACATGTAACAAAGTTATGTATCTCATCTATAGTTTTTCTATCGGTATCTACTTACGTCGTATGAGTTACATTTCTTTGTCGTAATTCTATTAGGTCCCTTGTTAATGTATTTGAAAAGATACTTAATGTAATTATTTTTGTTGCACCACTCAACATTTATATGCGCTTGATATTTGCATAATAAAATCGAATTGTATGGTACAACAAAACCATTGTCCAAATCAATACCACCTTTGCGTATTGTTAAACCATTATCTCTTCTCTTGTACAACGGGTAACCATCTTCATCCACAATGGTTTTTGGTTATATGGTTTAGGAAAATATTTTGAACATTTTCTTTTAACCATGCAAGGAGATTTAAGATTAGCATTTCCACACGGGCCGTGCATCATTTATTCCTTTACCAAATTGTGCAATTGAATGTCTTCATCTTTATTCAGAATTTCTGCGGAGATTATACGGTCAACTTCGTTTGCCGTTGGAATTTTGTTGTCATTATGCAGGAAAAGTAGAATATGTGCATGAGACAATCCTCGTTTTTGGAACTCAACACTATATATCACCGCATCATAAAATATTTGAATTAAAAATAAAACTTGCTTACGCAAAATGCAATAATATAAATGACATTTAATTTTAAATATCAAAGTACAAAAGTTATTGTGCAATTACGTACTTGCTTCAACTTTTACCAGTAATTCATCCTCTTTAAAGTTCCTAACAAGATGATCAAACTTCATCTTGAACATTCCCGCAAAGAATATCCGGCCTGTCTTTTGATTTAAGACCATTCTCATTCAAGAAGCGTGTAATCTCTAGCCATTTGGGGTTACAAGTGAATGTGATAAATAAATTTGGGTATGAATACCACTTGCAAATGACCATTGCGTCTCGAAAATTTTGATTCATGTAACGGGGTTTGTTGATATATGTCGATGAAATTATTCTCTTTCCCGATATTGAAGGCTGCGTGTCACCCCTATTAAAAGTATCATAAAGATTTTTGTACTTATCAACTCTCGGTGACCACGATTATTCCGTATGTATGATAGTCTCTCGATTCAATCATGGTATAACCATTCACCAAAAATTATTGAAACAATCTTGTTGAATGAAATATCGTATTAGCTTCGTTAAGGTGTTCATGTGAAAACTCACGCATTTTGAGTTTGACTCTTTTCGGAGGTTGAAGCAACATCCTTATGTTGTACTCCAAGACGATAACCATCTACACCATAAGTAAATAACAAAGAGTACCGCAACGGTAGGTAAGACGGGTGGAGTTCACTTATGTACTGTAGATCTCCATCGCGTGTCCGAAGAACAACATCTCTTGGTTGCATATCAAGATCAAGGTCTTCAACAATTAGCATAGTAACCTCAGTGTTGTTGGAAGGTTATATGTCCTTCCATCTTTTGACCTACTACTGTTCTAATTTTAATCTTACAGATCTACCTTGTCTTTGTTTTAAAACGTTCCTCGCCGTTCTAAATTGAATTGCAAAAGGATTATTCTCGTCAACCATCCTTCGTAAATTCTCAACTATAGAATTATCCAGTTTTGAGAGTGTTTCACTTTCGTCTTACCACGCAAATAAATAATGAAATCATTTTGAATTTATGTGCTTTAGTACAAATATTTTTAAAGTAATGGGTTTTACTTTGTTTTGGTATGTATAATATTTTTAGCACAAAATGAAATAACATAGACCATAAAGTAGTATATATGACATATAAATAATAGCACCGACCGTGTTGTTGTTATCCTATTTTGGATTTCGTGCTCGGTGTCATAGATATACAGTTGAACAAATTTTGGTTCTTTTCCATGTTCGGGCAACAAATCATCAATCTTATGTGGATTTGCACCATGCAATCAATACGTATGGTGCACTCCATTTGTTGATTGAAGTATCTTGTGTACCACCCATTGATGTGAAGTTAAACATCATGTTGTATGTTCTAATATTTTTGAGGAAGTTTTTACTACACACATCTTTTCCGAATATTAGGTTCTTCAAAATTGGTGGTGGTTCGGTCAGATTCGCAATTGCACCTTTCCATTAGAGCAACAATTTGGAAATTTTAGCGAAATTGTGTTTTTCTCTTACTACTTCTTTCTTCGTACCACATAAAAATATTGCAATGCATGCATGTGTATGTGGGGTCAACAAGTCTCCATATCCTGTTTGTTATTTTGAATTAGTACATATTGTAAATACTCGAGTTCGTAAGGTCCAAGAAATTAAATCACATGTTTCATGTGAACCGACAACTATGTATTAGAACAAATCGCTAACAATGTATTTTTATTATATGCGTAACATACCATTTTTTTTCCAATCATTTTAAATGAACTCATATTATGACGTGTGGAATGGTATGTGGCACTACAAAAGAGAAGGATGAATCATTAAAACATATTTTATTACACAATGATGATGGATATTACAAGATGAACTGCTTGTTTTTGCGTATAATGGTGTACTAAGTGTTTGTGTTGATGATGAAGTACTCGATCCAAAATAATTTGAAAGTGTAATTCATCACGCTTATAAAAGATTTTTGTGTATAATAATAAAATTTTATAATTTTTATTCCATCATTTAAAAATTATATTTTTTATGTAAAATTTTATATTTTTAATAGAGTAATAGTGTTATTACGTATTAGAATTTTAATATTTAATATGTATAACTCATGTAGTTCGATTACGTATCCAATGCATATTTTATTCTTTTTGTTGTAAGAATGTCTCTCCTCATCATTCTTGCCTTTTGGCAATACTTCAATTGTTCTATCTAATACAAAATCATCGTACCAAGAATTTCAAGAAACCATCCCAATACAATTACTACTAATAATTTAAATTGAAACATTGTTTAGATTTGAGCTTACCCAACATTTCACATTGATTTTATTTTTTTGAAATAATAATTTTCCTCCTCATTATTGCATTTGCAGCAAAGTATTCTTTTTCAATCGCGAGAAAATAATAATGCATATTTTACGGGCCGAAATCACCATGGACATAAATATATTTAAACTTAACTAACCCATGATGCTACTGTTTTGTAGTGTTGAAATTTTGTTTATGCATTAGTGAATCAATGAGTAGTAATTTTACTGTACCAATAATTGTTAAAATACATAAAAATAAAGCACATCATTTTGATTTTTTGTCACATGATATTAATTAGTATTTGATATTTTCTTTTACGTGATGTACACTAGTAGCAACTCTAATAGAGTATTCTAAATAAATAATCTCATAGAATTTTAATCTCAAGCTCTCCATCTATAATTAGAAAATTGTTCCATCATCTCGCTCCAGCTTAAATTAAAAAAAAACACACACACAAACACACACACACATTACAACATATTTGAATAGTTAAAGAATAAACAATATAAACCATATTTTGATTAATAAAGACGATGCTTCGATTAAACTACCTAGAGAGAAAAATAAATACTAAACTATATGGACCATTCTATTTATTTCATACAAAAATCAATGCTAAACAGAAATAATTCTTACCTCAATACAAACTTAATTCCCAAAAATAAACTGAACCGCCATATATATAAATCGTTGTTTGGTTGATATTGTGGGCGTATGTCAATACGCCACAAACAAACTTACCAGATATAAATAATAATGTGTCATTGGTTAAATTTTAGATGACTAATTTATAAAATCAACAATGACGCCAATAATGTCGATTTCGTGATTTATCTAGACATAATTCAAGTATAAATTAAACATCACTTTCAAGTGTAAATATCAAACACAATAGTATTTTCACGATTTTAAATAAATTTGGGAGAGAAAACGTCGAAATGACCATCTGTTTATACGAAATCGTGAATACTTGTAGCGCGAATATCGGATGTCGGTGGTAGTAAACTAATAGAGGTGATTGTGATCCTGTATATAGCGTCGATCTAGAGATCCGGGTTTAGAGTAAGCAAATGGTATAGACGGAGTTGATTCGAATTTTAAAAATTTAATTTTTGAAGTTGCAAATATTGTAGAAGTGGTTAGTTTAGATCATGAAATACTCTTTATTACGTGTGAAGGACATGACGTTAAAGAGTTATTTTGTAATCCTTTTTTAAGATATCTAATATTATTGTTCCTTCCGCCGTAAAAAATATTATTGTGCCTTAAAAATAATAGATACATAAGAGATTTAATTTAATGTAGTTTTCCGTAACAATTTTAATAGTTTTAAAAATTGTTGGCAATTCTCTAATATTTATTGTTGGTCCCGAAGATTGAGTGAATAAAGAAAATTTAGCTTACCTCCTAGAGATAATCTAGAAGGGGGTTGAATTAATTGTTAGATCAGAAGTAGTTTTGATGAGTTAAATTGTTTAGATTAAGTTAAGCTCATGTATATAAGATGACCAGTTGAATGTGTATAGAACAACCGATGTAATGAATTCTAGTACTAGGCGGATCAAACAAGGTGGAGCTAGAATAGTCACCGAGGTTATGAAAAAGAAGGTCATCTCAAGACGATCTTGTGAAGTCATCTATTGGAGACAATAATGAAGAGCTCAAGACGAGGTCAAGACCAGAGTAGAATAAGAAAGACAAGTCTTTAAGTCACCAGATTTACTAGTTTAAGATCACCAAGTCAAGACGGTTTTCAAGAATAAGTTTGTTGAACGATTTTTAGTTTGTTACAACAAGCTAACCGTTTCACGTGCTTATAAATAAGTTTGAGCACAGATTCTGAATAGAACAACTAACACTCATTTCAATACTCACGATTTCTCAAAGAGCACTTACAAAGTTTTTCAAAGAGTTTTCATAAAGTTTCTAAGTGTTTGTAAAACACTCACTTGTACATCTTCAAACTTCCGCACCGTAACTTTCAAGTTTCTAGATAGTTTGAGAGATTAAAGATAGAATTGAGGAAGAAGATCTTCATAGCATTGTAATTGTAATTCAATGAGTAAGTAAGAAAGTAAGTCAGTCGAGGCCCTTCTTCAAGTTGAAGAAGGAGAGTGGATGTAGGATCGGTTTGATCCGAACCACTATAAATTCCGGTGTTCTTTACTTCCTGTTTTTACTTATTTGTTGTTAATCATCTATTCAAGCAAATTCATTTCATATTTAATTCAGATTGCTTTTTGATCCTAAAAAGATTTAGTTTGAAATCAAGCTTTCCATTGCTCACCTTTGATATCTTTAATAGATAATCGATCTTTGAAAAAGATTTGGATAATCTATTCAACCCCTTCTAGATTATCTCTAGGAGGCGATCTAAGCTTGTGTTAATCACTCAATCTCGGGACCAACAAGTGGTATCGAGCAGTGTTAAAGCTGTTACGAATATTTCTTTTGGTCTAGGTGATCTTTGATTTTCTAAATCTTGGAATAAATTTGTTCTTGAATATCCTCTGCTGATTTTCTTGTTAATTACTAACCATGTCTACGAGTAATGATAGAAAGGTTAAGAACCTTCCAGGACTTTGATATAGAGGACTACGACTACCGGAAGTTCCGCATGGAGAATCATCTTAAATCAATCCATCCTCGAATGGAAGACGCCTTATCCGATGGGCTAATCAAATTCTACGATGGTGGAGTAAGTGATGGAGCGAGCGGCTGAGAATCACGGACTCAGACGATGAAGAAAATGTCGAAATTGACCAATGATGAGAGAAAAGTGTATAATCTGGATCGGTGGCAAGAAACGAGATTATTATCACACTCAATGCAGGAAGTGGTACGAGAAAATTAAGAAGTGTAAGACAGCCAAAGAGATGTGGGACACCCTAGCTAATATGTGCGAAGACACAGATCGGTGAAGGAGAACAAGCTTTAAGTCGTTCTCCATCTATTCGATGTCTTTAAAATGAAAGAGGGTGAAACTATTGATCACCGGATATGAGAATGACCAATCTGATCAATAGAGCCACCGATCTTGGAAAAATTTACACCGAAAAAGAAATCAATAATAAAATCCTTAGATCTCTAACCAAGCGTTGGAGGGAAAAAGGAAATTTGATTAAACCCACAAAAATCTCTCTACTATGACACATTACACTTTGTTTTCTCACTTGAAGGGTTATGAGTTTGACATTCGGGTAGAAGATGAAGAAGATGAGATGGAGTCAAGCACCTCATCTAAGATCGTGGCCTTCATCAACAAAGAAGACAAAACTATTGTTGAGCCTAAAGGAGCTGATCTATCCTTGAAAGAATAGATGGCATTATTAACCAAGAGGTATGATCGCTTCAGGATGAAATATAAGCACAACAATTTAAAATTTGCAGAGAAGGACAGATCCGCATCAAGATCCAAAAGAAAAGATGATGGTGAATCAACAGATGATGATAAAAGAAGAAATCGACAAGAAGGTATAAATCACCTGTAAAGAAGAACCCTATCAATCCTAAATCGGATCGGGAGATACTTGTTACACCTGTAACAAGCCGAGTGGCATTTTAGCTATGACTGCTCCCGGTGACTCCTAAAGAAAGAGAGGAGAAAAGGAAGAAGAGAGATAGCCGCTGCAGATCGTAGAGCCCTTCTTGCCGAGGAAAAAGAATCAAGAAAATCATCATCATCGTCATCTTCATCCGATTTTGGATCGGATGATGAAGTGTGTCTAATGGCCAAAGAGGTAAATTACTATTCCTCAATTGATAATGAGTCTTACAAATGCCTCTGCATAATGACCAAACCGTAATCAAGGGTCTTTTGAAAAGATCTAAAAATGTCTCTAAGTGCTTATAAACAATTAGAGATCGAAAATTTAACTTTGAAAGACCAGGTTCAAACTCTAATTAAAGGCAAACAAGTTGTAACCTACTGAGTCCGAGGAAACATTCAAGGGGGAATGTTTACCCCTGTGCCGAGGCTAGTACTTCAAATAGTCTCGCTTGAACGATTAGAAAATGAATTGAAGTCTTTAAAAGTTAAATTTGAAGTGGTTTGCAATGAAAATGAGTTAATTAAGAGGGCCAATGAGAAGCTTGTCATTAAAATGAGCCACCTTAATAACTCACAATCAGCCATAGACCATATTTTTAGAACTTCACAAAAATCACATGATAAAACAGTCTTGGTTATGATAGGAATAATAAATCGAAATTCCAAAATCAAGGAAATTTGTGAAGGCTTTGAAACATCAAAAGAAATCAAAATTGGACCTTGGAAACCACAGAGTCGATAAGGACTCGCATCTCCTAATCTAAAAAAAAATCTGATGAGGAATCCTAATCGACAAAGAGGATTCCAAGAACCAAGACTAAGAGGAATTCTTATTATAGTTCTTTTGATGGGAGAAGCAGATGTTATCCCTTATTTCCAAAGTACAAGAAAGTCACCAAATCGACTTCAATAAATTCTCATTTAAATGTGATATATTTGTGGATGATTTGGTAGACAACTTCAATCTGATTTGTTATTGAATAATGAGATGTTTATTTAGATACCCAAAGTGATTATTGACCTAAAAGGACCTAAGATCACTAGGGTACCTCATACTTAATCTGCCTTGCAGAATCCCAGTGGATTATCATCAAAAGAAGAGATTCTAGCTTCCATCCGGTACATAGACGGTGGTTGTTCTCAACACATGACTTGTGAAAAGAAGTTATTATCAAATTTTCAGAGTCCTAGAGTCTTGTTTGGTGATAATAACTGTGGATGAACTAAGGGAGTTGGTACATTAATCATAGGCGATGTCCGTATCTCGAGGTTTATTTTGTAGAAGGTTTGAAGCATAATTTGTTATCTGCTTTTCCAACTCGTGATAAAGGTTTTCATGTTAGATTTTCTAAAGATAAGTGTGATATCTTAGATAGTTCCTCGACAAGGCACTCTTAATCGGCTTCGGACATGGTAATGTCTATGTCGCTAATTTTAATAGTTGCCCAAAAGATACATGTCTTGTAGCGAAAGGTGGAGATGATCTCAATTGGCTATGGCATAAAAGGCTTAGTCATCCGAATTTCAAAACCCTTAGCAAAGTAGCCAAGAGGAATCTTGTCAATGGACTTCCCGAGAAGCTTTGTTCAACTGATCGAAGTGTGATGCATGTCAAAAAGGTAAACAGCCCAGAACTCTTTTAAAAGTACTAATACATCCTCATCTCGAAAGAGTTTTACAACTCCTTCATCTTGATTTGTTTGGACTGTTTCACCACTTAGCTTTAGTGGAAGGAAATATACCCTTGTAGTTGTTGATGATTATTCTAGATACACTTGAGTAATATTTTTTTAAAAAGAATGAGACAGTGAAGCGAGATCCCGTGATCTGCTCGCATAAATTCAAAATGAAAAGGGTGTTAATATCATTAAAATAAGGAGTGATAAGGGAACCGAATTCTTGAATTCTTATTTATCTAATTATACTGAATGAGAATGACATAGTTCATGAGACTTCTTTAGCTAGAACACCACAACGAGAATGGAGTAGTGGAGAGAAGAAATAGAACTCTCAAAGAAGCAAATGTAAGCATGCTAGCCGAGTATGGAACACCTCATAGGTTACTGGCCGAGGCTATGAACACACTGCTACATTCGTAATGTATGCTTACTACCAAGAACAGGGGTAAGACACCTCATGAGCTTTGGAAAGGTAAGGTTCCAAGAATCTCATATTTTCGTGCTTTTGGTGTAAATGCTTCATCCATAAAAATGGGAAGTCTAAGATGAGGACATTTGATGCTAAGGCGGTGATGGAATATTCTTGGGATATTCTAACACTTCCAAAGCTTTTAGAGTCTTTAATAAGAAGATTCTTTGTGTGGAAGAAACTCCACATGTTGTATTTGATGAATTGCATACTTTTTCGTATAAGGTAAATCAAATTACCAATAATCTAGATAAAATTGAACTAAATAAAACTAAATAGGGGACATCTTATCTCCTAGTTTTGATTCGATTCGCATGATGAAGAATCCCCATCCGAGAATTAGAAGGCAACTCCTCTTCAGGTTCCATCTCGAGGAGACTTCTCCGACATCATCCGATCACCAGTGGTCGGTAGATGAAGGGAACATCTGCTCAGAAGAATCGGTTGAGTTACCTACCGAGTCCACAGATGAGGGTACTTCAACTCAAATAGGCAAAAGGATGAGGAGTTATCATCCAGTGATCGTATCATTGGGGATCCATCTAGTAGTGTTCGAGACACAAACGATGTTAGATTCTCGAAGTATGTTCACCGCTATGTTTCACTCCTCGAGCTTAAGTCTATTGAGGAGGCTCTATCTCGACCTAAGCCGGGTAACAATGCAAGAAGAACCGCATCAGCTTGAAAGACAAAATATTTGGGAACTGGTGAACAGACCACTTACATAGAAAGATTATAGGCATTAAATGAGTGTTTAAAAATAAAACCGATGAAAACAACATTTTTGTTTGTAATAAGGCCAGATCGGTAGCACAGGATATTCACAATCTGAAGGGATAGACTATGATGAAACCTATGCTCCGGTTGCCGATTAGAAGCAATAAAGCTGTTTTTAGCATTTCCGCCTATAAATGTTTCAAAGTCTTTCGAGATGGATGTCAAATCTGCCTTCCTAAATGGTGAGTTACTTGAAGAGGTCTATGTGGAACAGCCCCCGTGGTTTAGGACCAATAACAAGGTCTATAAACTCCACAAGACACTATATGGACTAAAGCAAGCACCCGAGCTTGGTATGATACCCTGTCTGAATTTTTTTATATCAAGTGGTTTCTCAAAAGGTAAGATAGATAGAATTTTGTTTAGAAAAGAAGTAGATGGTAACATCTTACTAGTTCAAATTTATGTAGATGATATCATATTTGATTCACCTAATCCGACTTTATGTGAAGAGTTCGGTGTTCTCATGAAAATCGGAGTTTGAGATGTCTATGATGGGGAATTAACATACTTTCTAGGCTTGCAAATTAAATAGACAAGTAGAGGTATTTTTATACATCGACTAAGTATGCGAAGGACCTTATAGATAAATTTGGGATGACTACTAGTAGGGAAGTTAAGATACCCATGACAACTAACTTCTCTATGGATTCAGATGAGAAGGGGATACCCACAGATGCAACGGAGTATCGTGGACTGATTGGATCCTCGTTATATCTCACTTTACCAAGTAGGCAGACATAGCCTTTGCAATTGGGGTATGTGCAAGATTCCAATCAAATCCCAAGAAAACTCATCCGGAGACGGCTAAGAAAATTCTTAAATATCTTAAAGGAACTTTGCGGGTTGGGTTGTGGTACCCGTCTGATGACAACTTTGAGCTTTCAGTTATTCAGACTCAGACTTTGGAGGCTATAAAATTGATAGGAAGTCCACGTCTGAAACTTGTCAATTTTTAGGCAACAAGTTAATTTCTTAGTTATCTAAGAAACAAACTCGTTGCACCCTCTACGATCAAGCCGAATACATGGCAAATGGTAGTTGTTGCCTCGGCTTCTCGATTAGTCACAGCCTTAGGGATTATAACATTCCCACATCATCTCGTGCCTATTTACTGTGATGGTAATAGTGCAATAGCCATGACATACAACCTGTCTTGCATTCTAGGTGTAAGCATATAGACATAAGGCATCATTTCATTAGAGATCATGTTGAGAAGAATAACATTAGAATAAAAAAGATAGCAACCGAGTCCCAGAGAGTAGATATACTTACAAAACCCTTAGCTGAGTCTAGATTTAAGGAATTGTGTTTAGAATTAGGATTACTTAATGCATCCTTAGCTGATTTATAATTTCTATTATATATATCTTGTATTTCCTTTCTTTCTTTTCTTTCTTTAAATCTTGTCTAGAAAGAATTGTCGACTTCATATGTGTCAAAGGACAATCACAGAGTTGATATCATTGATCTCCTTTTAGGAATCAAGAATCAAGGATTAGTCATATTGACCTTATCGGACTTAACAATTTCTTATCGGACATCAAGTAAATCGCATAGGACACAATAGTCGACTTCTTTAAAATAGATGACTAATTGCATTCTATATGACTTACTTTGACTACTAATGGTTTCTTAAGTTTGTGTATTTGCAGAACAGGCCATGAATTAACATTGTTAGATCGGCATGAACCTTCTAACTGGATAAATCTCCTCACCTGTTCAAAACCCTTCCTTGTTTTTTTCTTCAAAGCTTGTTTTCAAAATTATTCTCACAAATCATCTATTTCAAAAATTTTCAGATGAGTTGTGTTTTTAAAACCTACTAAGTTTGATATTCTCATATACTAGTTTGTTTTTTAAAGGCATTGGTTAACTCGTCTTAAAATTTTGTTTTAAAATAATCGAGGCTAGGTTGTGTTCTTGAAAAACCCAGCACAAGGTCACTTCTCGGACTAAGTCAACCAAATCCTTATCGATTTAGAAAACCTTTGTGCAAAGAAAGATATATATATGCTTACGTCAAGTATACTTACTTCTCTGCATAAAGTAACCACTATTAGCCGTCAAATCCATAGCCTAAATAGTTACTTTTACGCATTTTAAAGTCAGTTAATCTCACGCGCCGGACCCCAAACGTTTATCTCCTTTATAACCGTTGATAAAAGCAAGAAATCATTTTGAATTAACGATTCGCATTAAAATCCACTTTACACGTGGATTCTCTCTCCAATTTTCCCTCCTATAAAACTTCATCTTATTCATTTACCTCGTTTCACTTTCAGAAATCCTATTTACTCTTGGTAAAAATTTCCAAATTTCAAAACATTCGATAAACCATTTCATATACCGAAATACATCGGAGTTACTTCAACAATGGTGAATTTCAACAAAGATGCCTACAACAAGAAGATCAAGTCTGAAATATATGTGGACTTTGATACAACAACCGATGCAGAGTCATTGGAAATTTTGAGATTACTTGAGAGATCGAGATAGCGGGTTTTCTTTCAAGAAATCCGATAAGAACAAGACCCTCGATATGAGAGGGATCAAGTTCTATATCAATGGCGAATCCGAAGATGGACTCTTCAAGTCTTAGGTAGAAGATGTGGAAGTGTTGGTGACAAGAGCGGAGATTACCAGAATTTTGAAATAAATGCCGAGGGTGTTAGGATGAAAAAGATGTACTTAGTTTTGATGAGTTAAAAGTGTAAGATTAGGATGACCAGCTGAAAAATAATGTATAGTCGGTGATGTAGTGTAAACTTTGTAAATAGACTAAGTACAGGATAGTAAGATAAGGTTGTTCAAAGAAAGTCGAGATGGAGACAGAATGTAAGCGGCATTTACGACAAAGACAGACGAGGAGGAAGATCAAGACACTCACCAAGATGAAGTAATGAGACAAGGTAAAGAATCGAGATAGGATGAAGAATCGACAGTGGTAAGAAGTTAGACAAGCTAAAGAGTGAGTTAAAATCAAGAGTCGATTCTGGCCGAACAAGAAGTAGTTTCAAGAATTGGTTAATCGATTACAACCAACCTCAACAAACAAGGAAGTTATAACCGTCATCAACGTAAGATCTATAAATAGGTTCATAGTTTCAGAATTTCAAATAATAACGAAGATTTTTATTAACCTAGCGATTTCACACTTTAGCAATCTAAGAATTAGAAGCTCTCTCCACGATCACTTGTATACACATCATTCACGAACACACTTAGTGTTCATTCATTTTTCGGTGTTTAGAGAACACCATTTCATTTGAATCTTCAAAAGCCGGATAGAGTTAGAATTATTCTTGTAAGGTGAAGATACACGTTGTAAACGAAGAAAGGAAGGAAGAAGAAAGACGGTAAGTAGAGTCTCTTCTTCAAGTTGAAGGAGGAGAGTGGACGTAGGATCGTTTGATCCGAACCACTATAAATCCGGTGTTGGTTCTTCTTATTGTTTTTTTACTTATTTTCATTGATTATTTCTTGATCGCAAATTCAATATCCGATAAAGCTTTAGATCCTAATTGAATTGAGTTTAATCGAAAAGCTGTTTCATTGTAAAAACTAATTTTGGAGTTAATAGATCATCTAAGCTTGCAAAAGTTTTTGATAATCTATTCATCCCCCTTCTAGATTATCACTTGAAGGCATCTTGTTTACATGATTAACTCATTCTAAAGGGACCCAACAAGTGGTATCGGAGCGATGTTAAGTTGTTCAAATATTGATTTTAGGTCTTAACTAAGATCCTGAATTTTGTTCTTGATAATCAGTATTTTCTTTGTTTCACTAATGATTCTACTAACAAGATCTTGTGAGTATTGTGGTTTTTCTGTTTCACCATGTCTTCTCGTTAAGAGAAAGAAATCCAGGAGTTTGTCTGATTTTTCTATAGAAGAATATGATTCTGGAAGTTTAGAATGGAGAACCATCTTAAAGCAATTCATGACGAGAATGGAGGAGGTTCTTGAGGAAGGACCTATCAAGTTTTAACATGGTGGCACAAGTGATGGTACTACAAAGAATGAAACAAGAGTGAGGCAAGAAAAGAAAAGCTCGAGAACTCACTAGTGATGAAAGGAAGATTCACAATTTGGATCAAGTTGCAAGAACTGAAATTATTGAAACTTTAAGCAAGGATTGGATAGAAAAGGTTAAAAGATGCAAGACCGCCAAGGAAATGTGGGAGACTCTTGCAAGTGTTTGTGAAGGGTCGATCGTGTCAAAGAAAATAAGCCGATCCGTTTTACATGCATTTGACACGTTCAAAATGAAGGATGGAGAAACTGTGGATCAATTGGACGTAAGACTGACTAATCTTGTGAACAAAGCAGCCGATTTGGGTAAGACTTACACCGAGAAAGAAATCAACAACAAGGTACTCGGATCATTGAGCAAAAGATGGAGGGAGAAAGTTAATATTCTTAAAGCGACACGAGAATCTGTCATCAATATCACATCACACTCTATTCTCTCATCTTAAAGCACTCGGAATATGACATACACATTGAAGATGAAGAAGATGAGGCAGTAGTCATCTACATCTGGAAAAGCTGTGGCATTTCTTCATCAAGAAGAATCAAAAGATTTCCAAGGCATCGATTTGTCAACCAAGGAGGAAATGACACTTTTGATCGCACGATATGAGAGACTTAAGATGAAGTATAAAAGGAACAAGAGAGACAGGTTTAATCACCGAAATTATAAATCGAGATAAGGAAGAGAAGTATTCGAGATAACGACAAAAGAAGGAAAAGGTACAAGTCACCAATCGCAGACGAGGAGACAAGTAGTCCAAAATCGAGATAGAGGAGATATCTCTGTTATACCGCAATAAACCCGGTCACTTTAGCTATGATTGTCCTCAACTTACTCCTAGAGAGAGAGAAGAAAAGAGAAAGAAGAAGGATAGGAGGTATGCGAGATCAACGAGCTCTTTTAGCAGAGAAGGAGGAAACACATGAGACATCATCATCCTCCTCCTCATCCGGTTTCGGTCGACAATGACATATGCCTAATGGCTAAAGAGGTAAACTATTACTCATCCTCGAGATAATGATTGTGATAACCTATCTCGAATCGATCCATGTCTTATTAACAAGCTTCTAAAAGATCTAAAGACGGCTTTATCTCGCTTATAAACAGATAGAGACCGAAAATTTAAGTTTAAAGAATCAAGTTCTTAATCTAACTAAGGAATATCGATGGAACAAGTAAAAACTTGGACTGTACATTCAAGGGGGAATGTCAATCTAAGACTACTACGAGTTCCTCATCCGAGAAAACCGGTAAGTTAGAGAAAAAATTGAGTGCTTTAGAAATTAAATTTTCAAATGTCAATTCAGAAAATGAGAATTTTAAGAAGACTAACCAAGAGTTAAATCTCAAGTTAGGACGACTTAATAACTCTCAATCTACGATTGACAACCTCTTTAGTATCTCTCGGATGCACGATGATAAAACCGGATTAGGTTTTGATAGAAACAAGAAGAATGATCTTATAAAACCAAGGGTTTTTATCAAAGATATCTTGAGAGTATGGAAAATACAAAACTTAGTCCGAAGAAATCTAAGGAGCAAATCACCTCGTCGATATTTCTAAGGAGAAAACACAGACAAAGAGAAATGTTCCCAAAAGAAATCCAAAGACTAAGTCAAAACCTTTTCCAAAGTATAATGGCTTTGATGGTAGAAGCAAGTCATATCCATTCTTTCCAAAATATAAGACAATCACTAGAGAACAACTCAATAAAATTGATCTAGGCAGGTCTAATATTAGTGGATAGATATGGTTGCAAGATTCAATCATTGGTTTTGAAAAACTTGGATGTTTTTATCTGGATACCTAAGTATCAACTTAACAAGAAAGGACCCAATACACAAAGGGTACCTAAAAATTAAATTTGTGATTGTAGGGAGATAAGAAGATAGTTGAAAGAGGAGATGTTCTTGAAGTCATCCGGTATATAGACAGCGGATGTTCTAAGCATATGACTTATGAAAAAGACTTCTTTCAAACTATCGCACAATAGACGGACCTCGGGTAATGTTTGGTGACAACAACTTTAGTCTAACTAAAGGAGTTGGAACCCTAATGATCGGAGATGTCCAGGTTAATGAAGTTTACTTTGTGGAAGGATTGAAACATAATCTATTATCCGTCTCAGCTTTTGTGACAAAGAATATTGTGTAAAATTCACTCATGATGCATGTTATATCTTGGATGGTTTGAATGAAAATATTTTACTTGCTGGAGTTAGACAAGGCAATATCTATGTTGCAAATTTCAAGAGTTGCCCTAGGGATACTTGTCTTATTGCGAAGAGTTCAAGATTTAAGTTGGCTATGGCATAAATGTCTTAGTCACTTAAACTTCAAAACTCTTAACAAAATAGCAAGGAAATCCTTAGTCAAAGGACTCCCAGATAAAATATTTTCAAAAGACCATATTTGTGATGCATGTCGAAGGGAAAACAGACCAAAACTTCTTTCAAGACAATAAATGGTCACCTGCTTCGAAAGAATTTTGGAACTTTTGCACATGGATCTTTTTGGCCCTGTTACACCTCTAAGTTTTAGTGGAAGAAAGTATACTTTAGTGATTGTAGATGATTTTTCTAGATTCACTTGGGTTATTTTCTTGTACAAAAAGAATGAGACTGTAACAAAAATTCCAGAATTCCTTAAGGCTCCATTTGGATGGAGTCATTTGAAATCAATGGATTTGAGAATAATACACCCTACATTTACAAATCAAAATGAAGAAAAACTAAATGAATGGATTTGGTTCACACAAATATTGCTTATAAGTGGAAGGATTTCAAATACCCAACAAAACCTAGTCATTTGAAATCCTCTTACTTCTCCCACTTATGCTTAATATTTGAGTGAATCAAATCCATTCATTTACCTTTTCTCCATTTTAGTTTGCCTAAATACGTGGTATATTATCCTCAAATCCCTTGATTTCAAATCCACTCCACCCAAATGGAGCCTAAAAGAATTCAAAATGAAAAAGGACTAAATATTGTCAAGATTAGAAGTGATAAAGGTACCGAAGTTTCTCAATTCTTTTGTCACTATCTATTGTACCGAGAATGGTATAGCACATGAAACATCTTCTCGCAAGAACACCCCAGCAAAACGGAGTAGTTGAAAGGAGAAACAGAACCTTGAAGGAAGCTGCAAGGACAATGTTATCCGAGTATGATACTCCACACACGAGGTTTTGGGCGTAAGCCATTAATCGCTTGTTTTGTTCAAAATAGGTGTTTAATTGTGAAAGATAAATGCAAAACCCTTATGAAATATGGAAGGGTAGAATACCCAAAATTTCATATTTCCATATATTTATTGTAAGTGTTTCATCCATAATAATGGAAAATCTAAATTAAGAACTTTTGATGCTAAGATTGCAGATGGGATATTCTTAGGATACTCATCTCGTATCCAAAGCATATAAAGTTTTTAATAAGATTACATTATGTGTGGAAGAAACACCACATGTTGTTTTTTATGAATATTCTTTCAAGTCTAAAAACACAGATGACATCACCAAGATAGTCAAGATCTCAACAGAATGAATATCAAGAAATCACCAAGTTCTACTTACCGTAATCGAATTAGATGAGGAGGACATATCGACTCAAATAAAGATAAGGAGCATGAGAGTTCTTCCATGTCATCTAATCAGCAGCGACTACACTACCGAGATGGACTAGAAGATTTTCCCGAAGGTAATACGTAACCAATTGATGAAAATATCTCAGATAAGACTTCATATACAGTAAAAGATAAGGGTAAACAAGTAATGACTTATCATCCAGTGAGCAGATAATTGGAAGTTCGTGATTCTCGGAGTCCAGACAAGGACACAGATAAACCAAGATTGTGCTTAGTTGTTATGTATCATTACTCGAACCCAAATCAATTATCAAGCTCTAATCGACTCTAATTGGATAAATGCAATGCAAGAAGAATTAAATCAATTTCAAAGACAAGATGTGTGGGAACTTGTTGAAAGACCCCATCATCAAAAAGTTATTGGAACAAAATGGGTTTTTAAGAACAAAAGAGATGAGAACAACATTGTGGTAAGAAATAAGGCTAGATTGGTCGCACAAGGTTATTCACAATCGAAGGAATTGATTATGATAAAACCTTCGCACTGGCCTGCTCGCCTTGAAGCCATAAGATTGTTCTTAGCTTATGCCGCTTATAAAAGATTTACCGTGTTCCAAATGGATGTGAAATCTGCTTTTCTAAATGGAGTCATAGCCGAAGAAGTCTATGTAGAGCAACCTCCAGGTTTTGTCAAAGGAGACAAGGTTTGTAAGCTAAGGAAAGCTCTATATGGACTTAAACAGGCCCCTAGAGCTTGGTATGATACCTTATCTAAATATTTGATTCAAAATGGTTTTGTAAAAGGTAAGATAGACAAACATTATTTAGAAAAGAATATGATAAAGGTCTCTTGTTAGTTCAAATCTATGTTGATGATATTATTTTTGGATCAACTAATCTAATCTTGTGTGAAGAATTTAGTCATCTTATGAAGAACAGATTTGAGATGTCCATGATGGGAGAGATGACATACTTTCTCGGACTTCAAGTTAAACAGACAAAGAAAGGAATTTTCATAAGTCAAGCAAAATACACCAAAGATCTTATTGAAAAATTTGGAATAGGTACTAGCCGAGAAGCCAAGATACCTATGATGACAAACTTTTCAATGGATCCAGATGAAAAAGGGGAAGACACCGATCGACGCAGATAGAGGTTTAATTGGCTCTCTTTTATACTTAACTGCTAGTAGACCCGACATTTCGTTTGCGGTGGGTGTATGTGCACGCTTTCAAGCTAAACCTAAAAAGAGTCATCTTAAAGTCGCAAAGAAGATACTAAAGTATTTGAAAGGTACAATCTATGTAGGGTTGTGGTATCTAGGTGACGATAACTTCGAGTTGTCGGGATACTCGATTCAGATTTTGGTGGGTGTAAGATAGATAGGAAATCTACATCCGGAACTTGCCAATCTCTGGGAAGTAAGCCGATTTCATGGTTGTCTAAGAAACAAACCTCTGTAGCTACTTTTACTACCGAAGCCGAGTACATGGCGGCTAGGAGTTGTTGCTCACGCTTATCTGGATCGACCAACAGCTAAGGGACTATAATATTATCACCAAAGATGTACCAATCTTTTGTGATAGTAATAATGCCATAGCTATTACCCGTAACCCAGTTTTACATACCAGGTGCAAACATGTTGATATTTGTCATCACTTCATCCGAGATCATGTGGAAAAAGGTAATATCGGACTAGAGAAGATCCCGACCGATTATCAAAGGGCGTACATCTTAACAAAACCACTAGCGGAGACATGGTTCAAAGATCTTTCATTAGAATTAGGATTATTAGATGCTACTTCAGCTGATCTATAATCTTTTCTTTATTGATTGTCTTTTTGTCTCTCGTTTATGATATTATGTTTAGAAAGTAATATCAAGACTTGTTAAAAATCACATGGATAATCACGTAGCCGATATCATTGATCTTCTATAAGGAATCAAGAATCAAGGACTTATCTATTGATTTTAAACTAACTTGATATTTACTTGTCTAAACCTCAAGTAATCCAGCATAAATACATCATAATCACCGATCGGTCAAAAGACAGATGAGTATATGTACCTTGTCCGAATTACTCACAAAAGATACTAATAAGTTTGCTCAAGTGTTTTGATTTCAGGAAATTCTAAAGTCGATGATAAAATCTTTTAGTTAAGTGAATAAGGCATATCTCATCCGATCGGATACACGTAAAAGGGCATACAATGTTCAATCCGGACACGGTTAAAATCACAGGAGTTTTTCTAACTTTTTTGTTTAAAAATTATGTTTATTAGATCACATAATTAATATGTGAATTTAATATCATAATTAGTTAATTATTCAAAAATTGAATTCACTCGGTAGTTTCTCTTAAAATTTGTTTTAAAAATAAAATAAAGGGTTCTTTTTTAAAAGATGCGATTTTGAAAATAAAAAGATAATATTTCAGTTTATCTCTCCAATTAACCGAAAAGATTTTACAAATCAAGTTACTTCTTGTCAGAAGTTACTATCGGAGCTGAAATTTTATCAAATAAAGCTTTGAAATACGCTGAGTGACATTCACGCGAGGAATTGGAGGCGGTTTTTGAGATATGAACCGTCAACAGTTCACGCGCGACATATTTAATATTATTCGTGCACTTTTCAAAACAAATCAGCATAATTGCATTTAATGTTGGCACGAAAGCCAAAATTTACACTGCTATATCAATTATGAGTTTTGATTAGTTTATTATTAAATCTTTCCATATAAATAGGAGATCGTGTGCATAATAATTTACGCACATAATTACCTATTCATATTCACTCAAAAATCCCTTTCCCTCTCAAAACCTTCAAAAGCTGTTCTAATGGCGAATTCTAAGAAAACCAATCAAGTACGAATACGATCATGCTTCTATCGTGACCTAACAAAGTCGGAAATGTACGTCGAATGGGACATTTCCACCGATCCGTAAACCAGAGAGATTCTTCAACCGCTCGAAACCGAGGCTTGAAGAGATATTGTTCGTTAAAACCCTCCAAACCCTAAAACCCTCGATGATATTGCTTTGTAGAATTCTTAACCAGAGCAAAATCGACGAAACCGGGTTAGAAACCCGAATTCGAACCTTTGAAAAGAGCAGAAAGGTTCACGTGTCCATTGACATCGGAGAGATCTTTGGTCTTAGCACCACCGGCGGCAACCCATTTACGTACAAAGCGGAGGAGTATTTGGAGAGTTATAAGATGATGGCGAGGAGATATCGAGAAAAATAACTCGCCAACTTAAAGAAGGGGATGTTGAGAAGAAAGTATCGACTTCGATGCTCATCCCCGACGAAGTGCATACTTGGGGAGCAGCAGAGTCACGACGGGTTAACTAAGCCGAGGATATGCTTTGTCGAGGGCCATTATAGACGGAGCTGATATTAACCGGGCTCGGATGGTGTATTCTCGGCTGATGGAGGAAAAGAAGAAGTTTATAAAGAATGAACCGTCAAGGATCGGTGAGGTGGTCTCGATAAAACTCACAAGTATGATGGCCAGGATCACCATCATACTTGAACACAAGATTGGGACAGACAAGCTCGAATGGGAGACGGGGTGAAGAAATTCACAAAGCGAGAAGTCTCGCTCATCAAGGATGAGAAACACTTCGGGCCATCGACTTCGAAGGAGGCGATGACTCTCCACCTCCATCACCAAGACCAAGAAGAAAGCTTCTAAAGCCAAGGGTAAGAAGAAGGTGGAGACGGTGTTAGGCGATGAATCATCATCCGAGGAGACAGAGACGAAGGCGAGGATGAGGAGGAAGAGGAAGAGGAGAGGGCTGCTTCCCAAGGGGGAAGTGTCGCACTGAGGAGGCCGGTGTGTCCGGCAGAGAAACCAGTGGACATCTCATCCGGAGATGATCCCGAACAATCAAGAAGCCCAACCTTCCACATCATCTTCTTCCTCATCTCGAGGTCAGCAGACACCCAACCATCATCATCCCACCCGCGATGAAGAGGCAGCAAGGCTGCTGCCTCGAGCCTCTAAAACGGTCTACTCCCAAAGTCCAACACAAACCCAACCCTCATCCGACCCATTTTCTTTCCTATCCACATCTCATACAGAACCCCATCTATACTCCCTTCTTCCAAACCCTACCGGAGTTATGGGACCGACGGAGGAATCCCTTCGAATTATTGGGAAGAAGTTCTTGCTGCAAAAGAGCACAATCTAAAGGACGAACTGAGCCGGTTGGAGGAGTTAGTAGATGTGTGGGCTGTTATGGAGGATAAGGGACGAGGGAGGCTTTGAGGAGACGGCTATCCTCATAGTGAAGTAGGAGGGAACAACCTATCCTTGTGGGAGAAGGAAGTTACAAAAAGGCTAAGCTAAAATCCTTCTTGGATATTCGACGGAGAGCATGTTCTTCGATTATATCCCGCATAGGGTATATTTCGTAGACATGCAGCCAACGGAGGAAACTCGAGAGGAAGTCCGAAGAGGAAAGAGTGGTGGAGGCCGAGAGGTCTCGAGGAAAGGAGAGTAGAGCCGGAGTTGGCCACCGGGAAGCGGAGAAGAGCGAGTTGGCGATGGGTGGAGCTGCAGGTGAGCCACCGGGATGGATGAATCGAGGAGGCACAAATAGAGCAGAGGCAGCAGTCACCGCCCGGTGGAGGAGCCGATTATAAGCGCACATTGGGCGATTCTCCTCCAGTGAGGTTGAAGCAGAGTTCCTATGGAGACGATAGACTTAACTCTATCTTCTCCATCTCAAGAAATCGCGAGGACCCTCGGCATCGTGTCTATATCCGAGTTCAACATGCTGAAGGAAGAGATGTTGAATCTCAAAAGAGCTAGTCTGAATGCTCTACACTGATTCCTGAGTCATTTCATCATCTATCAAGGAAAACATAGAGGTCATTGTTCAAGAGAAGACCAAAATCGACCTCTATTTTTCCAAGATCGGACATGAGGAACAGATGGCTGAAATGAAGCGCACAATTGCCGAGGAGATGAACTCACAGGATGAGTGGATTAAACAATACGTTAAATCGCCTATGCCGAGATCAAGGATACATTTGAGGACCAAGTGAAAGAGTCTTGGACAGCTAAGGAGGCCTCATTTTCTCAAGTGCTGAAAATGCACTGCCATGGAGAAGGATAGGCGGGCAGCGATCCTAAAGTAATTTATGGACAAAGAGTTCCGTGAGGACCGAGGCAGCTTAGCGTAAAAGATATGAACAGCTGGAGTAGAAGACGGGCCATGTTCGACATGAACCGATGGGACAAATTTCTCAAGTAGCCACTATCTCGCAATACCCGATTTCTTGATGCTAAAAAGGGGAAGATAGTGTGCTCAAGAAAAGAATAGACGAGCACGATGACAAGATCATGGCCACTGAACATGAAAATAGAAGAGTTGTTCGAGGAATCTGAAAGCCGAGGAGGAGAAGAGGAAAGATAAAGAGGACAAGTCGAGAGAAGGTCCTGAAGAAGATAAGACAAGAAGTGAACCCGATCGAAGAAGCTAGGGATCTTCCTGCAAGATCCCGCTCCAATCAAGATGGTCGCATCTCCTTACGGATCATCTAGGACAACTCAAACATCTAAGAAAACCCAAGTGAAATAGATGAGGAGGAGAAAATCAAGAAGAGAAAGAGAGAGGAGAAGGAGAGGTACAAACGACGGGATGCCAAGAAGAGAAGGGAGCGGGGAGAAGGCAATCGGGAAGTTCTATGATCGTTCCTTAAGAAATTAGGTTCGCAGAGAGAGGAATGAGCCGGGGAAGATGTATTTCGCCATATCACAGGAGTGAGGTAGTCCCCAAGGAAGTGTTGTTAATGGCGAGACCTGGGTGAGACGGAGGCCTTTTGAAGTGGACTGGTCTTCCGGTTTCACGTCTGCAAAGTGATTAAATGGGGACTAGAGGAAAATGAAGCTTTCCACGGGGCTGGAAGAGAAGGACCCCTGATGTATCATTATCTCATCAATATTGCTCATAAGGAGTTTGATGCAGATGTAGTCGCACCAGCCTATTCCCAAATGGAACCCCCTCGACAAGTGATGGTCAGTCTGGACTCGAGAAGATTAAGCGGTGATCATCAAAGCGAAGCCACACTGATCTTGCAGAGGGTGGTGAAACAATCTCATTAAAAGCGGGTCTTCGGCGGCTTAAAATTCCAGAGCAGATAGGTGGTATGACTAGATCTCTATTTCTCTCATCTTACTCCGATCGTTATCCGACTTGCATGAAAGTCAAGTCGTGAACACTATGTGAATAAACTTTTGACCTACCTTAAGAATCTGATTGATTATCTTTAAACTTCCTTAAACTAATCTGTTTAACTTTTCGATTCTTGTAACATAACACGATTAAGACTCATTAAGACATCTATGATCAAATTGAATAAAGTAAACTAACTATCTTATTCCGATTATCGACTCTTAATCATCTGGTTATATAAACGAATTACTCGATTATCTGCTTCATGATCTTCTAATCATTTGTTGATGAAACTGATTATTCGATTATCGACTCTTAATCATTTGGTTATATAAAGCGAATTACTCGATTATCTGCTTCATGATCTTCTAATCATTTGTTGATGAAACCGATTATTCCGATTATCTGACTACATGACTTAATTGATTATTCTTACTTTCTAAGATTACTAACATATTTCTTTTCTTGAGTTGTGTTTTAACATCATCAAAAAGGGGAAAATTGTTAGGATGAAAAAGATGTACTTAGTTTTGATGAGTTAAAAGTGTAAGATTAGGATGACCAATAATGTATAGTCGGTGATGTAATGTAAACTTTGTAAATAGACTAAGTACGAGGATAGTAAGATAAGGTTGTTCAAAGAAAGTCGATGGAGACAGAATGTAAAGCGGGCATTTACTTACAAAGACAGACGAGGAGGAAGATCAAGACACTCACCAAGATGAAGTAATGTGACAAGGTAAAGAATCGAGATAGGGTGAAGAATCGAGACAGGTAAGAAGTCGAACAAGCTAAAGAGTGAGTTAAAATCAAGAGTCGATTACAACCGAACAAGAAGTAGTTTCAAGAATTGGTTAATCGATTACAACCAACCTCAACGAAACAAGGAAGTTATAACCGTCATCAACGGAAGATCTATAAATAGGTTCATAGTTTCAGAATTTCAAATAATAACGAAGATTTTTATCAACCTAGCGATTTCACACTTTAGCAATCTAAGAATTAGAAGCTCTCTCCACGATCACTTGTATACACATCATTCACGAACATACTTAGTGTTCATTCATTTTTCTCGTGTTTAGAGAACACCATTTCATTTGAATCTTCAAAAGCCGGATAGAGTTAGAATCATTCTTGTAAGGTGAAGATACACGTTGTAAACGAAGAAAGGAAGGAAGAAGAAAGACAAGTAAGTAGAGTCCCTTCTTCAAGTTGAAGGAGGAGAGTGGACGTAGGATCTTTTGATCCGAACCACTATAAATCCGGTGTTGGTTCTTCTTATTGTTTTTACTTGTTTTCATTGATTATTTCTTGATCGCAAATTCAATATCCGATAAAGCTTTAGATCCTAATTGAATTGAGTTTAATCGAAAATTGTTTCCATTGTAAAAACTGATTTTGGAGTTGATAGATCATCTAAGCTTGCAAAAAGTTTTTGATAATCTATTCATCCCCCTTCTAGATTATCACTAGAAGGCATCTTGTTTACGTGATTAACTCATTCTAAAGGGACCCAGCAGAGGGTGTGAATCCCTTCACATATAAGGACACGGACTCGGTAGAATCATTTGAGATGATTGCCCGTTCTTCGTGCAAGATAGGAGAAATGAGCTTAAGAAGAATATGCTTAGGAGGAAGTATCGTCATGATGATGATACCGACTAAGTCAATTCTAGTGGAGCGAGAACTCCCACGATGGATCGACCAGGCCTCATTTGAACTGCATGAGGGCCATTTTGGATGGTGTCAGTGTCAATCGGCGAGATATGTTGTTGGCCAGTGAAGACAGAAGGAAAAGTTGGAGTGTGTAAATGGAGAATGGATCTGCAAAATCCATTACCGGCCTCTTCAATAAGATAATCTTCTTTGGAGGATCTGCGTGACGACATTAATCGGGTGATGGTGTTAGGAGCTATACTAAGAAGAATGGGCTCCTCACCAAAGATGAGCTGATTGGAGGGCCAATAGATTCGGATGGCGGAGCAATGAGGAGAGAGTAGCCGAGCCTTCTGGCTGAGGAGGAACAGCAAGCTGAGCCGACCGTGAGTTCACCGAGGTCTCAAAGCCAAGGAAGCTGAAGGAGAAGGCGACCAAGAGGAGGAGGCTGGTGAAAGCCTCGTAAAAGAAGATTGAGGGAGGATCTTCGCCGCACCACCGAGCCGCTTATCGAAGAAGTACAAACATTGGAGGTGGTCAGAATAATGCGTGGCGTAAGCCGAGGTCATTGAGGAGGTCACTCGAGAAAGAACTCCCTCTCCAAAGAAAATCAAGAAGGTAATCTCCTTTGGAATCTCCTCTAGTCTTTCCTCTTCTGAATCCTCCCCCTCCCCCTCATCCGCCCATCCCGGCGATGAAGAGGTGTGCAAGGTCGGGCACCTCGGAGCCTCCGCAATGTTCCCACCTCCCAAACAGTCCAAATTGAAACCCATAGCACTTCTATCCCTCCCCCAACCACAGTGAATCCACCCCTTTACCCATCGTCCCCATCTATACCCCCACGCCCATAACCACAATCACTCACATCATCACTTTACCCACCTCATCGTCTCCTCCCCAAGCCACAGGTGAACTAATCGCCTCCTCATTCCAACCACCATTTTCCCCACCACCTACGGTTGCCCCCAACCTCAAACCCAATCTCCTCCCCAAGTCCAAATTTCGATATCTCCCATAACATCTTTGGGGATATTCGAGATGAGTTTCCCCCTCCCTAAATCTCCCTCATCCTCTTCCTCGTAAATCCTCTCAAAAGGATGATGACGGATGGCGATCCTACTTCAACCTTCTCACCGCATGCTTTAGTCTACAAAGAAAGATGGAAGCTCGAATGAAGAAGTCGATGGAGAAAAGGACGTAAAAGATCATTAAAGTCATCACAGACACAATGATCACCAACAAGAGGATAGCCGAGGTAAATATAATCAAAAATATTTCAAGTAAATCTAACACCATTTGATCGTGTGAGCAACAAGAGGATAGCCGAGGTAAATATAATCAAAAATATTTCAAGTAAATCTAGCACCATGTTGGCTGATCGTGTGAGCAAGCTGGAGGAAGAGGTGAAATCTCGAAAGAAAAGATGGCAGAGGACAACGCGGTGGTAGTGGATGCTCGACCAATGACAAAACCGACTTTAGAGTGCGTTGTTCCTCACTTTGGAGACTCAGCTACAAACCCTTACGAATGAAATAAAAAAGGGGAAGCACTGGGCAAGATAGATTGGAGGCCCTCACAATCGATGTCAAGACCAATTACGAACAAATGAAGGTCAAGGCGGACACGGCTGAGCTAGAAGCGGCAAAGGCGGATATCAAGCTAAAATCGGATGAGCTTGCCGCTCTCCAGTGAGGGTGGTCCAGATTGAAGAAGCCATCCAAGAAGATGAGGCCAGGAGAAAGAAAGAGGAGGAAGAAAAGACAGCCAAGTGATGGCCAAGATAAAAGAGTCTGCGAGAAAATTTCGGAGGCCAAAGGCAAGGACAAGGGAAAGGTGTCTCAAGAATCCTCACCGAGCATGTTTGTGCTAAATCTCCTAAGGCCGAGAAAAGAAAAAGCAAGTCGATTATTCCAACTTATCTCGAGGAATGTATAAGGAGGATAAGCGAGAGAAGGAGTGGTATGTCGAGAAGGAAAGGAAGAAGCAAAAGAAGCGAGCAAAGTGGACGAGATGAAGTGGGATAGGTACATCGTGAAGTGGGTATCAAAAGCTGGCGATGAATCGAGACTTGATCCCTTCCACCGCTCATCTGCCCACCAAAGATGGTCACGGGTCAACTCACCAAGGAGTATCGTGAGAAGAACATGGATGTCGGATGGATGTTCCATTGGTACATCTTGAAGGCATCTCGTGTCTCGGAGTCAAGATGAAGATCAACGATGGCAAGAGTGGATGGAAAAAGAAGACCCGGACTGTACAAAAGGTTACTCGATAAGGCAAGCAATGCATTCAATGTTGATCTTATAGCTCCCGCCTACGAGCATGCCAAATCGAAGCTGAATGTGGATGGAACCATTGACCTCACTGGGTAAAAGCTGTCATCAACAAAGTCAAGTCGAGTCTGGACTCAAAAGTGAAGACGAGCTCAAACCTCTAAGGAAAAGAGTCTTTACTTGGTGATGGTTCTAGAAGTGACCAACGGGGTGTCTAGATAAGATTAATTTTCTTCTCCTATTTCTTTATCTTATCCGAACCAAAATGTAAATATGTAATCATCGGTGAATATGAGTGAACTTATCTGAATCATCTTGTCTTATATTTTAAGTTTTTTTATTGCTTTCTAAGAAAACTTAAAATTTTTCTAAGTATTAATCATCCGAGGAAACTTCTATCTCAGATTAAAATTTTCCAAAAATTTTCTAAGTCCTATGACTTAAATTTTTCTAAGTGCTAATAATTTGATATGGTCTTTAAGACTTAAACTTGTCTAAAAACTTTAAAATTTTTCTAAGTATGAATTAAGTGCTCTTATGTGAACGTATCTGAACTAAATGTTTATGTGATTGAATGTGCTTATCGATTATCTTGAATAATCTTGACTAACAAAGAATCGTGAGCTGTTTCTTTCTTGCGCTTTTAACTTCATCAAAAAGGGGGAAATTGTTAGATCGTAAGCGGTTTTGATGAGTTAAATTATTTAGATTAGGTTAAGCTCATGTATATAAGATGACCAGCTGAATGTGTATAGAACAGTGATGTAATGAATTCTAGTACTAGGCCGATCGGACTAGGTGGAGCTAGAATAATCACCGAGGTTATGAAAAAGAAGGTCATCGAAGACGATCTTTACGAAGTCATCTGTTGGAGACAATAATGAAGAGCTCAAGACGAGGTCAAGACTAGCCGAGTAGAATAAGAAAGACAAGTCTTCACCAAGTCACCGCAGACGACTAGTTCAAGATCAACCGAAGTCAAGACGGTTTTCAAGAATAAGTTTGTTGAACGGTTTTAGTTTGTTACAACAAACTAACCGTTTCACGTGCTCATAAATAAGTTTGAGCACGATTACGAATAGAACAACTACCACTCATTCCAATACTCACGATTTCTCAAAGAGCACTTACAAAGTTTTTCAAAGAGTTTTCATAAATTTTCTAAGTGTTTGTAGAACACTCACTTGTACATCTTCAAACTTCCTGCACCGTAACTTTCAAGTTTCTAGATAGTTTGAGAGACTAAAGATAGAATTGAGGAAGAAGATCTTCATAGCATTGTAATTGTAATTCGGTGAGTAAGTAAGAAATAAAGTCAATGAGGCCCTTCTTCAAGTTGAAGAAGGAGAGTGGATGTAGGATTAATTTGATCCGAACCACTATAAATCCCGGTGTTCTTTACTTCCTGTTTTTACTTATTTGTTGTTAATCACCTATTCAAGCAAATTCATTTCAGATTTAATTCAGATTGCCTTTTGATCCTAAAAAGATTTAGTTTGAAATTGTTTCCATTGCTCGGCTTTGATATCTTAAATAGATAATCGATCTTTGAAAAGATTAGGATAATCTATTCAACCCCCTTCTAGATTATCTCTAGGAGGCAATCTAAGCTTGTGTTAATCACTCAATCTCGACCAACATAGATTATCTAAATTTCTTTTCGAAAAGTCGATTATCAATTCAAACTAAGCCTTTCAAATCGAATCAAAGTTCACAATGAAATCGGTTTATACTCAATCTATTAACTGGATCTAAAAGCGATCTGATTCAAATTTAGCAAATCAAACAATAATCAATAGGAATTAAATGCAGAAAATAAATGGCACAAGGTTTATAGTGGTTCGGATCGAAAGATCCTACATCCACTCTCCTTCTTCAAACTTGAAGAAGGGTCTCTACCGCTTACTTACTAAATTTCTTACTGTCGATTTACTGATTACAATCTTAGACATTCTTCGTCTTGAAACTCCTTCAATCTATCAATCTACCTATCGAATCTATGATTACGGTGCCGATTGTGATTTTAAAGAAATTACAAGAAGTGTTCTTCAAACACTTGAAAAACTTTTGAAAAAGCTTTTAAAAATCGTGAGTGCTCTAGATAATGTGTGTTTCGTAAATGAGTGCAAAGTCCTTCGAGGACTGTGCTTATGTCTATTTATAAGCTTGTTAGACGGTTAGTTTGTTGTAACAAACTTGAAACCGCTTAACAAACCTTTCTTTAAAACCGCCCGACTCCACCGATCTTGAGTTAGTCGTCTGCATTTTTACTTGATGAAAGCGTGACTTTCTTATTCTACTTAGCCGACTTTGACCTTGCCTTGAGCTTTTCATTAATCTCTCAACCAGTTGACTTCTCCAAGACTCGATATCGGATGACATTCAAACTTTATGATCTCATTAACTCATCCCATCTCACCTAGTCGATCCACCTACTAGTGAAATGTATTACATCACCGATCTATACAAATTCAGCTGGTCATCCTACTTACATCACTTATCTAACTGTATATTTTAACTTGATCAAAACTAGAAACCTGATCTAACAATTTTCTCCTTTTTGATGAAGCTAAAACTATAAGAAAGAAAAGAACTCACGGGTGGTGTTAGTTAAGGTTATTCAAGATAAACAGATAAGCATACTAAACACATAAGCACCTTTTAATCGTATAAGTTCACATAAGAGCAAATATTCATACTTAAGTAAATTTTCATACTTAGAAAAATTTTTAAGAAAATATTCTAAGACACAAGATTTTATCAGTTACTAATACTTAGAAAAATTTCTTAAGACTTATAGATTTTTGTGATTCTTAGAAAATTTTTGAACTTATAAGACTAAGAAAACATAAATAATCGGTATAAGTTCGGATATTTCATATATTTATCACAAAAGATTACATGTACGATAGTTCGAGATAAGATAAAAATAATAAAGAAGTGAAAAATATCTTATCTAAACTCCCCATCTATCCTGCTTAGGAACCACCAACCGTCGAAGACTCTTTTTCGAGTTGCTTGAGCTTATCTTTATTATCGAGTGTCGACTCCCTCTCACTTTATTGATTATCTCCTTCACCCACCGAGATCAATGGTTCCATAGGCATTCTTCTTTGGGCGGACAAGTTCATATGCCGGAGCAGAAGATCGGTGTTGAATACTCTATCGACCTCATCAATCGACGATGATAGAGATCTGCATCTTCTTTTTGATCCACTCATGCCACCTCGTCTTCGTCTTGAGCGGAAGATCCGAAGCCTTGAGAATGTACCGGTGAGTACATCCATCCGCATCCAGGTTCTTCTCCTTATACTCCTTGGTGAATTGACCTTAGACCATTTTTGGAGGGGCGTCGATCTATGATAAGGTCCGAAAGGTTCATCATCGCCTTCCTTCATTACCTACTTCCTTATGTCCCTGCTCCACTTCATCTCCGTATTCTTATTCTCGCTTCCTCGCCTTCCTTCTCTCTCTTTCTCCAAACATGGCATTCTCCTTCTTGATTCTCCTTATCTTCTCCTCGCATGATTTGAGTAGTCCGGCTCTCTTTTCCTCTTCCCTTTATCGATTTGGCAAGAACCTCGGTTGGAGTTGGCTCCTCGATGCCTTTCCTTTCCCTTTTCCCTTTGCCTCGGCCTTCTCTTTCTCAAAGATCTTTCGCCTCGGCCATCAACCTCTCTCGACTTTTCTTCCTTCTCTCCTCATCTTCTCGCATATCATCCTCAATCTAATTCACCCTTAGCCGGAGTGCGGAGCTCGCCTCGATTTGATCTTTAGGTTTACCTTGGCTACCTCCAGCTCACCGTGTTTTCCTTCAAAGTCATCTCCTTCTTGGTGGCCTCAACATCACCGTAAGAGCTTCGTTCCTTTCTTTCCCAGCTACTTCCCCTTTTAACTTCATCGGTGAGGTCTCGCACTGAAGTTTCCGTGCTTGAGCAAAGGTGGACACAAAAATCAGATTTGTCTAGTGCAATTTCTTCGCCACTATTGCATTATCTCGTGCCACTTGCTCCTTCAATTTCTTCACTCATCCTCCAACGTACTTACTCTATTAGCCAATGAGGTGTTAGTAGAATTTGAGATATTTCTAATAATGTTTACCTCGGCTATACGCATGTTGGAGATCATGATATCTATGGCAGCCACGATGATTTTCTTTGTTCTCTTCTCCATCAGCCTTCTCTACCCTTGCTTCCATTTTTCTTTGAAGGCTTGTAAAGGCAAGAGAGAAAGGCGATAAGGGACTATCACCGTCGTCATCCTTTTGAGAGGATTCGGATGAAGAGGGCGATTGATTTGATGAGGGAGTCCGAGGGAGGGAGAATTCATTTGGATGTCCTCTAAGAGAGAGTGGGAAGTTTGTGGAATTTGTATTGGAGGGATAACAAGAGGAGTTTGTGATAGAGCTTGAGGAATTGAGGAAGGTTGAGATGAGGAAGCATGGGTTCAGTGGGAATGTTTGGTGGTGAGACGATTATTTGACTAGTTAAGGGAATGAGTTCAAATGAGGGTAGAGTTAGACTAGGAATTATGGTGGTAATGGGGGTTGGCTCGGATGTGGATGAGGAAGGAATAGTGGTGGAGGGTGTATAGATTGGACAGGTTTGGGAGGTTAGGCGATTTAGAGGCTCGAGGTAGCAGCCAAATCTACCTCTTCATCGCCAGAGTGAATAATTTCTTCAGTAAAGAAACAGATTAGAATCGGTACCTTCTTTTGAATGCTTTCTCAGCAGAGACAGCTTCTCTCGCAGCTAGGGTCCTCTAATGCCTCTGCTTCTTCAATTGCTGCAGTGCTATTTGCAAAGTAGTTGTTTCTTCAGACAATAGATGGAAGAAGCAAGCAGACGATTCCTGCAGCCTTCTTAGATGCGATTTTCACCGCCCGCCTTCTCTTGGGAGTCTTCTCTTTAGCTTTCAGCTTCCTTAGCCGTGAAGCCTTGGGCCGAGCTTCTTTGCTGGTCTTGAGAGTTGAGCAGCCTCCCACTGCATCTTGCCTCATGTGAATCATCATCGAGTCCGAGGCCCCCTATCTGTTCATTCTTGGTCAAAAGCCCTTACGCTTTGTATAATTTCGACTCCGTCTGTCAGCTTGATTTCTTCATTTGACAAATTCTCAAGCGTAAGCTTATCTTGATGAACAAACTTGTGATTGTATTTGGTCCATTCGTCATCATTGCAAACCAATCTTTTTTCTCATCTTTTATCTTACCCATTAACATTTCGCCCAATTTACTTGCACTCCATCCAAAATCGACCTTAAACAAAGCAAAGTCTTGGCCTCGACAATCCGTCGTATGAGTTCTACTTACTAAGTATTGATTTTGTAAGTATCATCATCGAGAAGGCGATACTTTCTTTTCGGCATGTTCTTCTTCAACTCCTTTCGACGATTTTTGCATGAAGATCGGGCCATCATCTCGAATGATTCGACCCAATCATCCTCTTTGTAGGTATATGGATCTACGCCTTCTTCGTTCGTCTAAAAATCCTCGCAATCTCTGACTTTGAAATAGAAATTTCTTCTCCATCAACGGTTGATGTAAACACCCCATCTTCGTATTTCCCGTTCACGTAAAATTCTATCCTCCTCATATCTAGAGTCTTATTATTCTTTGAATTTTTCTAGTAAAACACTCTCAATCTTGATCTTTCAAGTAAGCTGGAGAATTTCAATAGATTCTCTGTCTCGTGCGGTATCAAAGTCCACATACATTTTCGACTTGATCTTCTTTGAGTATGCTTCTTTGTTGAAATTAATCATTGTTGTTGTATGCTTTGTGGGTTTTCGGTCATCTAAGAAGGGTTTGAAAATTTCGAATGTAGAAAATTACGAGAGTAAAAGAGGGTTTTGGAGAAGTAACTTGGTAAAATGAGGAAGATGAACGTTTAAAGGAGGGAAATCCGGATAAATGATCCACGTGTAAAGGTACTTTGAATCTGGACCCTTTATTTTAAATGTCGCACTATTCCGATCAACGACCGATTAGATTTAGTCGTTTGGTATGCAGGCGTGGCATTAACTCGGTTTTAAAATGCAAAAAGTAACCACTCGGCCTATTGATTAAACGGTTTTAGGGGACACTTTATGCATAGTAGTAAGTATACCTGACGTAAGCCGAAATATACCTTTCTTTACATAAAGGTTTCCCAAATCGACTAGGTTTTAAATGACTTGGTCTCGAAAATGACCTTGTCTCGAGGTTTTGAAAATACTTCCTAGTCTGTTTGCCTTTTGAAAATAAAATATTTTTAAGTCTAAGTTAATTTTGAGCCATTATTTTAAATAAAATAAGTTTCATACCTTCATGTAACTCGTACATAAAGACATTTAACTCACCGAGATTTTTTCAAAGAACAACTCATCCTGAAATTTTTGAAATTGACGAGTGTGAGAGTAATTTGAAAACAGCTTTGGAAACAAGGATTGGTTTTGTTCAGATGAAGAAAACTTTCAGATAAAAAGGTTTATACCGATCTAACAATGTCGTCTTAACTTGATCCTACGTATACACAAACCTCGAGAAACCATTAGTAGCCGGAGTAAGTCAAACAAGATGCACATACTCATCTATTTCAAAGAAATCGGATGACTATAGTGTCCTTGTCTGATTTACTTAATGTTAGATAAGAAAATATCAAATTAGATAAGGTCAATATGATTAATCCTTGATTCTTGATTCTGACAAGGAGATCAATGATATCGAGCTCTTTGATTGCCCTTTGACACATATCAAGTCTCGATAATTTTTCTCGACATTGATAAAGAAAGCGAGAAACAGAAAGATACAAGATACAAATAATAGAAAATTATAAATCAACTAAGAATGCATCAAGTAATCCTAACTCTAAACACAATTCTTTAAACCTAGATTCAGCTAAAGGTTTAGTAAGTATATCAGCTCATTGTAATTCGGTTGCTATCTTTTCCAGAGTCTAATGTCACTTTTCTCAACATGATCCCTAATAAAGTGATGCCTAATGTCTACATGCTTACATCTAGAATGCAAAACGAGATTATATGTCATTGCAATAACACTACTACTATCACGTAAAATAGGCACGAGATGATGTGAGAATGTTATAATCCCTAAGTTGTTGACTTATCCAGAGAAGCCGAGAGCAACAACTTCTAGCCGCCATGTATTCAAATCTCGGTTGTGGAGGTAGCAACAGAAGTTTGTTTCTTAGATAACCAAGAAATTAACTTATTGCCTAGAAATTGACAGGTTTCGGATGTGGATTTCCTATCAATCTTACAACCCCCAAAATCTGAGTCTGAATAACCAAATAGCTCAAAGTTGTCATCATTGGGTACCACAACCCAAGCCGCAGAGTCCCTTTTAGATACTTTAGAATTTTCTTAGCTGTCTCTGGATGAGACTTCTTAAGATTTGATTGAAACCTTGCACATGCCCCAACCGCAAAAGCTATATCAAAGCCTACTTGCAGGTGAGATACAACAAAGATCCAATCAGCCCAAGATATTATGTTGCATCCGTGGGTATCTCATTTTCATACGAATCCATAGAGAAGTTAGTTGCCATATGTATTTTAACTTCTCTACTAGTAATCATTCCAAATTTATCTATGAGGTCCTTTGCATACTTAGTCTCGTGTATGAATATCCCTCTCGCTAGTCCTGCTTAATCTGCAAACCTAGAAAATATGTTAGTTCTCCCATCATAGACATTTCAAACTGTTTTCATGAGATCACCAAAGTCTTCACACAATTTCAGATTAGGTGAACCAAAAATAATATCGTCTACATAGATTTGAACTAGTAAAATATTATCATCAACTTCTTTTCTAAACAATGTTCTATCTATCTTACCTTTAGAAAATCCACTTGATGCCAAGAATTCGGATAAAGTATCATTCCAAGCTTAGGGTGCCTGTTTCAGCCTATATAGTGCCTTGTTGAGTTTATAGACTTTATTATTTATCCTAAACCCAGGAGGTTGTTCTACATAGACCTCCTCAAGCAATACACCATTCAAGAAAGTAGACTTGACATCCATCTCGAAAGACTTTGAAACCCTTATAGGCGGAAAAGCTAAAAGTAATCTTATTGCTTCTAATCTGGCAACAGGAGCATAGGCCTCATCATAGTCTATCCCCTCGGTGTGAGTAACCTTGTGCTACTAGTCTAGCCTTATTACGAACAATAACATATTTTTCATCGGTCTTATTTTTAAAAAACCATTTGGTGCCTATAATTTTTCTATGAATGGGTCTATCCACTAGCTCCCAAACATTTTGTCATTCAAATTGATGCGGTTCTTATTGCATAGCTATTACGCAGCTTGGGTCGGATAAAGCCTCCTCAATAGACTTAGGTTCATGGAGTGATACATAACAGCTAAACAAACTTTGAGAATCCAACATTGTTAGGTAATACGAACACTACTCAAAGGATCCCTAATGATTTGATCACTGGATGATAACTCCTCATCCTTTTGCCTATTTGAGTTGAAGTACTCTCATCACCGTTCGGAAGGTAACCCATCTTGTTCGGTCTGAGTAGGACGTTCCCCTTCATCTACCGACTGTCGGATCGGATGATGTCGAGGTGTCTCCTCGGATGGAACAAAGAGGAGTTGCTTCTGGTTCCCGAGATGAGGGTTCTTCATCATCCGAATACGAATCAAAACTAGGAAGATAGGTTTTCCTTTGTTTAGCTTTGTTAAGTTCAATTCTATCTAGACCATTAGAAATTTGATCTACCTTATCTGAAAGAGTGTGAATTTCATCAAACACCACATGAGGAGTTTCTTCCACACAAAAAGTTGTCTTATTAAAGACTCTAAATGCCTTGGAGGTGCTTTGAAATATCCTAAGAATGTACCATCAATTGCTTTGGCATCAAATATCTTTAATTTAAACTTTCCATTGTTGTGAATGAAACATTTACAACCAAAAGCACGAAGTAGGAGATTCTAGGAAGTAGGAGTCTTACCCTTGTCTTTCACAGCAATCATCTATTCTGGGTGTAGCAAGTTGTGTTGATAGCTTCACCCGTAACCTCTGTGGGGTTCCGTACTCACTAACATTCTTCTAGCCGCTTCCTTGAGTGTTCTATTTCTTCTTTCCACAACACCATTTTGTTGGGGTGTTCGAGCAGATGACGTCTCATGTGCTATTCTATTCTCGGCAAGATAGTTAGATAAACAAGAATTTAAGAATTCGGCGCCCTTATCACTCCTAATCTTAACATTATTAACACACTTTTCATTTTGTATTTGTGCCCTTCATCGTCTCATTTTTCTTGAAAAGAAACAACACCCAAGTATATCTCTAATAATCATCCACGACTACAAGAGTGTATTTCCTTCCACTAAAGCCGAGAGGTGAAAGCTGGTCCAAACAGATCCAAATGAAGGAGTTGTAATACCCTTTTAGATGAAATTGTGCTAATACTCTTAAAGGAGTTCCTAGGTCATTTACCTTTCTGGCATGCATCACATTTAAGATTAGTAGAACAAAGTTTTTCAGTGAGTCCTTTAACAAGATTCTTCTTAGCTATCTTGTTAAGGGTCTTGAAATTTAGATGACTAAGCTTCTTGTGCCATAGTTGTTGGTCCCTTTGATTGAGTTGTATTAAAAGATCAAAAGTCCCTCTAGCAATAATCTAGATGGGGGATGAATAAATTATCAAAACTTTTTCGAGTTAAGATTATCTATCAACTTCTAAATCAAAGTTTTACAATGGAAATAATTTTTATACTCAATCAATACGGATCTTAAGCTTTCTAAAATTGTTTGTGATCGAAATGTGAATAACGGTAAGAATAAAGAACTTAAAAGAAATAACACCGAATTTATAGTGGTTCGGATCAAACGATCCTACGTCCACTCTCCTCCTTCAACTTGAAGAAGGGTCTCGACTTACTTACTTTCTTCTTCCTTCTTACTTACTTACTTATAGGTGCATCTTCACCCTTACAATCTTCCTTTCTAAATTCTCGAATTCTAATGGCTTGAAGATATTCGTGAGAAGTGTTCTATAAACATTAAGAACTCGAGAACGTAAAGAACGTTCGTGAGTGATTACAATATTTGTGAATGCTAATTGTGTAGTGAGAATACTAGTGAATTTGTGAGATTGCAAAAGTTAATCTACTCTAATTTCTAGATCTATTTATAGAGATCTTTGTTGGCGCTTGTAACTTCCTTGCTGATTCTTCTCTAGTCGGTTATAACAAACTAATCAATCTTGTAACCTCTTCTTGGTTAGTTGTAACTACTTCTTGAAACCCCTTGACTTTTCTAACACTTCATCGTCTTGTCTTAAGACACAGTCCACCTTGTCTCGTGTCTTGATCTTCGATCTTGGTATCTTATTCGGTCTTTAACCTCATCTCGTGTTTTTATACTTGTCTTCACCTTGGATTTGTCCTCATCCGATATTCGTCCTCATCTCGATTCTTTGACTTCATCCGACTACTTGTGTATCCTTATCTACCTTTTGTACTTAGTCTATTTACATATCTTTACTACATCACTGCCTATACAAGATTCTCAAATGGTCATCCTATTTTACATTTTAACACATCAAAACTAAATACAACTTTCTTCCTAATAATTTTTCCCTTTTTGATGATGTTAAAACATAGCTCAAGAAAAGAAATGTGTTAGTAATCTTAGAAGATAAGTATTCCACAAAGTATGCACTTAAGTCACATAGTTAGTCAATCGAGCAACAAATTTCAGCTTAGAAGATCATAGTCGGATAGACAAAAGAAAGACAAGATAGTCAAGATTAGTGAATTACAGATGATTTAGTGTTATGCGTTTTAACCAAGTTTATTTCATAGTTATACCAAGAATTGATTAGAAGATTAAATCGAGCAAGTTAGTTTAAAACACCAGATTTATGAGAGTAGGTCAAAAGTATATTCACAAGTATTTCATATACATCACAACTTAGCACATTTTCACACGATCGAGCATGTAATCGCACATGGATTATAAAGAATAAGACTTAATCGTACCACCTATCTTCTTCTCGTATCTTGAGCCGTCGAAGACCTTTTCTTTAGGGACACCGTTTCTCCTTCGGCCAAGTTAGCTTCGACACGCTTTGATAATCAGCCGCTTCACTCTTTCGTGGTCCGCATAACCATCTTTTGTCCTTGGAGGTTCCATCGGTGCATAGGCAGTGCGACCACGTCGGCATTGAATTCCTCATGAGCAAGGTCGATCGGATATTGATAGAATTGAGGGTTCTTTTCTTCCAACCAGACATGGAAGGTGATGTTTTCTTCTAGTCCCCACTTGATCTTCTTGCAAACGTGGAAAGCAAAGATCCACTCGCTTCATAAGATCTCCACATCTCCCGATCTCCCATCGGCAAGATCTCCTTGGGTACAACATCACTTCTATGGAATGGTCGGAATACTTCAGCCCCTTGCTCATCTCGGTCTTTCTGAACCCACTTTTTCTGTCTTCTATCATAGAACTTGCCACCGCTTTCTCCTGCTCCCTCCTTTTCTTTACATCCCTTGTTTTATACTTTTCCTTCTCTTCCCTCTTCCTCTTCTTTATTTTTTCTTCCTCGTCTATCTCGGCTGGGTCTTTGGTTTGCTTGCGGCTTTGGCTCTCCCAGTGTCATAGATGAGGATGAGGGAGATTTGATTGATAGGATGAGGACAGGATCTTGAGCACAGGTAGCTCTTTCTCGGCTTCTTGTTCAGATTCTCGTGGATTCGACGTCTGCGTCCTTCGTCTCGATCCTTCTCAAGACTCTCTCGAGACTTCTCATCGTGACTTTCTTTCTCGGCTTCTTGACTTTTAGTAGCTCCTCGGTCGGCTCTTCTATCTTCAAGTTCAAGGCCAGAATTTTATCATCTTGCACATCCACTCTTTTCTTGAGCTCACTATCTTCCCCTTTTTAGCATCGTAAAACGGGTATTGCGGATAGTGGCTACTTGTTCAATTTGGCCTATGAGTTCATGTCCGATGAGCCTGTCTTCTCGATCCATGTTTTCAAAAATTTTGAGCCGAGAAACCTCTACCCTTCTTAATTCGTTCTTCAAACCTTGCAGTCATTGAAGTTTGTTCCATAGACATGGATAGATTCAGGATTTGTTGAAATGATGGTTCTCTTTTCGCCCATGCCTTCTTGGTTTGTTCTGAACTATATCCTTTATCTCATTGTAAGCATCTTGAACATATTTCTTCACCCATGCTTCTTATTTGCTCTCTTCCAATCTTATGTTCCACAAGACCATTTGTTCCTCAAATCGATCCTTGAGAAGTAAAGATCAATATTCATCTTAAGCTTATTGCCGCTTCAATGTTTTCTTTTGTAATTGAAGTGACAAAATCGGGATTCGTTGGAAAGCATTAAGACAGGCAGCTTTCGACTTGTCACTTCCTCCTTTAGAGCTTCTACCTCGATGATGCATACGGATGGTGATGGTGAGCAGTCTCTTCTAGAGAAGATAGTGTGAGGTCTATCTCCTCAATCGAATTCATCCCTCGACTATAGCCGGTGGTGAGTTTGCCCAATGTACCTTTATAGTTGGCACTTGACTCACCCACAATCGGCTCCTACCCTACCATCTACTCCGTTTGTGCCTCCCAGTGTATCCATCTCACTGGCTCATCAGCTCTTCCACTCGTAGCCTTTTCAATTTCCTCCTCTTCCATTCTCTCCTCTGTCTCCTCCCCGTCCTTTTCCTTTTACGGCTCCTCACCTTTTCTTTCTCCTCATCTTCCTTTTCCTTCGCCTCTTTACGGTTGCATGTCTCCGAGGTATACTCTTTGCAGTATGTAATCATAAAATTTATCATCTCGACAGATTTCCAAGAAGGATTTCAGACCGACTTTCTTGAGGACTTCTTTCTCCCGGATGGATAGGTTATTTCCTCCCCGCCTCTGCTATCGTAATAGTTGTCTCTTTAAATAAACCTGTCCTTATTCTCCGCAAGAACTGCACATCGACAAGTTCTCCTAGTAGATCAGGTTCATCTACTAGGGTTGATTATTTCTTCAACAAAAACTTTTTTCCCACAATTCGAGTGAGAGCTCGGTTGCTCCCATCTCTCCGGAAGGATTAGGTAGGTGAAGGTATAAGTTGGGTTCTGTTTGAGATGAGGATAGGAAGGAAAATGGATCATCTCGTAGGTTGGGGTTGGGTTGGACTTTTGGGAGTAGACCGTTTTAGAGGCTCGAGGCGGCGGTCTTGTCTCGCCTCTTCATCACCGAGGTTGGGATGTGGAGGGTTGGGGCTCTGCATCCTCGGATGAGGAAGATGATGATGATGATTTGGCTGCTTCCTCCTTCTCAGGTTCATCTCAGACGAAATAACCACCCTTTCTTCTGTCCGAAACACCGGCTACCTCACCGAGACACTTCCCCCTTGGAAAGCTGTTTTCTCTACCTCCTCCTCTGCTTCTTCCTCTGTCTCGCGGATGAGGACTCATCCTCCAAAGACCGTCTCTACTTTCTTTGCCTTGGCTTTCCCAACCCTTCTTCTTGGTGCTAGTGGTGGAGCTTGGGCATCCTCGTCTCCTTCGAATCGAGGGTCCAAAGATCTTCTCATCTTTGACCAGCAAACCCTTTTGTTTGGTGAATTTCTTTACACCCTCTTCCCGATCGAGGTTGTTCGCACTTTGATTTATTCTCAAGGATGATGCTGATCCGTGCCATCATCTTTGTTACATTCTTCAAGGACCACCTCATCACTCTTTTGAAATTGGGGTTTTAACAAACCTCTTCCTCTCCTCCATCAACCTTGAATACACCACCACGACCCAATTAATCTCTGCTCCGTCATATATGGCCCGCAGATAACACAGTCTTGGCTTCGTCAAGCCATCGCGACTGCTGCTAACCCGGTATGTATTTCGTCAAAATCAACATTAACAGCTTATACCGTCATTTCAGCATCGGCCTTTTCAAATTCGCCGTTGTGTTACGGTGTGACCTCCTCGCCATTAAACGAAAGCTTTCTAAATACTCATTCACCTTGTACGTGAAAAGATTCTCCCTTCAAGATCGAGTCCAAAAATTTCACCCAAATCCTCAATAGACACTACCACATTCTTCTTCTTCCCATTTGTTCGAACCCTTGTTTCTAACCCAGCTTTCTATTATTTTTACCCTTGTAAGGAATTCGGCAAGGTCGCCGAGGGTTTTGTTCCGTGAAGGCTTCCTCGCATAATCTTGTTTCAATCCTCTTGATTCCAAGAATCGTAAAATTTCTCTGGTTTCGTGGTCGGTGGATACTTCCCATTCTACGAACATCTCGATTTCGTCTTTTCTCTAATTGAAGTGAGATCATATTCGAATTTAATCTTTGGTTTCTTTGTGTCTGCCATTGTTGAGAATGTAAAGTTTGAGAGGGAAAGGAAAAGTTTGAGAGAAATATGAATTAGATTTTGTATGTGCGTAAATGAAATTATGCACACGTTCTCCTATTTATATGGAAAGATATATAATAAACAATTGTAAAACTCATAATTGACTGAAAAAGTGTAAATTTAGACTTTCGTGTCACCATTAATGCAATTATGACAATTAATTTTGAAAAGCATAGAGAATAATATTAAATATGTCGCGTGTGAACTATTGACGGTTCATATTTCGAAACCGCCTCCATTTATGGCGCGTGAATGTTACTCGGCGTATTTTAAAATTCAATTTGATAAAATTTCGGGTCCGTAGTAACTTCTTCGACACGAGTTACTTATTTTTCTTTACTTTTCAGTTAATTGGAAAGATAAAATGAAAAGTACACATATTTTAATAAAAACAAAATCGGAACCCTTATCTTTTTATTTTGAAAAACAAAACACTTTTAATAAACTAAGTAAATTCATTTTTGAAAGAATAATATAATTATGATATTAAATTCACATATTGATTATATGAACTAATATGCATAATTTTTATTATAAAAATGAAAAGGTTAGAAAATACTTCCGATAATTCCACCTTATGCGGATTGATTGTAACATTATGCTCTATGAGTATTCGGATAAGGAGCTTTTGTCATATGATGGAAAATGTTTACCAAACTTAATTTCTCCTGAAATCAAAGACACCGAGGCAATTCATTAGTAACCTTTGTGAGTAACTCGGACAAGGTACATATACTCATCTGCTTGTTTATGACAGACTGACTACTATGTATTTATGCAGATTAATTCATGTCGATAAGTAAGTATCAAGTTGGTCTAAGATCAATAAATTAATCCTTGATTCTTGATTCCTTTTATGGAGATCAATGATATCAGCTCTGTGTGATTATCCATATGATCCTCTACTGCTCGATACTTCTTTCTAGACATAGTAAAATAATCGAGAAAGACAAAGAATGAAAAACATAAGATGAGATTATAGATTAACTAAAGAAACATCTCGATAATCCTAACTCTACAGATAATTCTTTGAACCTTGTCTCTGCTAAAGGTTTTGTCAAGATATCGGCTCTTTGAAAATCGGTCAAAATCTTTTCAAGTCTCGATGTCACCTTTCTCAACATGAACTCGAATGAAATGATGTCTTATGTCAACATGCTTGCACTGGTATGTAAGATCGGGTTCTAGGTAATAGCTATGGCACTATTACTATCACAAAAGATTGATACATCTCTAGTGATAATGTTATAGTCCCTTAGCCGCTGACTAACCCAGATAAGTCTGTGAACAACAACTTCCACCGCCATATACTCATATTCGGTAGTAGAAGTAGCTACAGAGGTTTGTTTCTTAGACAACCATGAAATCGGCTTACTTCCCGAGAAATTGGCAAGTTCCAGGATGTAGATTTCCTATCTATCTTACACCCACCAAAGTCTCGAATCGAGTATCTAGACAACTCGAAATTGTCATCACCAATACCACGGTCCAACATTTACTTGTACCTTTTAAGAATTTAAGAATCTTCTTTGCTTTGCTTCAAGATGACTCCTTTTTGTTTAGCTTGAAAGCGTGCGCAGAACTCCAACCGCAAAGAAATATCGTGTCTACTAGCGATTAAATATAATAATGAACCTATTAGACCTCGATACTCTATTTGATCATGTCTTCCTTTCTCATTCTGGATCCATTGAAAAATTTGTCATCATAGGTATCTTAGCTTCTCGGCTGGTACCTATTCCGAATTTTTCAATAAGATCTTTGTGTATTTAGTTTGATTTATGAATATCCCCTTTTAGTCTGCTTGACTTGAAGTCCAAGGAAGTAGGTCATTTCTCCCATCATGGACATTTCAAACCTGCTCTTCATAATATGACTAAATTCTCCACACAAAGATGTGTTAGTTGATCTAAAAATAATATCATCAACATAAATCGAACTAATAAAATATCACTACCAAACTCTTTCCTAAACAAGGTTCTATCAATTTTACCTTTTACAAAACCATTTTGAATTAAATAATCGGATAAAGTATCATACCATGCTCTAGGTGTCTGTTTAAGTCTATATAGAGCTTTCCTTAATCTATAGACCTTGTCTCCTTTGACAAAGCTCGGAGGTTGCTCTACATAAACTTCTTCAGCTAAGATTCCATTAAGAAATGCTAACTTAACGTCCATTTGAAAAACTATGAGTCTTTTAAAAGCGGCATAAGCTAAGAACAATCTTATGACTTCCGGATGAGCTCGGGTGCAAAGGTTTCATCATAATCAATTCTTTACGATTGTGAATACTCTTGAGCAACTAGTCTCGGCTTTGTTTCTCACCACAATATTGTTTTCATCTCTTTTTTAAAAAAACCCATTTAGTTCCAATGACTTTTTGATAATGAGGCCTTTCAACAAGCTCCCACACATCTTGTCTTTGAAATCGATTTAGTTCTTCTTGCATGGCGTTAATCCGGTTGGAATCGGTTAGAGCCTCGGTAATAGACTTAGGTTCAAGTAATGACACATAACAACCGAACATACAATCTTGATTTAGTTATGTCCTTGTCTGACTCCAGAGTCTAAATCTCCAATTATCTGCTCAGGGGTGATAAGACATTACTCTCTTACCCTTGTCTTTTACTATGGATGAAGTTTTGTCTGAAATATCTATTTCAAAGATTATGTATTACCTTCGATGCATCTTCTTGATCATCTGTGGTATTGGTTGTTTGATCAGGTGGTGAAGAAGAGCTTCCGTGTTCTTTTTTTCTTTATTTGAATCTGGTTCTTCCTCTTCATCCTCAGTCGATTTGTCCATAGAACTTTACAACCGATCTTTTGATAGTCATCTTGTTCGGATCTTGATATCTTTGTGATGTCATCTGTATTACTATACTCAAAAGTAGATTCATCAAATACAACATGGGGTGTTTCTTCCACACACAAGATTGTCTTATTAAAAACTCGTATGCTTTAGATTCGGATGAATATCCTAAAAATATTTCATCTCGCAATCTTAGCATCAAAAGGTTTTAATCAAATTTGTCATTGTTGTGAATGAAACATTTGCAACCAAATATATGAAAATATGAAGTTTTTGGAGATCTTCCCTTCTAAATTTCATAGGGGTTTTACATTTATCTTTAACAATCAAACTTCTATTTTGGACAAAACAAGCAAGGTGTTAAGCGACTTCGCCCAAAACTCGTGGAGGAGTGTTATACTCGGATAACATTGTCCTAGCAGCTTCTTTCAGAGTTATGTCTCTCCTTTCAACAACTCCATTTTGTTGTGGTGTCTGTGCAGCTGATGTCTCATGAGCTATGTCATTCTCATTACAATAGTTAGTAACAAGCTTATTAAGGAATTCAAAGTATCTTTATCACTTCTAATTTTAACATGACTTAGTCCTTTCTCATTTTGAACTCTTTTAAGAAATTCTGGAATCTTAATCATGGTCTCATTCTTCTTGTATAAGAAAATAACCTGTAAATCTTGAAAAATCATCAACAATTACCAAGGTGTATTTCCTTCCACCGAAGCTTAGAGGTGTAACTGGACCAAAAAGATCCATATGAAGAAGTTCCGAATTCTTTACGAAGATGGACTACTTATTGTTTTAAAAGAAGATTTGGTCTATTTTCCTTTTTGACAAGAATCACAGACATGGTTCTTTGAAAATATTCTATCAGGAGTCCTTTTACTAAAGATTTTCTTGCAATTTTGTTAAGAGTTTTGAAGTTTAAGTGACCAAGACGTTTATGCCATAGCGACTTAAATTATCTAAACTCTTTGCAACAAGACAAGTATCTTTAGGACAACTTCTAAAGTTCGCAACATAAATGTTACCTTGTCGACTCTAGCTAATAATATATTTCATTGATTCCATCTAGCTCATAACATGCATTATGAGTAAATTTAACACTTAGCCCCTTATCACAAAATTGTGAAGCAGACAACAAGTTATGCTTCAATCCTTCCACAAAGTAGACCTCATTGACTTGTATATCGTCAATCATCAGCTCCAACTCCTTTGGTAAGCCCAAAATTGTTGTCTCCGAACATGACTCTTGGACCATCTATAGATTGATAGTTAGAAAGAAGTCGTCTCTCATAGGTCATATGCTTAGAACGACCGCCAATGTATTAGTTGACCTCAAGAACATCTGTTCTTTCTACTATTTTCCTGTCTCCCGCAATCACAAATTTAGATATTAGGTACCCTTTGTAACTTGGGTCCTTTCGTGTTAAGTTGACACTTGGGTATCCAAACAAAAATATCTATATTCCTTAAAACCATAGATTGAAGTTTACAACCATATCTATCTACCAATATAAGACTTTCAAGATCAATCTTATTTAGCCGATCTTTTGTGATTGTCTTATATCGTGGTAAAAATGGATATGACTTACTTCTTCCATCAAAACTATTATACCTAGGATAAGACTTTGTCTTAGTCTTTGGTTTTGCCTTTAGAGCATCTCTCCTCATCCTGTATTTTCTTCTCGTAAATGTCGGATGAGGTGATTTGTTCCTTAGGTTTCCAAGGACCAAATCTAGTCTCCTCCTTTGGTTTAGTAGCTTTGACAAAGACTCTTGGTTTTATGGGATCATCCTTTTTATTCCTATCAAAACCTAAACCTGTCTTGTCATTAGACTTCGTGAAGTATTGAAGATCTTATCTATTGTGGATCGAGTGTTATTTAAAAGTCCTAACTTGAGATTTAACTCTCTGTTAGTTCTTTTATAACTCTCATTTTCAGAACAAATACTTGAGAAATTTATTTTTAAAGAATTCAATTCTTTTTCCAACTCATCTGTCTTTTCGACGAGGTGGTAGTGATAGTCCTAGTCCGACATTACCCCTTGAATGAGCAGTCTAGCATTTCACTATTCCTTGTCTGATTGACTTTGGTTAGATTAAGAATTTGATCCTTTAGATTAAAATTTTCGGTCTCTATCTGTTTGTATGCGGATAGAGCAGTCTCAATTTTTAAGAAGTTTATTTATAAGACTAGGATCGATTCGGATAAGTTCTCACAATCATTATCTCAAGAAAAATAATAGTTTACCTCATTTGCCATCGGCACATATGTCATCGTCGATCCAAAACCAGATGAGGATGATGATATTTCTTGAGCTTCTTCCTTTTCGCCTAGAAGTGCTCTCTGTCTCGCATATCTTCTATCTCGTTTCTTCCTCTTTTCTTCTCTCTCTCTCTCGGGAGTAAGTTGAGGACAATCATAGCCGTAATGACCAGGTTTGTTGCAAGTGTAACATATATCTCCTCTATCTGTTTTTGGACTATTATCTCCTCTTCTCGACCGGTGACTTGTACCTTCTAGGTTGATCCTTCTTTCTGTCATTGTCACGAATTCTTTTCTTCTTTATCGACTTGTAATTCCTCGGCTTGATCTATCCCTTTTGTTCCTTTTGTACTTCATCTTTAGCCTCTCATATCATTTCATTAAGAGTGTCATTCTTCTTTAATTGATAGATCGATGCCTTAGAAATTTTCTCGCATTCCTCTTAATGAAGAAACGCATGTAACATTGATTGTAGTTTATTTTCCTTGACTTTGTCTGATCCCTCATATACACTAGCAAGTGTTTCCCACATTTCTTTAGCCGTTTTGCATCTCTTTACTTTCTCAATCCAGTCTTTGCTCGTAGTCTCAATAATCTCTGTCCTCGCTACTTGGTCCAGATTATGAATTTTTCTTTCGTCATTAGTCGATTCGCACTTTTCTTCTCTTGTCTTGCTCTTATTTCAAGCAGACTCCGGTCCATCACTGTTTCCTCCATGATAGAACTTAATTGGTCCTTCTTCAAGCACTTCTTCCATCCGATCATGGATTGCCTTAAGATGGTTTTCCATCCCGAACTTCCAATAATCATATTCTTCAATTGAAAACTCAGGAGACTTCGGATTTCTTGCTTTTAATGAGTCGACATAATGAGTCAAAGAATCTCAACAATAACTTGTTAGTAGCAAGGTTAGTGGATTGAAAATAAAGAAGACAAACAAGAAACAATTTCGAAACTTTTCAAGACCACAAATCTATATCGAAACAACTTAACAACTCTGATACCACTTGTTGGTCCCTTTGATTGAGTTGTATTAAAAGATCAAAAGTCCCTCTAGCGATAATCTAGAAAGGGGGATGAATAGATTATCGAAACTTTTTGAGTTAAGATTATCTATCAACTTCTAAATCAAAGTTTTATAGCGGAAATAATTTTTATACTCAATCAATACGGATCTTAAGCTTTCAAATTTGTTTGTGATCGAAATGTGAATAACGGTAAGAATAAAGAACTTAAAAGAAATAACACCGAATTTATAGTGGTTCGGATCAAGCGATCCTACGTCCACTCTCCTTCAACTTAAAGAAGGGTCTCGACTTACTTACTTTCTTCTTCCTTCTTACTTACTTACTTACGGTGCGAGATCTTGACCTTACAATCTTCCTTTCTAAATTCTGAATTCTAATGGCTTGAAGATATTCGTGAGAAGTGTACTATAAACACTAAGAACTCGAGAACGTAAAGAACATTCGTGAGTGATTACAATATTTGTGAATGCTAATTGTGTAGTGAGAATACTAGTGAATTTGTGAGATTGCAAAAGTTAATCTACTCTAATTTCTAGATCTATTTATAGAGATCTTTGTTGGCGATTGTAACTTCCTTGCTGATTCTTCTCTAGTTAGTTATAACAAACTAACTGAATCTTGTAACCTCTTCTTGGTTAGTTGTAACTACTTCTTGAAACCCCTTGACTTTTCTAACACTTCATCGTCTTGTCTTAAGACACGGTCCACCTTGTCTGTGTCTTGATCTTGATCTTGGTATTATTATTCGGTCTTTAACCTCATCTGTGTTTTTATACTTGTCTTCACCTTGGATTTATGTCCTCATCGATATTCGTCCTCATCGATTCTTTGACTTCATCCGACTACTTGTGTATCCTTATCTACCTTTTGTACTTAGTCTATTTACATATCTTTACTACATCACTGTCTATACAAGAGTCTCAATAGTCATCCTATTTTACATTTTAACACATCAAAACTAAATACAACTTTCTTCCTAACAATAGCCACCGAGATCATCTCCACCCTTAGCAACCAGACAAGTATCTTTGGGACAACTATTAAAGTTAGCCACATAGACATTACCATGTTTGAAGCCAAATAAGAGAACCTTGTCGAGGAACTGTCTAAAATATCACACTTATCCCTAGAAAATTTAACACTAAAACCTTTATCACAAAGTTGAGAAGCAGACAACAAGTTATGTTTTAAACCTTCAAAAAATATATTTTAGATACATGAATATCACCTATAATTAGAGTACCAACACCTCTAGTCCGACCACGCTTGTTGTCACCAAATAGTACTCTTGGACCATATATACATTGAAAATTTGAGAGAAACCTTCTATCACGGGGTCATGTGTTGAGAACATGCACCTGTCAATGTACCATATTGTAGCTAAAATTTCTTCCTTAGATGATGGCCCTTGAGATTCCTGTAAAATAGATTAGGTAAGAGGTACCTTGTGATCTTGGGTTCTTTAGGGTCAATGATCACTTTAGGTAACCACAAAAACATATCATTCTTTAACAATAAGTCGATTCAATTTGCCTTCCAAATTTGTCAACAAATATATTTGTCTTATATGCAAGTCTGTTGTAATCAGATTTGGTCATCTTTTAATCTTTTGAAACAAAGGATAACACTTACTTCTCCCATCAAATGAACTATAAGATATAATATTCTTAACTTTGGTTCTTGGAAATCTTTTCTTGATTAGAATCCCTCGTCTGAATCTTTTTATCGGATCGGAGAGGAAGTTCTAATCGACTCTGAGGTTTTCAATGTCCAATTCTAGTTCCATTTGAAGGTTCAGCAACTTTAACAAACTTCCTTGGTTTTAAAGATTCTCGATTTATTATTTCTATTGTAACCAAGACCAGTCTTATCATGAGTCTTTTGTGAAGTTACGAAGATGTGGTCTATAATCGATTGTGAATTATTAAGTTGACTCAATTTGAAAATAAGCTTCTCATTGGTCTTCTTAATTAATTCATTTTATTTATAAACCTCGGATAATTTATCTTTTAAAGATTTTAATTTGTTTTCTAATCTTTGGAAAGACTTCACTGGGAATACATTCTCCCTTGAATATTTCCTCAAACTCGGAATAGTTCACAACTTGCTTTCCTTTAATTAGAGTCTGAATTTGATCTTTTAAAGTCAATTTTTCTGCCTCTAATTGTTTATAAACACTCGAGACATTTTCGAGATCTTTCAAAAGACCTTTGATAACAATTTGATCATTTTCAAACCGACTTACAAGATTCATTATCGACGAAGAGTAGTAATCTACCTCTTTGACTATCGTGACAGATTTTGTCATCGATCCGAAATCGACGATGAGGATGATGATGATGATTTTCTAGATTCCTTTTTCTTCAAAGAAGAAGAGCTCGTTGATCCGCAAAGCGTCTGTCCCTTTTCTTTCTTTTCTCTTTCCTTGGGAGTCACCTGGGACAATCGTAGCTATAGTGCCACGGCTTGTTACAGTGTAACAAGTATCTCCTCGATCCGATCTAGGACTACTAGGATTCTTCTTAGCTGGTGACTTGAACCTTCTTGACTAATTCTTTCTTCTATCATCATCTGTTGATTATGCATCATCTTTCCTTCTAGATCTCGATATTGATCTATCTTTTACCGCAAATATTAATTTGTTACGTTTATATTTCATTCTAAGACGATCATACCTTTTGGTCAATAAAGTCATCTGCTCCTTCAAAGAGAGATCGGCTCCCCTTGGTTCGGCCATCGGCTTCTCATCTCTATTAACAAAAGCAACCGTCTTAGATGAGGTACTAGATTCCACCTCATCTTCTTCATCCTCAACTTTGTATGTCAAACTCATAGCCCTTTAAGTGAGAGAATAAAGTAAAATGACTCATGGTGGAAAGATTCTTAGTGGCTTTTATCGATTTCCTTTTTCTCTCCAATGCTTGGTTAGAGATCTAAGAATTTTATTGTTAATTTCCTTTTTAGTGTAAACTTTTCCTAAAGCGGTGGCTCTATTGATCATATTAGTTATTCTCATGTCCACCGATCAATAGACTCACCTTCTTTCATTTTAAAGACATCAAAGGAATGGAGAACAGCCGGAGCTTGTTCTCCTTAACTCCGATATGTGCCTTCGCACATGTTGGCTAAGGTGTCCCACATTTGTTTTGCGAGACTTACACTTCTTGATCTTTTCATACCACTCTCTGCTGAGAGTCACGATTATCTCATTCCTAGCAACTGATCAAGATTATATATTTTCCTTTCATCGTTAGTCAATTCGGATACCTTCTTCTCTACTGGACTCGAGTTTCGAGCTACTCGCTCCATCACCGACACCACCATGGAAGAATTTGATAGAACCTTAAGAAAGAACATCTTCCATACGAGGATGAATGGATTTCGATGATTTTCCATTCGAAACTTCCACTAATCATAATCTTTGATTTCAAAATCGAAGATTATTGACTTTTCTATCACTTGAAGACATGGTTAGTTGAATCCGTAAAAATAAGCAAGATATGTTTACAAATAGATCTATATCAAGAATTGAGTAACAAATTTGTTTTGACCAATAAAGAATATTCGTAATGTACTTTAACATTGCTCTAATACCACTTGTTGGTCCCGAAGATTGAGTGCATAAAGAAAATTAAGCTGACCTCCTAGAGATAATCTAGAAGGGGGTTGAATAGATTATCTAAGGCTCCATTTGGATGGAGTCATTTGAAATTAATAGATTTGAGGATAATACACCATACATTTACAAATTAAAATAGAGAAAAACTAAATGAATGGATTTGGTTCACACAAATATTACATATAAGTGGGAGGATTTCAAATACCCAACAAAACCTAGTCATTTGAAATCCTCTCACTTCTCCCACTTGTGCTTAATATTTGAGTGAATCAAATCCATTCATTTAGCTTTTCTCCATTTTAGTTTGTGTGAATGCATGTATATTATCCTCAAATCCCTTGATTTCAAATCCACTCCATCCAAATGCACTTAAATTTCTTTTCGAAAAGTTAGATTATCAATTCAAACTAAGCCTTTCAAATCAATCAAAGTTCACAAAGGAAATCGTTTATACTCAATCTATTAATCTGGATCTAAAAGCGATCCTGATTCAAATTTAGCAAATCAAACAAGAATCAACAGAATTAAATACATAAAGTAAATGACACAAGGTTTATAGTGGTTCGGATCGAAAGATCCTACATCCACTCTCCTTCTTCAAACTTGAAGAAGGGTCTCTACCTGCTTACTTACTAACTTTCTTCTGTCGATTTACAGATTACAATCTTAGACGTTCTTCGTCTTGAAACTCCTTCAATCTATCAATCTACCTATCAAATCTACGATTACGGTCTGGATTGTGATTTTAAAGGAATTACAAGAAGTGTTCTTCAAACACTTGGAAAACTTTTGAAAAAGCTTTTAGAAATCGTGAGTGCTCTAGATAATATGTGTTTTTGAAATGAGTGCAAAAGTCTTTCCGAGGACTCGTGCTTAGATCTATTTATAAGCTTGTAAGACGGTTAGTTTGTTGTAACAAACTTAAAACCGCTTAACAAACCTTTCTTTAAAAGCGCCCGACTCCGGTGATCTTGAGTTAGTCATCTGCTTTTACTTGATGAAAGTCTCGCCTTTCTTATTCTACTCAGGTGACTTTGACCTTGTCATGAGCTCTTCATTAATCTCTCAACCAGATGACTTCTCCAAGACTGATATTAGATGATTTTCAAACTTTATGATCTCACCTGACTCATCCCATCTCACCTAGTCCGATCCACCTACTAGTGAAATGTATTACATCGGTTAATCTATACAAATTCAGCTAGTCATCCTACTTACATGAGCTTATCTAACCTATATATTTTAACTTGATCAAAACTAGAAACCCGATCTAACATTTATATTTTTGGTCTTTAAATTATGAGCAAGTGTTGTGTGACAATTGTAGATTATGGTAATTTTATTTAAGTACTCATTTATTTTTCAAGTATGACACTAATTTATATTTTAGAATATCCATATCGTATTAGGGTAAATTGTATTTTTGTTCTAAGAGAATGAGTTGTCTCGAAGATGATTTTTCGTAAAATTTTTTGTCACTTAGTTTTTATCGACATTTGTAGCCTCAACGAAATTGCGGTGTTGGTCCAAAGAGAATGATAAATTGCACTTTTGATCCTAAAAATAATTGTTGGGGCTTTCTTTTGCAAAAAAGCCAAAAAAAAACTTGAGATTAAAATTTTCGTTGGAAAATTGTCATTCGTCTAAAAATTACAATTTCCATTATCGTATTCATATTTTATATTTGCAACGACTCATTTACGTGTGGTGGTGAAATATTAGTTTGTAAGGATGTTTTGTGGTTAGTATAGGTCCATTAGACTTTTCAACACCAAAATTATATAAATCATATGTTACTCCTTCCCCGACAATGTTCTCGTACTTCTTTATGAGGTATTTACGTATAATGTCTTCTATTTTATTCCCTTGCATAGAAATGTTTGAATACATGAACATTTCGTATGTAAATACTCTGAAATTAACATTGAAGAACAGAACTTAGTTCACAACCAATAATGCATATGATTACATTTACATATGAACATGTTCATCGATTAGTATCATCTCAAAGAAACACTTCTCTTTTTACCATATTTTGAAAAAATCGGCCAACAACGTGTCACTTTAACTTTGGATTTTGTCCCGAAAGATATATTAATTATCAATTTGGGACTGAAAGATAAAATTTATCAATCCGAGACACGAAAGATGTTTATATTTAAGGATTTTATCAATTCGGGACACGAAGATAGGACAATTACCAATTCGGGGCCTTAATTTCAGTCCTGAATTGATAAAATCTCTTAATATAAACATTAGGTCCCAGATTGATAAATTTTATCTTTCAGGTCTCGAATTGATAATTAATATATCTTTCAGACTTGAATTGATAAAAACCCTTTAACTTTAAGTCTCCATGTCTCTTTTTCTAGATTAATATCATCTATCAAAGACAATGTGAGGCAATTATAAAGACTGTGTGTTAGATGTGTGATTTTTCTAGAAGTATTGAAATGAGGATGAAATATGTGGGTACTTGATTAGATAATGGTGATTTGTTTTTTTTTTTCCTGGAAATCGAAAGTTTATGTATTTGTATTTTTGAATTAAAAAGTATCGGTTTTTAGGGGGTTAAGCGGTTTTCCATCGGGGTTTGGGATGAAAATCTGGATTCGGGCTTTTTTGTTTGACAACAGCTTTTTTTTTTTTTTTTAATTTGAATTTGTTAAATGCACTAAAATATGTTCAAGGTTGAGCATCAAATGTGGTGACCGTATGAATTTAGTCAAGCAAAAGTTGCGGGATAATTGTAAAAAATATGAATTTAAAGTTGAAGGAAAATTGTAGGAAATTTTAATTTTTTTTGTACTAAAATATGATCAAAGTGTATGAAGAAAATTGCGGGATTTAGTTTCAACTTTGTTTAGGAGGATGAAAATATCCATCGATACATCGATATTTCCACCGATATATCCATTTTTTCCATGTCCGATACATCGATATTTCCACCGATATATCGATATTTTTACCGATACATCGACATTTCCACCGATATATCCGTAAATTTAAGGTACGAGATATTTCTACTGATACCGATATTTTCATCCTTTATCAAGAAATGAAACGATAGAATTTTTGAAATTCCACTTGGTAATAAATATTCCATGATAGAAGCATATAAAAATATAAATAAATAAAGTACATGTAAAAATTAAGAAATAAATAAATTTGAAGTAACACACATGGGAAACATGACACGAGTGTCACATTCAAATTCATGAAAATACAATCAGATGTTCAATTTGGTCAGGTTAGTCGAGTGATTCACACATAAATACAACAAATTACTCTTGATCAACACAAAAGGTAAACAACAATGCAGAAAGTTTACCATGTTCATGAGTGGATCTCATTGTAAAATTCTCCTACGAGACGTGGTTGCGATTAGGCTCAAAATTAGAATGAGGAACAAAGAATTGGTTGATCTTCTTCCTATTGTAATATAAAAATATATATGCAGCAAAGTTATCACAATCTTTTATATTTTCATCCGCGACACGATTCTCATCACCGGTTAACACAGATTTGTTAGCTTGGCGGTGGGGCGGGCATTCCCGCGAGATCTGCCCGAGCAGATGAGGAATCCCCGTTTAAATTCCTTACGAGGCCGGGCGGGAAAAAATACGCCCGTAAATAGGGACGGGGTGGGAGCGGGACAGTATTCCCCACCCGATCCCATGGGCCCGATAATATTTAAATAATATATATATATATATATATATATATATATATATATATATATATATATATATATTATTTTAATATATATAATATTTTATATAATTTTAAATTAATAATTAATATAAAAATTAGAAAACCCTATAAGAGTATGTCAGTTAATATATTATTTTTATATATATATATATATATATATATAATATTTTATATTATTTTAAATTAATAATTAATATAAAAAAATAAATGAACATGTCATTTAAAAATTCTTTTTGTTGTAAGCTTGTTGAATTATTGTCATTTGAAACTATTTTTGTTGGATGTTGGTCTAGAAATATTTTTTATATTTTATGTATTTTTATATTGTTTGTTTTAATTATTATGATTTAAAGAAATTGTTAAAAATAAAAATAAAATGGGGATTGGGGAATCCGCGGCGGGGCGGAGAATGGGGGATGAATTTTTCCCGTTTAGTTCGCGGGGACGGGAATCCCCAATTTCGTGGGGACGGGATGTGGAATGTCCCCCATCCCCGCCCCGCCCGTTGACAAGTTTAGTTTTCGTAAAGGATTTTGCGAATAAAAGATTTAAGGCTCCATTTGGATGGAGTGAATTTGAAATTAAGGGATTTGAAATAATATACTATGCATTCACACAAACTAAATGGAGAAAAGCTAAATGAATGGATTTGATTCACTCAAATATTAAGCACAAGTGGGAGAAGTGAGAGGATTTCAAATAACTAGATTTTGTTGGGTATTTTAAATCCTCTCATTTATAAGAAATATTTGTGTGAACCAAATCCATTCATTTAGTTTTTTCCTATTTTGATTTGTAAATATATGGTGTATTATCCTTAAATCCATTGATTTGAAATGACTACGTTCAAATCGAACCTAAGGGTATTTCAATAATATTTAAGAATTCAAACGTTAAAGAAGATAACATTATGAATTGGTATAGATAACATTATGAATTGGTATTTAAGAAATTAGTGTAAGTAGATGATTGATAAGATGGTAAAATTTAATGTCAATCCCGTATTTCATCTCACCTTATAATATTCAATGTAATTCCTGTTTATCAAAAGCAAACCGCCTTGAAAAACCACCTTATAATATCCAATGTAATTCCTGTTTATCGAAGCAAACCGCATGTTAGAGTTCAAAAGCTTAAATTAAAAAGTATAAATTAATTAATAGGGATTTCTTCAAAAGCTTAAATTAAAAAGTATAAATTAATTAATAGGGATTTCAAAGAGTAGACCCATAATTAGGCACGTCTTAAAAAAATAAAAATGTAGAGTTAGTACGCTGTAATTAGTGCAATAACATACAACAGCCTCAAATAAACTAATATGAGATCATTATTCATATGATAAGATGAAACAAATATCGTTTTCATTTGTCAATATGATATAATTTTACAAATGCAATAATTTAAGGCAACACAATATAGAGTATAAAAATAGCACGCAAGATACTAAATATGATACCCGATATTCTCACTACTTATTGATTAATATATTTCATGCATTGAGTGCATTTTAATTAATTATGTGCTACTTGTGATTTTTAATTATTTTATGTGATTTGAGATATTGAATTAATTAAATATGTCTTTATATGTTTAGTGATGAGAAAATTAATTTATAAGTGATTGAGTTTTTCAAGGTGTTTGAATACTAATATAAATTTTATAATTATTAGTGGTATTAATTAAATTAGTTGTAATACTAATCTTGATTATTAGAATATATATATAGTATATAGATATATGTTTAGATAAAGAAAAAGAAAAAAATAAATAAAATACAAAACTTACCTTTGAAGTAATTTCAAGACGGTGGAAACATAAGCATAATCTTATATCAATTAGAAAGGATCAACCATACTTTCACGCCTGGAACCTTATGAGAGAGAGAGAGACAATGTGGGGATATTTCTTAGCAAACATTAAATATTAGCTTGAATTTGATAGTCATCACTCATTAATAGCTTGAATTATCTTAATACAAAAATTGTCTTTAGTTTGAGATGATGTAACTAAATCTTTTCTAATTCCGTTTATATTTGTTAGTTAAAGAAGTCAATCACACTAAACAACGAAAAAAATCCTTTTAAACCAAAGCAAGCACAATGTAATCAATAAATAATACCAATTTAAAATTTGAAGTTGGTCAAAATCAATCATTTCAGTCCTTAGCAACAATTCATATTTTGAAGACATCAATTCATGCGTCCAGATCTTAATTGCAAAAGAAAAACGCATTAGCATTAATGTAATTGCAAATTATAAAATACATTATGGTATAAAGCATTGTTTTTTTAAAATTGGTTGAATCGACCGGTTGAACCGAGAACTGCCATGAGACCGGTTCAATCACCCAAAACTATTTTTGAGGTTGAACGGGAAAAAATTGGCCAGACCGAGAAATCGGCTAAAGCCGATTGAACTGGTCGAACCGTGTTATTTTTAAAAAATATATATTTTTTTCATTATTTATTATATAGTTTAGACAATAACATATTTTTATTCTCTTTTATGTATTATTTTAATTATTAAATTTATTAAACAAATCTCTAAATTCTTAAAATTGTTTGTGTGTATGCCTATTCAATTCTCCCTCATATGTAATTATTAAATATTAATATTATATAATAAAAGTGTTGTCTATAATTTTATTGTGTTTATTTAAATATGAAACTTATAAGTTATGATATTTATAAGTGCATATTTATTTTTAATGTCACATTAAAAATATATAGAATTATATAAAAATAGGCATAAATTATTTTAACGGTTGTACACAACCGGTGTCCAATCCAGCTTGGTCACCAATTCGATTATGAAAACACCGTATAAAGTGCAAATAGTAATTAACCCCTAAAATTATTACATCACATTATTTTTCTTACATTTATAAATTATCTCTCCTACTTTTTCTTATATTTATTCATTCTCTCCTACTCCATTATTTATTTTTTTTTTTTTACTTAATCACTATTTTACTAGTCAACAATTTATAAAATAATATATTATCATTACTCAAAAATATTAATTTTAAAAAAAAATTCAGTCACCCCTAATTTAACACATATTTACTATTCAATAGAATTTTCTCATTCAATTTATTTCATCATCCAAATTTTCACTCGAACAAAAACACGCACAAAAGAACACATCCTCAGTGTGCGAAAGTAGGACTGCCACTGCCTGCAAGAATTCATCTCTCATCAAATGGAACATTTGAACAATTTACAACATCTCTAATACTAATAAAAAGAACCCTAGAATCAATTGATTCAATATTAAAAATTGGTTAATCATGGTTCACATATCATACATTGATTGAAAATTTATATATTCATTCTGCTAGAAATCAAACCTCTCTGCACAGACTTGTTTTATACTGCTATGAATCAATGAATGAGTGAATCAATCAATCTTGACAGATGAATAAATGAGCCTGGTAAACAAGAAGCAGGCATAGAAGCCGATTGTGCCCGTTATCACAAAGAATCCATAAGAAGCGATCAACATGTAACTGAAGTACAACGCCCGGATACGGGCTTCGTGATATCCAGCTTCGTGAAGAAGTAGAACGTCGCATATAGGAACAGGTACAACGCTGACGATCCCGACGTCAGATACGACCTCCACCACCACAAGTAGTCCTCACTGCACAGCTGGAAGTAGCAAAGCACCACCGTGATCTCCGCACACGTTACCAGAAGGATCACAAACACTATGAACAAAAACCCAAAAATGTAGTAGAACTGATTCAGCCATATAGACGTCAGAATGAAGAAAAGCTCGATGAAAACTGCCCCGAACGGAAGAATCCCTCCTATTAGAATCGAGAACACAGGATTCATATACCAAGCCTGTTCCGGGATCTGCCTCGGGATTTTGTTCGTCTTCACGGGGTCCTCCATCGCCGGCTTCTTGAATCCCACGAAGCTTCCCAGGAAAACGAGTGGAACGGATATTCCGAACCAGAGGAAGACCAGAGCAAACATCGTCCCAAACGGAACAGCCCCGAAGATTTCTGGCCCCAAATGAGGGCGTTGAGAATGAAGAAGATGATGAAAACTGCAGCTGGGAATATGAATGAGGTTTGAAGAGCGATTTTCTTCCATTCCGTTCCTTTGAACATTTTGTAAAGACGAACAGAAGCATAACCGCGAAAACCCCCATGAATGCCCAAAGTAATAGCATGGCTGTCATGAGGCCACCCGGTTTGAAGGGGAAAGGAATCCCAGAACTGCGAAGATCATAGTGACGACCACCATTCCCAAGAATTGCACACCCGTTCCGACATAGACGCACAGCAAATCGGAGTTGCTTGGGGGCCTGAATACGTCAGCATGGACCAATTTCCATCCTGTTTCTTCCTGGGCTTCTTCCTGGCTCTCGAGCTCATTGTACCTTGCGATGTCTCGATAAAGTGTTCAAGCATTATCATAGCAACCATGCCCGAGAGGAAGAGGACAATCATCAGAGAGTTTACTATGGAGAACCAATGGATTTGATCGTCGGCCATTAGAAGATAAGTATCCCATCTTGATGCCCACTTCACCTCACTTTCCTGCATCAGAGAAGTTGAGTTATAAAGACAAGATGATAGAACATTATTTGATAAATAATTAATGTCGACCTCAAATGTGGAAAAATACTTCAGCAGACTGATTACCTGGAACTCAACATCATAAGTGAATATGATTTCTTGTTTATCTTCAACCTCCAGGGGTGAATTTGAGGATGTTACTAGTCGCTTGGCATGTGGATCGCATGTACTTAGTCGTGTATTTTCACTCCATTTTCCTTCATATTCATGCTTGACACTAAAGAATGAAATATAAAACGAAAAAAAGGTTATGTAAAACAACAACTCCTCTTGTAGGGATAAACATAGAAGGCAATTTTCATATACATTGTACACTATCTTAAAAACCCACCTAAATGGTGTGACTTCAAAGCCTACAATCCTTGCTGAATTGGTTTCCTCATCCTTGTGAAACTTGACCGTGAAGCTCAAGTGGTTGTGGAGAAAATATTTTTGTACCTTGCTCTGTACAGTACATAGATGAGAGTAAAAGAAAAATCTTATGAAGAAATTGCTGGATATAATTTTTTAAATAATTAGTTAACTTACACCAGCATATTGCCCTTTCAACCCAACATGAAAACCCAGCTGGTATATGGGAGGACCTTCTCCTTCTTGTCTTGGAATGGGGACAACTAAAGGAAGGTTATCTAAGATCCTGGAAATACAGATAGTCAGAATTATTGAATAAGAGCTTACTTCAAAGTATCTCTAACAATATTCGAGAAATTTGTTTTTGTCCATTGCAGCACATATACATACATGTTCACACGGTATTCATCTTCAATTTTTTCCTTAAATTCGTTTGCAGTTTTGGAATCAAGTGTAAGTCGACAAACAACATTACACATCTGTGGTTCTCTCATTTTAAACTGCAACAAGAGAAAGTCAATGACTGATAGAAGGCCAAATAGGGAATAAATCGTAAAATCAAATAACACCAACCACATAAGGGGAGTTCTCAATGCGATCACCACGAAGTACTTCTCCAAGATTTTCTCTACTGTCAATTATAGACTTTGGACGACAAAAAGGGATTGTATAGTATGAGTATGGAAGCTGAGTCTTTATAGAAGTCAATTTATTAACTTTCACGTTCAGAGGATCTCCCTGCAAGAAATTAAAAAAATGTAACACGTCCAAAGCAGGGTGTCATGTGTATATGTTTAAGAAGGAACACGGAAGTTCAAGATTACTTTCCAGAAAAAACGCACTTATATTAAGTACAAACAGACTTGAAGTAGTAACTAGTTTAATGCTCAATGCTTTCCTCCACATATGCATGGATACATGTTAGCATGTATTATACTCCCTCCATGGTTCCATCCCATAGAATCTTTCATAGGAGGGAGTGCACACGCTTTAAGAAGGAAAAGTAATGAATGGGGTTTTGAGGGTAATTTTGTAAACTTTTATATATAAAGTAGAAAAATTTATGGATTGCATGTATATGTGAGTCAAAAAGTCATTTTGTGTAAATTAGTGAAAATTGTGAGGGATGGAGTTTATAAAGGGTTTTCCATTTTAAGGGTGTGAAACTTATAGTGGGACAGATGAAAAATGAAAGTGTAAAATATTTTATGGGACGGAGGGAGTATACAATATGAGCAAAAAGCGGGTATAAAAATTAGATGCTGTCACTAAGCTAGACACATGAATGAAGTTATTAATAGATAACAGAAACAGAAAAGCTACTAATGGAGTTTAGTCTTCATTCTCGACTAGAACGTATGAGCCCCATGTCATGTAGAATCATTGTAAATTCCCGTCTTAATACTACAATTATTAGCTCCTTTGCTCCACTGCTAAATCTGCTATCCTCACATTCAAGATCTATGTTTCTCAGAATCTCAATTGAATAGACTCTTTTTCCATGATCTAATCTAGCTCATCATACCATCTTTGACATCAGAACAAATAAAAAGAGCAGGGCAGCAAATTTCTGATTATATTATTTATTATAATGAATAGTAAACATGAAATCTTTGCCTACAATTGTCTCTCCTTATTTTCGTGATCAGGAGAAAAAACGTAGCTCTGCGTAACTGCATTACCATAAAACCACAAATTCGAGCTATTATACATCTTTTAACCATATATAAATCAAACAGAATGTGAGATAGTTTACTACTAACAACTCAAAAATCTCCTCCTCTAGGTCCAATTTTCATTCTTAAATGAAAACTTCACTGCAAACCAACACTTTGCCAACCATACAATATTTCATACCATTCACAATGCCTTTTGCAGGGACATTTCCATAATCATAAGAGCTACTTTTCAAACTAAGCCCGATAGCAGACGTTCATTCTATCGCTTGGTGATACCAAAGATTTAAACAAGAGATAATTTAATTTTTCCAACAGTAGCAAAGGCATCATATCAGTATATTTCTGACCAAAAGTATATTTCCTTATCAAAAAAATAATCATATCAGTATATTTCTGACCAAATTCTGAGATTAATAACTGCATTTAAAAACCCGTTTCCAATCAGAGATGAGATCAGATCTTTCAATAAGAACCAGATCACGAAACTCAATAAAAGACAAGCATTTTACACAGGATTGCAGAAGATTGCGCACTAATGACAAACAAACAAAAATAAAAGTAAAATGGATTTAGAGAAATTGATAGGACCTTTTCGAAATCTTCGGGAGCAACGCCAGGGAGATAGAAGCAAATGGCATTTTGGGTGAAGAGCAAAATGCAGATGGATGAGAAGATGAAAACTGTACGAATTGCATAGAATCCATTTGCAGCAGCTTCTGCCATTGATGAATCAAGCAAACAAGCGGTGGTTTCAGATCCAGAGAGAGAGGGAGAGAAGGAAGGATCGTCTGGAATTTAAGCTAAGTCGGTTGCTTCTGTCAAAAAAATAAAAATAAAATAAGCTAAGCTAAGTCAGGTTGCTTTGGTAGTTGCACTCTCACTTCACAGGCTAAAATTGGAACTATAATTTCTTTTTTTTTTTTTTTTTTGGAAGGTTTTATACCAATACTAAATGACAAATATTCAAATGAAATCTTTTCATATAAGAGCATCTCTAGTGCTAGGTATGAATTTTGAGGTTTGAGTTTGCCATATATGCGCGACATGTAGGTCACCTTAAATGTTTTATATTCTTATCTCAAAACACTCCTTTCTCCTACAATCATTCTTACCTCTCTCAAAAGTAACTATTCATGGGTCCCACTATCAAATCATATATATTTATTATCTTTTGAGTTAATAACTCCTAGATACAATACGTAGATGAAAATTACTAATAGATACAATGTTTTAAAAAACACAACCCACTACAATCATACCCATTTTACCCCTAATCTGATAAAACCCACCCACACGTCTCTCTCTCACATTATTACTCGACTCTCCCACGTTCTCTCTCTCTCTCAACCGCCCACCCCTCTCTCCCATCTCTGCCTTCCCGAGCCATCGCCCCCCTCGGCCACCGCGACTCAAAGAACGCCGCCATCCCTAGCCTCTCAGCCACCGCCTTGGCGAAGGAGAAGTGACGGCGGCCACCGCCACCGCGACCAAAGAACGCCACCCCTAGCCTCCCACCGCCTTGGCGAGAAGAAAGAGACGGCGGCGCACCCAAAGTGGCTCCACGGATCGACGGCGGCGAAGGGCGAGACGACGAAGCCGACGCACTCAGCGACGATCCGACGAAGGCGGCGACGATCCAAGAAGGCGGCGACGAGCCACCGCCTCACTTCCCAAGCGACGAGCCACCTGTGCCCAAGCGACGAGCCACCGGATCTCGTGGTGGGCCGCCGACGAAGACGAAGAGGCGCCGGATCTGCGGTGGGTCGCCGACGAAGACGAAGAGGCGCCTGCCAGAAAAGAGAGTCCGATGCGCCGAGGTAAGCGGTTCTAGACGAGTCCGATGCGCCGATGACCAAAAAAATTGTTAAAGTACGGTATAATCACATATATGACTATTAGAAAATGAAATACTTATACTAGATTTCAAGAAAAGATGTACTTTATACGCCGAATATACTCTGTCTTTTTACCCCGAAAATTGGTGATTTGGGCTTTTCTTATTCTGCTGTTGGCCGATGGATGTTGTTGGCCGATGGAACTAAGATTTTTGTGGTACAATTTTTGAATTTGTCAAGATTGCGGTGTTTGATTTGTTGTTTGATTATGTTTGTTCTTTGGGTTTTCTTTACGGGATATTTGTTGTATAAAATAACGGTGAGAATGTGCAGATTTCTCTGCACATGTGCAGATTTTTTTCTCGCACATGTGCGTAAGTTTTTTTGTGGGAATAATTAGAATTTTTTTATGTTTTCTGCGTTTTTTTTTAAAATTATGAATCATCGTTGTTGTGTGCGTAAATAAGGAATTTTTTTGTATTTGTTGTATCAAATAACGGTGAGAATGTGCAGATTTCTCTGCACATGTGCAGATTTTTTTACGCACATGTGCGTAAGTTTTTGTGGGAATAATTCGGAATTTTTTTATGTTTTCTGCGTTTTTTTTAAATTATGAATCATCGTTGTTGTGTGCATAAATAAGGAATTTTTTTGTTGAATTCGAATATAAAATTCAATACTCGGGAATTTTGGTTTGTGTAGAAATAATTATGAAGAATTTGGTTTGGTGTGTTTGTGCGTAAATTTCTCATCTCGGAGAGAAAAAAAAGAATTGCGAAAAAAAAGCTGGAAATTAGAATATTAGATAAAATAATGTCAATTCGAATATAAAATTCAATACTCGGGAATTTTGGTTTGTGCGTAAATAATTATGAAGAATTTGGTTTGGTGTGTTTGTGCGAAATTTCTCGTTTGAGAGAGAAAAAAAAATTGCGAAAAAAAAGCTGGAAATTAGAATATTAGATAAAATAATGTCAAAAAAATGTAAGTAGTTTGGAAATTGGAAAACTTGGACTGACGGAAAGTTTGTGAATTGGAAATGTCCCATCAATACCAAAGTACAAAAAGTGAGAAGAATATAAAAAGTTGGAAGAAGGGTAGTATTGGGAGTTTGTCCTATAATATTGTAGTGGATAGTAATTTCAATTTTTATTGTATTGGATAGTAATAAGGGACTTAAGATTGTAGTGGGTAGTAACTCTCCCTTATCTTTTCTATTAATTATTATTATTATTATTTATTTACTTAATTAAATATTAGTTATAAATTAATACAAATATAATAATAAAAAAATTCTTGTTGTACCAATAATATATTTAAAAAATATATTATTGTAAAAAATTTATTTAAACAATACAATCAAGGAGTACAACATAAAAAAATACAATAATTGCAAATAAAAATTAAAATAAGGAGTACAACATCACGAAAAAATTTGCAAACATAAATTAAAACACCAATTTAAAAGATAATTAAATGCTTCATAAACTTTGCTAGTTTTCTTCGTGTCGTGCTCATACGTGCTCAACCAAGTCCATTTGGAGTTGTTGATATTTGCGTTTATCACGAAGTTCGGCTCTTGCTTTGAGGTAGCGATTGAATGCTTCAAGAGATCCTTAAATTATAGATGAATTATTGATGTTGTTGATGTTGCTCGTGTTGGCTTCATCCGACCAATCCATCATTGAATCTCCTTCATGCTCGACTATCTTGTTATGTAAAATAATGCAAGCAATCATGGTTTCTTTCAAATTATTTTTGTACCAAAAGCGACCTAGACCCCTAATCATTGCTCAACGAGATTGAAGCACCCCAAATGCTCGTTCAACATCCTTCCTAGCAGCTTCCTGTATTTCCTTGAACTTAATTTTCTTCGGATCATGAGGACATTGAAAGCTCTTGAAAAAGGTTGGCCATTCCGGATAGATCCCATCTGCTAGGTAATATCCTTGTGTATATTATCGACCGTTTACGACAAAATGCATATTTGGCGCACGATCTAACACAACATTGTTGAATAAAGGAGATTGATTAAGAACATTGATATCATTATTCGACCCGCGACTCCAAAATAAGCATGCCAAATCCATAAGTCTTGTGACGCTATCGCTTCAAGCATAATTGTTGGGACTCCATGATCACCTCGAGTGTATTGACCTTTCCAAGCCACGGGACAATTTTTCATTCCCAATGCATGCAATCAAGACTCCTCAACATCCCGGGCAAGCCGTGCCTCTGCCCATGCATTAGATACAAGCGTTGGACGTCGGCAGTAGGAGCCCTCAAGTAGTGCGGACCAAACACGTCAATCACGCTTCGACAAAATTTAAACAAGCGATCAATGGACGTTGTTTCAGCAACTCGCAGATATTCATCATAATGATCGGCAGGACCTCCATATGTCAATTGGCGAATTGCTACCGCACACTTCGTAGTGGTGAGAAACCTTTTTGTCCCACCGCATCGACTCTCCACCGAAAATATGGATCATGAGATTCCAACGCTTCTAAAATACAAAGAAATAAGTCTTTACCCATTCGAAAATGTCGTCGGAAGATATTACTTCCATATGTTGAATTTTCGGCCAAGTAGTCATTCACTAGCCGAGTGTGTGCACCCTCACGATCTCGATTGATGTACTTTCTTTTCTTAGGAGTGTTGGAAGAAGCACTTAACATCTCATTAAGAAATTTGTGTTGCTCGTGTACCTCACGCACCAATTGCTCCATCGGTGATTGATTAAGTAGCTCATTTAGCTCATCGTAAATGCCATGCTATCACTTTGGTGCTTGAATGATTATTAGATGAAGACATGTTTGGTATGGTTGAAAATATTATGAGGATTAAGAAATTTGTGTAGTGAAGAAATGAGAAGCCAACTATTACATATATAGTAGTGTATCCAATGGCTAGTTTTTCAAACGACTAGTTTCCAACGGCTAGTTTTCAACGGCTAGTTTTCAAACGGCTATATTTAAAACATACATATCTAAAATTACATTATATTAATTAACATCGAGAAAATTACATAGATGAATAAAACTACGGAAGTGGATTACAATGTTAAACAAACTACGAAATAGCAAATACAAGTAATAAATAAGTAAACATAAACTCTTGTTTTTTTGGAATTCCCCAATTCATCCCGATTTCATCACAATAGAAGTTATGTGCCTCAAGTACTTACGGTGTCATGTTCTTGGTATCCTTCATGAGGGCTTTCCACTCACCTTTTTTGTCAATCGTTCTAATGCACTTGTGTTTTCTTCGCCAATTCAATTGTCGTTTCTTCGATTTCATTCAACCTCTTGTTCAACTTTTCGGCTTCTTCTATGTTGGCTTTTCCCTTAGTTTTTCTCTTTGCCGCTTCTGTCCAATTGGGCGACTACGCTGTCTGCGACATCCTCGTTTCCACTCGTATCTGGATTGGAAGAGCGCTTTTCTCCAAACTCATTAGTCTTCATCATCTTTGTTGGACGAACGTCCATATCACATTTTTTTAATTTAGGACACCTCTTCAAACGTAGCCAATAGCTGCGAAGTTTAAATCCGTTCTTCGCACACTTTTTGTGCCTTTTCGTAAATATCTCGCATCACCGCACCCACTCTTCCACACGTCCAATCACTGATTATAGATTACATCGAATTGTTTTGTTTTTTCGAATGTCGTAGTCTTGTTGAGAAATATATTTGTATAGTTTTGATGATGTGTTTAAAACCTTAGTGCAATAGGACCAGGTGAACTTGTTAGCGGTGATGATCTAGTTCAAGTTAGATAGTCTTTTGTTAAGGGGAAAACCTTTCTAGACTTGACAGAAGACTTAAAGACCAGTGAGATAGAAGACTTCGTGCCAAGAAGATAGAAGGCACGGAGTAGAAGGGTTCGTCTAGAAGACTTGGCACGGAGTAGAAGGGTTCGTCTAGAAGACTTGGTCAAAGCAGACTTGAGGTAGAAGACTCTGGCCGACAGACAAGAAGACTTGACATCAGCAAGGTTGAATTATGGAAAGTCGATCAAAGAAGTTGAGACAAGCCGAGTTCAAGAGTTGACCGATATCCGATTCCAAAATTCAAGGAAGACATGCTTGACAATTAATGATTAAATCAAGATTCAATCATAAAGATTAGATTGCAATCAAGGAAGATATGGAAGACCAATCAAATACCAATCAAGGGAATCAATCGTGTATTAAATCAATCAAGACTTGATTGATGAGAATCAATCAAGTCAATCAAGCAAGCCAATCAATTGATGGGAATCAATCAAGACAATCAAGCAAGTCAACAATTTATACTTTCCAAAGCGATAGAGAATCTGATTGCTAGCTTTTCCAACGGCTAGTTTTTCAATCTCTATGAATATTGGTGATCACTACAAGCTCGCGCATGGAACACACGCATATTCAAAAGAGACATAAAAATACGACGAGCTAACGAACAAGAACGGTCACCATTCCAAGAGCTTTAGACGCATTAACACAAGCTTAGAGAAATAATTCATTGCTATCTTAGAGCAACTAATCGATTAGGATTATTTCTTAGTTGGAATTGTAAAATCACCTTTCATTATCTCCGCATGCGAGAAAAGGTTGATTATTTCGGATCTAAGAGTTAACACTCGAAGATTACATCTTTGTAACAAGGGCGAGAACTTGTAAAACCTCCTGTGGTCAAATCCTCAAGGAGAACGAGGACAAAAGACCGTTTCGTTAGTAAGGCCCCTGTGGAGTCGGGGAGAGTGGACGTATGATCGTTATATCCGAACCACTATAAAAATCTCTGTGTCTTTACAAGCTTTACGCATACATACTTATAACCGCTCATACATCATTGATTTAATAAACTCGCACCGAAACTTGCTAAGTATTTATCAAGAAGGTTTTTATTAAAAGGGTTTTTCAAATACACACGAGATTAGCTTCCGCACCATCGGAAGACTTCGAGTTTCCAAGTCTCGATCTCACATAGCACACTCGAGTACCTTCTTTGTAGAAGACTTCAAAGTCTTCTAACCTCACACTCGGCTCACAAAAAGTTATAAAAAGTTTTGAGTGTGGTAAAGTCTATTCAACCCCTCCCCCTTCTAGACTTTCCACCTCCTTGCACATCTCGTCCGGGACCAACAAGTACTTTGATTTTAATATTCTTTGACGATCTCTTTGGCCTATTTGTCGGACGAGTGTTGTTATACTCCGTCGTAATCCTTTGCCACATTTGCTCCATCTTCCGATCATTTCTAATCACCGAATCTTGGCTAACATTGATCCAACATTGATTAGCAATTCTAACTCTTCATCGGTGTATCCCGTTGACAACTTCTCGTCGGATTTTCAAGCACTTTGCCAATATTAATGCAACTCACTCCTGGAGGAGAAAATTGAGTTGACCTCCCGAGAAGACGGTGTTCCGCACTCTTTGTCACTACTCCCTCCATCGGTGCTATTTCTTCTCGATGAGTTTGATGGAGATATGAATGAGGGGAGGCATGGAATTAACCAAGTAAGTTGGAAATCCGGAAGAATTTATCGGTAAATGGTGTCTTTTGCGGGTATTCGGATCTCGGGTATGAGTTTGGATTACGAGGTTGCGATTCGTGTTCAAGAAGTGATTTCACGAATCTCGTGTACGGGGTTCGATTCTTGCTAGCGTAACATTATTATACGCATCAAGTGGCGCCGTCTATGGGAAACTTGATTCTAAGACGTAAGTTTCCTTTATAATTGTGATTACTATGGTTGGAGGACAAGATGAATCCAAGAAGGAAGGTGGGGGAAGGGGTCGCCATCCTTGGCTGTCCCTTTTCCGTCTCTGCAGTTGGAGCGATGGCAAGAAGGGAAGTGGTGTCGCCTCGCACGACAATAAGTGTCGGCCCCGGCTTAGAAAGGGCTCGACGGACCTCCCGCACCTAATCCACAAAGGGAGGAGGCGAATGTGACTTCGGGAGCGAATCGGACTCTAGGTGGACCGGGTGCAAGCCGGGAAGAGCCTCCTGCCCCACCTCTCACCGGACAAGGCGAAGGCCACTGTGCGGTGGTGGTCCCCAGTATAGGAGGTTACGTCCCTCAAGGACCCGTAGCCCCTAAGGTGCGATGGCTCTCGGGAGGCGATCGATGTCACGGTGAAGATTATGTTGGAAGCTATCCTTAGAGAAGGGATTCGATTCCCTATGCCCCAAAGGGAAACGAGAAGAAGGTTAACAAAGAATTGGTGTTGGTGTCGTCGCGAGCACGTAGATCGATGGGAGAGGCAGGCGAGGGCACGAAGCCCACGAGATGAGGATTTGGTGATTTCGGGACAGCCACCAAAAGAGCTAGAGGTAGAGGTATCATGGAGCGTCCCACCAGAAGAAGGAATGCTTTGGAGAAGCAATGGAAGGTAAGGGTGACTCTCATCACGGGAACAGAGGAGGCCATACCTCGGCTCTCCGAGAAGCGGTGTGAGCATGAGAAAACAAATGAATACTTGGGTTAGTGATTCTCGACCCATGTCCGGTTCGATTTTCCAATGAGATTTTGCGGGATGAGCTACCCGAGAATTTCAAACCCTTGAACTATGAGTACGATGGGACTTGAGATCCCTATGAACATTTGGTGCGGTTCGAGAATTCGGCCCTTACGCATCGCTATAGTAAAGGAGTCAAGTGTAGGGTCTTTCGACCCACGTTGGCTAAGGCCGCACAACAGTGGTTTAGTCAATTGGGACTTAACACCATCACTCATTCGAAGAATTCAAAGAACCTATTTCCACATCGGTTTGCTATTGGGCGAAGATGATTGTAGCTTTTTCATAGCAATTATTTTTAAGACACAACCAAGTTATTGAACCCAAAGGAACTAATGGAGCAAGGATTCCTAAAGCTAAGAGTTGTCATGGTATTATAGATTCTAGCTCGGTTTTGCAAAATTAAATAAAAATTAATCAACTAAGATGAAGCAACAAGCTAATACCAAGAGATAACAAGTATGAGAAAAATATGCTTGGGTGCAAATCACCAAAGAATCATTAATTACAAATCACACATGATCGGGGTTCCAAATAACGAGGGATAATAGGAGCTATCTAGCAAACAATCACATATCAACCGTACTTGATAAGCCTAGGTTTAATATGTCAAATAAGCACGTAAGATAGATTAGAGACGACACCCTAAGTCTCCTCACTTAATCACTAGACATAAAATCGAGCAATTAACGTATCCTATTGTAGGTTCTAATGAAAATTAACCAAGTCTCCGTGAGTTAATCCAATATTGAATTCAATCACACAACCAAACCTAACACCTAAGCATCAATTCAATAAACTAAATCTCTTTGAGCAAATCAAATCAATTAACAAAGGATCAAAACTCAATCTAGCAATTAAATCATGCAAATCACATTAGAATAATTTATCACCTCAATAAATGAAACATCCAATCACATGATTATCAAAATTAATTCATCCAAGGGTCATCACACCCAAGCACAAGAGGAATTTAGCCCAACATGTTAAAATGAAACAAACACATGATAATTAAGAAAATTAAAGAGGAAGAAGACATGCTAATGAAGAAATAAATCACTAGAATTAAGAGAAAAAGGATGGGTATCACCTTAAATGTGTTGATTACACTTGATTGAATGAAAATCTATCACTAATTTTCAAGAAATTAAAACAATAATGAAGAACACCTACTACTATATGTGAGTGTGTGTTTCTAATTTTCTAAAGTGTAGAGTGAATTGTGTGGAGTGTGTAGAGGAATTAAACCCCTTTTTCCTTTCTATTTTTCCTATATAATTTATTTGCCAATCATCTTCAATTCACGCCGCTATCTCCTTTCTAATCTTGTTATCCACGTGTCGGCATCCCATTGGCCAAGAAAAAGGGCCAAAAACTTGCTGAAAAAAAAATGTTATCACGCTTCGTGCTGCTATAATGCCGCCTCGACTCGAGCCGGGTTGCTCGACTCGAGTGAGAGGAGGCATCTCGATCTAAGGTGAAATGACGGTTGGAGTCGATGCGAGCTCAAGACGACTTAGCGAGCTATGTAAATCGAACATCAACATCTCGACTCGGGTGGAAGCTACCTCGGATCGAGGCATTAACTACATGGATTGGATCGAGAGGGAAATGCAATCGAGTCATGACGGTGGCATTTGTTGATGAGATGTGCGATGGCGGCGGCGATTAGTGACTCACAATGCGGCGGCGTCGCATCTTGATTTTGCAACGATGGTGATTCACGGTGCGGAGCTGCGTCGGTGGTTCTGGAAGGATTCGTGACAACAACGATGTCGATTTCTTTGCGGTGGATGAGTTGCGGCGATGCAGGCTTGTGGTGCGGCGCGGCGGTTGCCGTGGATCTGTTGGTGGTGGATTTGAATAGCGATTGTTGTTGGTGATGATAAGCTGCTGCAAGGGAGCGGCAGTAAATGGCATTGATTGATTGTGGAAGATGGTGGGTGAAATCATCAGATCGGTGGGTGTATTGGGTGTATGGGCTGGTGGGTGTATTCACCAGTTTGATGGGTGTATTAGCTTGATTTGTGTTTTTGCGCCGTCCCAACTTCGTTCGACCGTATCTTCTTCATACGAGCTCCGTTTGACCCGATTCTTTCTGCATTATGACCGTCTCTCAGTCCTCTTTCTATATAATTTCACCATTAATTTGAATGCAAAAAATGTCCTTAATTTGCACTCAAAATTGATCTCAACCCTACAATTTCACACTTCAAAACACCAACTTAAATAATCAAATGCAATTGGTCAATGTGAATAAACATGAAAATGATATCAAATTGAGACAATTAAGCACATAATAATCATGCAATTTTCACACTAATCGAAGACAATCGAGAACGACAATCGACATTATTCAACATGCAACTAGGGGAGAAGGAAAGCTTGCGGGCCTTCCTGAAGAGATTCAACCAAGTCGCTTTGGAGGTACCCTCGGCATCGGGCAGAGGTAAAGATCAATGCCCTGACCAATGATTTACATGATGGAGATTTGTTCTCTCCTTTGGCAAAGGAACTTGTTGATACATTCGATGAGTCATTACGAAGAGCCGAGAAATATGTGACTTTGGAAGAGGTGAGGAAGGCCAAGAGGAACGAGGTCAAACCATTAATAGGAGAACCGAAGAAGAAAGGGACAGAGACTAAAGGTACAACCCTAATAGTAGCTGCACTAGTGCGTACATGATCCTGGAATAGGTTTGAAAAGTATACTCCATTAAAAATAGAGCCCGCAGAGGTCACGGGCGTAGTAGCAGACCATCCAGAGATAAAGTTTCCATGATCGAGATCAAGGGGACCTATGAAGCCCAAGGAGGACAGATTTTGCCATTTTCATAATGAGTATGGACATGATACTAACTAATATTTTCATTTGAAGGATGAGATCGAAAGGTTGATACAGTGGACACTTGAAGGAATTCATTTATAGGGACCAGCGGGGCCCACGAAGGTTCAAAATGAAGGAGTGCGAGGAAAAGGTGGAAGACAAGCACCGGGTTCACAGGATCATCCGGAAGGGTAACCACCACACAAAAGAAGGGTAATTCAAATGATAATGGGAGGTCCCTGTGAAGGAGATTCTTTCGGGCGCGGAAGAAGGCATTGCTCGGGCCCTACATGTCGAACAGAGGTTTGAGCCCGGAGAGATAGGGCGAATGACGTCCACCCCATGCATCCGGTTTGGGCTTGAGGATGGTGGAGAGATTCGGGGACCTCATAGTGATGCATTGGTAATTACTACCGATATTGTTGGATATGATGTAGCTCGTATTTTTATAGATACGGGGAGTTCGGTGGACATTATATTTTTGGATTGTTTGAAGAGGATGAACCTAAACGTGAGGTTAGAACCGGTTGATACGGCCCTATATGGGTTCATTGGAGGAGCTATTCAAATTACTGGGACATGTGATATTACAAGTAGGTGCAGGAGCCCTTCCTCGAAGGAAGGTCATGATGGGGCGTTCTTGATCGTGGATGTGCCGTCCTCTTACATTGTGATATTTGGAAGGCCAATTTTGAATACCTTCCAAGCGATATTATCCACCTATCACATGAAGATGAAGTTCCCGTAGAAGATGAAGTAGGAGAAGTGAAAGGGGACCGGTTCGATCTCGAAGATGTTATGTGGACTCTGTTAAGATGGGTGATAAGGCGTACTTTAACCAGACTTAACAGACTAGATGACACGATCGAGAACAAAAGAAGTGTAAGGTCCTCCATGACGAGGGAGAAGGGTCCTCCAAGAATCGGCTTGAGGAGGAGTTGATGCCGGTGGAGATATTCCCAACAAAACAGAGGGTTTACCACTAGAATTGGGACTCGGATGGAGCATCGAGTCATTTGAAGAGATAATACGTTTGATAAGAGAAAATGCTGACTTATTTGTTTTTCACCATTAGATATGAAGGGAATACCTCACGAGGTGGCGATGCATTATCTTAATGCGACCCTAAAGTAAGGCCGGTAAAGCAAAAACTTCGTCACTTTGGAGCCGAGAAGGACACGATCATCGGAGGAAAGTGGAGAAGCTGTTGAATACAAGACAAGTCAAGAAGATCGAGTTCCCGAATGGCCGTCTAACGCCGTCTACGGACCCTAAGGGGTGGTAGGTGGTGGATGTGCATCGACTTCCGTGGGCTGAACAAAGCATGCCCCAAAGAGCACTACCCATTGCCGAGAATTGACCAACTAGTAGACTCCACAGTAGGGAGCTACCTATCGAGTGCATGGTGGAAAAAGTATTTCGGGAGCGAGATAGGTAGGAACATGGAGGTGTATGTGGAGGATATCTTTGGTGAAAAGCCAAAAGCCCTAGAACATATGGCGGCCTTAGGCAATTATTTAAGGTAATACGAAGAAATGAGATCATGTTGAACCACGCTAAATGCTCTTTTGGAGTTAAAACAGGTAAATTTTTGGATACATGGTGAATCAAAGAGGAATAGAGGTGAACCACGAAAAGGTACGAGCGGTGTTGGACATGCGGCCCCACAGGACCTTGAAGGAGCTCCAGACGCCGAACGGAAGGATAATGACCACGAGCTGGTTCATAGCTTGAATCGGCGAGAGAGGAGTTATCGGTTCTTACGCATCCTCGAGAAAAGATCTAAATTCACTTGGGATGAGCGGTGCTTGGAGGCTTTTGAGGAGCTCAAAACCCATTTAGCTCAACTTCCGACACTCACAAAGCCTTTACTAAGTGATGTCCTGTATTTATATCTGTTTGTGGAAGAGCACTCGTTGAGCACAATATTGATAAAGGAACAAGGTTCCGAACATAAGCTTGATGTACTATGTGAGCAAGCTTATCCAAGAGGTGGAAAGTAGGTATTCGGAGATCGAGAAAGCGGCCTTGGCGGTTATGATTATGGCCGGGAGATTGAGGCCTTATTTTTTATCATATAAGATCATTATTCGAACTAACTATCCATTGAAGCGGGTGGTAGATCGTGCGGACTGTGCTGGGAGAATGGTGAAATGGGTCATTGAGTTGGGCGAGTATGATGTGAAGTTTGAGCCCGGAAGAGCCATCAAGGCCCAAGCCTTGTCCGATTTCATCCAGGAGACTACACGGCCGGAGAAACCGCACTATGGAAGCTCTATGTTCACGGGTCAATGACATTGATGGAGTTACGGAGCGAGTATTGTGATAATTGATCCTCAAGGATTAGAGACTTAGGTAGTGTCAAGTTTCAATTCTAGACTTCTAATAACGGTGCGGAGTATGAGGCGGCGATTAGAGTCTTTGAGATGGCGGCAGATTTGGGAGCTCAAGGTATAATCATATTTTCGACTCTCGGTTAGTGTCCCGGCATGTGAATGGGGATTGTGAAGCCAAAGACCCCAAAATAATAGCATATAAAGACCGAGTTAGGGAGGTGGAGAGTAGGTTCTATTGGTTCGAGGTCCAACAAATACCCAGAGAGGAGAGCATGAAGGCAGACGGACTAGCAAAGCTTGCTAGCTCTTCACCAAGAGGAGGATCAAGCAAGATAACTTTGGTCACAGCCGAAAGAGAGGCTATAGAACACGCGATAGGACCTATTGATGACGCGGCAGATTGGAGAAGCGAAATTTGAAAGGCTTTAACTTAAGATTCTACCACAGTAGTCTAGGAGAATAAGCAATCTAAAATCCAGCTTGTATAATTGGTGATCAATTGTACAAGGGGTCCTTTACATGTCCCTATTTAAAATGTTTATCTAGCAAGGAAGGAAAGCATGTATTGAAAGAGATGCATGAGGGTTGTGCGGCGGATCATGCAGAGCCGAGTGCTTGTGGCAAGGAGGACCTTAAGAGCCGGATACTTCCGGCCGACCATGAACGAGGATGCAAAGGACTTGGTGAAGAGGTGCGAAAGGTGTCAAAAGCACATCCGTTGATACACCTTCCAACCGAGGAGATGGGGGCCATGTATGCCCGTACCCTTTGCCAAATGGGGAATGGATCTAGTGGGGTCCTTTCCCTAGCTCGTGGCCAACGAAAGTTCCTAATTGTGGCGGTGGATTATTTTAGCAAATGGATCAAGCGACCCCTTTGGCTAGGATTGATGAGCAGAATGTGATAAAATTTTTGTGGAAGTTTATATGTTGCAAGTTTGGATTTCTAAGGATCACGGTGTCGGACAACGGGATCCGATTCAATGGTGAAAAGGTCCAAGAATGGTGTAGGGCCACTGAAGATCCGCGAGAGTTCACTCGGTTGCACACCCCCAAGCTAATGGCCAAATTGAAGTCACTAATCGAATTGTGGTCAATGGGATCAAGACGCGATTGGAAGGTGTAGGGGAATATGGGGCGATGAGTTGGACTCAATCTTATGGGCCTATAGAACTACCTCCATAACCGCAACAGTGAATCTCCTTTTCGATTAATTTATGGAGCCGACACCGTGCTACCTACGAAATAGGGATGAGCTCCCATCGGATTGAGCATTTTGATGAGGAGATAAACCGGAACTGATGAAGGAGAACCTTGACCTACTTGAAGAAGAAAGAGAGGCTACGGGGTAAGAGTGAGAGATACAAAGCCGAGGATCAATGCAACATACAACAAAGCGAGTGATTCCTAGGACGTTCGAAAAAGGAGATCTGGTGCTTTGAGAAGAGTCGATGCTTTGAAGTCGGTCAAGAAATTTGAGTCCAAGCTGGGAGGGACCCTATAGGGTCACACAAGTATTACCGGGGAGCATATGTTCGGAAGATATAGATGGAGCCCCTGTGGCACGGCCTTGGAATGTCGCCAATTTGAAGAGGTTCTTTGTTTAGGAAGTAATTTTTATTATTGCTTTGTAGTTGATTTTGTTGCATTTGACTATTCGAACTATTGTACTTTCGCCCTACTAGTATTCTTTTTTTTTTCCCCTCTTATGGGTTTCCCACGTAGTTTTACCATAAGAGGTTTTTAAGGAGGTGGCTTAGGCTCTCTGGGGCCTATGTTGACACCGTCAATAGGGTATTTCGATTAATAAAAATTCCTTTTCCAGTTTACATCGAATGTTTACTTCATGAAAAAAAGTGGATTCTACATGAATTTATTTAAATTTTAGCGAAAATATGTGATTCTCTATACATAATGAGTAATATAATGAACAAAATTACAAAACAATACTTCGATTAATCGATTCCCGATTTTGATTAAGTGAATCGAATATTCACTTAATATTTTTAAGGTTCAAGAATGACCTTAAAAAGATTCTAAGGCTTAGATAGAACACCGATTTTGATTAAGTGAATGCAATATTCACTTAAGATTTTTAAGATTCAAGAATGACCTTAAAGATTTTAAGGCTCGAGATAGAGCCCCAATTTTGATTAAGTGAATCAATATTTACTTAAGATTTTTAAAGGTTCAAGAATGACCTTAAAAAGATTCCAAGGCTCGAATAGAGCCTCGATTTTGATTAAGTGAATCAATATTCACTAAAGATCTTTTAAGGTTCAAGAATGACCATAAAAAGATTCTAAGGCTTAGATAGAGCTCTAATTGATTAAGTGAAGTGAATATTCACTTAAGATTAATTAAGTTTCAAGAATAACCTTAAAAGATTTTAAGGCTCGAGATAGAGCCCCAATTGTGATTAAGTGAATCGAACATTCACTTAAGATTTTTAAGGTTCAAGAATGGCCTTAAAGGTTTTAAGGCTCGAGATAGAGCTCGACTTGGATTAAGTGAATCAATATTCACTTAAGATTTTGAAGTTCAAGAATGATCTTAAAAAGGTTTTAGGGCTCGAGATAGAGCCTCGACTTGGATTAAGTGAATCAATATTCACTTAGGATTTTTAAGGTTCAAGATTGACCTTAAAAAGATTTTAAGGCTTAGATAGAGCCTCAATTTTTGATTAAGTGAATCAATAATTTATTTAGAATTTTTTAAGGTTCATGAGAGAGCCTTAAAATTTTTACTAAATATTAAGTGAATAATCATTCACTTAGGATTTTTAAGGTTTATGAGAGAGCCTTAAAATTTTTACGAAATATTAAGTGAATAATAATTCACTTAGGATTTTTAAGGTTGTTGTATGACGATTTATTCGCCCCAGGCCCAATGGCAACTGGATCGGCCCATTTAAGCTCGGCGCGGCCTGAGAAGGGTTCGGCCGCCGGGGACGTGGCGAGCCGACCCAGCTACGTCCGGGGAGCTCGGCACATCCAGTGCGAGCTCGGCACCCCTAGAAACCAGTCGGCCCAGGGCAAGGCGAGCAAGCTCGGCCTAGCGAACGGACCCTCCGGCCACGCCCGCCGAGGATCCCGCCTCGCCTCGGCCGAGGCGGGCTCGCCCGTCCAGCGAGCAAGAGAATTCATTGAACGATGAAGTCACGAGTTCGGCGCCAAATTGCGGGCTCGGCGAGGTCGCCACCAACCAAGCTCGGCGAGGACGAGAGGCTTGCCGACCAAGCCACACCCAAAGTGGTATCGAGTACAAGGCATCGGCCTCCATTTAATGTCAACTTATCCCGAGAAAGGAAAGAATGTCCCCTAGCCATCAAGATCCCTGCCAGGGGACACACAGCAGACGCGAATGGCCAGCCGCTTTGCCCAGTGCAGGCGAGTACATTCCAATTAATAGGGGATAATACAACATTTAAGTTAATTTGTACTCTGTTGTACCTTTGGTCTGCCTAAAAAGGCAACCAAAACCATGTATAAATAAGACCTATAAGGCATAATAAACGGATCTGAAGCATCCATCCTTAGCACAGGACTAACACTCCCAAAGAATCCTTGTGTTCTTACTTGCTTTTACGCATTTATTATCACATTCATTGCTCATCATTTCTATTGATTGTTCTTGGGTGTTTATCATTATAAATACTCCAATCAATATTGTTTTTAACCGATTCCAAGCCACATTAAACACACATTAAATATTTCGATTAACAACAAAGGTTAATAAAGGGCCTAGAGAGGACGTATTTTATTCGATTTAGTAAGAAAACAATTTTATGAAAGCGAATGTGGTTAAAGTAGGGCCATATCGTAAAAGTCTACTAAGTTTCTATGAATTAATTGCACACGGAGGCATATTATAAAGATAATATATATACCGTGGGGACACAAACAAATTTCACAGGGGCTTGCGACATTAACAAAAAGGCTTATCGGGACACAAACAAAAAGAGAGGCCTATTAGTTTCACACGGGAACAACCCGGATTAAAATATTGCTTGAAATATGCAGAAAGTAAATTGTTCGAATTAAGCGAGAAAGTAAAAAGAGTTCTAGGCGGGGAGTTAACGGTTTCCTTTCCAGACCGGTGGTCGGAGTCGCCACCCTCACTTACATCATCCTTACCTTCAACAGCCACTGGGGTCGACAGGACCTTCATTCGGGAGAATGGGGGTAAGAAGGAGTGTCCATGGGAAGCAAGCCGATGGGTGTGATCTTGGTATTCTAGAGCTCACGGACGGCGACGTTGATGCCGGGAAGCCACCGGGGTTCATCGGGATTACCATCCCCATCGCCCGGAAAGTTCGGAGGGGTCTTCATAGTCTGGAGGGGAGCCTCTCGGTCATACTCCCATTTGAACTCGGGGGCTTGGTGTTGGCTAACAACCGCATCAAAACCGTGATCCACAAAAAGGGAATATACTCACCCATATCACCTAGGTAGTCGGGATCGCTCCCGTAAGCCTTCACCAAGAGGTGTGAAAAGAACCCGTAAATCTCTCGGCCTATGGGAGAAGTGAAGAGAGCGCCTAGGCAAGACTTAATCCCGTCTGCTTTAAGCTTCGATTCCGCCTCCTTCATCCGAGCTCGAACTAGTTGCACCTCCCGAGCGGCGGCGGTGGCTTACGAGCATAGCTTCTTGCACTCCGCGATGAGTTGATCTTGGGCCGAGGTAAGCTCATGGGTCTTAAGCTTCTCCAAGTCTCGGGAGGGATTCGAGATCTTCCTTAGCCGCGGTTAGAGAATCGTATGAGGAAGTAGCCAAGTCGGAGAAGAGTATACCAAACTAGCAGTAGGATAAAGGTAAGCATCGATTAGACTTATCAAAGGAAATAAGTCTACAAGGAAATAGAAAGATATGCCTCAGCAAAGGCTTGAAGCTCGGGCCAACTTATCTTTGGCAAAAGGAAGAGAGGGGATCTGTCTCATCGGGATCTTCACCTCCAAGTCCACATGGGGACATGGGCGAGGCATTCTTCTTCCTTTTCTGTTGCTTTCTCCCAGCCTCGGGACGTGGGGAGCGGGATGCCTTGGGAGCCGGTGGCCTTACCCGAAGCCGAGCGCGTTCTCTTGGAGACTAAACAGAGGCAGGAATAGAAGTAATAAGTGTTGGCGAAGCATGTCCAGTGGTCACTTCTCGGCAGGGCCGAGAGGTCGAGGATCCTGCAGTCTCCGAACACATTTGGACATCCAGCTCATCTCTACAAAGATGACGAAAGACGAAGTATGTAAGTATTTGAAAAAGCATACTTGAAAGGGAAACACCCATGCAATTAAAGATTGTATGAGAAATCGGAGGGAGATTACCGTCTTCGCACTCCAAGAGGGGTCGAGGATCGGCCGAACCCAAAATGGGATACTAAGTGGGGTTTGTCGCACAAAGAGGTAGAGTTGAAAAGGCCATTTCTTTTGGCATAAGTGTTGATATACTTGATAACACAAATGATTAAGATTAGAGCTAAACAGGGGTGAGGAGCCTTCCTAAGAGGGTTCTTAAAGACCCATTCCTCACTTGGGAAGCCCCAAGAGTCGGGAAGGACAACAAAAAAGTATTCTTGGGTCCAATTAGATGTGCTATTGTGAGGACGATTTAGAAAAGAGCAAAGCCCCCTGTTCGAGCGGTTGCATAAGAGTGGAAAATTTTGCAGCTTAAAATGGGTAAAGAAAAGTTCACCGGAGGGCTCACCACCTGCCCCTTTTATAAGCATATAAAAGGACATCATCATGCGGAGCTCATTGGGAGTGAATTGGTTCAAAGGAACGCCAAAGTGTTCAAAGAATTTGGCAAAGATAAAGAGAGAGAGGGAATCGAAGACCTGCACGCACTTGTTCCCCTGCAAGGCCAAAGTTCGACCTTTGGTACGATCAGTCTCTCATTCGGGGTAGGGGATGCGTGTGGCGTAACTAGGAGAGATCCACCCAAAGCGGTGAAACTCCTCCGCAGTTTCGAGGGACATTATCGAGGAGGTGCAAACCCGATCTAAGTTGGGTTGATTTTCGGGAGGAGAAAGAGGATTTGAGGATGGATTCACGAGGAACTAACCCTAATGCCAAGAGAAAAGGGGAGGAATGCAATTACCTATAAGCTAACGTATAGAGCGGCGGAAGCAAAGAGAGAGTACCCGAACAGAGGGGGTGCTACTGAGGGAAGATGTGCAGGAACGTGGGAGCTCACGAATAAGTTCTCTCGAGAATGGCGAGAAGGAATGAAGAAGATAAGGGATTTTAATAAATATAAATAAGGAAAAGTGGAGTAGATTCTCCCTATAGAGACGGGATTTGAACGGTGCGGATCGGTCATTGGACACTTATGAGCGGTAGCGATGGAAACCGCGTGGACGCGTGACGTTTGATGTGACAGTCCGCACCTGCACCGGAAGTCGAAGAGTCCGAGTAATAGATTCCAAACAGTATTAAATAGTCGATTCCTAAGAAACCATACTACTCTCTCGGGTCCTACACATCCCAAGAGAGTAGGGGGAGCATGATGCGGCATAATATGTTATGGGCCAAAACAGCCCCATATAAGATTAAAGGGCCAAACAGCTTAGCGAGAGCCCAATAAGGAGCCCAAAGGGAGAGGCGACATGGTCGAGCCCAAAACCCCGATATGGGCTTAGTTTTGTGAAATATAAAATAGGCGGTTAGGATCATCTCCTAAAAAGGTGCCACGGTTGGCAATAAATCTGCGAAATAAGGATTAACGGATAAGTAATTTAAGACTTGTTAAACAGAGTTGATAGAGAGTCCCGAGAAGGATCTAGAGGCAGTTATTCCGAGAAAGGAAGAGTGGGACGTGGGAAAAGGACGAAACGCGGGAGGAGCATGATGAAGAGAGGGAGAGCTTCATCGGAGTGACAATAACCGTCATTTTTCCAAGTATTATTTATGTATGATCGGTATAGAAAGAAAGGTACGAATTCACTTATCTACTTATCACACTTTGAGCACGTTATTCTATCTCTATTATCACTTAGTCATCTAGTTCGTATTAGCTCCGAGAGGTCCCTTACCTGGGTATTAAGGGTCCTCCTTTCATATTATTTCCGATCACCGACTTGAGCGTCGAGCCCCTACGCCGGGGACCTCTCCGGCGTGTTTTACAGGTATTCGTGAGCTGGAGTACGAGTTCGGATACGAGGTCAGCTCGTGTTCAAGGAGTAATTTCACGAATCTCGTGCACGGGTTCGATTCTTGCTAGCGTAACATTATTGTACGCATCCGACATGTAATTTTTTTATAATTTATAATTTTTTTAATAAAAGGACTAATTAGACTACACATTTATTTTTTAAAAAATTGTGTCATTTTCCGAAAGAATAACTTGAGTCTTAATTATATAAATATGAGCACTGCATAAAATTTCATTTTCGTGTGATAAAATAGTTCAATTACACCCATGATTTAGATTTTAGATGCAAGTGATTCATGGTACTTTGCAAATATCATAGAGTATGAGGGCCTTAAACAATTTTACAAGTTCAGCCACCACTCCAAAAGTACAATAACGAAAAATTTAGGGGTTTAAAATGAATTATTCAACAATTCTCCTTCTCTGGTAAACCCCATTCGAAAACCCCAGTAGCCGCAACAAAAACCCTGAAGAAAATACGAACAGCTAAAAACTAGAGATTAATCTTCGTTTGAGAAAATGCAGAAAGTGAAATTTCTGTATCCATTGAGCCGTTGTTTACACAGAAATGGCAGTGCGTATCGCCATGGAAGAACCTTTTCTGCACTCCTAGTTATGCCCAACACGATTATCTCCAAGAAGAAGAGGCTAGTTTCTGAATCTTGAGTTGTATTTATATCATGTGTTTATCTTGTATGTTTGATTTCTATGAAATGGTGGAGATGTTGCGAGGCGAATTGTATACTCTCACTGGAAATTTTCTGACACGGAAAAGATGAAGAAATTCGTCTCAATCGTGTGTCTATCTGTTTGTGAACGTTTGAAAGGAATTCGTGATAGATTTTACGATTTAGCTTCTCGTTTATCGGAAGAGTAAATCTAGAAGTTTTGATATGTTTTTTTACAATTGCAGGTTTTAGTGGAAGGCAGGGCAAATTCTAGGGCCGCCATTTTAAATAGACCATCTGCCCTGAATGCTCTCACGTCGTCTATGGTAATATTTATTTGTTGCTCTGATTGATTTTGTTGCTCAGTTTTGTGTTTTTCTACTCAGTATTATTGAGTTGCTGGTCTTATTAATTCTGTTCCACGTCCAAATATAAGGAATTGCTGTTTCATGATATTAGGGAATCTCATTTTGATGATTATATGTGATTCTTGTAGTCAATTCAATAGAATCATTCTTCAAGCTTTTTTTTCGTTATAGGCTCTTGAGCTTCTTTACTACAATGCATTTATGCTGGTTGTTTTGTACTGACTGCAGAACTTCTTAAATGTAATGCTAGGCATCTAGGTTAAATAGACTATATGAGTCTTGGGAGGAGAACTCAAATATTGGATTTGTCATGATGAAGGTAACTGATTATTTCATTGCTCCACCTAAATCACGGGATAACTCTTTTCTCTCGTCTGAAGTTTCTCTTTTCTCTTGAAGGGGGTAATTGTAGAGCATTCTGCTCTGGTACAGATGTAGTTGCTTTGTATAATCTGCTAAATGAAGGTTGGTACCCATGCAAATAGTTGTTTCCTTCTTTCTATTAGAGCATCTTTACCTTTCTTTCGAGGCCTTGTAAAACAATGGTAAATTTAATTTGGTGATATCCTTTGGTTCTTTCAACTGGTAAAAGTAGTTTGCTAGCCTTTTGTACTGAGACACTAGTTTTAAGGGCCCATTTTAGATAGTGAAATTTGTCCCTTGTGTATTTCTTGCAACTTCAGTCTGCACATTGCTCTGCAGGGAAGACTGAGGAATGCAAAGCGTTGTTTCAGAATGTATATAAGTTTGTCTACATTTTGGGAACATATTTCAAGCCTCATGTGAGTTGGTTATCTCTATTCTTTTTTAGTTCTTTTTCTGGAATTTGTTTTTTAATTCCCTTTTACTAGTGTTAAAGCAATATTTTGACTTTTTAAGGTTAATTCTGTGCTTCGGTGTTCAATTTTCTCGATATGAGATTTATTTATTTCGTTAATGAGGTCAGCACAACATTTGTAAGTCTAAGGAAACAATTAACTCTTAACCTATACTGGGGTTAAACTAAATGGTGCTTATGTTTCCCAAGCTAAGAATGTTGACTCAACCTGTTTAACTGTTATCTAATTGATGTGCCTATCTCGTTTAAGTAGAGGATGTAAAATTTATCAACTGTACTACTATGTTGCACACAAAATTGTAAGTCTATGGTCTTCTAGTGCAAAAATAGTCTTAGTTGCAAGCTTGACAATGCAAACTGTTGGAGACTTTAGAATGCAGACAAAGTATTGTAGCACTCGTGATGAATTGTAGAAATGTGAATATCAAATGTACTGCCTCTTAAAGTGATGTTATATAGTAGAATTTTTGTGGATTAATATCACATCGATATCCTATTTGAGAAGTTTGGTAATGGCCGATTTCGTCTCATTTGGAACTTCATGACAGCCATTTTAGTGAGTGTCGATTGTTGGAAAAATATGTTTCATACAATCAGAAAATGCTGATGAATGGTGCTAGGTACCATACTAAATATTATTCGTATAAGTGCTTACATTTGCTTTACAATTAATAGACCAAGGTGTAAAAAAATTCATCCCTTGTTGCAAGGATATGGCTCCACAAGATGGAAGCAGTAATTTCTTTTTGCCAAAAAGTCTTAATTGTTCTACTTTACATCCACATTAATAGTGTTATTATTTATTTTGAGTTTTGTACTTGAAATTTGTGCTAAATTGTCACTCTATCTCAATCATTTGTCAATAATTTGATGTTGTTTCAGGTGGCTATAATGGATGGTGTTGTAATGGGAGGCGGGCAGGTATTTCACTTCCAGGGATGTTTCGCGTTGTAACTGATAAAACCGTATGAAACTGCTCCCTTTATATATCACTTGACCAAATTGCTTTGTGATTATAATAGTTGAGAGCTTCTCCTTGAATCAGGGCAAGACAAGATAAAAGTATTAGGATGCATTTAAGTTTTCTTTTTTTTTTTTTTTTTTTTTTTTCTGTTTTTTTGATTGGATTGACTATTTATTCCAACCCAGTCCAACAGAGTACTATTCAGTCTATTTGTGACGGTGGCCCGCATCCAATTTCAAAATTTGGGACAAATCAGACAATATATATCCCACCTCTTATCGACACAGCCCCTTTATTTTCTTTTTCATTTATCTTTTGTATCTTTGAACAGGATAATTCGCTCATTGAGATTTTATTTAATCTTTTCATCTTATATTGATATAAGATTAATTTGGACTCCATTGACACATAAATTGATGTTCACCCTCCATTCAGTAGTATGCAACTGTTGCCTGCATCAGCTTCAAACCGATGACTTGATTATTTGTTGGTTTTATTCACCTGTCAAAGTTTCACATTGTGTTATATGACTTATATTTGATCGCTTAGAAAGATTTTAGTTTACGCCTACTTATGTAATTATGGTAATGCTTACACATCGATGGTGCAAGCCCCTGGCTGAAGTAATATATTGTTTAGGCTCTTGGGAGCAACAAAAACTATCATATTTCTTATGCGCTTAGACATAGATATTCTGATTAATTGCAGGTTTTATCATATCCAGAGGTTCAAATAGGTTATCATCCAGATGGAGGGGCTTCATATTATCTTTCTCGTCTCCCTGGTTATTTAGGTACCCTATGAAATATTTTGAGGTTTGAGTAGCCTTTTACATCTTGAAGATATAAATATTGACATAGTCCCTACACACACACACACACACACACATCTCATTACGATGCATTTGAATTTTTGCAAATTTATGATTAAAGATGATTTCTCTATACAGGAGAATATTTAGCACTCACGGGAGAAAAGTTAAGTGGTGCTGACATGATGGCATGTGGTCTTGCTACACACTATTCGATAAAGGAAGTTAGTCATCCATATCCAGCCTGCGCCTCGTTTCTTTGTTTATTTCACTTTTCATGTGTTTTCACTGATTCAATTTCCATAACAGAAGCTTGCTTGGATTGAAGAACGCCTTGGTGGTTTAATAACCGATGATCGCTCAGTCATCGAAACTTCCCTTGATCAGTATGGCAGTTTAGTCTACCCAGACGAGAGGAGTGTGCTTCATGAGTAATATTTTAGTTCGTGCTGCATTATCTGAATTTCTATTCTTCACGTCTTCCACTCCCTTCCCTCTTATGTTCCCTTTAATTTTTAAGTATGGATCCTGTCTTTTGTCTCAACTTTACTTTTCATGATTCAGGATTGAAACAATCGACTCACTTTTCTGCCACAATACGATGGAGGAAATCGTTGAAGCTATAGTAAGTTATCCATTCATATGCAATGACGGTTTTATGAATTTTGTTTGGGTAAATTACAGAAACTCCATCGTGAAATGTTTATACTACCAAAAGGAAGTTGGCAGTTTGAATAATTATGAAATACCCCCAAAAAATTTCAAAACATTTGTTTGACTGACTAATAATGCAAAGTCACGAAATAATTTATTGATGCAAATACGAGAAAATCATAACAAGTGAAATGAATGTATCTTTTCTTGACCAATCAAACACAGATTTTGTTTTTAGGGGGTGTTTGGTAATTAATCAAAACCACATGGTTCTTTTAAAATTTTTGACAAACCTCGAAGGGAGTTTTCGTAATTTGCCCAATTTGTTTTGGTCTTATATTATAAGCATCAAACTGATGGAAACTTGAGAGGACCGCCTATACAGACGTGGCTTTCAGATGCTATAATGTGGATAAGCTATCTCATTTCGCATATGATGAGCCTTATTTTTCTAATGTAATAAAATCTGAAAAAAAAAAAAATTATACATATGGTGTTTGCCTCTGTAGGAAACTAAAGCAGCTGAGTCTGGTAATAAACGGTATGCTGATTTGCTTGAGAAGATTAATAAGGCTTCTCCATTGAGCTTAAAGGTCACTTTGCAATCAGTAAGTGTAATAATAGTTGCATCTGCTATTGATTCTATTTCGTTTGCTTCCACGCTCTAACCTTTTATATCCACCCCATATTTGAAGATTCGAGAAGGTAGATTTCAGACGCTCGATCAGTGCCTTACGAGAGAGTACCGCACGTCTCTAAGATTTATATCTGAACAGGGGTCAGACAATTTCTGTGAGGTGTATCCTTGTAATTGATGCTTAATCTAGAGCAACCCCTGCCTCCCCAAATATTTGACATTTTTATATTTCGTGCATTCATTGCGTTTTTAGGGCGTACGTGCAAGACTAATCGAGAAGGACTTCACTGCAAAGGTATGTGTTAAATCTGGCCCAACATTTCGGACTTTTACAAATATATGACATCCATTAGAAAAATAAAGATTATAATGTATAGGAAAACTACAATTATATCACAACCTTTATAATAATAACAATTATATTCTAATATATTTAAAAACAAAACTACAATTATGTCACTACCTTTCTTAATTTTACACAGTTTTTAGGTTGAAATTATATTTGATTTTTTTCTTTTTGCCGTTTGTTTGGTAAAGGTTGAGATATAATTGCAATTTTTTTATTTTTATACGCAATTATACAATTGTTACTTTTGTAAAATATGTGTGATAATTGTAAAAACTCTTAAACGATTGGCATGTGTTTTGTACTATATTTTCCCATGCAAATCTCTTGGTGAAAAAGGAAAAACGAAACTAGAACAGGTAAGGATTATTGGTTTCTGAATTTCAGTGGAATCTATCCAAGTTGGAGGAAGTAAGTGATGACATGGTTACCTCGTTTTCTCGCCTCTCGGCGAGATCGAGCCGGAGCTGAACTTGCCCGTGTCGGTACGAGAGCCCGACGTTTGAGAGAAGGGATCAGAGGGTTTTGATGCTTCTACAAATTGGTACTAATGTTTATTTGATTTACTTGTCTTTAGTTTAACCTTAATTTTATCGAATTCGAATTTATACGAATCATCGGGATGACCATGGATGCATCTCCGAATAGGGATTGAGATTTCTTCATGAATAACAAAGAGAAGAAAATGTTGTTTTTGGTGGGCGTTTCTCCAATTTCAGTGAATTTATTGTAAAATTTGTCATACTAAATTTGAAAATTTTGTTTTTGTTTGTGTTTATATTCTTTTGGGGGACTTGTGAAATTGAATATATTTGATATATGATTTCTACCTTTGCGTGAAGATTTGATTACTTTTATACTTTTCTCTTTTTTTTTCCATCAGTCCTAAAAATAATTTTCACATTTTTAAAATAAAAATTCCTTCATAAATTTCACCCTCACAATATTTTAAATTTTACATAAAATCTTAGTAAGTTTTGATCCACATTTGTATATGATACCACTTTTTTTTTTTTATTAACATACTCCATCCGTCCCATAAAAACTCACACTTTTCTTTTTCGTCCGTCCTATTATAAGTTTCACACCCTTAAAATAGAAATTTTTTTATAAACTTTGTCCCATAATTTTCACTAATTTATACAATGCCATTATTTTTTACTCTCACACACATAATTCAATAACGTTTTTTATTTCATACATAAAAGTTTACAAAATTATCTCTCAAAACCTCAATCATAACTCTTTTTCTTAAAGTGTGTGCCCTTCTACATATGAAAGCTTTTTCGGGACGGAAGAAGTATAATTCAACTCATTTTTTACTGTGTACATAAAAATTTATAAAATTACGCTGAAAAGTTTACTCATTACTCATTTTTCAAAATATGTGTGCACACTTAGAAGCCGAGTTTCATTGTTTTCTTGTTGGAGGTCACAAGAGATTTAATGTAATTACCTAATTGTTTCAAATGTAAAATTTGAGTTTCTTGTTTTCTTCCTTTATAATTCTGCAAATTCAATACAAATATCAAAATGATAAATACAAAGCATGCTACTAATTAATATGATCAAATCTAGTGCGACTGTCATGCGAAAAAAAAAAAAAAAAAAAAAGCTTGAAAAATATTTAGCTAGAGAAATTAGGAAAAATTACAAATAGGTTTTAAATAAAATTCAAATTTACAAATATTTCGCTAGAGAAAAACTAACCCTAATTTCTATGCATTATTTTTACCATCACTCACATGCACATACACTATTATAAATAAATGTGACAGTGATAGTGCATGTACGTGACAATGATAGTATATATGCATTGATAATGATAATAAAAATAGATATTTATCATATGTACTCAATTCACACACACAAGTTAGTTAATTCGTTATAACTAACTGACTTAGCCAAACCCTAACTAATGAGTATTAACACTAACTTGAATATTAACATGATTTACTAACCCTAACTTCAATGTATTAATAATTGCGAGTACTACTACTCTAATTATATATACCGTAAAATCTCTCATAATAGAAATAACATTTATATAGTAATACAAAATCACGGTCTCCGGACTAATTATATCTAAAATTTTATATAGACAAAACTACGGAAGTTTATGTGATAAAACCACATTCTTCTATTTTAAAATTCCTCTAATCTCATTCGTTTCATTTTAAAAAAATTAATCTCAAACATTTATTTGAATCTCAATAGTTCAATTCATTAGAAATTATTTCTCAACATTTGTGAATGATTGTAATTTTTTAAATAAATGTAATTTTCATCAATTACCCAGTGTACATTAATTTTTATAATTACATTATTATCTACTTTAAGAGAAAGATTTTTACTTTATATATGTAATAATTTTTTATTAGTTAAAATCATTTTTTAATAAAGTGTGAATTAACAAAGTAATATATATATATATATATATATATATATATATATATATATATATATATATATAGTTAAAATTATGTTCTATTACTACTAGGTACAATATTAGAAACCCCATTACTATTAGGTACAATTTTTTTCAAATTACTAGGAGATACAACATTTTGGCTACTTTTTCCAATTTTACCCTTCCTTCTTAATTGTGCAGAACCTGTCTACTTTTCAATTGTGCGTAAACTTCTCAATTGTGATGTCACACATTTTTGCTTACACATTTCTACACATTACATTATCCATATTTTTTGTTTCATTATTAATTATTGTGCCCAAAATATTTTGTCCCCCTTTTTTCATTTCTTCCCGAATAAGTTTTTGTTTCTCGTATCATTTTGTCACCATTTTTTTTTCGCTACATTTTGATTCAAAATTCAAAATAACACAAAAATCATTACACAACAACCAAAAAAATAGTTCCTAATTATTCCCACAAAAGAAATTCTCGCACATGTGCTCTTCATTGCATATTATTGCACATGTGCGTAAGAAAAATCTGCACATTATCGCACTAGTGTATGCAAAAGAACTTCCAAGAATAGTCAACAAATCAAATATCAAGAATAAAAATAATTCCCTGAAATTAAACAAATACAACATGAACAAACAAAAACCGTAACCAACAATCCCTTCATCAACTCGGAGAGAGACGAGCGATGGCTTCTTCCGTGCACTAGCAAAGGGGAATCGCCGCCGCCTTAATCCCGTAACCAACAATCGCCAAATGCCGCCTCAAGAGAAGACTTACCCCTTAGATATAGGGTTTTCGTATCAAAGGGGAATCGTCACAGAGAGGTGTCGGTGGTCGCGGTGCGGTCGTGCGATGGTCGCGGTGGGTTCGGTGGCCCATCGCCCGGTTCGGTGAGTCGCCGTCACCCGGTTTGGTGACCCGCCGCCTTCGGTGGTCGATCTCGTGGCCGCAGATCTCGTGACCCGCCGTCGCTCGGGTCTCGCCATCGCCGTGGTCTCGGGGTTCAAGTGGCCGATCTATGTGTGAGATGGGTGAGGCGTGATTGAGGTTTTGAGAGAGAGAGAGAGGGGGAGGTTTTAGAGAGAGGGTGAAATTATTCAAATGAAAGATATTTTGAGTGGGTTGGGGTATATTTGGAATTTTCATACACCCTTTTGTATCTAATAGATATTTTTAAAAAAGTAGTATCTAATAGTAATAATTTGTAGAAAGTTGTATCTAAGAGTTATAAATCCTTAAAATTATTTAAATAAAGTGTGAATTATAAATTAATTTTTTTATTTTGCATAATTCATAACTTAATTCCTTTTAGAAGTATAATTAACTTGTAGTTTTGTATAAAAATACAAAATTAATTTACTTAGATTATTTAAATTAATAATTTTTTTATTGATTTTCATGTAAATATCACACTCTATAAATTAATTTATATTTATATATTTTAAAAGAATAAAATTTATGTAATCAATAAAAAATTTAAAATACATGTAAATTAATTTTTTTAATTTGTATATTCAATTTATAAAATACATGAAAAAAATAAAGTATCTATAATATAATTTGTTTAATTAGCTTGCAAATTACGCGGATTTACGCATGCATTAGAGTTATATGATGTTATATGTTGCAAATTTGCAAGAATTCAGAGTAAAAAGAAAAGAGGATTAAAAATAGATTTATTACTTGTAGATACAATATATGTGAAAAAATTGCTAATAGGTACAACACACAAAAATAATAAAACCCACTACAAAGAGGTAATGCCAAAATACCGTTATACCCTCGTGATCAAGTATCTATATTTGTGTGGTCATTCAGCCTTGTACCGAATCCCTAGGAGGAGAGAATAAAGTTCCTTTATTAATAAAAAAAGAAAAACAAAATTCGGAAAATGAAGCTTCCTAGTCCGCTTCCTTGATAAGATCGAGGTTGTGCTTCATTGACAAGATCCAGCTCCTTTTCGATTTTGTTTTCATTTTTATTACCATTTTTGCGTATATATCCTGCTATCTCGCAACCAAAATCCAGATCGACGGCTTCCAACCTCCGTTGTCGGAAAAATGTCAAATCACGTTGTACTATTTGTCAAATCCGTCTAACCCCTATTCATCGTTAAGTTTTTCTACTCTATTTTTAAATTTTAAATTTTGAATACCCATGTTTTAATACATTCGTATTTGTATCATTTTCGTGAACTTTCATTGTTCACGTTAGTTTTTTTCAAAAATTCTACTCATTCTCACCATTTTATGGTCACGACGTTATTTTTACGCTTAAATTTAATGGGGATTGTAAGCTTATATCTGCAAATGAATCAACCTCCTTTGAAGACTTCTTGTCCCATTAAGGGTAAGTGGGTTGAGTTGGGTAGTGTTCTTATATCCCTTAGGTGTTCTTTTGGTAGTACTACTAATTGTTGTCTAGATTCGACTACCGATTTTAAGAATTTATTAACCATGTGTCATATTACTTGCCAAAAGGTTGTTAATGTTGACGTTACGCACACAATTTCTACACCTTCTACAAACATTTCCAATCTTTACATGTGCGTAACGAACATGAAAATTTAACCAAAAATCACATGAAACATTTTCTCAAGACCCCTTAAGTCCAAGAAAAATCTAACACCAAAAAATCCCCCAATATAGGTTTTAAACGTGTTAAAAATCTGCCCATGTTGACACTCGAATTCTAGTATACGATGTGTGTCCAAATGTTGATAGGATTACTCTTTTATCCGATAATTGGGGTGATATAATGAATAATTGCAAAGGTCGTGTTTTTAGAGGTGGTGCTGAAGAATTTAGGCAAGAGTTGATTAAGTACTCCATAAGAATTGGTTTTAAGTTTAAGTATAGGAGAAATGACAATAGGTACATTCATGTAGTTTGTCATCATCTTGATAGTCATGGTTGTGATTAGTTCATCAAGGCATCCCGCCAAACCGTGACTGATTGTTTTGTTGTGTCTAATTGTTCTCTTGTCCATAAATGTGTTGGTAAGCTTGTCGGAGATGATACATCACGCTTTGGACCAAAGATTATGGGTAGTCTAGTTTCGTGCAATGTTAGGTCCAATCCTCATTTAGGAGGCAAGGATATTCTCGGTGTTTTTAAAGACTCTACGGTATAAAAGTACCGTCTTGGAAAGCATATCGTACCGTTGAAAAATTAAATGATCAAATCTTTGGTTCTTATGATGATTCGTACGCCCAATTACGATGGTATTGTGCATTTGTTGAACGCACAAACCCACGTAAGTTGTTTTTAATTATTAACGTGCTACATATGCGTAACCTGTGTTAATATCATTTAATTTTTTCAAATTTGTTTTCATTAATATACTTTTTTCATAGGTAGTGTTGTGGAATGGGATGTTCATCCCCAAACTAATCATTTTAGAAGAGTCTTTATCTATAAATATATAATACACCAATTAATTTTTCTTAATGTCAGTAAAGCCCTAAACTTACCTACAGGTGGGCCACGAGGCTCGAGGCTCAGTATGCGAGATGGGCCGCGAGGCCCAAACCTAGCTACGAGATAGGCCACGAGGCCCAAACCCAACTACGAGATAGGCCACGAGGCCCAAACCTAACTACAGGCCACGAGGCCCAAACCCAACTACAGGTGGGTGGTGAGGCCCAGGCGAGATTTGACGACCGCACGCGGTATTGACTGTGCCCATGTCGGTTACTTATCCGATAAGACCGAGAAATATTAGAGATAACGAGCAGTTGAGATAATTAAGGCCAAGTCAAGGAGTATCTCCCATATTTTTCATTGGTAGGTCCAACCTCCGTCCGTGGAGGGAAAACGTAGGCACAATGCAGATTTCTTGAGATAAAGATATCGGCGCACGACACCATGAAGGAACGTGCGGGATCATACCATGAAACCGTAATGGTAGTTATTACTTCACAAGTACGTATAAATAATACTCTCAAAGGGAGGTAACGGTATCGATTAACTATCACTCTTACTTAGCCTACTTCCTACGTACTTTCTTGAGTGTTTTCCTGATCCGACTTGAGCGTCGGAGTGCCTACGCCGGAGAACCCTCCGGCGTATTTTTGCAGGTACATTCGAGAAGAGCTAGGAATTCGATGCGTAAAGGCTTTACCCACGTGGAACCCGTGGGGAAACGGGCCTAGGTCAGCTTTTACGCATCAATTGGCGCCGTCTATGGGAAAGAAGAGCCGAGATGTGAGTTTCAACTTCTTTTCCTTTCTCGATTATCCGAAAGAAAGACATCATGGTAGGTGAACGTACACCCATGAGACCGATTGCACTAGTACCGGCTCGAGGAAGGACAACCCCCATAAACCCAACACAGTGGCGAGGCCGTATACAACCCCGTGCCACCCGTTGCGCCCAACACCGGAGGACCACCACTTGTCACGGTGGTGTGAGACGAAAGCTCAACTCCTGGCCAACGTCATCCAGACTAGGAGCTGCTACTAGAGAGAGAGAGGCTAACCCACCTGTTCTTCCTCTCGCGATTCTAGAAGGAATCCCTATAGCGGGGGTCCCCTGAGCCGCCAATGCTCCGGCCAGGGGATACCTCGAGAGAATGCCGAGAACCAGTGCCTCCATCGCCCTCACTCAGAGCAGGTGGACGACATGATAACTCGAGTGTAGCAAGAGCAATGGCGAAGGGGGAAGGACCCCACCTGCAGGAAGGATTGGAGAACTAGGACCAGAAAACTCGCCGCTCGATCCCAACTTGGGGGAGTAGGCGGGACGAGTATCAAGAAGAACGAAGGAGAGAAGTGGAGTCCGAAACCGTGGAGGAGGTCCTCGGGGGCGAAGGAGTCCAAGAAAGAAGGTCGGCAGTTCCTAGACATAGGAGATCGGTCAGAGGAGGAAGCCGCACGGAGGGAGACAGCCCCCTGCGGCGAGAGTAAGATCGAGGATGAGGAAGAGGGTGCAGGAGATACCCAATCGAAGCCATGAAAGACCGAGATCAAGTCCCCGAGGAAACAGATGGACAACATAAAACATCGAGATGGAAAATCGGGTCGGTATCCCTCGACCCGTTACATGTTGTCAATTTCATTGAGAATATCTTACAAGATGAGTTGCCTAGCAATTTTAAACCTCTTAATTACGAATACGATGGTACGATGACCCTATGACCATTTGGCGAGATTTGAAAATTTGGCCCTCCTCCATCGATATGGGGAGGGTGTGAAGTGCGTGGTCTTTCTTACTACTCTATCTAAGGCAGCCCAAATAGTTGGTTTAGCCACTTGGAGCCCAACTCCATCAACTCCTTCGAGCAGCTTTTAGAGAACTATTCTTGCATCGCCCGCTAGTTCAAGAAGGCAACCTAGAGCTACACCGACATTGTTCAACATGAAGCAAGGAGAAAATGAAAGCTGCGGGCCTTCATGAAGAGATTCAATCAAAGCGGCACCGAGGTTCCAATCGCCACCCCGAGGTAAAAATTAATGCTTTTACTAGCAATCTCCGAGATGGGGACCTGTTTTTCTCCCCCGGCAAAGAAGCCACCCAGACGCTCGACGAATTGCTAAGGAGAGCAGAGAAGTACGTCACACCGGAGGAAGTGAGGAAGGTGAAGAGAGCCGAGGTCAAACCTAGCGGACTCCGAGAAGAAGAAGAAATCATCAAAGAAAAGCTCAACAATGGAGCCGCAGAAGCCGCAAAATCTGGACCTCGCTCCAGTTTGACAAGTACACCCCGAAGCTCGAGCCGGCAGAGCTCTGGAGGTAGCATCGACCATCTTGAAATGAAGTTTCTATGGACACGATCCAGCAGGGCCTCGAAGCCCAAGTCGAGATAAATATTTTCGTTTCCATAATGAATATGGGCATGACACTAACAACCTGTTTTCACTTACGTGATGAGATTGAAAGGATGATCCAAGCAGACATCTTAAAGAGTTTATTTACAGAGATCGGGTCACCTCCAGGGGCAAAAAGAAAGGAAGCCGATGATAAAGCCGAGGAGAAAGGAAGGATGATCGAAGGGAGGCAGGAGGAGAGACCCTCCCGAAGTGAGGACTTATCCAGATGATAGTAGGAGGTCCAGTGGAAGGAGACTCGTTCCGTGCGCGAAAAGGCGGAGAGAGGATCCCGAGGAGAGAGGTGGGAGAAATGTCAAGAGACGAGAATCGAGGGAAGCAGCCATACGCCCGGATTCATTTTGGTCCAGAGGACAGAGGTCTCAAGAAGGAGGACCACAGGTGATGCGTTGGTCATCACAACCGATGTGGCCGGATACACTGCAGAGGATCTCCGTAGATACGGGGAGCTCAATGTACATCATTTTCTTGGAATGTTTCAAAAAGATGAATTTAAACATAGAAATGTAACCGGTGGATACAACGTTGTATGGATTTATGGGAGGAGCGTGCACCCTCTTGGTCGAGGTAACCGTCCAGGTGGGGCTCGGTGAAGCTCCACGGAGGAGGGTAGTTATGATAAATTTTTTTATTGTTGATGTACCCTCATCTTACAACATGATCTTTGGTAGGCCAAGATTGAATCTATTTCAGTGGTCATATCAACTTATCACATGAAACTTAAGTTTCCGGTGAACGATAAAGTGGGTGAAGTAGCTGGTGATCACCGTAGTCCGAGAAAGTGCTACGTGGAGGCGGTAAAAATTACCGATAAAGAGCCGCATCGCAGCCTTGAAAAGAGACAAGGAAGTGGACCGAGAATCCAAGAGGTGTAAGATTACGGAGGAAATTGATCCTCCAAAATAAAAGCCGAAGAGTTGATGATGATCGAGTTGTATCCAGACAAGAAGGGATACACAACAAAGATCGGAGCCAGTGGAGCCGACACTGGAGAGAGACTTGGTAACAGCCTTTACGAAGAAATGCGGACGTTTTTGCTTTTCTTCCTCCGACATGATAGGTATTCCGGAGGAAGTGGCGATGCACCACCTGAATGTGGACCCTAAAGTTAAGCCGTAAAGCAAAACCGAGGTCTTGAGCAGAAAAGGATGCGGAAAAGTTCTTTGGAGGCAGACATGTCAAGCGAATTGATTTCCCACCGGCTGTCCAATGCAAGTTGTTGGTGGCAAAACCAAGGGGGAAATGGAGAATGTGCATAGATTTTCGAGATCTGAACAAGGCCTCGCCCTAAGGATCATTATCCTTTGCCCAGGATTGACCAGATGGTCGATTCTACATCCGGATTTAAGTCGCTAAGTATGATGGACGCCTACCAAGGCTACCATCAAATACAAATTTTCCCTCTAGATATTCCAAAGGTAAGTTTCATTATTGCCGGTGGAACTTTTTGCTATATTAGAATGCCCTTTGGATTAAAGAATGCAAGAACAACCTATCGAGAGAATGGTTGACAAGATGTTCAAGGACCGATTATCGAGGAATATGGAGGTCTACGTTGATGATATGCTTGTGAAAAGTGTGAAAGCCGAGAGCACGTGGCCGATCCGAGGAAGCTTTTTCGGTGCTAAGGAGGAATGGCATGAGCTGAATCCGACCAAGTGTTCTTTGGAGTGAAATCTGGGAAATTCCTCGGATATATGGTGACCCAAATGGGAATCGAGGTTAATCGCTAAGGTAAAAGCCGTGCTCGATATACACCTCCCATTAACATCAAGGAGCTGCAGAGACCGAATGGAAGAATTACAAAGATTGAAAGTGCATTCATACAGATCTCAGAGAGGAGCCACCCCTTCTTCAGGATTTTGAGGAAGGGATCCAAGTTCGAATGGGATGAGCGATGCCACAAAGGCGTTTGAGGAGCTTAAGCGGCACTCTAGCCCGGCTACCTACGCCGACAAAGCTAGTACCGGGGAGACACTTTACCTCTACCTCTCAGAGGTGGGGTCTCACTTAGCTCCGTCTTTGGTGAGGGAGGGGGTCAACCCGTAAACCATTTACTACATCGGTATACTCATTCAAGGAGCGGAAGAGAGATACTCAGAGATAGAGAAGGCAACCCCGATTATAATGATCACGGCTCGGAGGTTACGACCTTATTTTTGTCACATAAGGTCATTATTCGGACTAACTACCTTTTGAAATAGGTGATTGGAAGAGTTGATCTCTCGGGGAGGATGGTCAAGTGGGCCGTTGAACTGGGAGAATATGACGTGGATTTCGAGCCACAGAGGACCATTAAAGCACAAGCCCCGTCTCGACTTCATTCGGGAGAATGCGCGTGCACCTGGAGGAAGGAGAATGGAAGGTATATGTTGACGGCTCTGTATCTATGCGGGGTTGTGGAGAGGATTGTACTTATTGATCCGGAGGGCCAGGAAATACAAGTTGCAATGAGGTTTGAATTCATTACCTCCAACAACTGAGCCGAGTACGATGCCTTGATTCGAGGAACGGAGATGGCCGCCGAGGGAGCAGTGTCGGGTGGTCATATTTTCGGATTCCCAACCGGTAACTCAAAGAGAGTTACAAGTGGGTATGAAGCTAAGGACGAGAAAATGATAGCCTACCTTCAGCGAGTAGCCGAGCTGCGAGGAAGGTTCGATTCATTTGAGGTTAGACAAATACCTCGAGAGGAAAACTCCAGAGCGGATAGCCTGTCAAAGCTGGCGAGTTCCGCAACACCGCAGGAGGAGGAAGGTCACCCCGGTGACTGCAGAAGGCTAGCAACGGTTTCCTCGGTAGGGGTCATAGGAGCTGAAGATGATTGGAGAACCCGCATATATCGAGTGTTGCGTAACCCGGAGAGCTGCCCGAGATAGAAGGAAAGCTCGAAATTAGAGAATCGATACATGATGATCGGAGATAAGATGTACCGCGATCCTTCACGCAGCCTTACTTGAGGTGTTTATCCCCTCAAGAAGGGAGATACGTAATCAAAAATATACATGAAGGTTGTTGTGCTAACCATGCAGGGCTCGGGTAATAGTCCGAAAGCCTTGAGGGCCGAGATACTTGGCCTACCATGACCCAGACGCTAAAGACTGGGTGAAGAAGTGTGAGAAATGCCAAAAGCATGGCTTCCTTATCCACCTCCCCGCAGAGGAGATGGGGACCATGCACTCTCCATGTCCCTTCGCGAAGTGGGGGATTGACACAGTGGGCCCATTCCCGATTGCGGTGGGCGGCGGAAGTTTCTATTGGTGGCGGTGGACTACTTTAGCAAGTGGGTCGAAGTTGTTCCTCTAGCGAGGATCGAAGAAGGTAACATAATCAAATTTTTATGGAGATATATTTGCTGCAGTTTGGCATACCTAGAATCCTCGTATCGAGATAATGAGACCCGATTTAAGGGAAACATGGTACGAGAATGGTGTGATAACCTCGAAGATTGTCCAGAGATTCACATCGGTGGCACACCCTCGTGCCAATGGCCGTAAAGGTCTCCAACAACTATTGTGAACGGAATATGTGCACAGCTAGACAAAGCTGGAGGGAGGTGGGTCGATGAGCTAGAATCGTTTTGTGGGCTTATCGGACCACCCCAGAGAGCCAAGCAGAGGAGTCCCCCTTTCACCTAGTGTATGGGGCACTGCATCATACCTTCGAAGTGGGGATGGAGACACATCGTTTAGCCCACTTCCAAGAGGGAGAAATGAAGAGGCGATGAGGGAGAACCTAGACATGCTAGAGGAGGAGCGCGAGATCGCCCACCTAAAAATTGAGAAGTACAAAAGTCGCATAAAGGCTGCTTATGACTAGAAAGTCATAAGTCGGAGATTTGAAAAAGGAGATCTAGTCTTAAGATAAGGTGATGCGCTGAAAAATATTGGAAAGCTCGATCCCAATTAGGAAGGGCCGTATAAGGTGACCAAGGTCCTCCGAGGAGGAGCTTATGAGTTACAAGACATGAAAGGAAATCAACCGGCAGACCACGGAATGTCTGCCGATTGAAGAGGTTTTACACCAAGAAAGTACCCGCCTCGCTGCAAGTAGGTGGTTCTTTTTATGCAAGAGTTGTTTTATTCATGTTATTTGAATTCTGAATAAATTGTAATTCGTTCCTTTGGTACTCTTTTTTCCCATGCTGCGGGTTTCCCACCGGGTTTTACCGCAGGAGGTTTTTTAAAGAGGCCGGCCGAGTTAGTTCTTGACTTGTGTTGATCGATTATGGTCAATGGAACACACCTATTTGCTAATTAATGGAAGTGATTTTCATTATCCATGAGTTTATCGACCATTCTTTCGTTGATTACGATTGAAACAATATGATTGCATGCTATTCGATTCGATTGCATCACAACACACGATTGATTATATGAGAATTAATAACTTTGAAAGATATAGATGAATGAATAAAATGCACAAGAAGCATTCAATGAGAAATACGATGAGCATTCACGAAATGAATTCACATCAAACAACGAGAAAAGAAGCTAAGAGATAGCTTGAAAATCCAAGTTAAACTGCAGATAAGGTTTAACCCACCTAAGTCCGAGAGAAGGGTTACGAGAAAAGAAGCTAAGAGATAGCTTCAAAACATCAAGTTAAACCTGCAGATAAGGTTTAACCCACCTAAACCCAGAGAGGGGTTACGAGAAAAGAAGCTAAGAGATAGCTTCAAAACATCAAGTTAAACCTACGAGAGATGGTTTAACCCACATAAACCCAGAGAAGGGTTACGAGAAAAGAAGCTAAGAGATAGCTTGAAAACTTAAGTCAAACCTGCAGATAAGGTTTAACCCACCTAAACCCAGAGAAGGGTTACGAGAAAAGAAGCTAAGAGATAGCATCGAAAACCTAAATTAAACCTACAGAGAGGATTTAACCCGCCTAAACCCAGAGAAGGGTTATGGGAAAAGAAGTTAAGAAATAACTTCTAAAACCAAAGTTAAACCTGCAGAGGGGTTTAACCTATCTAGACCGAAGAAGGTTACAAGAATTAAAGCCGAGAGATAGCTTCGAAAGACCCAGTTGAACCTACGGTAAGGGTTTAACCGACTAAATATAAAATATGAGATAAGGCTTTAAGAAAAGCCTTGATCAAGCCTACGAGAAGGGCTTAACTAAACCTGCACACAGGAAGGGTTTCGAGATTTGAAACCGCCGAAGTTTCGAAGTTACTAAGTTAAACTTATAAAGTTTAGCAAAACCCGCGTCCAAAGAGGACTATTAGACTTAAGGCTATGAAAGCCTTAAATATATCAAGTTGGACTTACAAGTGTCTAACTAAGTTAGTCCCAAAGAAAGGATTACGAGATCAAAAACTAAGGAATAGTTTCTTTGCGTGTAAAAGCGAATCTACGGCAAGGGTCTAACCCACTTAAGCCTAGGTGAAGTTCGAGAGAAGAAGATAAGAGTTAGCTTCGAATAATAAATTAAACCTACAGATGAGGTTTAACATCACCTAAACCCGAGAGGGTTGCAAGAATTAAAGCTAAGAGATAGCTTTGAAAAACTAAGTTAAACTTACGGCAAGGGTTTAACGGACTAAAGGCTAAATATGAGATATGGCCTTGAGAAAAGCCTTGATCAAATCTACGTAAAGAGCTTAATTAAACTAGCACTCACAAAGGGATTTCAAGACTCGAAACCATGAAAGATTTGAAGATGTCAAATTTAACCTACAAAGGTTAAACCTACCTACGCCCGCAGAGGACTATGTTACTTAAAAGCTACAAAAACCTTGAAAAATCAAGTTAGATTTACCAAAGTCTAACTAAGAGATAGTTTTCTGCGGCAAAGGGCTTAATCGGCTCAAGCCTAGATGAGATTTTCGAATAGAGGCTGAGAAATAATCTCGGGATACGAGGATTAAGCCTATGGGAGAAGGCTTAATTATAAAAGACAACGGTTAAAGCATAGCTTTCTAAAGCCTAGCTTTGACAAAACTTAACCTAAACCCGAGAAAGGGGTTGTGAGAAAAGAAGCTAAGAGATAACTTCATAACACTAAACTAAACCTACAAAAAGGGTTTTGATTAAGCTAAACCTAAAGAAAGGTTTTGGGAGATAAAGGCTAAGAAAGCTTCAAAGGATAAGTTAAACACGGGAGAGAGGGGTGAACTTATCTATATTAAGAAAAGGTCTTTCCTCGAGGAATTAAGGTGGACCTATGAGGAAGTACAATATTAGGGAGAACCCGGGAAAGAGGGTTCTACGGCTAAAAGTCGAAGTCGTTTAAGAGGCTTGAATATATTCCACTTTAGAAAACAAGAATGTGAGACATGGCTCGAGAGAGCATAAGTTAGACCCGAGAAAAGGAGGAGCCTAAATCAGATTTTACCTAAGGAAGGTCTCCTAAGAAAAACTAAGTTAAACCCCATAAAAAGGTGTTAACTAGCACGAGCTGAGAAAAGGTTTTCGAAGAAGAGTTATGTTAAATCTACGTAAAGAATTTAATTAACCTTAGAGAGTGTGCCCAATCGAGGGCAAGAATTGCTCAAGAGAAGCTAAATTCCGGACCTAGATAAAGGTCTTTTTAGAGAATTTAAGCCAATCCTACAGAAAGTTTTGGGCGACTTAGAACCCAAGAAGGGTTGAGAAACTAGAAAATAGAAACCTACAAAAAGGTTTTACCTAACCCAGACCGAAGGGGGTCGCAAAGGAGAAGGCTAAGAGGAAGCCTTGAAGATAGGAAAGATCTTAGCTAACCTAAACCTAGCAAGGGTTTTTTCGGGTTAGATTAAGCCACCTAAACTTGAAAAGGGTCTCATAAGAGGAAGCTAATTTACACCAGTGAAAAGGTGTTGGCTAGCATAAACTTCTTTGAAAGGGTTTGGTTGGCTCCAACCTGGAGGGAAGATTTCTCAAGAAGGAAGCTAAGAAAGCTTCGAAACACCGGGTTAAACCTACGAAAATACTTTGAACTTACTTGAATTTGAGGAAGATGGTCTTAACTAGTTTTTCAAAAGGAAACTATGTTAAACCTAAAGAAAGGATAGCCTTGAGCTTAGAAAAGCCATCTAGAGGAACTCCTAGACTACGAAGTCAAGGAAAGATCTAAGAATCAAAGGCATAAACTCCTAAAAGGGGCATGCAAGCAAATGGGTTATTAACCAACGAGAAAAGGCATCTACCCAAGCTATATCGAGAAGGAAATTCCTGGCGCCTAAGTCACGCATGCAAACTAGCGGCTTAGAGGCTAAGCAATTTGAAAAACATGCAGAAATCAGATGCAAAAGAAATACATGTAGAAAAGCATACATACACAACTCCCGGCAAGGGAGGATATAAGTTACCTACTAAGAGAGCAACTCCCGGCAAAGGAGAACACAAGCACAGAGGCAGTATCATATGTGATAAAACACTCCGGCAAGGGAGGAACTACATCTATTCATAGCAAAAAGGCCCCGGCGAGCGGGCAATAAGAGTTCAAAAAATAAAACTCCCGACAGAGGAGAACAGAGTTTGAGTGCCAACCCGGCCACATAAAACAGAAAATAAAAATATTCATTACAAAAGTAGTGTTTCAAAAGAGTACTGGAGATTAAGAAGGAGGAAGGCGAGGGTTTCTTCTGCGGCGTCGCAAGAGGGCAACTTGCTCAAGAACCATCTCAAAGGCTCGCTCCATGCAGCCTCTTTTGGAGAAAGAGAAATCTCTAAAGTGAGGGGCGAGAGAGGCTGTTCCATAGGCACGGGTGGCGAGAGGACACCTCTGTCTTTAGGAGATCGAAACCACCCGACTCATGATTGGGAGCCACCATGCCTCTTCAATCGATCGGCTGGTATCTCCCTTGAAATGGGGGAGTCGGCATTGTGGCAAGAGGACTGGTTCTGTCAAATTCTCCTGCAGGACGGAGCTGCATGTTCTTTGAGCCAGCGGACAGATTGAAACCATAATCATAGAAGTACGATATAGGGACCCATGTCCCCCAAGAAACTCGGAGTCTTTGGAGGTAGTTATTCTTCAAGTCGGACCAAAGAGAATGCGAAATCTTTGACCGAGGCTCCGCGGAGAAGAGGTGCCTCAAAAAGGACTGCGCTCCCTCTAGCAGGGCTTTTTATGGATTTGAACTTCGTGCAAGGAGCAAGGATGACCAATTCGTTCATCTCTTTTCTGTGCTCGGCCGACCGAGCCTTCTTGAGTCCCCTTGCAGAGAGGCCAAGTCTCGATTCCAGCTTTTGACTCGAAGAGCGAGAAAAGAGCGGACTTCTTTTCTCGGCCCAAGAGAGAGTCTTCCAACTCCTTCAATTGGGGGAAGGAAGGAGATTAGAAGGGCCCCACGAGGCTCGAGAGTAGCACACCAAGCTGCGAAATGCTAAGTCGATAAGCAAAAATTAAACTGCAAAGTGTTTGGAAACCGGCTGAGGAGAAGACTATGGATCTACACGAGCGAAATGGTAGCGGCCTTGTGCTGGCAGTCCTGGAGGAGGTTGATGTCTGTCACAATCCTGGCCGGACACTAACTAACCAAAAACTTACTAGTAGAGGGCCCGACGAATAAGAGTCTACATCGATAGGAGCCGAGGAAATGCCTTGACTCCGTCAGTAGGGTACTTCCGACGCACGGTATCCTTAGAGTGAAGGGAACTTTGGCTAACGAAGCCTTGCCCTTGCTGGCCTTGGCCTTCTTGGGAGGAGGCAAATCAGTGGTCGTGATCTTGATCGAGGTGGAGTCGGGAGGATGGCGGAGCTTCATGCGTGTCATCTTGTCACATCCCGATTTTCGAAGACTTTTGAAAAAGAACTTAATCTATAATTTATTCAAAAATTAATTTTTGAAGTAAATAAACTAGAATGTTTTGAGGATGAAACTTTACACAAAATTTTGAAGAATAACGTAGATAAAATGATTTAACACAAAAACTCCTATACTTTATAAAAGGAACTCAAAACCAAATAATTTTTTTATAAAACTAGCAGCGGAACATTTGTAAGTTCTAAAGTGAAACATAATCAATAGAAATTAATGTAATTTATTTTCAAATATAAACAAGGTTTAATAAAAGAAATGAGTATGTATTTTAAAATAATCCTGAAATTCTTAATTTGAACTTAAAATAACAAACTCAAATATGAAATAATACATGAATATTTGTGACACATCCACCGGCCCTCCACCGCACTCCCTTTTAATCGAAAAATGTTAATGAGATTGAGTGAGCAAAACCACTAGCTCGGTGAGGTCCCTTTGTCACGCTTAAATATCACATATAAATAAAATTATTAACTCACACAACATACATATTATGTAATGTGTCAATATATTAGGCTGCCAATCTGTATACGGTGGAGTTGTCTCCAAGGAGCTTTCCCTCCCGGACCGTAGTCCCCGCTAGTTACAACGACCTTACCGTCAAGTAACCAAATAACGTATGTAATATGTGAACGTAGTATGATGTAGCAAACAACAATCAAATCTACATGAACATTTAAAATGTGACAAAGTAAATACATAAGTAAGAAACCACACACGATTATTGTTGATAAATATTTTAGAGCTTGACCTCATTGAAATACTTTAGAGGAAAAACTTGAATTTACGGTGAATGAAGAAAATTATTATTTTTTGGCGTGTTTTCTTAATGCACAACCGTGTATTTAAAATAAATGCAAAGGTGAGAGAGATATTTTTGTTGAGATAAGAGATAAATTTGGATCTACAAAATCTCACACTTAAAAGATACGATTTTTAATTTAAAAAAAAATCAAATTTTTAACAAGAAAAAGAAGAGAAGAATCGGTACTTTTAAAAAATAAGAGAGAGATTTATTTGTTGAGAAAATCTTGACGTGTTATTTACACAAAATATATATATATATATATATATATATATATATATATATATAATTTTTAAAATTTTAAAATAACTAAGTTGAGAATTTTAGGGGTGTTACATCCTACCCCTCTTAGAAAAATTTTCGTCCTCGAAAATCATTACTAAAATGATGCATGCATATATTGATTTTTTTTTTTTTAAAAAAGTCCCTTAGTGAACATACTTATTTGCATGATCTTGTAACATAGAATAGTTTATTTTGAATGAAGTTTGAAATGTAGCATGATGCATGTACATATATCATATGATCATCTTTTCCATGATCGAAAATTAAAATAGCGTATGTCATACCTTATTGGAGTTGCAGCGATGAGAGGTGGTGGATGTCAAGACTATAAATTATAAAATGCATGATTTTATTTTTATTCAAAATAAGATTCAAAAAAATATATATTTTTTTAACAAGTCTACAAGAACGTAGACTGCTCGATACCACTCTGTCACATCCCGATTTTCGAAGACTTTTGAAAAAGAACTTAATCTATAATTTATTCAAAAATTAATTTTTGAAGTAAATAAACTAGAATGTTTTGAGGATGAAACTTTACACAAAATTTTGAAGAATAACGTAGATAAAATGATTTAACACAAAAACTCCTATACTTTATAAAAGGAACTAAAACCAAATAATTTTTTTATAAAACTAGCAATGAACATTTGTAAGTTCTAAAGTGAAACATAATCAATAGAAATTAATGTAATTTATTTTCAAATATAAACAAGGTTTAATAAAAGAAATGAGTATGTATTTTAAAATAATCCCTGAAATTCTTAATTTGAACTTAAAATAACAAACTCAAATATGAAATAATACATGAATATTTGTGACACATCCACCGGCCCTCCACCGCACTCCCTTTTAATCGAAAAATATTAATGAGATTGAGTGAGCAAAACCACTAGCTCGGTGAGGTCCCTTTGTCACGCTTAAATATCACATATAAATAAAATTATTAACTCACACAACATACATATTATGTAATGTGTCAATATATTGGTGTCAATCTATATACGGTGAAGTTGCCTCCAAGGAGCTTTCCCTCCCGGACCGTAGTCCCCGCTAGTTACAACGACCTTACCGTTGAAGTAACCAAATAACGTATGTAATATGTGAACGTAGTATGATGTAGCAAACAACAATCAAATCTACATGAACATTTAAAAGTGACAAAGTAAATACATAAGTAAGAAACCACACCGATTATTGTTGATAAATATTTTAGAGCTTGACCTCATTGAAATACTTTAGAGGAAAAACTTGAATTTACGGTGAATGAAGAAAATTATTATTTTTTTGGCGTGTTTTCTTAATGCACAACCGTGTATTTAAAATAAATGCAAAGGTGAGAGAGATATTTTTGTTGAGATAAGAGAGAAATTTGGATCTACAAAATCTCACACTTAAAAGATACGATTTTTAATTTAAAAAAATTCAAATTTTTAAAAAGAAAAAGAAGAGAAAAATCGGTACTTTTAAAAAAATAAGAGAGAGATTTATTTGTTGAGAAAATCTTGACGTGTTATGTACACTATATATATATATATATATATATATATATATATATTATTAATTTTTAAAATTTTAAAATAACTAAGTTGAGAATTTTAGGGTGTTACACATCTGGAGGGGCCTCGAGATGGGAGAGGCCGATCGGAAGCACAAGCGGGATCTTCCAGATCTTGGACAACCACAAAGCATTTACGGAAACATAAAACAATACGCGAGTAAGCATCGAGTGATATTTTGCTTACATAGATGAAATTTTTTTACGAGAGAGATTATTACCATCATTCGGTTCGAGGGGAACCCTCACCGGATGAATATAAAATGTGAAAGGAGGCAGGGAATTGGAGCAGAGTTCGGGTAAATTGAAATACCCGTGAGCATTTACATGGGCATTCAACATTCGAATGACTCGGCGGTTAGTAGAGGAAGAAATCGATTAGAGGGAGCTGGAGGAGATGGGTTTTTGTAAATCCATTTACGGTGTCAGAATGGCCAAGGGCGATCGAAGTGATAAAAATATATTGATCATTCCACTCTTTGTTAATGTTTGGGACTTTCCCAAGAAACAAACATTTCCCTTTCACTCTACTACTCACGTAGAAGAAGGGACCAGTGGTTTTGCGGTTAAAGTGGGAGAAAAACAACTCGGTAGATGGTTTCCCTCCATTCCCCTTGAGGAGAAGGTAAAAGGAAATCATCATCCGAATCGCATTTGGGGTAAATTGATTAAGCGGAACCCCATACTGGTCTGAGATTTGACATATAAATCAGGTTATCTTGAAGTAACTACCAGGGTTTTGGCTTAAGTTTGGAGGAACCGGCAAACGAATCCCGAAATGAGCCACTGTCTACCTCCAAATGAGCCGGAGGATATAAGGGAGGACTTCGTACGAGGGGCGAGGACGGGAGAGTGATGAGAACTTTGAGAAGAATTACGAGGTTAGAGGGAGTCTTAGAAGAGCTTGACTCCAGACATTGCTCGAAATTCTATGTGTGGAAAATAAACAAGAAAATAGAGGAAAAGATATTTACTGGACTCGATGAACGGAGCGAGAGCAAGAAAAAGAAGCTTTTGCGAGAGGAAAACCCACGGCGAAGAAGGGTTATATGCAAAGAAATTCTCAAGAAAAGGAAGAAGAAAGCGAAATGATCGATTTGAAATAAAGAGGGAGTTAATTGAGGCGTATATCGGTAACTAAAGCTGAAGGACGGATGCATGATCGACACTGTCTAGCACAAAAGCCGAGGAGTCGCTAGACTCCAACAGCTTAGCAAGAGGGGATGTACCTTGGAAGCCGAAGGCTGCGGGGAGGATGTCCCAAAGCCGAAGGCCGTAGGGAGGATGTCCCAAAGCTAAAGCCGCAGGATATCCCAAAGTGAACTTGCGGGGAGGAGGATCGCTAATCTTCCTTACTCCGGGGAGCTCCGAGATCACTCACCGAGAATAAGGGGAGTGGTTGATGCGAGATAAAAATGTCGTGCCCAACTACACGTAGGGCCCCAAATATGCCCAGCCCAATAGGGGCCGATGGACGTAATCGAATAACCTCGATGGAGGGAGGAAAACCCGAGATGGGCCCGAGCCCGAATCGATCGCAACAAGGCCAGAAGCCCTAAACTTACCTGCAGGTGGGCCACGAGGCTCGGGCACAGTATGCGAGATGGGCCGCAAGGCCCAAACCTAGCTACGAGATAGGCCACGAGGCCCAAATCTAACTATAGGCCACGAGGCCCAAACCCAACTACAGGTGGGCCGCGAGGCCCAAACCTAAGCTGCGAGTGGGCCGTGAGGCCCAAAGTAGATTTGACGACCGCACGTGGGTATTGACCGAGCCCATGTTGGTTACTTATCCGATAAGACCGAGAAATATGAGAGATAACGAGCGGATTGAGATAGTTAAGGCCCACGTCAAGGAGTATCTCCCATATTCCTCATTGATCGGGTCCAACCTCCGTCTAGGGAGGGAAAACGTAGGCACAATGCAGATTTCTTGAGATAAAAGATATCAGCGCCACGACACCATGAAGGAACGTGCGGGATCATACCATGAAACCGTAATGGCGGTTATTACTTCACAAGTACGTATAAATAATACTCTCAAAAGGGAGGTAACTTGATGTCGATTAACTATCACTCTTACTTAGCTACTGCACGTACTTTCTTGAGTGTTTTCCGGTGATCCGACTTGAGCGTCGGAGTGCCTACGCCGGAGAACCCTCCGGCGTGTTTTTGCGGGTACGTTCGAGAAGAGCTAGGAATTTTGCTGCATAAAGGCTTTACCCACGTGGAACCCGTGGGGAAACGGCCCAAGTCAGTTTTTACGCATCAATAATCATCTAATTTAATAAATTTTTTTATGGATTTCATTAATAAATCAATTAATTGCTTGATTGTTGCAACTAATTGATTGATTGGTGCACTTCATCCCTATATAATGTCTTCTTCCTCATCCACAATTGATTCCACTGTCTAACTCTAAATTCGCATTTAAATATATTTTCGTAAATCAATTATTTAGTATGCATTATCAACATATGCGTCTATCCTTGTGTGTGTGTGAGAGAGAGAGAGAGAGAGAGAGGCGAACCCGATAACTTTGCGGTGGCCATGAAAATTGAAATGTTGCTTGTGTCTTTCGATGCGAGAGTTGGGAGAATTTGGATTCTTCAATTTCATGTTTGCAAGTTGATATATATATTTTTTTTTGATATTTTTACAAGGAATGATCTAAATTTGGATCAAAGTTAGTATTAATGTTATGTATTCCGATAAAAAAAAAAAAGTATTAGTGTTATGTATAGATTAAAAATATGTAAAATAATATAATTTTTTGAGTCAATTTCTATTGATAAATATACATTAAAAATATGAAAAATATTGCATTGTAGTCGACTTAATGTAAACAAATTTAATTTTTTATTCATACCAATTATTTAGTACACATTATCAACATATTATATGTGTTTCCATGAAAATTGTAAATATATATATATATATATATATTGATTAATACTCGAAGCAATATTAACCACCGTGCGAAGCACGGTTATGCATCTCCCGAGAGGGTCGCGCCGATATGGAGTCGTCGGGCGACGAACTCCCAGTACTGCTCGCCACGGCGGGCGGATCATTATGGTCCAAGCCGGGGGTAGCCTCGGCGGACTGGTTGAGGTGTTCAGCCAGTCAAACGGGAAGAGGAAGGCCGAGCTAGGGCCATTGACCATGTCCACCTAATCAGCGCCCCTCAGGAGCCCACCATCTCTAAGACCGCGGTAATCTCTTTCTCCAATGCCGACCGCGAGGGGTCCTCTGCCCCAAGAATAATGCTTTGGTCATCTCGGCCAACATCCTAGGAATGACCGTGGATCGGGTCCTGGTCGACAACGGCAGCTTTCGCAACATCCTCTTCAAGTCCGCCTAGGTCCAAATGGGCAACCTCGCCAAATACATCAAGACCTACGACCTCCAGCTCCATGGCCGGGGACACCGTCATCTCGGCGTATGGGAAGATCAAGGCTGTCGGTCGAGCTAGTCGACTTCGCAAATGATAGGGTTAGAATCACTAGGCTGTCGAATTTGTAATAGTTGACTTGCCGAACATGTATAACGGATTTTTGGTCGCCTTTTCTTGAAACTTTCGAGGCGGTTGCCTCTTCTTCTTACTTCTACTGTGTTAAGTTCCCTCTTTGTCGAAGGGGAGGTTGACACCATTAAAGGTGACCAAAAATGTCAAAGAAATATTTGAACTACTCGTGTCCGCATTTAATTTACGCACTAAGTTTAGATTTTTCTTTTATATTTACATTGCCGAACAACAAAACGATGAGCTCCCGCAGAGCGCACTTCGCCTAACAAGCTCGGCATCGACCAGAATGAGGCAACTCCAATGGATTGCTCTCCAACTCCAACTCAAGCCGAGCAGGCCCGGGGCGAGCCCGTTCGCTTGGCCCCGACTCCCATGGAGCTCGGTTTTGAGCCAATGCCGCTAGACATTGATCCTGTGGGGAATCTCCAAGATTCCAATGGTCAAGCTAAAGCGCACAACCCTGGGCCGAAGAACTAGAGCGCATTCCGGTGGATTCTGCTCGCCACAGGCTAGAAGTTTCCATCGGCTCCAAAATACCGCTGAAATACGGGGATATCATAGACTTCCTCAAAAGCAATGTGGACGTCTTCGCCTGGTCGCACTAGGATATGGTCGGCATAGACCCAAAACATGCCTACCATCATCTTAAGATCGACCCCGCTCGCAAGCTTGTCTCGCAAAAAGGCAAAAATTCGGCCTAGAGAAGTATGTCGCTCTAGTGAAGAAGTAAAGAAATTGCTCGATAACAAACTAATCGAGCAGCCGAGGACGAACCCCAATGGTTGGCGAACGCCGTACTCGTCAAAAAGTCCAATAGATCCTGGGGCTATGCATAGACTTCACGAACTCGCACGCGGCGTGTCCAAAAGACCATTTCCCAATGCCTCACATTGATCACACAGTGGGCGGCAACTGCCGGCCACGAGATGATGTCCTTTATGGACGCATTTGCGAGCTATCATCAAATCCCGATGGCCTTGGAGGATATCAAACACACCTTCTTTCTCACTAAAAAGAATGTTTACTCTGGCTTAGGATGCCCTTTGGGTTGAAAAATGCGGGGCGACCTATCAAAGGCTAGTAAACAAAATGTTCGCCGAACAAATTGGGAAAACAATGGAGGTCTACATAGACGACATCGTCGTCAAGAGTGTGAAAAGGAGGATCACCCGAGAGACCTAGGCGAGACCTTCGCGATCCTCCGGAGTACAATATGAAGCTCAATCCAGAAGAAATGCGGTTTGGGTCGGCTCCGGTAAATTTCTCGCCACATCGTGAGACAAAGGGGAATTGAAGCTAACCCCGCCCAAATCAAGGCCATCCTCGATATGGAGGAACCTCGCAACGTCAAGCGTGTCCAGAGACTCACCCGGTGTCCGCGGCCTTGAACAGATTCATCTCTGCCTGGGCGACAAAAGTAAGCCTTTCTTTGCTACCATTAAGAAACAAAAATTCTCGTGGAACAAAGAAAGCCGAGATGCTTTCCTCAAATCGAAGGAGTATCTCACCAACCCCAACATTCTCGCCAAGCCGGTGCCGGGCGAGAAGTTGTTTCGTACTTGGCAGCCTCCGAGTCCGCTCCGAGCGCCGTGCTCATTAGGGCGGACGGGAAGGACCACTCTGCCAATCTACTTCGCCGCCCAGGTTCTCCATGATGCCGAGCTCGGGTACACCCTCTGGAGAAGCCGGCATATGCCCTCATTATGAGTGTTAAGAAATTGAGGGCCTACTTCTTTGATCACCAAGTCGAGGTCCTCACGACCCTTCCACTTCGGCAAGTCCCGCACAGCCGGACACCGGCGGCCGCCTCTTAAAGTGGTCGCTCAAGATCGCCCAATATGGCATTACGTACGCGCCGAGGACGGCGATCAAAGCGGCGCTCACCGACTTCATCGCTAAGCTCACTTTACCGAACAACCCCTCAACCTTAACCTTCAACACAATCTTGTTACGGAGCGAGGATTGTCTTAGTCGGACCGGAGGGGCAATGCTTTACGAATGCCGCCGATTCGAAGTTCTCGGCCACTAACAATGAGGCCGAGTACGAGGCTCAGTCGGCGGTCTTAGCTCGCCACGCCGTTGGCGTCCGATGACTCCACATCTTCATGGATTCCTTTTTGATGGTAAACCAGGTCAAGGGAGAATATGAAGCCCGCGGGAGCAAATGATCAAGTATTAGGAGCTCGTCGCCTCTATGTGCAAAGGCTTCAACAAGTTTACATTGAGCAGATCCCAAGGGAACAAAACTCCCAGGCGGACGCGCTTTCCAAGCTTGCCACCTCGGAGGGGGCGGCGGACAAGTCCAACATTGTCCTCACGGCTCGCCACTCGACCATCAATGGCCGAGCCATGGCCACCGTCCGAGCCGAGGAGGCGAGGCCTGGATGATGCCTATCATCCTCTACCTCAAAACGGGTGCACTCCCGGATGATCGAGTCCGAGCCGGGCGGCTCAAATCTGCGGCAAGGTACACTCTAATCGAGGACGTGCTTTATAAATAAAGTTTCTTTCTACCCCTACTCAAATGCATCACTCCCGAGGACGGGCAGAAAGTTCTAGCCAATATCCACGATGGAGTCCGTGGAAATCACGCTGGGGCAAGCGCTCGTTTATAAAACAATAAGGCGGGGTTATTATTGGCCCATCCTCCGGCGAGATGCTATCGCCTACGCCAAATCATGCCACAAATGCCAAATCATGCCACCCAACATCAAGCTCTCCCTGAGCAACTAAAATCAATTTTCAACCCCTGGTCGCTCGCCCGGTGGGGGATCGACTGATCGGACCCCTGCCGGTGGCGCCCGGGGTTGTAAGTTTGCGGTGGTCGCCGTCAACTATTTCACAAAGTGGGCAGAGGCCGAGCTTCTAAAAAAATCGATCGCGAGGCAATCATAAGATTCATCCGGAAGAACATCATCTGCAGATTTGGCCTTCCCCAAGCCATAGTCTCGGATAATGGGAAAGCGATTCGGCAGACTCGAAATCTTGGAGTTCTGCGAACGATGGAAAATCAAGAGGTTGTTCGCCACCCCATACCACCCTCAAACCAATGGTCAAGTGGAGGCGGTCAACAAGATAATCAAGCAACGCTCAAAGTTAAGCTTGAGGAGAGGAAGGGAAAGTGGGCGGCCAGCCTACCCGACATTCTCGGGCGTACGGGACGACCACTAGAAATTCGATGGGCGAGACTCCTTTCGCCCTCGCTTTGGCTGCCGAGGCCGTCATCCCGGCCGAGGTCACCGTGCCGAGCTTCGCACATCGCAGGAGCTCGGCGAGGACAACGACCAAGAAAGGAGGCTCGACCTTGACATGCTTGGAAGAGCGCCGACTAGATTCATCCACAAGAATGCGGCCTACAAACAGCGGTCGGAGAAATATTACAACTCAAAGGTCAAGATCAGGCAATTCTCGGTCGGCGACCTTGTCTTAAAAAGATCCATGGCCCAGCCTAAGGAGTATTTGGCCTGAAGCTGGGAGGGACCGTTCGGGGGTGTCCAAATGGCTACCCAATGGAGCGTACGAGCTCAAACACCTAGATGGCACTCCGGACCAATACCCTTGGAGCGCATGCCACCTCGAAATATTTTCGGTGAGCTTTGCCAACTAGATCTTTTCTTGTAAATTAGAAAATTTTTATGTTATTTGAAAAATCTTATAAATCTTGTAAATTTTCACGAAGTTATTTTATGAATAAAGTGAAGTTTTCAAGGAAATTTTGTAAAAATTCCTCGCAAGAGGTATCCTTGCGGACCCACTCGAGACCGGGCGGCCGAGAGCGGGTCCCTCTCATACTCGTGTGGGCCGAGGTAGCCCGCCGAGGAAGGGACTGTCCCTACAAACTCCTCGCAGCCTACCTTAGCCTTCAAAGTAGGTCCGCCGATCCATAAACCGGGAGGCTCCTACTAAACTCCTCGTGACGTGTCCTGTTACCGTCCGAGGTCACCCGGCTTTCTGGTCGGTGTGCCCATCAAATTCCTCGTGACGAGCTTAGCCTCCGGCCGAGGTCTCCTAGCTTTTACGGCTAGTGAGGTCCACCACTCCTCGGAGTTAGGAAAAAGTTGCGTGGTTCGATCCTAAGTGATCAGCCCAAAGCGCATAGCACGCCACTAGGTGCACCTTTATAGGTCGCTTTGAAGTGCCACCGAAGTTTTTCCCAGAGATAAAAGTCTCCCGGCAAGCTAAACGTACTCACGGCGAGCTGCCACTTCGATACCTAGCGAAGCGGTTCGATGGCCTAGCCTCCATTTAGCGAGCACCTTCATCGCCCAGCCCCAACCGAACTAGCAATCCACGGGAAGCTGGTTTGGGCGACGAAGGATCCGGTGGGCCGTCAACCTACCATGATACACTTGGGCGAGCATACCTCCTCAAGTAAATCCTTGGCCAAAAGCCGAGCTCGCCAATGCCGAAACCAAGTCGGAAAGGCACCGCCGAGCTCGGCCTCTTGAACAAGTAAGGCCGAGGCCTAACAAGCCACAAACGGTTTGAAATGCTTGCAAAATTTGTTAAAAATGCCAAGTGTTGAAAACTATATCCATGCAAGGGCGAGTGAGCTCCCCACCTAACCCTTACTCGGCCAAAGTCCGAGCTCGCCCGTACCAAGACCAAAATGGAAAGGTACGGGTCAAGCTTTCGCCTTTGACCAAGTAAAGGCCGAGGCCGGACAGAGTCATTACGAGTTTGTCATATTTGGAAAATCTCACAAAATTTTCTAAGTATGGAGAGCTATAAATCAAGCGTAGAAATGACAAGTGCAAGACAGGTTGTGAAAGGTGAATTTCATTGATGACAAAAGACGGCCAATGGCCGACATTAAAAGATGGCCCGCGGCCAATTACAGAGCCCAGAGGGCGTACAAACAAAAGAAAATAAACAGCTTGGTTCCTAAACCCGCTCAGCCGCCATCTCCGCTTCCGTGCTTCCGACCCTTCGCCCGCGGCCCCGTCTGCCCGGCCCCATCCGCCGCATCTCCTCCACCTCGGCCCCGCTCATCCCGGTCCCGGCCGCTGCATCTCCTCCGGGAAGTCCAGCTGGTCTTGGTCGGGATACCACGAAAGGTCCACCCCATGATCCCTCTCCAAATCTTTGATCTCCAGGATAAGCTCTTCATGGAGAGGGTGGGCGAGAGCATACTCCTTGAAGTACCCCTCTAGGCCCCCTGTCGGCTCCCGGCTCTCTTCGCCGCGTGGATCAGGTCGGTGGAGGCCATGTAGTATGCGAACTCCCCCATCACGGCCGGGTCTGGGTCTGGGAGAACGACGGCCTCCGGAGTCACGTATGTCGCGGCCAAGAGAAGCTCGGCCTTGGCCAATCTGCTTCCTCAAGCCCGGCCTTCGCCGGCCAGCCCGAGCGGCCTCTTAGCGGCCCCTGGTCCCGCTCCTTCTCAATCTGGGCAGCCAGGGCCCGTTCGGCTTTCAACTTCTCGGCCGCCGACTTCTCCACGGCGCTTTCTCGGCCTCAAGCCGCCACAGGCCAGTGGCCACCTCCTTCTCGACTCGGCCTTTTGGAGGGCGACCTCCTCCTTTAGGCAGGCCACTTCAGCCTCTCGCTCCGCGAGGCCGCCCGCTCCGCCTCGACCTCGGCCCGCGCCTTCTCCACCTCCTTCACCGCCCAATCCCGCTCCTGCAGACCTCCCAGCCTCGTGCTATCTCCCGGTCCCGCCTCCATGCACCGCCTCCAAAGACGACGGAGCTCCGGGAAGACCAAGGCACAGGCGAGCAGGAAGGCGCTCTCGTGTTCCAGGAGGAGTCGCGTCTACCCCGACCGTCATTGCTGGCGGGATCTTCTCCATAGCCCGGACGACGTAGTTCGGGAGCTCCCCGAGGCTGGGTCCCTCCGGAGGTCAAGAAATCGACCATAGGTGGGGAGGCGGCGACCACCGGCAAGGAATCTGGAGAGGGAACGGTTAGCAACCACGAAATTGAAGCGAAGGGAATCGAGAGTGCAACACTTACTTTTCGTAGAGAGGTGGTCACGTCCCCAGATAGGACTAGTCATCCGGGTCCCGGCTCGGCTCGGCCTCGGCGCCGAGCCCGAGCGCTGTGGAGATGGGGCGCTCTCTTCCACCCGGCCTTCTTGCCGCCGCGGTGGGAGGACTCAACCGATCACCTCCACCGAGGAATCCCTCTCTCTTCGGGTTCCACAGGGAGATTCGCGGGCGGACACCGCTCCTCGGCCCTGCTCGGAGCCATGTCTTCTGGCGGGCTCGGTTGCGGGCGGAGCCATGGGAACACCAGTGGCACTTGCTCCGCGGCCACTTCGTTGGCCGACTTGTCCTTCCCCCAGGCTTGCTCGCCCTCTTGACCCGGAGCTTCGCCCGGCTGAGCAGGTTGGGAACCGCCGACATGATGGCCCGAATGAGCGGTCCGGCGGGAGGATAGTTGAAGCCTACAACTTTCAAGTGTTAGTCCCAATCCGGTAAAACACAACAAAAGCAAACACACTCTAGCGAAGCCATACCGGTGTCTCGGCGGAGATGGCGGGGATAGCGAAGAAGCGGGCTTCCAGCCGAGCCTTGTCCGAGTTCACCTCCGAGCACTTCCGGTCGGTGAAGGGAACTAGCGGTAGCTTGGCGAGGGCGAGGCGGAAGTCGGTGTTCAACTCCTCCTCCTTTGGAACGAAGAATTCTGCAAAAAGGAAAATTAGATCGATTACACGCGAGCGAAAGAATTCAAAGACTTACTTTTGGGTTTAGGCCGAAGGTGACAGGATATCCAAGTCGGAGTCAAAGTTCACTCCGAGCGACCTCCAAGCCCGGCAACAAAAAACCACCTCCGCCCGATCCGGAGCTTGGAGGATGCCATTGAAGAACGTCCCCCTGCCGAGTCCGGATATATAACTCTTTTTGGACTCGGGACGGGGCGAAGATGAAATTGACTTGATTCTTTGTCGGCATCCGGAGCAGTGAAGCTTCCCCAACCAGGACGAAGAGTGTCAAGAGGTTGGCCCACTCGTTGGGGTGGATCTGGATGGGGGCCACGTTCCACGCGGCGAGGAGGTGGGGATGTTCGGATGGAGAGGGAACCGGAGCCGCCTCCATCATATGGTACTTGATGGCTACCATTCCCGTCGGTGGCTGGTCGGGCCTCTCATCCCCGGCGGGCACGTATAGATAAACGTCGCTCGGTATTTGCCACCGCGTCCGCCACTCTACCGGGTAAGCTTGATCACCGAGCTCTGCCTCGCCTCGGCATTTGCCGGCCAGTCCGACCTCACCGCCTTTGAAACATTTGGCGAGTCCTCTCCGAATGAGCATAAGGGTGCTCCCGCAAATAACTCCGTAGTCGAAGGTCAACGCCGGCCCTGCGAGCCGATTGATGTAGTGCTCCCGGAGTCCCATAGGCGATGGTGACACAGGCAGCCGCCTTCTTAGCTCGGTCCTCGGCAGTCTTCTCTCTGCTCGGTCGCTCGATCTCCCTCCGGGACTGCTCGCCCTCTTCCAGGAGCTCGGCGGCGGTAGGCCACTGTAGACTCCGCTGGAGCGAGGCCTCGCCTCTGTCATCGGACTCCGTCCACGACCCGTCCCTACTCCCCGGCCGGCCGACGCGTAAGCCCCCTCTAGCACCTCCTCGGTTGCCCTCTCCAACCCGGTGTCGGTAGGGGGCATGCCTAGGTCTTCACCTAGCCGCATATCGATCCCGAGGTCCACCAATCCTTCAAAGGGGGCATTCCCCATTAATCCTGCGCCTCCGCCGCTGGTAGTGGCGGCACTCAAAGTCGACTCGGCCGAAGATGGGATCCAGGTCATCCCGATCAAACAAATCGTACCTCCGTGGCGGCGTCACCCAGCCACCCGGGAAGAACCACCCCTGGTGGCGCCGCGCACGGAGGCTGTGGAACCGGTGCCACGAGAAGAAGCACCTCTTGATCTTACCATTTTCAATCCGAGAAAAGAAAGAAAAGCGAAAAAGAAGAAGTTTTTGCAAATTATGAAAGGGATTTACCGATTGAAATGAAGGATATGAGCACGAACTACGAAGAAAATCGAAACAAGGCTCAAGAAACTCGAGAATCGCTTTGTGCTCTCTGAAATTCGAAGGTTTGGAAAGGTTAGCTTGGAGAATAAGACCTCTATTTATAAGAAGCGGGAAGGACCTCCTTGCAAAATTCCAAGAAACTTTTCGAATTCTGGGGCAAAAACGCAATTATTTTCGCGAAAGGACAAGTGACAGATTGGCTCCACAGGGCACGCCACGTGTCCACGCGTGGTGGTTGCAGGTAGTTACCTCCAGCCGCCACGCGTCCCGCAAAAGTTACTTTTTGCATGGCCACGTGGGGAGAAATGACCCCACGTTAGTTCCAACCGACATCATTTCCCTAAGTCCTTATCCGATTCACATCATTTGAATCCCAAAGGGTGCTTAGCACGAAGGAGCTCGGCACCGACGGAGAACAACTCCTCAAGGGACCAGCTCGGCCTCCAAATCACCTTAGAGACCAAACTGTGGGAAAATTGTTGTATGACGATTTATTCGCCCCAAGGCCCAATACCAATCGGGCCGGCCTTAGCTTCGGCCGAGGCCCGAGGGGCTCGGCCATCTCAAGGATCGGCCCATCGGGGCATGGCGAGCAAACCCAGCCCAAGCCGGGAGCTCGGCACACCCGAGATGAGCTCGGCGCCCTAAAGGCTGGTTCGCCGGGGCATGGCAAGCAAGCTCGGCCAAGCGGGTCGAGACCCTCGGGCTCTGCCCGCCAAGGATCTCGCCCGCCCGCCAAGGCGAGCTCGCCCGTCCGGCGACAGATGAATTCAAGACCGAGGAGTCGCAAGCTCGGTACCAAGCGGCGAGCTCGGCGAGGTCGCCCCAACCGAGCTCGGTATAAGATGGCGAAGCTTGGCGAGGTCACCATCAACCAAGCTCGACAAGGTCGGAGGCTTGCCGACCAAGCCTCTCCCAAAATGATATCAAGTACAAAGTGGCAGCCCCCATTTAATGTCAACCTATCCCGAGAAAGGAAGGAAATTCCCTCGACCATCGAAGATCCCTTGCCGGAGGATAGTGGCGGGGACGCGAGTGGCTAGCCGTCTGCCAGTGTGCAGCGGGTACACCCCAATTAATTGGGGATAGTACGAAATTAATTATATTTTGTACCCTTTTGTACCTTTTGTCTGCACTAAAAGGCAACCAATACCATGTATAAATAAGACCTACAAGGCATAATAAATGGATCTCAAACATCTACTCTTAACGGAACTAACACTCCCAAAGAATCCTTGTGTTCTTACTTGCTTTCTTGCATTCATTACAAGCATTAACTCTTATTTATTGCTTATCATTGCTATTGATTATTTTTGGGTATTTAACATCATAAATACTCCAATCAATATTATTTTTAACCGTTAAGAAGCCACATCAAACACTCTCAAAAATATTTCGGTTAACAACACAAGGTAGATATATGCGTCGGAGAGAGACAACCGAGGGTGGTGGTTTGCGGTGGCTCGCTGATTGGAGTGAATTGATGCATCTTTTTAGGGCCTATTTTAGTGCAAAAAGTGAGCTAAAGTGTTAGTTTTGTGCCTAAATGTGAAAAGTATCGCTCTTTTGCTTAAAGAGTACTATTTGTGAGATTTTGATGTTTTACGTTCATTTTGCGAGGTAATTCGGTGGAATTTTGCCAATCCGAGAGTACCATTGGACTTAGAATGAAGAGACGGTCATATCGGACGAAAACGGGGGTCGGGGCTGAAGTCCCGCGCGAGAAAAGTGCCACTGGACTCGAGCTCGATCGAGGACAAGAGCCTCGAGTCGAGGATGTGCGTAACATGATCAAAATCGAAAAAGGCAGGAGCCTCGACTCGAGGCTGACCCTCGAGTCGAGGGAGAGGAGTTTTGCAAGGGCCTCAAGTCGAGGCCTGACCCTCGACTTCGAGGGTGGTTTTTCGTAAATTCGGTATTTAAAGGGTGAGCGAGCATTCGGAAGAGACAATTCAGATAATAGCGATTAAGAGTGGTTTTGGGGCGATTTCTCGGGCCCCAAGCCATTTCTTCCTTGTAGTTAGAGTAGAAGTTAGATTTGGGATTAGATTTCCATTGATTGTTGGTAGATCAAAGCATTAGATTAGCATTTGATCCTTGTTTTCATTCAATTCAAGCTTGTATTGCATTTGAAGTTTGGTGTTGAGGACTCGAAGCATTCCTTTTTTGTTGATTGAAGATCAATTGGTGATGTTTTTCCTCTTTTATCTCTTTAATTTCTTAATTGTTGTGATTTGCTTAGTGTTTGATCAATTCTATCTTCTTTCCATGGGTATTGTTTGTGGTACCATGGGCTAAATCTCTTGTGCTTGGGTTAATTGAAATTGATGATGAATTGATTGACTATGCTATGATTGTTGATGATTGGAGATCAATTGAGTAGATTGCTTACTAATTGTGATTCTCAATTGTGCTTCATGCATAATTATTTCTTTAGATTAGTGTTTTGATCACCCTAACTATAGGCGAGTTGCGCTAACGTGATCCGAGATTAATCGGGTTATAATTGTGTATGAATGCATGGATTGAGTGCTTGAAATCGAGAGATTAGTTGCACTAAGGATACTCACATTAGTTTCTTTCCTAATTGTGATTCTTAATTGTGCTTTGTGTAAAATTGTCTATTTAGATTAATGGTTAATCACCCTAGCAATAGGTGAGAGTTGAGCTAACGTGATTAGGTGTTAATCGAGTTTCAATTTTGCATGATTGTATGAATTGGGGATTTCTACATTGAGAAATGGGAAAGACTAAGGATACTCACATTAGGCATTGTGATTTTAATGGAGTGATTAATTTCATGATGGTTTTATGCTTTCTATCTTAGTTGATTTGCAATTTGATTCAATTGTAGCTTGTTGATTGATGATTCATTGATGGACGTTAATCCTAGCACCTCTATCCTACCATTTATTCTTTGTGTTTGTTATCGTATTCTAAGTGTTCGATCATTTGTTTCCTTGTTTTTGTTTGTATTTTGCAAGTGTTTGGTAGTGTTAAGTGCCATCCCTTATTACATCAATAGTCACTAAGAACTCGTATTTCTAGGGTCTCATGTGCATACTTTTTCCCATGGGTTCGATATTTGTTGATTGGTCTTAACAACGCTTACCCGAAAAAACTACTCCAATCAAATGGCGCCGTTCTTGGAATTAGTTTTTGCACCTTAAGTGAGACCTAGGGATTGTTTGAAGTGGCTACTTGTTGCCTTTGTGTTTGTGTTTGTTTAGTTATTTTTGTTTGAATTTGATACTTTGATATCTTGTCTAGATGGAAGGATACAACTCATACATGTGGAATCAAGATTATTATCAAGATAGTAGGGTGTATTCTCCACATTTTGAAGATTTTAGATGCAATAATTAGATGAGCTTTCAAGATAATTCTCAATTGCAACAAGTTCCATCCAATTATGAAGATTGGAGATATGATGAAATTCCTCCCCAACCTCAAGAGATGTTTCCATACTATGAGTCTTATGATCAAACATTTGATCCATGTCTTGGATTTGAGTGTCAAGGAGCATCGGGAGGTGATTACTATGATGATAGGCCACAAGCTTCTCCTCAATTTGAAGAATGGGGACTCCATGATATGAGAGCCATATTGCAAGAGATGCTTGGATTTTTGTTGGAAAAATTTGAGGAAGATGATGCTAGATGTGATCAAATGCTTCCCTTGTATAAAGAAATGTATGAGACCAAAGAAAAGGTTAATTCATGGATAGAGCGGAACATGGAGATCACCGAAGTTCATTTCATGTTTATAAAGAGTCAACTCAAAAATTTCCTACGCCAAGTGTTAGGTAAAGAAAAGATTGTATTTAGTTTTGATGTGTTAAAAGTATAAAATAGGATGACCAAGTGAGTATCTTGTATAGGCAGTGAAGTATACTTTGTAAATAAAACTAAGTATAAGTAGTCGAACTAGAGTCGAGACATCGAGACAAGGACAAACCTCGGTTGAGGATAGGAAATCAGATGAGGTTAAGATATCGACAAGGACAACACATAGAAGGCGAGACATACAATACTATGAATAATCATCCAGACAAGGAATGAAGATGGAGACAAGAAGAAGCAAGTATCAGACGATGAAGTGTTAGAGAAATGTTACACAAGATTCAAGAAGCGATTTCAACTAACTAAGAGGAAGTTACAAGATTCAGTTATATTGTTATAACTAATCAAAACGAGAATTCAATGAAGTTATAACCACCAAGTGAAGATCTCTATAAATAGGGAAAGAAATTAGTATAGAATTACTTTTGATACTTTGCACTCTTCAATATACACAATTTGTATTCACGAGCCACAAATATTGTACACATTCACAAAGCGTTTTATGCGTTTTCAGTTTTAGTGTTTGTAGAACACTTTTCTCATTAGATCTTCAAGCCCTAGATATCCAGTAAATTAGGAAGAATTCATTGTAAGGTGAAGATTCATTATTGTAAGTAAGTCGGTGAGAAGGAAGAAAGTAAGTAAGTGAAGGCCTTTCTTCAAGGTTGAAGAAGGAGAGTGGATGTAGGATTGTTATAATCCGAACCACTATAAATCCTGTGTTCTTTATTGCTTTGATTTACTTATTTGTTCCTTTTCTATTCCTAGCTTATCATTTACAGATTAATTCCGTGATTAAAGTTAAACTTATAATATCGGTGCTTTTGATCTTGTTGAAGTTGAGTTTCACAATTATATTACGCTGTTAATCGATTCTTTGAATTGATTTTGGAAAGATTTGAAAAATCTACAAAATCTATTCAAACCGCCCCTCTTCTAGATTTTGTTCTAGAAGGCTAACTCGAGGTTTTTAATCAACTCAACATTCGGGACCAACACCAAGTAAAGAACATGACTATCATGGAGAATCAAGAAGAAGAAGGAGGAAGAAAATGCAAGAGAAGAAGATGTAGAAAAGGGTCCAAGCAATGAGGATGAAAGGAAGAATTCCCTTGTCAAAAGTGAGGAAGAGGAGTGTCCATTAATGGACATGAGCTATAATGAGGAAGACAATTTAGAAGCACCTAAGGAAGCATTGAAGATTGAAATGAGAATTTCTATACCCTCTAACTCTTCAATTTGTGATTTCATTAAAATTGATGCTTCTAATGATTTGATTATGCCTCTTGTGAATGTTGACTATAGGGAAGAGTTGAAGAAACACTTGGGCATCCTTGAAGAAAAAGAATGGAAGAGGAGGATGGCAAGAGAGAAAGGGGGACAACCATGGACACTTTGCATCTTTATATGTGGTTGCCCTATCTACTCGGTGAACCTCCTAGATCTTGAAGCACAAAGATTGAGATATAATGGGAAGGAGGATCGCTATCCTTGGCCATTCCGATGAAGGGCGTTTGGAAGTGGAAGAAATAAGTCCGGCAAAGGACAATAAAAATAGCTCTCGATGGGAGGCAACCCATCCTTTTTATTTGCTTTTGTGTGATTTTGGTAGATTAGTGTTTTGGTTCGTTTTTGGGAGATTTGGCTTGCTACTTAATTGCTAATGCTTAGGAAAGTATGCTAGTTGCTTTGGTGATACATTTGGGGTATTATGAGCTTAATTGTTGATATCATTATGAGTTGCATATATTTTAAGCCAAATTTGAATGCATGTCTTCATTCAAGTTTGGGGGTGTGTGTCATTTAGGGTAAAAATGCATCTCTTAGTGATGATTATTTGATGACTATTTTTGCCCGTTTGTAGGTATACTCACTACTTGGATTGAAAAAGGATCGAATTTGCAAAGGGATCAAGGAATCGAGAAGAAAGGAAAGCTTAAAAGTTGGTGAAAGTGAGCAAAAAGGAAGAGAACCCGGTCTCCTCGATCGAATGAGCGACCGGGCTTAAATCGAGGGACCAAAATGGTAATTTCTTGCATATTTGGGTTCGTTAGGGCGTAGAGGTCATTTTTAGGAGTTTCGGGGTCGGGTCGGGCCGAGAATCGTCAAAAATTCCCTGGACTCGACCCAAGGTCGAGATGGCATATCCCCAGGTCGAGGATTTACACTTAGGCAAATTCCAAAATTCTACACATCCCTCGAGTCGAGGGTCCTACCTCGAGTCGAGGAGTTCATTTCTGCATATCCCTCGAGTCGTGCGTGATACCTCGAGTCGAGGCATTTAAAATTTCGGATCCCTCGAGTCGAGGCCTGAACCTCAACTCGAGGTCAAAGTGAAGTTTTTATAAATGTCGCGAGAAATAGTTTCTGCAACCACGAGTCGAGGCCAAACCCCGATTTTCGATCCCCTTCGTTTCCGAACAGATTTTCGGCGATTTCACGTCGTCTTAACCGTCATTCATCTTCCCTTCATCTCATTGTTATCACATTGCATCAAAGATAGGATTTTGAGGTTTTAGATTCCAAATTGGGGCTTTTGTGTGAGAGTGTGTGGGTTCTACCAATTGATCGTTTTCCGGCCAAATTCACACATAAGGTATGTAATTCGTACTCCATAGGCTTTCAATTTCATAGTTATATTGGGTATTTGCATGGGTGTGATGATTTGTGCTTTAAATCTTTGAATTGGAAATTCCCTTTTGGGCATTTTGACAAACACTTGATATGCATAATTTATGTTGATGAATTGGAGCCTTTATTGAGTATATATTTGGATTGATGTATGAGTTTAGGAGCATGTGTAGAATTGAATGGGATATCTTGCTCATTTATTAGTGGATTTGGCTTGGAAATTGGATTTTTGGCATGATTGGAAATTCCTAGTGTAATTGTTGGTGAATTTGGTCAAGGTTGAGTCATGTTGTTGATAGAAGTGAATTAATTGATGATACATATTTGTTTAATTACTTGCTAGTTGGCCTATGATTTTTGGGATTTTATTGAGCTTAATTGCATGATTTTTGGTGAGCTTATTGATGGTGTTAATTGTTGAGGCCATGTAGTTAAGTATACATATTTTTGGGGATTAATTGAACACTTCTATTGGTTATATTTGCTTTGTTGACTCTTTGACCATTTGTTGAGGTTTTGTTGGCTAGACACTAGGGATTTTGTTTATTTGAGATATTCTTGCTTGTTGACTTGTTCATGGTATGCTTGATATTTTTCTCGAGCTTGTATTCTATGTGGGAGATTGATTTTGCTCTTGGATTATTTTGCGAGGCACAATGTTTAGGGGAAGAGATGGACACAACCTCTCGGATGCGAGAGATCCGTGAGAGGGAAGAGGCCATCGATTCGTTCACCGTATGCCCGCCGAACTTGGGATTCAGTGGGATGACCATCGGTGGAGGACGCACATTGGTCTCTACGCCTAGTTATATAACGGGGTGGTCAAGACCCATTTGGTGGACGAGAATTGTATGGAGTCGATGGGTATCGAGGAGGATATTCCTCGGTTATTTGAGCAGATCGGTATGGGAGGCTTCTGATGTAGAGGCCTCGGACTTATCTCGGACTCACCCTAGAGTTCCTCTGCCTTTGTCAAGATTGATAAGGCCGGGAGGGCCAAATTTCCCGAGGGTATCACCTTTGGTGATGGGGCGAGAGTATTCGTTGACGGTGGGCGAGATCAATGAGATAATTGGAGCACCCACCAATCCCGATCGATCAACGCTTAATATGAGAAAAGAGTACAACGCCAAGAAGTTTTGGAGGCGGATTTCGATTCAAGGGCACCGAGTCAACCTGAGTTCATTCCGGAAGTCAAAGAGCACCCACATCCGAACCCGGAAGTTCGATACTTGGAGAAGATTCTCGCGAGCACTATATTCGCGAGATCGGAGGGAGGAGCCGTGGTTTTCGAGGAGTTATATGTCATATGGTGTTTCTTGCACAGGAGTTCGATTCAACGCAGCCGCGTACCTCTATTATCTGTTTGAGAGAGCCATTAGTACAAAATTCAAAAAGATTAATTTTGGAGGGATGATTACATTGATAGTCGAGCACTTGGCATCCCTACTCACAACCTCCGAGCCTTAGCGGGACCCGATCTTACTACCGATACCATGCGGCGCATGAGGACACTTGACCGCATTGGTAGGATTTGGTGCCTCCAGCGGCACCATGGTGGCGATTCCCTCTTAGAATAAGAGGTTGACTACGAGTGTTTGGTTCCTCTTGCCTTCGTGACCATCAATCTGCGTATGTGGTCACAACGTCATCTTGATGCTATAGATGCTTATACGAGAGAGCACGGGGATGTTCTCCGAGATGAGGATGATGATGATGATGGTCGTGATCGGAGTTCGAGATGAGGATCGGGGTGAGGGTGATGCGAGAGGAGGCTGAGGCGAGAGCGAGAGATGATGAGGAGGATGAGTATGAGGAGCCGGAGTAGGAGGAGCCACCGGTACGAGATGGACAAGGACTATCAGTAGGAGATTAACATGTACTTGGCGGGACAAGATGAGGAGCCGTGAGTATGAGGCGGGTAGCTCATCCACAGCAGGCCATGGGTGTTGGCCCGAGGCGATGTGGGCGGATAGCCGAGAGGATGCATATCGAGAGCTTGACCCGCCAGATGATATGTACAGGATGATTGAGGAGTCCCGTAGATTCAACGAAGAGACTAGGAGGATGCAGGAAGAGTCTCACGAAGACTCAAAATGACATGTACGCCCTCCTACTGAGATGAGCTCGTGGAATTTCGGGCCGGGACACTACCCTCCTCCACCACCGCTGTCCGACTTTTAGGGCTATCCCTATTCCTTACTCCCTCTTCTTAGTTTTAGATTCTTGTTTGTTTATGATGTGTACTCTTGATTAACTTGATGATGTGATGATTTGGATTTTGATGGTTTGATGATTTTATTGATGCTTTATGATTCTCTGGATTCTATTTGAGCTTATTGTCTATTGATGATTGTGATTTGATGATCCTTTGGATTCCTTATTCTTTTGATTTCTTATTCTATGATTTCGAGCTTAATTGTGGATTAAGTGTCATATCTTTGAGTATCATTATTGATGTAGTGAGTATGCTTGGATTTATGTACATGAGCACTTGTGCTTGATTTGCAAGACATATTGGATTTTGATTTGATCATTAGTTGATATGTAGCTTGAAGTTAGCTTGCTTGATTTATTATGTGAAGATGAATGTGATTGATAATGCTTGATTCATTGCTCAATTTAATCCCGTGAGCTTTTGTGCCTTTATAATCGTACATCTTATACGGTTGATGATTTCTTTGTGAGTGCATCATTCATGAAGTTGTATGCTAGAACTTGCCACTAGACTTGTTGATATTGATCTTTGTGTGATGTTATTAAAGTGGTAAGAGGCCATGTTTGGAATGATGAGTCACTTTGCCAAATTTTCCCACCAAATACATTTGATTTCCTTAGTAAGCCACGTTGAGCTTATTATCCTTATTCTTTGGCAAGCCAAGTGAAATAGAAACCATTTTTGCCTATTTTTATGAGCCTTCTTGTCCTATGCTTAGTAGAGCTTGAAATGTTGGCTAATGATGGTGATTTGATTGCTAAGTGTGGTGGAAAATGATGAGCTAAGTGATGAATATTGAAAGAAGAAAAAGGTTGTGAAAAATTGAATTGTGAAGAAGAGTATGTGAAAATGAAGTGAAAGAAAGATTCAATTTGTGAGCTTAAGAAAAAGAAAGCTCAAGTGAATGGTGGATTGATCATTGAAGTTCAAAAGAAAGAGTGTGCTTGATGAAAAGTGAAGAGATGTGCATTGAAATGATTAGCTTACATTCAAGTCTCAACTACTTAGTCACTCTTATCCAAATTCATTCCACCTTTCCAAAGAGCCTACATTACAACCTAAGAGAAAAACCTCTTTGATTCTTGATTAATCACAAATGATCTTGATTGAGATTAAGTCTTTTGGCAAGCTTATGGTGTGCAAGTTTGTGAAATTGATGATTGAGTGCCTTATACCTTGATACACTTGAGTGAAGAGTGAAACACTCCATGGAAGGAGCAATGTGTTAAGTGTTTGATTGAGCATTTGTTTGAGCATGATTCATCTTGATGGCTAGTGGATAGTTTGCATTGATACTTATGTTCATTGATGAGTTCGATTATGTGAGATTTTGATGTTTTTCGTTCATTTTGCAGGTAATTCGGTGGAATTTTGTCAATTCGAAAGTACCATTGGACTTAGAATGAAGAGACGATCATATCGGACGAAAATCGGGGTCGAAGCCGAAGCCCGCGCGAGAAAAGTGCCCTGGACTCGAGCTCGATCGAGGGACAAGAACCTCGAGTCGAGGATGTGCGAAAGGATCAAAATCGAAAAAGGCAGGAGCCTCGACTGAGGGCTGACCCTCGAGTCGAGGTGGTTTTCTAAATTCGGTATTTAAAGGGCTGAGCAGAGCATTCGAAGAGACAATTCAGATAATAGCGATTAAGAGTGGTTTTGGGGCGATTTCTCGGGCCCCAAGCCATTTCTTCCTTGTAGTTAGAGTAGAAGTTAGATTTGGGATTAGATTTCCATTGATTGTTGGTAGATCAGCATTAGATTAGCATTTGATCCTTGTTTTTCATTCAATTCAAGCTTGTATTGCATTTGAAGATTGGTGTTGAAGACTCAAGCATTCCTCTTTTTGTTGATTGAAGATCAATTGGTGATGTTTTTCCTCTTTTGTCTCTTTAATTTCTTAATTGTTGTGATTTGCTTAGTGTTTGATCAATTCTATCTTCTTTCCATGGGTATTGTTTGTGGTACCATGGGCTAAATCTCTTGTGCTTGGGTTAATTGAAATTGATGATGAATTGATTGACTATGCTATGATTGTTGATGATTGGAGATCAATTGAGTAGATTGCTTACTAATTGTGATTCTCAATTGTGCTTCATGCATAATTATTTCTTTAGATTAGTGTTTGATCACCCTAGCTATAGGCGAGTTGCGCTAACGTGATCCGGGATTAATCGGGTTATAATTTTGTATGAATGCGTGGATTGGGTGCTTCGGAATCGAGAGATTAGTTGCACTAAGGATACTCACATTAGTTTCTTTCCTAATTGTGATTCTTAATTGTGATTTGTGTAAAATTGTCTCTTTAGATTAATGGTTAATCACCCTAGCAATAGGTGAGAGTTGAGCTAACGTGATTAGGTGTTAATCGAGTTTCAATTTTGCATGATTGTATGAATTGGGGATTTCTACATTGAAAGATGGGAAAGACTAAGGATACTCACATTAGGCATTGTGATTTTAATGGAATGATTAATTTCATTATGGTTTTATGCTTTCTATCTTAGTTAATTTGCAATTTGATTCAATTGTAGCTTGTTGATTGATGATTCATTGATGGACGTTAATCCTAGCACCTCTATCCCACCATTTATTGTTGTGTTTGTTATCGTATTCTAAGTGTTCGATCATTTATTTGCTTGTTTTTGTTTGTATTTTGCAAGTGTTTGGTAGTGTTAGTGTCATCCCTTGTTGCATCAATAGTCACTAAGAACTTCGTATTTCTAGGGCCTCATGTGCATAATTTTTCCCATGGGTTCGATATTTGTTGATTGGTCTTAATAACGCTTACCCGAAAAAACTACTCCAATCACTCGCCCGTCCATGGCTCACCGGTTCGCTGCTGCAGCTGCGCCGGTTTGTGGTGCGGGGAGCTTATTGCTGGAAGGGCGGTAGCGAGGTCGACGGCGCGAACTGATTTTCACCGATATCTCTCTACGACGCTGTTGTAAAAATGGAGCCGCTGGAAAGGGATTCTGCGTAGGATGAGAAAGATGAAGCCGCGGGAAAGGGATTACGAAATTCGATAGAGGAGAGAGATGGGTATTTTGAAATTTTGAAATTTGGGGACGGAAAAGCTGGGTATTTAAATTAGATAGAGGAGAGAGAATCGATGAGATGACGCGTGAGATGAGAGAGATTAAGTGAAGTAATTTTGAAATTTAAAAAAAGAATCGGGAAGAGATATGGCATGAGAGAGAGGCGCAAAAGCTGAGAAAAATGGCTATATAGATTAAGGGCATTTTTGCCAAATCACAAACCCCTAAAAATATTGCACCGCTTTGTAATTAGAGTTGAAAATTAGCACTTGGCTGTGATTATTTCTATATATATATATATATGTAAAATATTAATTTATATTTAAAAACTTCAAAAGTTTTTACCAACATGAAATGTGTATTTACAAAAGACATAAATTTTTTACTCAATTTTTTTAAATAACATCATTCTATATGTATTCGACTCGATAAACAAACAAATTATAATATATATTTTTTTATTAAAAAAATAAAATATATTTGAACTATATCTATTCACCAATCAAATGATATTTTTTTCACAATTGTATTTTTAATACACATATTTCAATATTATGCTAAATCTTTTAAAAAAACTTCACCTATCAAAAGATTTAATTTGATTTTTGGGTGAATGACTCTAAGGTACAATATTAGAGTACCTAACACTATAAGATACTACATAAGCTATGAGATGTATGCATTTTCCTCTGCATTGCCGTAACTTTACTACCAATTCTATACACCTAGTTATTCCTACTATATATGTTGAGAAGAATAAGCCGACCTTGGGAAGAAATTAAAGAGACCGTTACCATTCTGCCGCTGGTGGTGGTCGAGCTGCTACGCCGACGGTTGCGTCAGGCTGTGCGGTGGTCGCCTAGTAACAAGAGTGGACCAACCGAGAAAGTTGTGACCGCGGTGGTGGATTGGTGGGATTGTTTGGGGAGGAAAAAGAAATGAACGGAATAGATATTTAGATCTAAGGTCGCAACTTGTGGCCGTGGCCTCGCGGGCCGGGCTTTTTAGGCCTGATTTTTTCAGGCCTGAAAATATCAAGCCCAACCTGGCCCTAGAGTCGGGTGGCTGGGCCGCCCAACGGGCCGGGCTTATTTTGCCACCTCTAGTCGTGCATGATTGTAATTCAATGTAAGTCCATGATCTTTAAACCCTTCATTTTGTATCGGTGCGGGGTTATCTGCAAAGTTGTACCCGCATATAGAGGTGGCAAATCGGGTGGGTCGGGTCGGTGAGCCAAAAATTGATCTAGCCTACAACATGGAGGCCCATCCTGCCCTGACGGGCCATCAGTTATCGGGCCGGGCCGCCCATTACCTTTTTTAAAATTACAAAAATTATATATAACAATTATATTAAAATAGTGATCATATAATATTTATTTATAGAAAAATAAGTTTAATTACCACTTACACATTACTAATAAATCTATACAAAAAGAATATAAAAATAAGTTAATGTAGAATACATAAACTATCATAATTCATAAGCTCATAATATTAGTCCATTAAAATTCACAAGTCCAAATAGAAGTATCAATGACTCAATTGAATGTTGATGTAATAGGTTCACTTTCATAATTTGAAAATATTATAAATTATAAAATTTTTTGATCAAAAAGTTGAAAATTTTATTAAAATTAAAATGGTTCAAATAAGAGATACTCGTGAGGTAGTTTATACAAAATATATATGTTAGCCTATCAAATGCCACTAACATTATTTAACAAATTTAGATGAATAAAGATCTTTTATAATTTTCTCTCTCACAATTTGTTCGCCATGAAATATGATTGCATTTCATGTCTTCCATATTAACCAAACAAAGACATTCTCATATAAATTATAAATTATAACTATTAATTACTAACTTAATATTGATTTTATATATTAACACTAATTTATTTTTACTACGAAATATGAAAAAAATTAAAAAATCACGGGCCAACGGCCGGCCCGCTGCTCGGCGGGTCGGGCCCATAAAGCCCATCGGGACAAATGGGCTGTATTTTTGGGCCAATTTGGCCCGGCCTAGCCTATATAATTATGTGGGTGGGCTGGGTCGGGCCTAAATTACTCGGGCTCTACTCGCATATTTCTTCGCAAATAATTTTTCAAGAAATTTTGACTTCATGGATTTGGGAGTTTTTGTGTCCGGATCAAGAACACATGTATGTGGGATGATTAATTTCATGATTCGCTACACATCATGCTTAGTCATTGCATGAAAAATGAAATTGCATCCCGAGTGCTTGCACTTCAAGTACCATCTTCCCTTATCTCGAACGTTCAACCCGAAACTCTACCTTATTTATCAAATGGTATTACGAAACAGCTTCCACCATTTCGCTTTTACTCGAAAATGAGTTGTTCGATTGTAATCGCTAAACAAGAGTATAAAGGAAGATGTTGTTCCGGACGATTGAGACTTTCACACGGAACTGCGGAATGTGCCATGCATTTTCTCTTATCGACTGTTCATGAAACATATATGCCCTATGTGTTTGCTCGTGCAATGTTTCCTCCTCATCTAATGATTCATCTTCCTCATCTAAACAAGGTCTATTATATGAATCCCCAAAATTAGACCCGAATTGACTTCATCATATAAACCAACAGTGTGATCACAAAAAAATGGGCTAACTAGAGCCCACGTGCGAGGCACCGTACTAGGATCGGCATCACCTACACGTACACGAGTACTGAGGGGGTACACGAGTACTTTGAGGAGGTATGACACTCAAAAGCTTGTGTCATTCACTCGTATGTAGAGTAACGGTCACCGTTAATTTTTTTCAATGACACATACACTACGAGATCTTTATCCTTGTACTTATTCAAAAATCGTGCAACATCATTATCTCGTATTTAATTTTCACTTAATGATGTGACCCCTGGATTCACTAAGAGCTAAGACCGAGATAGCCCCATTCGTGCATATATGCTTGCACTAAACAAAATATACTTTCTAACAATTCATCATAGCTAATTAGTGGGTAAATCAAAGCTGGAATGTATGATTGTTCCCCATTAATATATTGAAAACCTTCCCAATAACCTCTGTGATAAACCATAAAAAATCTTGAATCGTCCATCTACATAATTCGCAAATACTAAATTAACTCTAAAATTTGATATAATGGCTAAATTAAATTTTAAAATAATTTATGAAAGAAGTAATCATTTAGACAATTATAAGTGGTAAAATCAAACAATTCATAAATCCTAATATCATTAACTAACACAAAAATAAATAATGACAGATTTTAACTAAAAAAATAGTGAATTAGCACAAACAATATAATAATTAGAAGTAGAAAAATTTACCTTGTTCTTTTGATTGAATTTTTGTGATTTTTCAAACTACAAAGAAAATAAAAGAGTTTTTCTCGTGGGGGTGAAATGAAGAGTGAATATCGATGAAGAATGAACACCGATAAAGGAGTGTTCCCGTAAAAATTTAGAGTGTTCAAATTAAAAAGGAACCAAATTCCCTACTTTATGCCACATAAAGTAAAGAAAATTGATTCCCTTTGTTTAAAGTAGGTAAAATAAGCATGCTGACATTGACATACATTAGTGATGGGAAATGTGTGTGGGGGAGTGGGGAGGGGGATTGGGATAATTTTTGGGTGGTGGAGAAGTGGGTAAAAATATTTTATTTAATAAAGGTATTATAGATTTTTACTATAAAATGAGTGAAAACATTTTATTTTATGAATGTAGGTAAAAATATTTATTTATTCTGAATGTGGGTAAAAGCATTTTCTCCCTTTCTACTTTTGGATTGGTTCCATAAGTATGACAATTGCTTATTTCCATGACACGTAATGGAGCTTTTCTGGTCATGTACTGTCTACTTCATGTTGTTTTTGAAATAATGAAAACTAATTTTTACTGGTTTAAAAAAATTTGAAATAGTGATACTAATATGAAGTATTTAGTATTAGAGAATGTATATTTTATAAATATAAATTCTATGATTATTTTATAAAATAAAGAGTATATTTCTTGTGCATATTTTCATTAAATGCGCAACACATTTTAAACCTGAAAAAGTACCTTGAGCCTCGAGTACACACAAATGTTTATCTAAAATAAATAACAATGTAAAAATGCAATCTAATAAACTTTATTGCTGGATGAGGATCTTCACACAATTTCCTAAAAAATGAAGTAAAGTGAATAAATATTCAAAATATTTAATTTAAATTCTAAAAGATTAATTTACACACTATCAAAGCATAACATTTTCAATCTTTTTCTCCATCGAATCTTATCAGTCCGGATCCCCTCCCGTGCAGGAGATGACCCTTGGATCACACACTCACATAAACACCTATGTGAATGTGTGTGATCCATGCATCACCCTCCTGCACAAAACTTCATACCGTGTGTGATCTAAGAATCACACACCTACACAAAACCTCCTCCTCCTCGTCTCGAGAGAGGATCATGAGTACTAACTTATTTTGATAGCAATAAACCCACACTTGAAGCTATATATCATGGCGATTATATAAAAATAACTTCAGAACAAGAACAATCATCAATACCGAAATTGGAAAAAGAAAAAAAGAGAAAAAAATGGTGGATTGAATGAGCACTTGAGGACAATCATCAATACTGATAAAACAAATATCATGAGAGCACAATTCTTGTATGTAAGTTACAGATGAAAAACTGGTTCGTATACAAAATTGAAGGACGAGATCTTGATTTGAATGTCAGCAAATCACTTGAGTCCTTCGGTTAAACCCGGTGGCATTCCTAAGCTCTGAGCAAGATTGCTCATTCTTTCTTTCATCGCCTGCACACTCAACCCAATCATATTAACAACGGATCCCAGAAGAGAGGATCAAGAAAAAAATGAAATTTATAGCTCGAATGGTTATTCTTCGCTTACCAGAACGCTCTTCTGGTGAGCATCCTTGTACGCCTCTGTAACCAGAAGAGAGAGTTCCTGAACAAAGAGATTTAGTTACTCAACAAAAATGGAGAAACAAATTTGTTCACCTGATTTTGTTGACTATGACATTTAAACAATGAAAATATCCGATTATGTTTTAATTTGAAACGCGTATAACACCATATACGAAGCACTTCTACAACGCGTCTAAGAAAGCACAGTTAGGGATTGTTCGCAAAAAAAAATATGATTTTGAGAAAATGATTTATTTTAGTGATTGTGAGAAAAATTGTTTAATAGTAAAAGTGGTTAGTGTTTACAAAATTTGAGAAAGTAGAAGGTAAAATATTTGACAAAAGCAGAATCAGCTAGAAGTATACCTTTTCCAGATTTTAGATTTTGGATTCTAGGTAACTAATTTAAATAGAAACATTTTCAATTGAAAACACTCAGATTAGCAGAAGCTGATTAAATTATCAGCTTTAAGCTGTTGAAAACACCCCCAACTCTCACCTGAGAATCAAAAGTACGACAACAAAGAGACACAAAAACGTATCAAGATGTGAATCATTTTAAACCAAACTTACTTCGGATCCCAATTCCATTGCAGCGTCGGTTATCTCAATGCGCACAGGTTGTTGATTCCCAGTAAGTGTTGCCTAGGAAAGAGTCAACAAACTATAGCAAATCTATGTACATAAAGACAATGCACGACTTAATTATCCGGAACACGTGAAAGTGACAATTTTATACTAGTATCACTATTCACAAAGCTTGATAATAGTACAATCATGCTTTGTGTTCATAGAATGATATAGAGTTTATATGCTGTTATGTTATCTCGACTGCATGACTATTATTTAGATCCCGAAGAAATCAAACTTGAAAGAATATCGTGAGAATGAGTTTAAGAATTACCTTTATTAGCTCATCTTTACAATAACCATCAAATTCAGCTCTGCAAGTTGAGAGAAGGCTCATGAATAATATCTCCGAAGCCAAATATTTTTAAATACAAAAGAATAAAGAACGAATATGAGTTAAGTATTGGCATATACACAGCAAGCTCTTTTTGCACTTTCACGGCCTCAACTTGGACAACCATCTGTGCCTTCTTTACAGTCTCGTATAAGTTTTGCATGTTTCCTAATATTCCTGCCTATCACCAAGCATAATAGTACAATTAGAACACTGCAAAAGTGAAATGACAAGAGAACCGGTAAAATTAAGTTTGCATACACAATAATAATGACAAAAAAGAAACAGACCAAATGCAAACGCACAATATGTTTTATTACAACAGGGAATCCTGCATTTGCTAAGTAACAAATTGTTTCATTATTTAGACAATCGAATTTTAAAGAAATCAACTGCAAAATACATAAAAAAGTGATCCTATAAGGAATCGGTTTCTATGTCTCTGGTGTCTTAAGTTATCCACATGTCTGATAGCCCAAACATAAAAATATGACATACCTTATTACCATCATCACTCTTATCATTGTTATCCTTCTTTCCGCCAAATAAAGCATGCACGCTTAAAGATCTTCCAACCCTTCCAATTTGACTTCGTCGCAATGAATAATTTGGAAAACCAACAAGATTTGAGTTCTGGTGTATCTTACCTGGAAAGTAACAAAAACTATGAGTAGTTGAGCTCAGAAATTGCAACATAATATCATAGCCATAGGAACTCGTTCATATACTCAAGGATACAAGCTCAATAATAATATCAGAAATGAAAAACGAAGGTAAACATATATAATACATAAACTGTGCAGAAAGGGGCAGATATCAAAAGGTTGGAAGTCTTGGGACTCTATAAATCAGACCATATTAGCACCAAGTAGAGGCTTCTTTTTCCAAACTTTAGAGCCTCATTTTTGCATTTGCAAATAAAGCCGAGCAAAACTGATAACAGTACACCGGTCAATTCTGACTTAATGCTTCTCTGCTTTTGGATTAGGGCACTAGTTAAACCCTAATTTTGATCCACAACACCAGCAACACGGCTGTTGATATGCTCTGATATCGCCAAACAATGATCAATGCAGTAATACCAACTTATATTACAAAACACATCTTAAATTAATAAGAAAGGGAGAAAAAAGTGGGCAGATTTAAATGAATTGGCTTAAAATTTCTTTGAACCTCTATGCTCAACAAATAAATTGGCTTTGATTCCTTTGAACCAAAACTAAAGCAGCCCGCCTAACCCCGGAATATATTGTGATTGATGTGGATTATAACTAAGGTTTGACTACAAGTCAATATGCAAGTCTCACTAGTTTATTTCCAACTCCTTCAAATATATACAAGTAAAAAATTATATAAACTACAATTTACTCCCTCCGTTACAATTTAGATTGCTCAAACTCCAAAAATGGACGTTATAAATTTGTTTTTCCATACCCAAAATAGCAAAAAACAACTCTATCCTCTCAAACTAAACTTATTTACACAACATGCCACTCAATTATCTATTATAATTAAATCTCTCCCACTCAATTATTCACTCCAATAAAGCAGAAAAGACTTTTTACCCTTCACTCTACATTTTTAATACTAATAAAACAATACTTTTATTAGATATCGTGTCATTTGGTATTGAGCAATCTAAATTGTAACGGAGAAAGTATTATGCATGTCAAGCAATTCATCATAACAACATAATTTGACTAAGGTTTTCACTTATACCATTCCGGTAGAAGCATAATCAAAACAACAAGAATGAAAAAATAGGAGTTACAAGAAGCAGAAAACAGCTTCCTAAAATGCATAATATAGTTGTCGAAAAATAAATATAGGTCCTAAATAACTCAGTATATATGGCTGCACCTGCACATATATGACTTGAATTCTATATTCAAAACAGAGGCAACATGTTTCAAGAAGCATCATTCACAAACAGCCATTTAATCAAAAATATTTGTTATTGAAATCTACAACCCAGCAAAATTCTATCACATTAAAACAAATGCAGGCGCAAGCAACTCGAAACTACTCATTCCTAACCACTCTTAAGAACGCATAAAGGGGGCAGGGAGGGGGAAAGAGTTACAACTTACAAGAAGGCAATGAAGAAGAAGAGGGAAACTGCGCAGCTAAAGATGCAGTGGGAGATATCGCCATATCTGTGTTAGTTGATTATACAAATGAATTCAAGATTTCTCTCGGTAAAAAAGAAGAGATTTTGAGGGTTAGGAAGATTCTGATAAAAATCTCCCGTTCTATCTTAGAAATTCTAAAGTCAAAATTGCACAAGTCCCCACTTATTTTTAATATTTCCAAGTGGCCCCTAAACTTTATTTTCTTTTCCTAACTATTAAAAATATGGGATTTTTTTCTTTTTTTTTTTTTTTAAGACAATGAGTATAAAATATCTTTTTTGGGTCAATTACATCCCACTACAATCCTAACACCTTTATTACTATCAACTACAATTCCAACCAAAATTACTCTCATTACAATATTATAGGTCAAACTTTCAATTTTACCTTTTCTTACCACTTTTAAATTTTTGATTCACTTTTATCGCTCCTTCCTTCCCACTTTTACAATTTTTTAGTGCTTTGATTTAACGTGGTTGATTAACATACTAATTTTTTGCACAAAATAATTTACATGTGTAGAATTTTTTAATATTAGAGTCTTGTTATAAATCATTTTATGAAAGGGGTTTTGGCATATCCCCTGATTCATTGGCCAGAATTTTTCGGCAACATAAACCGTAAAATTTGATGAGGAAGCATTTGTTAACATCATTACAAAAATATAAAATATTTATTAACATCATCACAACCGAGAATTTTTCGACCTCTTTTGATAGAGTCGAAATATTTAACCGAGAATGTGCGAAATTAAATAATTCAAAATTTACATTTATTTCGTAAAACCAAATAATTCAATTACATTTGTTTCACAAATCAAATAATTCAAATTTACTCCCATGTGCGTAAAAAAATTTAGTAAAAGAAACAACAAACTTCCAAAGTAGAATAACACAAAGAATAAGAAAAAACAAACAACAAAATCACAAAAATCATACAAAACCTCAACAAAATTCCAATGGCGTCGTTGTTCTCCGTAAAATTATCTCGTGCGAACTTTTCAAGGTATCCAACAAAATCTTCAACATCAAACCAATCTTTCCCTCCTTCTGTACTCAAAATTCCCTATCTTCTCGATTCCGAGGCGTAATCACCCCATATTGCCCCCAATTCTTCATCATATAATCGGCGTGATCGAAAAACAAAAATGGCTTAGATCTTGAATCGTCTGGGTGCGCGCCGCCTAGGTGCTCCGACTTCAGATCCGCAAGCGCCGACGCGCACAGCATCCGGCCGACGCCGCCTTCGCCCACCGTAGCCATCGACGATCTATGGCCAATATATGGCGGAGTCACCTCCGTCGCGCGTCGGCGTAGCAAATGGGTCCATTAGGTTGGCGGCACGACGGCAAGCTCCACCATCAGCGTCTTCTTTATATCCCCGCGACCATCAACGGTTGCTATGCGGCGGCGGCCGAGTTCGACGGACAAAGAGAAGGGGTGGCGACGGACGCTGGCCTAGGTGCAATGCTTTCATCTTCTTTATCGGTTGAGAGAGAGAAAGGGCGGCGAGTCGGTTGAGGGAGGCAGAGAAAGGGCCGCCGAGTATTGTGAGATAAATTAGGGTTTGTCGACTAAATGGGAGAAGGGGTATTTTGGGTAGAAATTGTAGTGGGTAGTAATTTATGTAAAGTTTTGTAGTGGATAGTTATTTTTGGGTATTGTAGTGAATAGTAATAAATCCTATTAATGCAATTTAAGATATATATCATCTAAAAATTTAGGGGTATGATAATTCATGTATTTTTGTAACTCTTTATAATAAAAAGAAATAGAGAAGAATATCATATTGTAAAGAAAGAAGAAACATATATAGAATAAAATTGACACGACCACCTTTTGACAACCCGGACATAAACACTAATTTAACAAGAAAAGTGAGTTGTGAAAAAATTTACAAGAAATGACTTGTGCGCACGTGCGACTTTTTTTTAAATGCTTTAACAGAAAGACAATGAACACTTCTTAACGTGACAAAAGGACTCATAACATCATATACGAAAATTTATAAAATAGAACTCAAAATACACGCCCACGGTTTAACCTAACAGTCGTCATCTATGTACACACCACTCAAAACCCGCAGAGCTGCATAGCTTTTCCAAAGAGAACCACAACGTCACAAATCATCGATTACCTACAATGCATAAACCGAGTGAGATTTATAAATCTTAGTAAGTAGAAATTATGCATGATGTGATATTCAGTTCGAAAACCTCCCAATGCACAATGCACTCTCTTTAAAATCATCAATTTATTTATGAAACACTCGTTAGGGCCCGACTCACTACTATGCACCTAACACAAGCACTAAGCTTAATTTTTTTGTTTATATTTAAGTGGTCACTATATGTATGACCTCGACGTGAGGCACATCCTCTTGTGGCCACCAAGGGTCCCCCCATCGCGCCCTCATGACCACCAAGAAGTCATCCCTCCACGCCGACCCATACCGTTGAGGATCCCACCCTCTAACGGCCTAGCGAGGTCCATCACCAAACCTCGACCTCCCGTCCGTTCAAGTCCCTCTGTAAAATCAATAAATGTGCGACAACACCATAGCACATGAGACGGTGGCCTACGCTAGGTAGCATACGCCAGATCTGCCCGTCTTAGCTCCTAGGTCGCCCGCCGCCCTCGGTGCATAATCGTGGTCAATCACACCATTTGATAAAATATTTTCATGTTAATGCATGATATGCATGATGCAATGCAAAGATATACACACAAGAAATCACATGCTCATAACACCATTTTCATTTGTGCAACAATCATGGAATTCACAAATTCCTTTCACAATAACCTTTGAACTCACAAGTTCGTTTCGCCACAATTGAACTCGGTGGCCCACTCTAGGTAGCATACGTCATATTCTCTCCTGGTCGCCTTAACTCCTAGGTTGCCCCTTCCGTTCTCACTTTGAAATCCCCTAATTCATTTCTAATCACTCGCCTAATTCATTTTTACTCACAACTCACCAATTCAATCACCCTATCCATTTCTATAAAAATTGTAGAATTCATAAGTTCATTTCACAATAATCATGGAACTCACAGGTTCAATTCATAATTATAATCGAACTCACAAAGTTCATTTCACGATAATCACCGAACTCACATATTTAATCCATGCAAAATATTGAGCTCACGACTCTTTCACAATAACCATTAAATATCAATCAAATATCACAACTAACATAATATTCACATATCATCGCTAAGCATAAATACTTCACAAATATTATATTTATGCATTGTATATTTATGCATTGTAGGTGCAAATGAATTTCTACTTACCTCAAGTCCGTAAAACGTTGATATAAATCAAACCCTTAAACCCCTTTTATCGCCTCACTAACAAACAAGAACAATTATTAATAATTTGAGGGTAGGATTTTGTTCTACTCATCACGAGCTTCAAAACGGTATAAAATTTGTCGATTGACGAAAATCGAATACTTACCAAAATACTTCGGAATCTCGCACAACACAAATCTCTCTTCTTTTCTCTCTCTCCCTCTCCTCTCTCTCTGCCTCTCCGCGTCGCACTCTACCTATCTGTCTTGGTCATTCTTTTAAACAATCCTATTTGATATGTTAATTGATATGGTGGTATACATATCCTCACGGCTCCACCGCCTTACTCATTTCTTCGTAAGTTTTCTATTTTATTTTATTTTTCTTTTTCTTTTATTCTACTTTTCATTATCTAAACATATTTATATATATTACACTTAAATCACACACACATATATATATATATATAATTAATTAATAGAAATAATTAGTATTATAATTAATTAATACCACTAAAATCTCAATCACTTATAAATTAACACTACTACATTTTCTCTCATAGATAACGGATATTATCCGTTATCTATGTAGGTAAGCCAGCTGTTATCTAGGCGCGTGTTATCTATTATAGGCGCTCATAGATAACAGATAAAAAATTCACTAAATATCCGTTATCTATGAGCGCTCTGCAGGTCAAGTAGGGCGCACATAGATAACAAATAATATTTGTTATCTATTATTATTTGTATCCGTTATCTATTCGATAAAAGATAACTGAAAATATCTGTTATGTATTAATATCTATATCCGTTATCTATTCTATAAAAAGATAACGGAAAATATTCAAGTTATCTATTATTATATATATCTGTTATGTATTCGTTAAAAGATAACTAAATATATTTGTTATCTATTAATTATTATATCCGTTATCTATTCTAGAAAAGATAATTGTATATATACATTATCTATGTATAACTATATCGGTTATCTATTTATAACTATATATGTTATCTATTTTAGCATAGATAATGTAATATATATGTTATGCTTTACATATATATATGTTATCTATTTGTATTATACATTTTTTTCTAAATTATTCCATATTCATTTTAATTCTTAAAATAAACCAATAAAATTTACTCAATAAAAAGAAAAATGCAAAATGCATTAATTTCATCATCAATCCAAAAGTCAATATTTATACAGCTTAATTCAAAAGTTAAAATACACGACAACAATTACTACTCGATGACATAATTGAACAAATTGAGCCCACTCCGACCGCACTTCATCAATTTCACCTCGTGTACGTTTTCTCCATGATCTACAAAATAACATATATACATATATTAATACTAACAAACTACACAATAATTAAAATTATATTACAAAGAGATAATTTTTGTCAAAGCACAATAACATTACCAACGACATTGCATCGCATCTGGTTGCTTAGGAGCCTAATTTATAAACAAATTAATAAATTTATTACTCCAACCATTTATACACACTAATCAACATTCATCACACTAATCAATTTTTTTTTTTTTTTTTTTACACAATAAGTGTGCAGAAGAACATTGTAGCTGTAAACTAAAATGTAAGAAAATGTTTTTTGAGTAAAAACCTGAGGGTGGTGGAAATGCTGAGATTGATTAGAAGTTTGACCGAGGGATCCAGTGAAAGCGTTGAATAGAGCTTTAATTGATGCATCATTTGCCTGTTGACAATTTCGTAATCAGTAGTCAATTATGTCAAAACTATTTCCGCTTTAATCGTTTCAAGAGAAGGGAGAAAACGGCAAACCAGATTAGCAGAACCAGACGGCGGTGTTTCAAGGACGCCGTTCTGATCAGCATGGGGCATCGTCCCATTGATGGCAGAGAGGCCTCTAGAGAGCACCAATTGCTGTTGAAGCATCAAAGCCTTGGCGGCACCGTTGCTGATCTGTTGCTGCCCCATCTTCACTGTCGCCGACTGCTCCTCCAAATTCCCCAGCATCCCCGGCGACGGCTGATCATCGGCCCAGGGAAAGGATGTGGCAGCGGAGGATGGCACGGAGGAGAGCATTTGTTGGAGAAAATCTTCATAGGACGACGCTGGATCGAAGTCAGAAAACGGCAACATCTGATGCAGATTCAGCACTGAGTTGTTCATCCCGGGATATTCTCTCTCATTGTTGCGGTTGGGTTCTCTCATCTCGCAAATGTTTAAGAAAAGAAGCTGAAATTGAAGTAACGACAATGAGTTGGAGGAGTTGAGATTTTGAAGGAGAGAAGAAGATATAACATATGAAAACAGGGGATCCTGTTTGGTTTTGGAAATTTGGAATGCCTATAAATACCGTACATATGTATGAATATACATGCCCATATATGATATAACTACTCTCTCACTTAAAACCTTTCACCTTTTTTTTTCACAATAAAAAGAACCCCTAGTACATCGTCCAGCAATGCCAAGTACAAGGGATGTGTATATGAAGTCCATCAGAGAGGCAAAATGAGATAAAAACAGGAGTGAGCTTCTACCCTACAAATAATATCCTGAAAATGGAACATAACACAACTATTAGGAATAGGAGGGACAAATAACAAACTGGAATCAATGTGCTATGAGCTGAATCAGGTTCAACAGGATATATGAACACAAATTCTGTAACCATGTCTTACTCTTGTTCGGATATGAATGTTCATTTTTAGGTTCCTCCACCAGCCTCTCCAGCAACAATTTTCTTCTAAAACATCCACGGAGAACAAAAGGGACAATGAGTTAAAAATGAAAAAGTGAAAAGAATAATTCTTATAAACATATATGTATAACTAACCACATCATTATCCTGTTTTGCATTTCCCATTGTAACAGAATCCAGCTGCGAAAACCTGCAGTGCAGAATATTATTGAAATAACATATCAAATTAACCACTCAAAACAGCTCCTAGTTTCAGCCTCTCCTTGTGAGATTATGAATCTCACTGTAGAGAATGCAAATTATTTATAACTACATTACATCATCACAACAAAGAAGATACATGAAATTGATAATAACCTGATTGCCCTTGCTTTCTTTTCATCTTCCTCCGCTGGATCAGTCTTAGGCAAAGACCCAAACCTAGCAAATCTAGCCTTCTTCTTTGCATCCCCATCAGATGGATCAGGTTGCACAATCCCAAACCTATGGAAATTCTATCTGCTCAACAAACATACCCAAACAACACATCTTTAAGCAGCCTAATTGCCAGAAATAAAAATAATAAATCCAGACGTTTGAGAGGTTTTGCTATTATGGCCAACACATTTCAAATTGTCAAATTAGTAATGGTTTTATGAGATTTTGGAGAACTCCACCAATGACTGTCCACAAGTGACCTTCGGCAATATAGTAGTCGAATTTTAGAGTTTTTTTGCCCTTATTTACTTTTTAGCTAGAAATAGGACCTTCTGCCTTTAGGCATTTGGGAGTTGCTTAATGCCAAAAATACTGCCCATTTGTTGAATATAGCCCCAAGCACCTTTGTAGGCCTTCATAATACCTGTCATTTAAGATAAAGAAATGCAATAGATATTGATTAGTAGTTATCGAATTTGTAGTGCAAATGCTTCAAGCATATAATTTTAATCTCTTTTCAATCCAGTTACATTTTATGCGGAATAAAATTAGCAAGGAGTTATTGAATGAATATGATAACAACATCTAGATACCTGTAATTGTCAGGATTCCTAGAAAGTAGTTTCTTGTAAATTCTCCTCTATCAATACTTCCAAGCTTTTCAAGCAGAGAAACCTCTTGCTCCTTGTAAGATAATTGATCAACCTACACAAAAGGAAGATAAAAGTTTAGAAGTCTAATGCAAAATCCATATTTTGATGCACCAAATGCTATAAGTATCACTCACTATCTTGAACTCTTTCATGTACAACTCCGCAAGAGCTCTCTCAATCAATCCACATTCTTGAGTAAAAATCTGAAAGCAAATATTACAATGGAAATAATCATATGTAAGTTAACAAACTAGAATCAACAAGAAACAGGACAGAAGTAGAGAATAAGAAATCTGGAAACAAAAGCTGTCCAAAAACATGACAAGTATGAGACAATGAGATACGAACATTAAAGACTTGTCGTGAAAAGAATCAATTGTAGTATTAGTTTAGTAGCAATTGAAATGAGTGTATGCAATATATTGTATTTCATCAGAGGAAAACCTGATGCTTTAGGTAAATGCATATGAGTCCACTTTTATGGAGGGTTCAACATAAGTACTATAGAGTTGAAATTATATTTATTTGAACATCTTTATCTATCTATGACCTTCAGTTGCTATCCATTCTCTTATAATAAACAAATGTGTTTACCAGCATGAGATTATAATTTCTAAGTAACATGAAGAACCTTGAATTCATCAAAAGCAAAATAATTCAGAGCACTAATTTATTCAGACATGATTCTTTCCATGCTTTCAATTTAAATAAATGACACGTATTTCTGAAAATACACTAGAACGTGAAAACTTTTAGATATCTTAGTTAAGTATTCAACCATACAATAATTTCTAGTGGAGCAGAATCAGATAGAAATGTGAGAAGATATGGTGATGAGAAACAGAAAGGACATAAGATAACTACTTCAAAATACAAGGTGCTAAGCACAGAACTGACTACATTGCAAAGATTATTTTGCCTTAAACTAGAAACTGCTGACATAAAATGTTTAGGCCAGCAGAACTTGGAAATGTTATTAGAATCAACAGAAATCAATCAATAGACACAATTGCATATACATTGTTTTAATGTCCAGAATTATAGTGTCATGATCAAACAATTGAAGGGAAAAGGACTTAATGCAAGATATTATATACTCTTGAGATTAAAGGTCCAAACCATTTCTAACTTCTACACCCAAACCACATTTCTGTTGGCCTCAAATTTCTCTCTAAGAGCATCAGCCTATTGACAAAAATAAGAACAAAAACAATTAAGAAATTAGTGTATATACACTGATCTCGTACACGTATTTACAAACATAAACACATATATGACATATATACATATGTATATATACCTCTGGTTGGGATTGAATCAAGTCTACGGTAGAGAAGCTGGGCATCGCGACGGCTGAGTAGCAGAGGCGTCGCGACAGCTGAGCAGCAAAGGCGTCGCGACAGCTGAGCAGCAAAGGCGTCGCGACAGCTGAGCAGCAAAGGCTGGGTAGCGGAGGCGTCCTAGGGCGGAGAGGCGTAGAAACCCTAGGGGGTGTCTCGCTGGTATGGGCGTCGATTGAGGCGTTGGTGATGATCGAGTGATTCCTTGATTGTGAGAGAGCGCATACAAAAGTCATGGTAACAATGTGCTCGGATTTCGCGATCAGGAAGAGTGATAGTCGCCGGAGGAAGTAGTAGCCTCCATCTTGAAGATCATAATAGCACTAATGGCCGGCAACAGCCATGGAAATTGAGGAGAGAGAAGCTGTACAAATTAGGGCATGAAGAGGAGAATTAGAGATCAAAGTGATTAAATTTTCTAAGTCCATCGTTTAAGAGGGAGTGAATTATTTTTATTTCGGATTTCACAGATAACAAAACACAGAAAACAGATACTATATATCTGTTAACTCTAATTAATATAATTATTAAATTTTAATATAAAAATAAATTAAATACTTAGATAACAAAATATAGATAACAGATATATAAAAAAGAAAATATCTGTTAACTCTGACTAAAATTTTAATATAAAAATATATTAAAATACTTAGATAACATAACATAGATAACAATCAATCAAAATCCGTTATCTATGAGCACATCCTAAAGTTTTCTACAAACAGAGATAACAGATACAGATTAGATAACGGATTTATAAATCCTAGATAATGGATTTGAAAATATCTGTTATCTATGTTTAGTTATCTATGAGAGAAAATGTAGTAGTGTAATTCAATATTTAAAAGCACAATAAAATAATGCAAGATAAAATAATTCAAAATCACAAGTACCACACAATTAATTAAAAATGCACTCAATGCATGAAATATATTAGTTAATGAGTAGTGAGAAGCTCAAGTATCACAATTATAATTAATTTTCACGTTAACACTAGAGGTAGTAACAATTGAGTAGTACAAAAAGAATTAAATAAAATCTTATAATAAAATTTAATTATTGTCTCACCACTAAGTAGGTAAATACATATATTTAATACAATATTTTAAACAAGATAAAGTAGTCCAAGATTACAAGTAGCACACAAATAAATAATTGTATGAAGTATATTAACTAATGAGTAGTTGACACTTAATTTATTTATATTACTTTAGATTAATTAACAATTTAGGTAGAAGTTTATGACTACTAATTCAATAAAAATATCATATATTTAAAACTTAAGGAGTAAAATGAAAAGAATTATAATTAAATAACGTGTCACTCATATAAGTTAATAAAAATGAGTAAATTTTATTGGTAAATATCTAATGAGAGATACGGATATCACAAAAATCATATTTTAAATGTAAAAAGAAATATTTTTAAACTTATGCGAGATAAAATTTTATTGTGTTCTTAAGTTAACTTCGCTTATATGTCGAATACTAAAACATAAATTGACATAATTTTTTTAATATATTGAGATTAAACATATGTTAATATAATCACAATAAAATATCTAATACACATTTATAGATTTAAGTTAAACATAATAGTATAAATTGATGTGTGAGTTAGATTTGAAATCAAGATTACTTGCAAAAAGTGCTCAATAAATAATAGTTGTACAAATCTTATAAAGATTTGTAAGTTAGTTTAGTTGTCATATAACATAAAAATTATTCAAAAGGTGTAAGGTTCAAACCTTTGTTATTACATTTTATTTTTTAAATTGAACTTAATATTATTATGCCATATATTGAACACAAACCAATAGAAAATTAGCACATCATTATAATATATTATTAGTATAACAGGGATAGAGATATTTCACGGATCTAGGATTCGTGAAATAACCCAAATAAAGAAATTCGTGTATTCTTGTTAGGTCAGTAAGAGTAAATATGTGTACTAAACTTGTACAAAAGGTAAAAATAAAATTCACTCTTACATTACTATAAGGTCAAACACGTGTTATTGTATGAAAAAATGTGTTATTATATAAACAAAATTATTACAACACATGGATAAATATTTTATTTATTTAAGGACTACAAACACGTAGTTGTCCACTTGTCCTTATAGTAACACATATTTGTCTTTACTGATCTAAGAGATTCTATCTAAGCTTCTTTGTAAGCCTTGATCGTCCCATCGAAATACATGTTTGACCTTATAATAACACATTTGAGAGCAAGATTTTGTTTTTGCCTTTGCGTGATTTTTTTTTTTTTTTTTTTTGAAAAAGATGTGTTACTATATGAATACAAACGTGTTACTATATGAAAAAAATATGTGTTACTATATGAACATAATCAGTACAACACATGAACAAATATTTTATTTATTTAAAGACTAATAAGACGTAATTATATATATATATATGTATATATATATATTCTTACAATAACACATATTTAACCATATAATAACACACTTTGGAATATTTTATTTTTACCAGAAACTCACCACAAAAACTTGAGAAGCAAAAAATGATTGCTTATTTCATGTCTCAGGACAGAATCATATAGTAATTGAACTGATGAGCAATGATCAAAGCAAATGCTGCTATTAATGGTTAACCTATATAATAAAAATAAATCAATTGTACAAAAAAAAAAAGGGTATGAAACAATTCAGAAAACTATTATAAGTGTGTTCATAGTTGGATCGTCAATCAAATCAGAACTTATTGTCTATTACTATTTCAATTTGCGTAATAAAAGAAGAGGAAGTAGAAAAAAGAAGTCTCAAGGTTGTTTTCTATTTTGACCCTTTCTTTTAGAATAACCCGTAAATTTTAAATTTTTTTCAATTATAATTTTACGATAAAATATTTTACATAATACTAGCTCCGAGTTATTTGGGATTGTAGATTCAAAAGAGGTTTTTACTAATTTTAATACTCACATCACCAACAAAATTTTTGTGGGTCTATTCAGTATTTTATATCATGGTTGTATTCATTATCATGGTTTGTGATTTACAATTATATAAACTAATATCAAATTAAATATTATCAATGGGTCCATAGCTCAGTGGTAGAGCAATTGACTGCAGATCAATAGGTCACCGGTTCGAACCCGGTTGGGCCCTAAATGATTTAATTGATTTTTTTAACCTTAATTAAATGATTTTTTATCTCCCATTTTAAACCCTAATTTAAATTATTTTTTAATCTATTTATTTATTTTGGGCTTTGGGTTTGCATTTCGATGTCGTATAATGCCCTTTTAAACCTTTATTTAAATTATTTTTTTAATCTCTTTATTTCATTTTTTTTTCATTTTAAAACCGTATTTAAATTATTTTTTAATCTATTTATTTATGTTTGGCCTTTGGGTTTGCAATTCGATTCGTATAATGCCCTTTTAACCTTTATTTAAAATATTTTTTTAAATCTCTTTATTTTCATTTTTTTCTTTCATTTCAAACCCGTATTTAAATTATTTTTTAATCTATCCTGTCAAAAAAATTATTTTTTAATCTATTTATTTATGTTTGGGCTTTGGGTTTGCAATTCGATGTCGTATAATGCCTTCCATATATATTTTACACATACACTGAATGATTTAATTGAACTTTTTTAACCCTTAATTAAATGATTTTTTTATCTCTTAATTTATGTTTGGAATTTGTGTTTGATTTTTTAAGATAAATTTGATTTTGGGGTATAATGCCTTCCATATTTATTTCACACACACACACATATATATATATATATATATATATAATATTGATTAAATTTTGCATGTAAAAATTTTAGCATTTATAAAGTAATACCATAATATTTTACACACAAAATAAACACATCGAATACTTTTTTTAACCCTTAATTAAATGATTTTTATCCCTTAATTTATGTTTGGAATTTGGGTTTGATTTTTAAGATAAAATTTGCATTTTGGGTATATATAATGCCTTCTATATTTAATTTACACACACACATACATATATATATATATATATATATATATATATAATATTGAGTAATTTTTGCATGTAAAAATTTCAGCATTTATAAAGTAATACCATATTATTTTACACACACAATAAACACATCAAATTGTGTGAAAAAATATTTAGTATTATTTTATAAGCATTAAAATATTGCTTAATAAATGATGATGCAAATTGTAAGGAAAAATAAGAATTAATGATTTTTTCATTAATTAAAAATTTGCGTGGTTTTTTTAGGATTAGTAACCAACATTATTTCAAATTTGGATAAAATAAAGTCAAATGAATTACTTGATGGTATTGCTTGTATCATATGGACGAAATATTAGAATTGAAAATTGAATCTTAATCAATTCAAATGTTTCATATGGATTGTTTCATTAACATCTTTGACTTTTTAATATTGAAAGTTATTTATGCTAATATACATTACTCATATTTTGTGATACCGAGCCTCTCACTACTCATTGATCAATATATATATTTCATGCATTGAGTGCATTTTAATTAATTATGTGCTACTTGTGATTTTGAATTATTTTATCTTGTATTATTTTATTGTGTTTTTAGATATTGAATTAATTAAATATGTCTTTATATGTTAAGTGGTGAGAAAATTAATTTATAAGTTATTGAAGCTTTCTTAGGCGGTGGGCCAATTAGATAGGCGGCCATATCAACATTCACGCCATATTCATGGGGAGGGAGGGAGGGCGGTGGGCCAATTAGATAGGCGGCCATATCAACATTCACGCCATATTCATGGGGAGGGAGATATTCATGGGGAGGGAGGGAGGGCGGTGGGCCAATTAGATAGGCGGCCATATCAACATTCACGCCATATTCATGGGGAGGGAGGGAGGGAGGGAGGGAGGGAGGGAGAGAGAGAGAGAGAGAGAGAGGAAGGTTCGTATCGTGCGAGATCCTCAAGCGTTTTGGTAAGTTTTCGACTTCCGTCAATTGATAAATTTTATACCGTTTTGAAGCTCGCGACGAGTAGAGCAAAACCCTATCCTCAAGTTATTAATAATTATTCTTATTTGATAGTGAAAAAGTGATAGAAGGGTTTAAGGGTTTGATTTAGCGACGATTTTGCGGACTTGAGGTAAGCGAGAATTCATTTGCACCTACAATGCATAAATATAATATTTTGTGAAGTATTTATGCTTAATTGGTGATATGTGAATATTATGTTAATTGTGATATTTGATTGATATTCAATTATCATTATGAAAGGAGTCTCATGTGAGCTCCATTTATGAAGTGGAATGAACTCGTGAGTTCGGTGAGTATTGTGAATTAAACCCGTGAGTTCGGTGATCGCTGTGAATTGAACTGTGAGTTCATGATCGTTGTGAATTGAACTGTGAGTTCAAATGTTGTAGAATGAACCGTGAGTTCAAAGGTTATCGTGAAAGGAATTTGTGAATTCCATGATATTGCGTAAGTGAAAAGGGTGTTTTGAGCATGTGGTTTTACTTGTGTGTATATGCTACATTGCATCATGCATATCATGCATTAACATGAAAATGTTTTATCAAATAGTGTGTTTGACCACATTATGCACCGAGGGTGGCGGGCGACCTAGGAGTTAAGGCGACCGAGCGAGATCCTGGCGTATGCTACCTAGCGTAGGCCACCGTCTCATATGCTATGGTGTGTGCATATTTTTCGTAGGGGACTTCCGAACGGACAGGGGGTCAGGTTTGGTGATGGACCTTGCTAGGCCGTTAGAGGGTGAGATCCTCAACAGTGTGGAGTCGGCGTGGAGGGATAACTTCTTGGTGGTCATGAGGGTGCGATGAGGAGGGACTCTCGGTGGCCACAAGAGGATGAGCCTCACGTCGAGGTCATACATATAGTGGCCACTTAAATATAAATGAATTGAGCTTAATGCTCGTGTGCCGGTGCATAGTAGTGAGTCGGGGGCCCTAACGAGTGTTTCATAAATAAATTGATGATTTTAAAGAGAGTGCATTGTGCATTGGGAGGTTTTCGAACTAAACACCGCATCATGCATAATTTCGCCTTCTTGAGATTTATATCTCACCCGGTTTATGCATTGTAGGTAATCTTGATGATTACCGATGAGGAAGCTGGACAAGCCGTGGGCGCTCTTGCGAGGTTTTGAGTAGTGTACATAGATGACGACTGTTGGGCGGGATCGTGGCTTATTTTGCTTCGCTATTGTATATTATGTTTGTTTTGGATATGCACTTTGTATAAACAAGCATGTACTAGTGTGTTTCGTGGATTGTGGTTTGTTAAGAACTGGTATGTATGCGAACAGCTTATGTTTTGAGTATGTGATAGTGTTATGCCGTTTGAAAAAAAAAAATTTATAGCAGGTTTTCTTGATTGTTTTATGTTTAAGTTCATATTATGTCTAGTTGTGAAATTGTGGGCGTGTCATATTTGTATTGACATAGTTTAATTATCTTGACATTTCGATAGTTAAAGAACCTATCATAAATTCAATTTAAAAAATTGAATTATGAAATTTAAAGTATAAATAGTTTTTAAAAATTTCTTTAAAAATGTATATATACTGCTTTCAGTGAAATAAAAATTAGTGACAATCATATCATTGCAATAAAAATTAAAATATGGAGTAGTTTTTAATGTAGTCTGTAATCATTAAGAAAATTATGACAAAATCTTATTCGCATCTCAAAATAATTGATATTATGTGTTTTTATATAGCAAACAAAATAGATTAATTGCAAGAGTTGCAAACAAAATTGAGAAGGTCATTAACAAACATTGAAGGCTCAACATAAGTACTTAGACTCTAATAGACGAGAGTTCATACCTAAAGAATGTGCCACACTATTGGCATTTCGTTTAACCAAATTCATTTTTAAAAAAACGTGTTAGATCTAAGTTGAGCTTGTATCAAGTGAACATAGTTGCTGAATGGTGTATTATCAAAGTCTTCACGACGGATAGCGTCGACCACTCTCTTAGCATCCATTCTCTATCACCACCTTCGTAAAATCCAAACTCTTGACCCACTCAATTGCCTCCAAATTGAGCGGCAAATGATCAATTTTTGGCCCCGTCTCGGAGTATATACCCACCCCGATTTCAAGAGTCTCGACAAAAAAATAAGCATCAACTTTCACCTTCACGTGTCTCGGCGCCGGCTTACGCCATCTCGATGCACTGATCATGCCAACTGTTAACTCATGACATCGGACTGTTCTCCACTCAACCAGAAGTTCGTAACATTGTGAACAACAACCACCGGGATTAAACGCTCGAGTTCCAGACCACATCATTTTTATTATTCCATATTTGCCAAACAACCATAACTAGCGCCTCTCTCTTCGCATCATTCAAAGTCCAAAGTACCAAGGAAAAACTCTGCATGATCGTCGACCTCCAAGCTATGATCGATTGTGTCGAACAAGGAAACTATAGACCAATTGCTCACCGCAAACTCGCAAGTGAACATAAGATGCTAGATTGTCTCGGACTCTCCATGGCACGCTGGGCACACTACGTCCTCACCAATATTGCGCCGATAGAGCTTTGACTTTACGGCTAAACACCCTTTGCACTGACCTTCAAAAGAAGTTATTTACCTTCGGGAACGGACATGCGCGAGAGGATCTGTCATGCACCCTCCTCAAGCTCCTCTCTCTCTCTGCCACAAGCTTAGCTGCTAGGTGATGTGCGCTCTTTATCGAATAGATTTCATTCGGAGCAAAGTGCAAAAAGATAGAATCCAAAGTTCCCATTGGCCGAGTTGTGTTTAGAATGGCTCACATGTCGTCATCATTAAAAGCGGCATTGATTACATCAATATTCCAAATGTTTGTTTCCGAATGAAGAGATCGGCCACTACCATATCTTCAAATTCGTAACCGGCATAATAATATGAAATTTATCTTCTCGAGCAAACCAGACGTCAACCCATATCTTAATATTTCGACCATCACCCTCCTTCCACCTAGTACCACTCCTACCTAGGTCCCGAGTCTCGTAAATCCCTAGCCAAATCTAGCTTGGGTTCGATCCTAAACGAGCCTTGAAAAAAAAATTACTAGTAATTTTCTTTTAAATAATAAATAATCATAATCTATCATTTATTTGTGATCTCTCATATTCTTCGCAACTCTTTATTTGGAAATACTCTCCATTTATCCATCTGAGTTATTTATAATTAAACATATTTATGTTTTCAAATATATTTCTAAGTTATAAATAATATGCAAAAATTTGTGTGAAACAAGTCTATACGATAAATTCTATTTTTATTATCTCTCTCATGAAAATGCACTATCAATGTCTTTTTACCTAACAAAGAATCGATCCCTAATTTAATCGGAAAAAGAATAAAATTTGTATTTGAAGTATCAATCTATAAATTTTACATAATATAATTTATATTTTATTAATTATTATACACAATATTACATGTTCTTTAATTAACTCAAACTCAAACTGTATTTGTACACGAGTTTTTCATGTTCCAATATCAACCACGTAAGTGTTAAAAAAGTATGTATATGTATATATACAGTTATACACACATCAACCACATAAAACGTCACCTGTCACCTGTGTTCAATTTTCACACAGATTTCTCTTCCGAGCAGCTACAAATTGACAATGGCTTCCATGGCGTTCTCCTCGGTTTTTTCAGCGCCTTTACATAGTTTAGCAACGGCGAAATTGCAACCGACATTCAATTCCGCTCTGGCTTTTCTTGAATCGTCAAATCTTAGTTCGTCAAACTCTATGTTTGTCCGAGATGGGTTCGCGGCTTTATCCCCAATTCTATCTGGTATTTCGTTAAAATCTCGATGTTTTGCTTCTGTTTCAGCTAGAGCTGCTACTGAGAAGACCATCTATGACTTCACTGTAAAGGTAATTGAGAAATATTGTTGTCTCCTTTTATAGGTAATTTTTGCTGTTGATTTTGTTTCGAAATTCAAATTTCTGGAAAGAGCGATTGGAATTAGTTAGACTTAGATTAGCTAATCCATGTTGATTTAGACTTCTTTCCAGTTTTCAATTAGAATCTGTTTCGGTAGCTGAAATGATGAATTAGTTTCAAGTATGACGAAATGATATAATTAACAAGTATTAGTATTAATAAGACTAATTTGAATTTGAAAGAGTATATAACTGTAAGTTTGGTAGATTGTTGATTTTCGTGGTGCAAAGATAAGATGGTTCTTTCAAGATATCTTTGTCATTGGAATCGAGCTTTTAGCGCTTTGATTCGGGCTTTTCATCAGTTGTGAAAGAGTACTGAAACAGTGACTATGAGGGATAAGCTCTCAAAAGCAAGATTTCATATTAAGGGGCCGCTTGATTGGGGGTATTAGAATTAGGTAATGGGAATGACTAGTGGTTCATTCCCATTGAAGAATTTTGAAAGCAAAGTTGAGCACGAAAATATTTGAGCGGAGGAAAATGAATGATTGTTAAATGATTGATTATAAGAAGAAAATTATGTAATCAAAATAAATTAGTGATAATTTTATTTATAAATCAATTCCAAATTGTAAATATTACCAAGCATCATCAATGAGAATGATTAATGAGTCATTCCCATTACCTACTTCTAATACCCCCAACCAAGCGGGCCCTAAGACCACCATTACACTTAAGTGTATTGTAATTAATGTTCAATTGTTGCTAGAATTGTTAAATTCTCACGTTTGAGGAAAGATTTTACCGCATTGTGAATTATGATACGGCATGCCTTTCTATGAAGACCTTTACCGAATGAATTATCTACCATTTGATAGTATTTAATATCAGTTGCAATCTTCATGTTGGTTATCAGATCTTGCAACATTATGTATCTGCAGAGTATAATTCCTGTTGGAGCATTTAAAAGTTGACTCGTCATTTAAACATTATAATTTTCTCAAGTTTTAAGTGTTTTTAGAATGTGTCATAATTCATTACTTGAAGTAGTCTTGAAATATAAAAACAGGATATTGATGGGAAGGATGTTGCACTTAGCGAATTCAAAGGAAGGGTACTTTTGATTGTAAATGTGGCTTCGAGATGGTAAATCTCTCGTCCATCTTATTATTTAGTTGTTAGATTATCAAATATGCTAATGAATTTGACTTATGTTTTGTCTTCAATTGCATGTGATTATGTGAACTGACATAGTTAATTAATTTTGGATACAGTGGTTTGACATCATCAAATTATTCAGAGCTTTCTCAACTCTATGCAAAATACAAACCTCAAGGTGAGATTTGAGTTAATCAAACTAATAATTCAAATATATGTGAAGTTTAATGACAATTTTTTTCTGAATTAATACAACAATACATGTGAATGCAGGATTTGAAATTTTAGCCTTTCCCTGTAATCAGTTTGGGGGCAAGAGCCCGGATCAAACAGAGATATTAAACAGTTTGCTTGTACACGATTTAAAGCGGAGTTCCCAATTTTTGATAAGGTACGTTTGTTGGTCTTTCAGTCTTATGGTGTCTGAATAAAAATGTTTTTAAATCAATTTATTACACGATTTGATTACTGCAGGTAGATGTTAATGGACCAAACACAGCTCCGGTTTATCAATTTCTAAAGTCGAATAGTGGAGGATTTCTTGGTGATTTGATTAAATGGAACTTTGAGAAGTTCCTTGTTGACAAAAATGGTAAAGTTGTTGAAAGATACGCGCCGACAACCTCACCTTTACAAATAGAGGTAATTGTCAGTTCTGTTACTTCATGGTCAAGTGAATATATCTTAGTAATTATATTCGTATTCGTATTTACATTTTCATTTTCTCAACACTTGGGGATGACATATAAGGTCTAAATGCAATTCAGTTTGAATTTTTCCTTTCGAATTTGTAGTAGACACGAAAATATATGCCATAAAACCATCTTGTTGATTCTTTTTCTCCAAATGATGGTTTTGCAGAAGGATATCAAGAAGCTTGTTGCAGCATAGATTCCAGATACGTCTCGCTATCCACCATTTTCATGTTTGAATAAAAATTCTGGCTGTGTACAATGGATTTGCTCAATTTTAATGCTGTATTTATTTTTGTACATTTTTGTTGGATCATTTTGAATAAATTCTAAAATCTATGTTGCTTTCTATCAGATAAAAATCTCGTCTTGTTGTTCAAGAGGAGCACAAAAGGTGCCAGAAAAATTATGTAAAATGTAAGATGACATCAACATAATATTCACATTTTAAACTAAATATGGCTTAAATAAAGAAAAAAATGGCTTAAATAAAGAAAAAAATTTGTGTTGTTATTGGTGCGTTGAGATCTGTTGAAACATATACCTCTGTTACAACAACCAACTTGTTAATATTTTAGTGTATAATTACAAAAGCTATTAATTAGAAGGCACATTATTCTATTATAGCTGACATTAATGTACCTAAATAATTCATTAAAAATCAAACTTCTCTAACTACTCAATAAAGTATTTATGTAACCAAGATATGACCCATGGTCTTGCCTTCAATATGTGCCCTTCTGAAATACAAGATCTCAATCCAAAACATTTGGAAGAAGACCAATCAGAAAAGCCCTTAACCAAATCAGATCAAGAAAATCAAGAACACGAAGATCATCACTCGAAAAACTCCACTTCATTCTTGTCACCAATTCTTGAACCGCTCCAATGGCTGCAGATGCTTTCGTCCATGTTGAACCCCACTTTTGTGCTCGGAGTAGCACTTGTCTACGGCCTAAACCAGGGCTTTTCCGGATCATTTTTTAAAGTCGTCTCTGACTATTACTGGAAAGATGTCCAGAAAGTGCAGCCATCAGCTGTGCAACTCTTTGTAGGCCTATATTACATCCCATGGGTGATGAAGCCTATCTGGGGTCTCTTGACCGATGTTTTTCAGTAAGAGGGTATTGGAGAAGGCCGTACTTTGTCCTGGCCGGGGTTGTCGGGCGGTGTCAGCCCTGTCAGTGGCAGCAGGTGGCCAGCTGGCGGTGTTCCTTGCTTTGACTTTCTTGATAGGAATTACTGCAGGGGTGGCAATTGGTGATGTTACCATAGATGCTTGTATTGCGAGAAATAGTATTGAGATTAGGTCTCTAGCTGCTGATATGCAAAGCCTTTGTGGATTCTGTTCGTCTGCTGGTGCTCTTCTCGGCTACTCCACCAGTGGCTTTCTTGTTCATCATCTTGGACCTCAGGTTTGTTTTATGAGGAAAATGATATTTCGGCTCGTATTTTTCTATTAATTGCGGTGAATGCATACATATGAGTTTGAATACAGGATAATTAAATAGAATATCCAGCTACTTAATTTTTCATGTATCAATGCAATGTATACCAGATTCATGATCTTTTTATATTGCAGGTAGCATTGGGGCTCCTGGCAATTCCATCAGCGACACTGATTGTTCTTGGTTTCGTGATCTATGAGCCAAGAACATCTGAGGATCTTCATCTAGTAAATAAAAAGGTCAGTTTTCACTCAATGCCTAATCAGCTAAATTTTTTTGGAAATGAAAAAAACTAGATTTCTTTTCACCTTTCCTTGAGTAAATTGCAAAATTCGTCACATTACTATTAAGCCTTGGTGATTTCCATATGAATTAATTTTAACAGTTAAGTCTCATAACTTTAAAATACCGTAATTTTAGTTCAATATTATGTATTTTTGCATGTGAGCGGCTAGAATTCTAGGTGGCATCTATTCGTTTGGCATAGTTGAATCTTAAGTGGCTTAATGAGAGTATCCAAAACCCACAGGTCTGAAACTGAAATCGCCCAGACCCAATAGATATGGGACCGGATCCCTTTCCTACGAAATTTGTAATTAGAAAATCTTGTAATAAAGTTCAACTTCATCTTCAAGTGTATAAAATCTGGAAATAATAGTACTATGTTTGTGCAGCCTAGACAAAAATTAAGAGAAGCTGTATATGGAATGTACAAAACTATCCGAATTCCTCGAGTATGGAAGCCATCTCTCTACATGTACCTATCTTTAGCTCTAAGCATCAGCACTCATGAAGGGCATTTCTATTGGTACACTGATCCAAAAGCCGGCCCTGCATTCTCCCAGGTAAACCAATCTTTTCGACACTGCTTGTAAATAGGGACATATCTCGAATTTTACTTCAAGGAGGCGATTTTTTTAATTATAAATTCATGTATATTTTCAATCCAAAGTGGGGCGATCGCCCCACGCCCTTTAAATCTTATTCGTAGTCGTAAAATCTGGTCCAAAGTTAAAGACACTCATTTTCTGATTCATGGGGGTGCAGGAATTTGTCGGGATGATATATGCAATCGGAGCAATGGCGTCCATAGTTGGTGTAATAATCTACCACAAAGCTCTCAAAGACTTCCCTTTTAGAGCTTTGCTCTTTTATGCACAGCTCATGTACAGCATATCAGGTATGCTCGATCTAATCTTCATTCTTCGATGGAATTTAGTTGTTGGAATCCCAGATTACTTGTTTGTCGTGCTGGAAGAATGCGTCTCTCGGATCATTAGCAGAATTAGGTGGATGCCGATGATGGTTCTGAGTTCTCAACTCTGCCCTTTAGGCATCGAGGGTACATTTTTCGCGCTTTTGATGTGCATTGACAGTCTTGGTTCACTTACTTCCAAGTGGGGTGGGGGTTAGTTCTTCATTTGTTGCATGTTACAAGAAGTGATTTCAAGAATCTGTGGCTCACAGTTTTGATCAGAAACATTCTGAGATTTTCGACACTGTCTTTGATTTTTCTCGTACCGTATTCGGATCAGTCCGAGGTTTTGATCCCTCCAAATGTTTTGGCTAAGAACAATGGTGAATGTATGAATGAGGATGATAGTTTGCAGATGGTCCCATTGAATGATAAATCGAATAATATGAAGTTGGTTGATGGTTAATTCGACACTGATTGCTAGTTTTTTTTTGTTTTTTCAAAAACTTGTGTGAACCGATATATACCAAAACTCTATTTTTACTATTACCGTCATGAACAGGTGTTATGGTAAACGTTGCATTTGAATGACAATGATAGTGAAAATAGAGTTCATAGTATACATCCGTTCATACAAGTGTTACTTTTTTTTTTTTTTAAATCCTGACTTTACGACTAACTACAAAATATATTTCTATACAAGCTTGAGTTCTACATGGAGTAATTTTTGCACGCTCCCATTTTACTCCCAAAAGGCCATTTTTGAGGTTGATCCGAAAAAACCGGTAAGAACCGAAAAATCGCCAAAATCGGAAAAACAGGTCTTTTTAAAAAATATTTTTTCATTATTTATTAAAAGTTTTTTTTTTTTTTTTTGAAGAAATTTATTAAAAGTTAAGACAAAAACATATTTTCATTCTTTTTTGATGCAGCGAGAGCGTAAGAAAACACAATAAAATAATAAATAAAACGACTTCAAATCAAATGATTCTTCGTCTCAAAATGATCGACATCCTCATTTTTTTCATATTCATCAAACTTCCTTACAAAATTCAACTAACTCCTATTTATAACTAAAATAAGGCCCATCTACACTAAAAGCCCAACAAAATTAAATTTTTTTTTTTTTTTTTTTAAGTGGGACAAAATTAAAACTTAAAACTATACAAAATATAAATAAAAATTAAACAAATAAACACAATCCCATCTCCATCATTTTTTATTTAATATTTTAATTAGTAATTTTACTAAACAAGTCTCTCAATTTCTAAAATTGTCTATTATATACCTATTCACTCTATCTCATTTTAGAATTTTTAGCAATTATTAAATTATAATATTCTAAAATAATATTGTGTTGTCTATTATGATTTTATTGTGTTTATTTTAATATGAAATTTTTAAGTTATGATTTTTACGTATGTATATTTATTTTCAAATGTCACATAAGAAATATATAAACAAATATCGACAAAAATCTTTTTAACGGTTGAACCGCCACGAACCGATCCAACCGGTTGAACCGACAATCCGTGTCCAATCCGGTTTGATCGCCGACTCAGTTATGAAAATACTCATTTATTGTGTATTGGAATTTTCTCTATTATTATGATTTTTTAACTTAGTGGGAATCTACCATTATTTGGCAGCTCCTTCTCTTTTTTTCTTGTTATTTGGTGATATTTTGTGGTATTGGAAAATACCAATTCCTCATTATATTTTTCTCATAGAATAACCCCTGTTTTTATTTCTCTAAAGACTAAAGAATTGATGTGAAAAAGACTATTAGAAATTAGTATTACATTTTACTTTTATAAACCGAAACTGAATTGAATTGGAGGGTAACCAAACTAGTGGACGCGGCTAAACAAATCCCTAAATTTATTGTACATATCTTTTGGGTTGAACTTCGCTTTGTTCTTCTTCACGCTTTCTTGTGAAGTCAAGTTTTTAACAATGTAGCCTTCAAATTCAAATCGGCTGAAGGGAACGTTAACTACGTTGTGAGAGTGATGGATCGGCAAATGGGACAAGAAAATATAATGAAGGAGAATTCAATTTTTGCTTTTGCACCGCCTTGTAAAGTTATATTAAGACAAGATAGATTACATGATTTGTCTTGTTCGTAGGAAAACCAATGATTTAGCTTATCATTTGGATCAATGTTAAGTTCTTATTGTTGGGTCGAGCCTCCAACTATTATAGATGATCTTCTCGATACCTCCAGTACCTGCATTTCTATAGTTATATACTGAATTTATACCTAAAATACAAACTGTCTCCTTAAGATCAAGGTTGGTGTTTGGATTAAACAAGATACCACACCCTTGTCATAGTTGATTCTTTACCTTGAAACCCTTTTGCACATATCAATTGCAAGCTTAAATTGAGATGCTTCCAATGTCCAATTAGCATGGTGTCATCTGCAAAGAAAAGATGGGTAATGCATGACGCTTTCATTGCAACTTTATCCCATGAATATGACCACAATTATGTAAATCCTGCAAGATGCATGAGAAAATCTTTGAGCAAATAATAAACAAGTATAGGGATAAAGGGTCGTCTGTCGAATGTCACGTTGTGACTCTAGAGATCCAAAAGCACAATCATTAAACATGAAGGAGAAATTTGCAGAAGAGACACATTTCACGATTAAATCGACAGTGGTTCTAGAAAAATTCAAAGCATGAAGGATAACTCTAACAAAACATCATTCAACCCTATCGAAAATCTTACTCATGTCTAATTTATTTAGATTAATTTCCCTAAAAATTAAAATTGATCACGGAAAAGAGATACACATTCTCTAACCGATTTAACTTTATTTTGATTAGATTAATTCAATGAACAAAAATTAAATTTTTAAAGATTTTTAAAGATTTTTAAATTAAATGAAATGCTTATGAAATTGAAAGAAATTAAAATTAATTTAATTTAATTTGAATTTAATTAGATTGAGTTTTGGGTTTATTTTCACCCCTAAAACATGGTTAAATATAATTTTGGGAGTAGTTAGAAATTCAATGTAAGTTTAAATACAATTTTATAAATAATTTTTTTTTCTATGGCCTCTTTGTTAAATACATTCAGGCCCGCTTGGTTGGGGGTATTAGAAGTAGGTAATGAGAATGACTCATTAATCATTTCCATTGATGATGCTTGGTAATATTTACAATTTGGAATTGATTTAAAAATAAAAGGGTGGGTTACTACTAGGTACAATTCTAACACCAAATTACTACTAGATACAACCCAAACTATAATTACTACGCAGACAATAATATAGGGCTTTCTACCCAAATTACCCTTCTTGTCAGCAGCTTCAAAAATAAGAAAAAGTGATGTGACTTGTCCTTTGACTTCCCAACACATTTCTATCAGCTCACAAAATAAATTTGTATCGAAAATAAAATTCTTCTTCCTTCCATTTGTTGCCATTTTTTTCACGCATGAAAGGGGTTTTGGCATATCTCCCGATTCATTGAACGAGAATTTTTCCGCCGTCGAAAACATAATGAGGAAGCATTTGTTAACATCATTACAAAAAAATAAAATACTTATTAACATCGTCACAACCGTAAATTTTCAATCTCTTTTAATAGAGTCTTAATGTTTAACAACATCATAAAATCGTAATGTACAAAAATTAAATAATTCAAAATTTATATTTATTTCATAAATCAAATAATTCAATTACATATGTTTCACAAATCAAATAATTCAAAATTTACTCTCATGTCTTTGAAAAAAAAATCGCACATGTGTAGAAAAAAATTAGCAGTAAAGCACAATAGTATCACAAAAATCATACAAAACCTCTCTTCAGACTTCCATATTAATTCCAATCTGCGTGTTCCATACCAGATTTTAGAATTGACCAATTATTAGAACATCGAACCGGTGAGTGCACCCACACAATGATAAGTGCACCCACCTTCTTCTTCACCGCATTTGCACCTCCGTCGCGCATCACCAATCACCCGCAACAGCCTTCATAGCCTCAAACAACCAATTTCCACCACCACTTTCCTTCGCCGACGAATACCAACTCACCGATCTCCACCATCGCCGCCCACCGTCCATCGCCGCCGCACTTCATCGCCGAAATAGCGAAGAACGCCTACAACCCCCAAATTGGGGTTTTCACCATTGTCGATGGCGGCCACGACGCCGATGGGTTTGGCGGTGCCCCCTTCGTCTTCGTCGGGAGAGAGCGCCGTCGATCTGCTCGCCACGACGCCGAGGCTTTGGTGGTGCCCCTCCGTCGATCCGCACTTCCTCATCGTCATCGCCGATCTGCTTCTTCCCCTTGTCGCCGTCGATTCTCTCGTGGGTTCTTGGATGTCGGTCTCGCTCCTCTCGTTGTTCTTTGGTGGAAAAATTATTTGAGAGAGGGGGATGGCCGAGAGAGAGAGAGAGAGACGGGTGGGGAGAAAGTGAGAGAAATGAGGGTTTTGGTGATTAAAGGGTATTTTAGGTAGGAATTGTAGTGGGTAGTAATTTAGAAAAAGTGTTGTACCTAGTAGTCATTTTTCACCCCATGTTGTACTTAGTAGTAATAAACTCAAAATAAAATAATCACTAATTTATTTTGATTACATAATCTCTCTCTTATAATCAATCATTTAACAATCATTCATTTGTTCCCGCTCAACTTTTTTCTCGCTCAAATTTTTTTGTGCTCAACTTTCTTTCCAAAATTCATCAATAAGAATGAATCACTAGTCATTCCCATTACCTAATTCTAATGCCCCCAATCAAACGGCCCCTCATTTTTTTTTCCAATTGCGCTTTACATAAAAATCAATAAAATGCATTCACTTTTACAACTATCTCCCTTCCAAAATCTACATTATTACACCTCGTGTTATTTCTTTACATACATAAATAAATAGCTATCTTTTTTTTTTAAAAGCAATTTTATTAATAAGATACAAATAATTTTCCCACCCTTCACAAATATTTTATCACTGTAAATTTTAATAAAAATTTTAACATTAAAGTATGTATCAAAAGTAGAAGGGCAACCGAAAAAAGACGAGGAATTATTATTTATAGAGTCACTCTCCTATGAAACTCGATACAATTACATTCATTACCGATATTATTATATTCATTCACTCTTAAGTCGTACCATAACTTTTATACTATGATATTAGTTTATAAGTGTAGTAGCATCACTAAATAAATATTAATAATAGATTTTGTGTTATTTATAATGCCAATTTATAATCATAAAAAAAGAGTTAACCACACTTTTAATCCCACAAGACATGGGTTATTTTGGAAACGGTCCCAATACTCTCTTTTATAGTCCCAAATGAATTTTTGCTTGCACATATGATCGCACCGTTAATCGAGACGTTAAATGCACTTGCACATTTGGTCTCAAACGCTTATACCAAGTAATTAAGAAGAGATTAACTAATTAATCAAATGTCCCAGTTTGCATATTTGGTCCCATACGTTTGTGAAGTCAATTAAGCAATTACCAACCTACATTGGTAAATCACTTGCGTAAATGGTCCCATAGGGCACGTTTTGATTAATTTTTCCACCAAATTCTTTCCATTTCAGCAACATTTGGGGGGGATGGCTCTTTATATTAACAACATGTAATAGAGTTTGCTCATTTATCCAACACAAAAACACATGTAGCTTATATTGCTAAAGAGAAAAAAGCATGTCTTCTTCATCTTCCTCCCGATTTTGACACAACCTTGTTTGTTATTGTGGAAAGGCTTGTCGTTCGTACATTTCTCAAAAGCCTAGAAGTAAAGAAAGGCTATTTCATAACCTGTCCCGACTCCCTAAGTGAAAGTGGTGGATGTGATTTCTTTATGTGGGCTTATGATATGTCAAAACTAGTTGTTGACAACAAGAATGAAGACCAAGAAAATGAAGACATCAACACTAAGTTGGTTGATGAGATGAAAAAAGCGGTTGAAGAAATGAAGGTTATGACTCGACCAAATGAAGCAACTAATCAAGTTGATAAATCATTTTTGGTTGTAGTACTTGTGTTTCTTGCACGTACCACCTTAAAGTGGTTTGGTTAGTTTTACTTTTAATGTCCCAAGTACTCTATTGTAATGTCATTTTCTAAATCTAATATAATGTTCTAGTATTTTCATTTACACTCACTATTATACACAATCATCAAGTTTCTTGCCGTTATACACTCACCGTTATACACAATCACAAAGCATTACACAACCACAAATAAATATCATCTCAATTTCAAACCATTAATAAATCAAAATGCTTTTAAAATAAATAAAATCTTGAAAAAATATTCAAGAACCACAAATGATCCAAGACTTTATCATTAATATTCAAAGAATCACAAGTCTGCACTACCATGCACAAAATTTTTAGCAATCACACTAAAAACACTACCATAGATAAAATATTCAAAGAATCACAGTCGATACACTAACAACCACAAAATATTCAAATTCAACTACTACAATCAAATCATAAGCTCACAAGTTTTAAGTTCAAACAAAAATAATATTATAGTGGCTTAACTGGACAAAAGTAAGGGGATCAGATCGCTTTCTTCATTTTCTTTGACAAAGCCGCCTTATTGAGACTAGACCGTGTCACAAACTTGTTACCTCCAATTGTTGCGACACTCATACCATCTTGATCAATTCTTGAACCACCACTACCGGCACCCACAAATGGTCCCCTCCTCCAATGAAACTTTGGCTAGTAAATGCATTTGGTGCCTCATTTGAAGAATGTACCTATCAAATAAACATCATTAGGTTATTAACATGCAAGAAAATAAAAACAGATGCAAAGAAACCAATTTTTACATTGTCATTGGCTATCCGAGATGACCCTCCAATGAAAGTGTGTGGAGTAAATACATTTGGTGCATCATTTGAAGAACTTGACACCTATCAATTAACAAATGAAAAATATTAAGCTAATGTGATAAAATTTACAAGTTTATAATGCATGTAAAGGTTAAAAAAATTTACAATGTTGTTAGTATTAGTAGCACTCCTTGATATAAGTATATTATATAATTAAAATATATTATTGTATCTAGTAGTAATTTAGATTTAGATTGTATCTAGTAGTAATTTAGGTGTTAAAATTATACCTAGATGTAACCCACCCTAATAATAATAATATTATTACGAAAATATATATTATTAAATAATATTATAAGTATATTACAAATGATAAAATAATATATTATTAATATTATAAGTATATTATATAATTAAAATATATATATATATATATATATATATATATATATATATATATATATTTACGGGTTGGGTCCACCTAATATTGACCGGGTCCAAACCCATCCGGACCCGCCCACGCGAACCGGGTTCATGTCGGATCCGTGTTACAATAAAAACTAAAAACCAAAAACGTATTATTATAGTTTTGAGATTTGGCCAAAAATCGTTTTCAAATTAAGTAAAAACAAACTTGGCCCCATTTTACTCGAACACGTTTTGTTTTCAAATTTAACTTTCAAAACCAAAACCAAAAACTTGGAACCACCCCGAACAGACCTAAGTTTTGGATTTGTTTTCACCCCTAAAACATGGCTAAATATAATTTTGGTAGTAGTAAGAAATTCAATGTAAGTTTAAATACAACTTTATAAATAGTTACTTTTTTTCGATGGATTAATTATTATAATATGCATACAAAAACCCTAGCTCGCGATGGAAACCCTATTGATGCAAAGCATTTACAAAGAAGCCCATAAAGGGCATGGCCTAGAGGCGGGCCCACCACCTTCCCGGGCCGAGAGCGGGTAGAAATTATAAAAGTCTTGATGGGCTTTTCATCCAGCAAGGCCCAAGGAGGAGGAAACATGATTTTCGTCATATGGGGCCCGAGAATGTGATGGTCCAGGGGTAGATGGGCTATTAGCAAAATAGACCCAAGAAGGATAAATCAAGTGAGCATATGACTTATACGGAGGAATATTCCTATGGGCCAACAAAAAGAGAGATAATTGGGGATCAAGGCATTCGTCCCTTCCACGACGCAACCACTTTGGCAATATGGGAGAGAGATAGCCGCCGATTAGATGATGCATGACAATCAAACGTGACAACATGCAGACGGAGAAAATAACCGTAAGTATGATTATAAATAATACATCTTATTCAAAAAAGGTACACATTACTTTCACACTCAAACTTACGTACTTATCATAATACGATCTTTGGATTTTCTCGTAAGTATGTTTTACATGTGTCTGTTGGCTCAAGAAGAAGGTGAATTAAAGTGTGCCGTTTCAATTATCCGCGTCAATTCCAGTGGGAAAATAAAGGTACATTTTTACGCATCATTCAAGGCGTCTGTGGGAAAAAGAGAGTTGAGACGTGAGTTTCGCTTCTTTTTCTAATATCTGGAACATGATCACCATGGGAGGTGAATGGACACCAATGAGACCAATCGCTCTAGTACCAAGGCAAGGAAGGTCTGCTACCCGCCTTCACGTCAAAAGGAAGTAGCTCCCTGTCTCCATCATCATCGGTTCCACCGAGTGCCGAGACACCTGTTCCCATCACTTCGTGGGAATGAAAACTTGGCTCCCGAGGAGCCCCACGCTAGAATGGGAACTTCGGCCCAGGAGGAGGGGCCGATTTACCACCACCTCCCCGCGAATTCTCGATGGAATCCCTCTAACCGAAGTAGCTAGGAATGTTGGACGTGAGAATGTATCTCGTGGCAGTCCACCTGCTGGTTTTACCAACGTAGCACCAACACTCCGCCGCTACTATTGCTCTAACCAGGAACAATTGGATGAGATAGTAGCGAGCCATGGAGAGAGCCATGGCGGGAGTGGGAAATGTCCCACCCGTAAGGGAGGCCGAGAGAGCTGGGATCGCATGCACCCAGCCCCACCTAGGCGGGAGCAAGCAAGAGCAGCATCATGATGAAAGGAGACGGGAATATGAGTCTAGGAACCAGGAGGACGCCCAGACCGGATGGAGGTCGTGAAAGGAGGATAGAAACATCAAGGGCGAGGCCCGCCGATGAAGAGAGACCAGTGGGAAAGGGGAAGCTGTCCGCCTACAACAAGGAGGGAGCAAAGTTGAGGATGTGGAGGAAGGAACTAGAGATACCCATTCCGAAGACATTAACAAACAGATGAAATGTCTAAGGAGACAGATGAACTCGATGAAGCAGAGATAGATAACCGGGTTAACACATTTCGACCGGTAACAAGGTTGTGAGTTTTCTAATAATATTTTACAAGATGAATTACCTACTAACTTTAAGCCATTGAATTATGAGTATGATGGCACCACCGACCCATATGACCATTTAGTAAGATTTGAGAATTCCGCCTCCTCCATCGATATGGGGAGGGTGTGAAGTGCAGGTGTTCCTAACTACCTTGTCTAAAGCCGCCCAACAAAGTGGTTCAGCCAACTCCATCGATCCTTTGAGAAGTTTAGTGAGCTTTTTCTCCACCAGGTTGCTGCTAGATGACAACCAAGAGCCACATTGACGCTCTTCAACATGAAGCTGGAGAAAGTGAGAGTCTTCTAGCCTTTATGAAAAGGTTCAACCAGCGTCATTGGAAGTACCCACCGCCACCTCGGAAGTCAAAATCAATGCATTTACCAAGAACCTCCAAGACAGGATCTTTTTCCTCCCTAGCTAAAAAGCCAAGAAGGACCTTTGATGAACCGCCGCACCGAATGGAAAAGTATGTCACGTTGGAGGAGGTCGAAAGGCTAAAAGGGCGGAGGTAAAGTCATCCAGTCGAAAAGAAAAAGGGACCAGCCAGAAGGATGCAACACCGTGGCGAGATAGACCCAGTAGAGCAGATCGAGGCCGAGGTTCGAGAAGTATACCCCGCTCAAATTAGAATCGACATAATTATTGGAGGTGACAACGGATCACCCAGAGATGAAATTTCCATGGTCGCAAAACCCGAGGCCCTCAAGGCAAAATCATATAAGTCTTGTAGATTTCATAATGAATATGGTCACGATACTAATAATTGTTTCCATTTACGGGACGAAATTGAGCGAATGATCCAAGCGGGTCATCTTAAAGAATTCATTTATCGTGATCGATCTAGCGGCTCAAGAGGTCAAAAGAGGAAAGATTCAAAAATGAAGACAGAGGACAAGGGGAAGACACCCGAGAACAGACAGAAGACCACCTCCTCGAAGAGGGGGCTAATTTAGATGATAATAGGAGGACTAGCCGAGGGAGATTGATTCTGAGCTCGAAAAGTAAGAGAAAGGGTCTTGAAGAGGGAGATAGAAGAAATGCAGTAAGACCCACTGTAAGGAGGTAGGCTAAGTGGGGATCACTCCCGCATCCACTTCGGACAAGAAGATCGGGGTTTATGGAAAACCCTCGTAGTGATGCACTAGTCATCACTACCGACGCATACCGGTACACGGTGGCCCAAATATTCATGGATACGTAAAGTTCGGCAGATATCATACCGTTGGATTGCTTTCGTAAAGATGAATTTAACATGCACAAGCTTGTGGATATGGCCTTATACAGATTTACGAGAGGGGCTATTCACCCTTTAGGCCAAGTAACCCTCCGGGTGGGGCTCGGTGAAGCACCCAGAGGTGGGTAATGATGGTTGATTTCTTAGTTGTAGATGCGCCTTCATCTTACAATATGATTTTGGAAGACCTATACTAAATATATTCCAGGTTGTCATTTCCACTTTTCACATGAAAATAAAATTTCCAGTAGATGACAAGGTGGGCGAGATGGTGGCGAGACCACCCGCAATGAGGAAGTGTTATGGGGAGGTCGAGAATGATAGATAAGGAGTTCCATCGCGGATCGGCTAGGACCAAGGAGGGCGACCACGAGGCCAAGAAATTCAAAGTATCAACAGAAGCTAAAGCCACAAAGATGGAGGCGGACGGGGAGCTCATGATGGTGGAACTGCTTTCCCGAGAAAACATGTTTTACAACTGTAGTCGGGACCCTGGGTCCCCACCGACGTAAGATATAATAGCTATGCTTTGAGGAGGAATGCGGACATGTTCGCTTTCTCTCCTAAGGATATAATCGATCCCAACAAAAGTAGCAATGCATCACATCAACGTGGATCCAAAGGACAAACCATCTAATTAAAAGCTTAGGGTATTCGGACCGAAAGGATGCGATAACCAGGAGGAAGTCCGAGCCGCTGGAGGCGGGACATGTCGACGGATATAGTTTCCCATCCGCTATCGAATGCCGTCTTGGTAGCGAAGCCAAAGCGGAAATTGAGGATGTGTGTGGACTTCGTGGACTTAAACAAAGCCTGTCCAAAAGATCACTACTCATTACCCCGGATCGACCGGTTGGTGGATTCTACTTCCGATTTGAGTTGTTAAGTATGATGGATGCGTATCAAGGCTACCATAAAATACAAATCCTCCCCGCAGATATTCCCAAAGTAAGTTTTATTGTTGCTTGTGGAACATTTTGCTATATTAGAATGCCTTTCGGACTAAAAAAATACAGGAGCCACCTATCAACGCATGGTTGATAAAATATTTCAAACCAGCTAGGAAGGAATATGAAGGTGTATGTAGATGACATGCCAGTAAAGAGCACAAAAGCGTAAGGGCACGTGGCTGACCTTGAGGAAGCCTTTGAGGTGATCCGAATAAATGGAATGAAGTTGAATCCGCGAAGTGCTCCTTTTGAGTCAAGGCGGGAAAGTTCTTGGGGTATATGGTTACCCAAATGAGGAATCGAGGTGAATCCAAAGAAAGGTAAAGACGGTATTAGACATACAACCCCCTACAAACATTAAGGAACTACAAAGACTTAATGGGTCGTGGCTTTAAGCTGGTGTATAGTCAGGTCGGTAGAAAAAGTTATCCTTTCTTTAGAATTTTGAGGAAGGGAACCTACTTCGAGTGGGGAAGCCGGTGCCCGTAAGCCTTTGAGGCACTCAAACAACACTTAGCACAACCGCCTATATTGACTAAACCGATACCAGGAGAGACTCTCTACCTATACCTCTCTGTAGGAGAGGTCTTACTTAGTTCCATGCTTGTAATGGAGGAGGGTCGATGTAGAAGCCTGTCTACTACATCGCAAGCTCATCCAAGGAGCCGAGGAAAGATATTCAAATTGAGAAGACGGTTCTTACCATAATGGTTACAAGGAGATTACGACCTTATTTCCTCTCACACAAAGTTATTGTTCGGACTAATTATCTCTTGAAACAGGTAATTGCAAGAGCCGACCTCTCGAGTAGGATGGTCAAGTGAGCGGTTGAGTTGGGGAGTACGATGTGGACTTCGAACCCGTGAAGGCCATCAAGTCCCAAACCTTGTCTCGATTTCATCTAGGAAGGAACCCGTCTCGACTCGAGAAAGGCGGGAAGAGGAGTGGAAGGTGTACGTGGACGGATCGGTGACAATCCAAGGATGCGGAGCTGGGATAGTGATCATCGATCCAAATGGCAAAAGACCCAATTCGCGGTAAGATTTGAATTCCTCACCTCGAATAATGGTACGTAATATGAAGCTTTAATTAGAGGGGCTGAGATGGTAGCTGAACTGGGAGCACAATGAGTAATCTTATTCTCGGATTTCCAACCGGTGGTGCACGAAAGTTAATGGCGGATATATAGCTAAGGAGGAGAAGATGATAGCCTACCTTCAGGTAGCAAAGCTACGAGCCCGGTACACTTCTTTCGAAGTGAGGCGTATACCTCGAGAAGAGAATTCAAAGGCGAACATTTTATCTAAATTGGCTAGCTCCGCCACGCTCGGAGGCGGAAAGGAAGGTTACAAAAGGGTAACAACGGAGAAAGAGTCCACAACCGAGATTGGAGAACCGAGATTGGAGCAACAGATGATTGTAGAACCGAGATTGTTAAAGTATTGCAAGATCCTCGGCTCATGCCCAGAGGGGAGGAAGACACAAAGGTGGAGAATCCAGCTTTATGATGATTGGGGACAGTTTGTATAAACGAGCATTTACCTAGCCCTACCTTATGTGCCTCGTCTAGTATGGAAGACAGTATGTTCTCAAAGAGATTCATGAAGGATGTTGCGGCGACCATGCACGTTTTAGGGCAATTGTTCAAAAGCTCTAAGGGCCGATTACTTTTGGCCTACAATGAGTAGAGATGCCTGTTAGGAAGAAAGTTGTATTTAGTTTTGATGAGTTAAAATGTAAAATAGGATGACCAACTCGAGAATCTTGTTTAGACAACTGATGTAGTAAAGATATGTAAATAGACTAAGTACAAAAGGTAGATAAGGATACACAAGTGGTCGGATGAAGACGAGGAGTCGATGAGTACGAAGAGTCGACGATGACAAGAAATCGATGAAGACATGCTTAGGAAGTCGACGTGACCAAAGACAAACAAAAGTCATCAAGACTAAAGATTAAGACACGCATAAGGTGAACCCCGTCTAAAGACAAGATGATGAAGTGTTAGAAAATTCAAGGGATTTCAAGAAACAAGCTTATAACTAACCAAGGAGAAGTTACAAGACTCGCTTAGTTTGTTATAACTAACTAGATAAGAATCAACAAGGAAGTTACAACTACCAACAAAAGACCTCTATAAATAAATCTAGAAATTAGAGTAGATTAATTTTTGCAATCTCACATTCACAAGTTTTTTCAACACAATTAGCATCCACAAGCATTGTACTCACATACACGAACATTCTTCACATTCACAATTTCCTAGTGTTTATAGAACACTTCTCATGAATATCTTCAAGCCATTAGAATCCAGAATTTAGAAAGAAATTTTGTAAGACTCAAGATCTACACTGTAAGTAAGTAAGTAAGGAAGAAGAAAGTATGTAAGTCGAGACCCTTCTTCAAGTTGAAGGAGGAGAGTGGACGTAGGATCGCTTGATCCGAACCACTATAAATTCGGTGTTATTTCTTTTAAGTTCTTTATTTCTTACCGTTGTTTACATTTCGATCATATACAAATTTCGTAAAGCTTTAGATCCATATTGATTGAGTATAAAAGCTGTTTCCATTTGTATAACTTTGATTTAGAATTTGATAGATAATCAAACTCGAAAAAATTGTGATAATCTATTCATCCCCCTTCTAGATTATCGCTAGAGGGACTTTTAATCTTTTAATTCAACTCACCAAAGGGACCAACAAGTGGTATCAAAGCAAAGTGTTAAGTCAAGCTTCGATATAGATTTGTGGTCTTGAAGAAGTTTCAAATTGTTTCTTGATCATCTTCTTAATTTTCAATCCACTAACCTTGCTAACAAGTTCTTGTTGAGTTCTTTGATTCACTATGTCATCTGTTAAAAGCAAGAAAACCAGGAGTCTCGTCTCGAGTTCTCAATTGAGGAATATGATTATTGGAAGTTTAGGATGGAAAACCATCTAAAGGAAATCCATGATCGGATGGAAGAAGTGCTTGAAGAAGGTCCAATTAAGTTTTATCATGGAGGAACTAGTGATGAGACTGGAGCCCTTGAGACGAGAGTTAGGCAAGCGAAGAAAAGTGCCGAGCTAACTAACGATGAGAGGAAGGTCCATAATCTAGACCAAGTAGCAAGGACTCGAAATCATTGAGACTCGAGTAAAGACTAGATTGAGAAAGTAAAAAGATGCAAAACAACAAAGGAAATGTGGGAAACACTTGCTAATGTGTGCGAGGATCCGATCAAGTAAAGGAGAATAAGTTATCGAGTGTTGCATGCATTTGATACGTTCAAGATGAAAGAAGGTGAAACTGTTGATCAATTGGATGTCGATTGACAAATCTTCATGGAGAGAAAAGGCCAACATTCTCAAAGCAACTCGAATTTGTCTTCAATCTCCCATCATACCTTGTTTTCACATCTCAAAGTACCGGAATATGATATCCAAATTGAAGATGAAGAAGAAGAAGCCGAGTCATCAACTTACGGAAAGCAGGTTGCATTTCTTCATCAAGAAGAATCGAGAAAATTTCTAAGGCATCAGATCTATCAATTAAAGAAGAAATGATACTCTTAATGAAACGATATGAGAGGCTAAAGATGAAGTACAAAAGAAACAAAAGGGATAGATCAAGTCGGAGGAATTACAAGTCGATAAAGAAGAGAAGAATTCAGACAATGACAAAAAGAAGGATCAACCTAGAAGGTACAAGTCACCAGCGTAAGAGGAGATAATAGTCCAAAACAGATAGAGGAGATATATGTTACACTTGAAACAAACCTGGTCATTACGCTTATGATTGTCCTCAACTTACTCCTAGAGAGAGAGAAGAAAAGAGGAAGAAACGAGATAGAAGATATGCAGACCGGAGAGCACTTCTAGCTGAAAAGGAAGAAGCTCAAGAAACATCATCATCCTCATCTTCATGGGGTTTTGGATCGACGATGACATATGTCCGATGGCAAAGGAGGTAAACTATTATTCTTCTTCGTATAATGATTATGAGAATCTATCTCAATCGATCCTAGTCTTATAAATAAACTTCAAAGACTAGAGACTGCTCTATCTCGCATACAAACAGATAGAGATCGAAAATTTTAATTTAAAGGATCAAATTCTTAATCGACCAAAGTCGGTCAGACGAGGATAGTGAAATACTAGACTGCTCATTCAAGGGGGAATGTCGGGCTAGGACTATCACTAACACCTCGTGCGAGAAGACAAATGAGTTGGAAAAAGAATTGAATTCTTTAAAAATAAAATTCTCAAATATCTGTTCTAAGAATGAGAGTTATAAAAGAACTAACAGAGAGTTAATCTCAAGTTAGGACTTATAAATAACACTCGAGCACAATAGACAAGATCTTCAATACTTTACAGAGGTCTAATGATAAGATAGGTTTAGGTTTTGATAGGAATAAAAGGATGATCCCATAAAACCAAGAGTCTTTGTCAAAGCTACTAAACCAAAGGAAGAGACTAGATTTGGTCCTTGGAAACCTAAGGAACAAATCACCTCACCCGACATTTCAAAAGAAAACACAGACGAGGAAAGATGCTCAAAATGTAAAGCCAAAGACTAAGACAAAGTCTTATCCTAGGTATAATAGTTTTGATGGAAGAAGTAAGTCATATCCAATTTTCACCACAATACGAGACAATCACAAGAGATCACCTAAATAGGATTGATCTTGAAGGTCTTATATTGGTAGATAGATATGGTTGTAAACTTCAATCTATGGTTTTAAGGAATATATATATATTTTTGTCTGGATATCCAAATGTCAACTTAACAAGAAAGGACCCAAGTTACAAAGGGTACCTAAGATCTAAATTTGTGATTGCAGAAGACAGAAAATAATAGAAAGAACAGATGTTCTTGAGGTCATCCGGTACATTGACATGGCCGCTCAAAGCATATGACCTATGAGAGACGTCTTCTTTCTAACTATCAATCTATTGATGGACCAAGAGTCATGTTCGGAGACAACAATTTTGGGCTTACCAAAGGAGTTGGAATGTTGATGATTGGAGATATACAAGTCAACGAAGTTTATTTTGTAGAAGGGTTGAAGCATAATTTGTTATCTGTTTCACAATTTTGTGATAAGGGGTTAAGTGTTAAATTCACTCATAATGCATGCTATGTGCTAGATGGGATCAATGAAAATATACTATTAATGGAGTCGACAAGGTAACATTTATGTTGCTAACTTTAAAAGTTGTCCTAAAGATACTTATCTTGTTGCAAAGAGTTCGGATGACTTAAGTTGGCTATGACATAAATGTCTTGGTCACTTAAACTTCAAAACTCTTATCAAAATTGCAAGAAAATCTTTAGTAAAAGGACTCCCGATAGAATATTCTCAAAGAACCATGTTTGTGATTCTTGTAAAAAGGAAAACCGACCAAAACTTCTTTTAAAATAATAAATAGTCCTTTTTCGTAAATAGTTCGAACTTCTTCATATGGATCTTTTTGGTCCAGTTACACCTCTAAGCTTCGGTGGAAGGAAATATACCTTGGTAATTGTTGATGATTACTCAAGATTTATCTCGGGTTATTTTCTTGTACAAGAAGAATGAGACCATGATAAAGATTCCATAATTTCTTAAAAGAGTTCAAAATGAGAAAGGACTAAGTATTGTTAAAATTAGAAGTGATAAGGGTACCGAATTCCTTAATAAGCTTGTTACTAACTATTGTACCGAGAATGACATATCTCATGAGACATCACCGCACGGACACCACAAAGAAATGGAGTTGTTGAAAGAAGATACGTAACTACGAAAGAAGCTGGTAGGACAATGTTATCCGAGTTTAACACTCCTCACGAGTTTTGGGCGTTAATACACGCTTGTTTTGTTCAAAATTGAAGTTTGATTGTTAAAGATAAATGTAAAACCCCTATGAAATTTGGAAGGGAAGATCTCCCAAAATTTCATATTTTCATATATTTGGTTGCAAATGTTTCATTCACAACAATGAAAAATCTCGCTTAAAAACTTTTGATGCTAAGATAGCGAGATGAAATATTTTTAGGATACTCATCTCGTATCTAAAGCATACAAAGTTTTTAATAAGACAACCTTGTGTGTGGAAGAAATATCGCATGTTGTATTTGATGAATCCACTTTTGAGTCTAGTAAAATAGATAACATCACAAAGATATCGAAGATCTCGAACAAGATGACCATCAAAAGATCAGTTGTAAAGTTCTATGAACATGAATCGACTCGAGACGAAGAGGAAGAACCAGATTCAAGCAAAGAAAAAGAACCCTGGAAGTTCTTCTTCACCAGCAAATCAGACAACCAATGCCACAGATGATCAAGAAGATGCATCTGAAGGTAATACATAATCATTTGAAATAAATACTTGAACAAAACTTCATCCATAGTGAAAGACAAAGGTAAAAAGTAATGTCTTATCATCCACCGAACAAATAATCGAAAATTTAGACTCTGGAGTCCAGACAAGGACACAATTAAATCAAGATTGTATGTTCGGTTGTTATGTGTCATTACTTGAACCTAAGTCTATTACCGAGGCTCTAACCGATTCCAACCGGATTAACGCCATGCAAGAAGAACTAAATCAGTTTCAAAGACAAAATGTGTGGGAGCTTGTTGAAAGGCCTCATCATAAAAAAGTCATTGGAACTAAATGGGTTTTTTTTTTTAAAAAAGAGATGAAAACAATATTGTGGTGAGAAACAAAGCCGGACTAGTTGCTCAAGGTTATTCACAATCATAAGGAATTGATTATGATGAAACCTTTGCACCAAGAGCTCGTCTGGAAGCCATAAGATTGTTCTTAGCTTATGCCGCTTTTAAAGGATTCATAGTTTTTCAAATGGATGTTAAGTCGGCATTCCTTAATGGAATCTTAGTCAAGAAGTGTATGTAGAGCAACCTCTAGGCTTTGTTAAAGGAGCCAAGGTCTATAGATTAAGGAAAGCTCTATATGGACTTAAACAAGCACCTAGAGCATGGTATGATACTTTGTCTGATTATTTAATTCAAAATGGTTTTGTAAAAGGTAAAATTGATAGAACTTTGTTTAGAAAAGAATTTGGTAGTGATCTTTTATTAGTTGATTTATGTTGATGATATCATTTTTGGATCAACTAACACATTTTTGTGTGAAAAATTTAGTCATCTTATGAAGAACAGGTTTGAAATGTCCATGATGGGAGAAATGACTTACTTTCTTGGACTTCAAGTCAAGCAGACTAAAAGAGAATATTCATAAATCAAGCTAAATATACAAAGATCTTATTGAAAAATTTGGAATAAGTACCAGAGAAGCTAAGATACCTATGATGACAAACTTTTCAATGGATCTAGATGAGAAAGGAGAAGGCACAGATCAAAACGAGTATCGAGGTCTAATAGGTTCGTTATTATATCTAACTCCTAGTAGACTGATATATCTTTACAGTAGGAGTATGTGCACGTTTTCAAGCTAAGCCAAAGAAGAGTCATCTTGAGGCCTAAGAAGATTCTAAAATTCCTAAAAGGTACAGTTAATGTTGGACTGTGGTATCCAAGTGATGACAATTTCGAGTTGTCGGGATACTCGCATTCGATTTTGGTGGGTGTAAGATAGGTAGGAAATCTACATCTGGAACTTGCCAATTTCTGGGAAGTAAGCTGATTTCATGGTTGTCTAAGAAACAAACCTCTGTAGCTACTTCTACTACCGAAGTGAGTATATGACAGGTTGGGACTTGTTGTTCGTAGCTCATCCGGATTAGCCAACAGCTAAGGGACTATAACATTATCACTAGAGATGTGCCAATCTTTTGTGATAGTAATAGATTTTGATTGATTTTCAAAGGTGACATCGAGACTTGAAAAGATTTTGGTGATTTTCAAAGAGTGATATCTTGACAAAACCTTTAGCGAGACAAGGTTCATGGAACTATCTATAGAGTTAGGATTATTAGATGCTTCTTTAGTTAATCTATAATCTCATCTTATGTTGTTATTCTTTGTCTCTCTCGATTATTTTACTATGTCTAGAAAGAAGTATCGGACGAGTAGAGGATAATATGGATAATCACGGAGTGATATCATTGATCTCCATAAAAGGAATCAAGAATCAAGGATTAATCTATTGATCTTAGACCAACTTGATACTTACTTATCGACATGAAGTAATTCAGACAAATACATTGTAGTAAATGCAGCCATAAACAAGCAGAGATGAGTATGTGTACCTTATGCGAGTTACTCATAAAGGTTACTAATGAATTATTTCGGTGTCTTTGATTTCGTGGAGAAATTATGTCCGGTAAACATTTTTCATGATATGACAACAACTTCTTATCGAATATCCATCAATCCGCATAACGTTTGATGGCGAGAAGGTCACATCAAAATACGACGGCGAATTTGAAGAGGCCGATGCTAAAACAAGCGATACGGTTGTTAATGCCTGATATTAACAAAGTGTATTCTAGGGGAACAACAAAGCCACGATGGCTTAACGAAACCAAGGCTATGCTTTATCGAGGGCCATATATGACAGAGCCGAAATCAATTGGGCAAGGGTTGTGTTTTCTAGATTGTTGGTCCCGATTAGTTGAGGGCCATCCGATCATCCGAGCTGTTTCTTTTAACTCATCAAAACTTCTTGATCTAACAGTTTCCCCCTTTTTGATGAAGTTAAAACCTACAAGGAAGAAACACACTCACAGTGAAGTTAGTTCTAGAGTTAGTTAAGATAGTCGAGATAGGTATATCGAGCACTTTTTCACATTACAACAAATTCAATCACATTAAAGCACTTAAAAAAATCAAGTCCTTTAGACCCTTTAGAAATACTTAAAAAAATTTAGTCTTAGGACTTAGATAAATTTTTAGAAAATTTTTAAGTACGAGAGATAAAATTCTCGAGATGATTTATACTTAGAAAATTTTTAAGTTTTTCTTAAAGTAGAGGAAAAACTCTAAGAAAATAAGACAAGTATTTCACATCGGTCCAAGTATATTCATTCACAAATTTACATTTTACGAGATAGGTAAAGCTGATAGAAAATAAAAGATAAGGAAAAGAAAATCCCTGTCTATCGGACTCCCTATCTGCTTGCTTGGAATGTTCGGCCGATTGAAGATCCTCGCTCTTAGCCGCTTGAGTTCATTCTCGTCTGTGAGCTTGGATTCTCTTTCGGCTTTGATTATGGTGATCGATCCATTCCATATCTGGAGATCCATCTTCTTTCAGCTTGGGGTTAACTTGCTCATAGGTAGTGCGACCGAGATCGCAGATTGAACACATTGTGTGCCTCATCGAGCGCTTCCGTAAAGATCGGCATCCTCCTTCTCCATCCATTCATGCCACCGCATGTCTTCATCACCGCACGAGATGGAGATGCCTTCAAGATGTACCAGTAGTACATCCATCCGGCATCCGAGGCTTGCTTCTTGTACTTGCCGGTGTGCTTTGCCCGAGAGACCATCTTGGGAGGAGGCGATGATCGGTGGACGGGGCGGAAGTCCGCTTCATCGCCGCCTTAGATACCCACTTCCGAGTATCCCCTGTCCCACTTCACTTTGCCTTCCCTAGCTTTTCAGCGTCTTTTTCTCCTGCTTCTCATACTTCTCCTTTTCAGCGTGGATTCTTACGATCATTCAGGTGAGAGGTTTGAGTAGTCGAGGCTCTTTCCTTTTGCGCTCAGTTTGTTGGTGCAGGTGATCACCGCTCGGTGATGAAGACTTCTCTTGCCTTGCCTTTACCCTTGCCCTTGGCCTCGGGTTTTTCGGACTCTTTCATCTTGGCAGTAGCTTTTCAGACTTCTCTTCCTCCTCCTTCCTCCTCTTTTCCTCATCCTCTCGGATGGCCTCCTCTATCCTGGGTCACCTCGGTTGCAAAGCAGCCACTCGTCGATTTGATTTTGATGTCGGCTTTGGCTGCCTCCAACTCGATTGAGTCCGCCTTTGAGTCTACCTTTGCCTGTGAGTGACAAGACTCCAGGTGTGAGGGTGTCCATTCTTCCTTCAGCCTCCTTCCCCTTTTTGACTTCATCCTGAAGGGTCTAGAGCTATCTTTCCAAGGCTGAACAACGAACCACTGAAGTCGATCGATCAAGTAAGTGCATTGACCAGGACTTCGTTGTCTACCGCCACCTTACGCTTGAGCACCTTTACCTCCTTCTCCGGGTTACTTTCAGTAGCAACAACATGATCTGCCGAGGTTGGGCTGATAGGTTGCAGTGATGTTGACCTCAACTATCTGCATGTTAGCGAGCATTTTGTCGGTGGCGCTCGAATCACCTTCCTCGTCTTCCTCTCCATCAGCCTGAACTTTGGTAATGATCTGTTTGTGTAAGTCCTCAAAGGTGAGGAGATGGCGAAGATTGGGTGGTCTCTTCCTCTGAATCGGATGAGGAAGAGGGTGGGAGAAGTTGGGTGGGGCGGCTCATGCGGATATCTCCAAAAATGTTGGAGGTATCCTTTGGTTGAAGTCGAAGGTTGGGAAGAAGTAGGGGCGTCGATGGTGGAGGGGGATTTTGGTGGGGGTGAAGAAGGAAGGGGTGGAATTTCAGATGTAGTTGGTGGTGGAGAAGGGGTTGGCTGAGGTATGGTGGGTTGGATTGGGCTATGAGAGAGAGTTGGAGAAGATGTGAGTAAATTTGGTGGGGAGATGGTAGATATGGGGGTGGGGAGTATCTTGGTCCTGTGAGGAAAGACAACATCTCGGATGGAGAGGGTGGAGGATGAGGTTTGTGCTTGGGGAAGGGAAGATGAGGTTGTGGCTTGGGTGTTTTGGGAGTAGGCTGTTTTAGAGGATCGGAGGTGCCCGGCTGGGTCACCTCTTCATCGCGAGTGGGCTGGAGCGGGGAGGGGAGAATTGTACATGCTGTGAGTGGGGAAGGGGTCCTCTCGAGCTTATGTCTTGTACCTCCTCCGATTGGACCACCTTGGCCGCTATCTCCGGCGTCGGTGCTTCTTCACCAACGAGACTCGGTGATCGGCGAGATGATCCCCGGCTCCGAGGTTTTCACCAACCTCCTCCTTTTCTTGGCCTTCTCCTTCACTTCATCGGCTGTGAAGCCTCAAATTGAGCTCACCGTCGGCTCTTCTTCTTCTTCTTCTTCTTCTTCTTCTTCTTCTTCTTCTTCTTCTTCTTCTTCTTCTTCTTCTTCTTCTTCTTCTTCTTCTTCTTCTTCTTCTTCTTCTTCTTCTTCTTCTTCTTCTTCTTCTTCTTCTTCTTCTTCTTCCTCCTCACCTGATGGACCCTAAGCTCCGCCCCTTCATCTCAATCGGTCCTTCTTCTTCTTCTTCTTCTTCTTCTTCTTCTTCTTCTTCTTCTTCTTCTTCTTCTTCTTCTTCTTCTTCTTCTTCTTCTTCTTCTTCTTCTTCTTCTTCTTCTTCTTCTTCTTCTTCTTCTTCTTCTTCTTCTTCTTCTTCTTCTTCTTCTTCTTCTTCTTCTTCTTCTTCTTCTTCTTCTTCTTCTTCTTCTTCTTCTTCTTCTTCTTCTTCTTCTTCTTCTTCTTCTTCTTCTTCTTCTTCTTCTTCTTCTTCTTCTTCTTCTTCTTCTTCTTCTTCAGCCTCCTCACCGATGGACCCTAAGCTCCGACCTCACCGCCCCTTCATCCGAATCGGGGCCCCGAGTGGCTCATCCTTAGTTAGCAGCCCTTTTTGTTTGGTGTAGGCTCGACTCCATCAGCCCGATTTATCTCGGCTGTCGGCATGTCCTCCAAGATCACCGTCACCTTATTGAATAGACTGGTGATTGACCTCGCCCTGCCATTTTCCACCAACAACCTCCGGTCTCTTCCTCTCTGTCTCAAATCTTCCCAATAACATCCCGGCCCAGTTGGCTTGAACTCCATCAATTATTGTCCTCATGCAGACACTTGGGTCCTGGTCACCCCATCATGGGAGTTCTCGCTCCCCAAGAATGACCTTCATCAATATCGTCATTAAAAGACGATATCTCCATCGAGCATCTTCTTCTTTAGTTCCGATCGACGATCCTTCATCGAATTCGGGCAATCATCTCAAATGATTCTACCTACTCATCCGATTTGTATGTGAGGGGGTTAACTCCTTCACCGCTGGTGTCAAAGATACGGGCCACCTCCGCCGGAGTTACGGTCAAAACTTCGCCGTAGACTCGAGTTTTGAAAACTCCATTCTCAAACATCCCATTGACGTAGAATTCAATCCCCCTCATATCCAGAGTTTTATTGAAGGTGGATTTCTTGGAACAAAACGTCCTCAATCCCGACCTCTCCAATAATCCAAGTATCTCCCTCGATTCTCCATCGCTTGTTGTATCAAAGTCGACATACATCTCCGACTTTATCTTCTTATTATATATTTCATTGTGTACTTCCACCATGGTTGATGTTACGCCTAGTCGTTTTTAGAAGTGCTCATGAAAGAAAGTGACTAAGAGGTTTTTGAAAATTTGCAGAGTATAGATATAATTTTTCGAGAGTGAAAAAGTTTGATTGAGGAAGAAGACATATTTATAGGAGGGAAAATTGGAAAGAGAAACCGCTTTTAGAAAATCTGAATTGATCTAAGCCATTTATTTAAAAGTTTTACTGCGCATGAATCAACGGTTAAAAATCGGGATAAACGATTGGGATTCAGCGCATGGATGCTACTCGCCTTTGGAATGCGTAAATAGTTACTTTATAGGCTGTTGATTTGACAGATGTAGGTTACTTTATGCAGAGAAGTAAGTATACCCGACGTCACCTAGGGTTACCTTACTTCGTATAAGGGTTTTCAAAAACAGATGGGTTTGTAAAGTCATCCGATAAGATAACCTGTCTGATTTTAAAACAGCTTAGTTTTAACTTTTAGCAAACCCTAAAAAATATTTAAATAAACAGGCTCGATTTAATTTTCTAAAGTTAGGTTTTCCAACCAATCATTCCAATGAGAGTTTTATGGAAAAAAAAATATGAAGTTTATTTAAAAACAAAGGTGTCTCGAATAAAAGGTTTATGACAGGATGAGGTGAAACAAAGATGATCTGTGACCTATTCCCGCAAAGACATAGACTTAAGGAAAACCATTAGTAACTTGAGGTAGATCGAGATAGGGTGCAGATAGTCATCTGCTTCTCAGAAATCACCGACTATTGTGCCCTTTGTCTGATTCACCGAATGTCGATAAGCAATTATCATGTCGATAAGGTCAATATGACTAATCCTTGATTCTTGATTCCTAAGAAGGAAATCAATGATATCAGCTACTGATTGTCCTTTGACTCATATCTAGTCCGATAATTCTTTCTAGACATTGATTTAAAGAACAGAAATAAGGAATACATTAATCGGATGCAAGCAATTTAGAAATCAGCTAAAGATGCATCAAGTAATCCTAATTCTAAGCATAATTCTTTAAATCTAGACTCTGCTAATGGTTTTGTAAGAATGTCTGCTCTTTGTGACTCAGTGGCTATCTTCTCAATTCTAATGTCATTCTTTTCCACATGATCTCTAATGAAGTGATGCCTAATGTCTATATGCTTACATCTAGAATGCGAAACGAGGATTGTAAGTCATAGCTATTGCACTATTACTATCACAATAAATAGGAACAGATGATGTTTGAATGTTATAATCTCTAAGTCATTGACTAATCCAGAGGAGTTGAGAGCAACAACTTCCACTGCTATGTATTCACCTCGGTTGTGGAGATAGCAACAGATGTCTCTGCTTCTTGGATAACCAAGAAATTAATTTGTTGCCTAAGAATTGACAAGTTCTGAAGTGGATTTCTTATCAATCTTACATCCTCCAAAGTCCGAATCAATAACTCCGCCACTCAAGGTTGTCATCACCGGGTACCATAACCCTACTTGCAAGGTTCCTTTGAGATATTTAAGGATTTTCTTAGCGAGACTCCATATGAGTTTTCTTGGGATTAGATTGGAATCTTGCACATACCCCAACTGCAAAGGCTATGTCCGGCCTACTTTCGGTGAGATAGAGAAGAGATCCAACCAGTCCACGATACTCCGTTGCATCTGTGGGTATTCCCGCTCATCTAAATCCATAGAGAAGTTAGTTGCCATAGGTATTTTAACTTCTCTACTAGTAGTCATCCCAAATTTCTCAATAAGATCCTTAGCATATTTAGACTGATGTATTAAAATACCCTTACTCATCCGCTTAATCTGTAAGCCTAGAAAGTATGTTAATTCACCCATCATTGACATTTCAAACTGTTTTTCATGAGAATACTAAACTCTTCACATAATTTCAGCATTAGGTGAACCAAAGATTATGTCATCTACATAAATTTGAACTAATAAGATGTTACCATCTACTTCCTTTCTAAACAAAGTCCTATCAATCTTACCTTTTGAAAAACCATTTGATATCAAGAAATCGAGATAAGGTATCATATCAAGCCCCGAGAGCTTGTTTCAGTCCATATAGAGTTTTGTTGAGTTTGTAGACCTTATTATTGATCTTAAACCCAAAGAGCCGCTCCACACAGACTTCCTCAAGTAACACACCATTAAGGAAGGCGAGACTTAACATCCATTTGAAAGACTTTGAAAGATTTATAAGCAACAAATGCCAAAAACAACCTTATTGCTTCTAATCGCAACTGGAGCATAGGTTTCATCATAGTCTATCCCTCGATCAAAGTGAGTAACCTTGAGCTACCAATCTTGCCTTATTACGAACAATAATGTTGTTCTCATCTGTTTTGTTTTTGAACACCCATTTGGTGCCTATAATCTTTCTATGTAAGGGTCTTTCCACTAATTCCCTAACATTTTGCCTTTCAAACCGATGCGGTTCCTCCCGCATGGTCATTATCCAGATTTGGATCTCGATAGAGCTTCCTCAATAGACTTGGGTTCAAGAAGTGACACATAACAGTGAACAGACTTTCAGAGTCCAGATCATTCGTGTCCGCACACTACTAGATGGGTCTCCAATAATCTGATCGAGATGGATGGTAGCTTCTCATCCTTTTGCCTATATGAGTAGAAGGATCCTCATCTTGAGACTCGCAGCCAACTCCTCCGACTCTACAGCCGACATTCCCCCTTCATCGCCTAACCCCGCCGATCGGTGATGTCAAGGGTGTCTGCTTCGATGGAGTCTCGATCAAGTTGTCTTCTGATTATCGAGATGGGGATTCTTCTTCATCTGAGTCCGAATCAAGACTAGGTAGATAGACGAGTTCTATGTTTAGTCTTGGATAGTTCAATCTTATCTAGATTTTTAGAAATTTGGTTCACTTTATCTCGAGAAGGAATACAACTCATCAAAGACTACATGAGGAGGTTGTCTTGTTGAAAACTCTAAATGCCTTGGAAGTATTGGAATATCCCAAAAATATTCCATCACCGCCTTAGCATCAAAGGTTCTCAACTTAGATTTTCCATTGTTATGGATGAAACATTTACAACCAAAAGCTCTGAAATATGAGATTCTTGGAATCTTACCCTTCCAAATCTCATATGGAGTCTTACCCTTGTCTTTAACAACCAAGCACCTGCCTGGGTATAACAAGTCATGTTGATGGCTTCACCCGTAACCGTGAGGGTTTCATACTTAGCTAACATGCTCCCGGCCGCCTCTTTCAAGGTTCTATTCCTTCTTTCAACCACTCCATTTTGTTGAGGAGTTCTTGCTGATGATGTCTCATGAATAATTTCACACTCATTGAAAAAGTTAGATAAACAAGAATTCAAAAATTCTGTGCCCTTATCACTTCTTATTTTAATAATATTAACACCCTTTTCATTTTGAATGCATGCGATGATCGGGGATCTTGTTTATAGTCTCATTTTTCTTGAAAAGAAATATAACCCAAGTGTATTTAGAAAAATCATCTACTACAACTAGAGTATATTTCCTTCCACCGAAACCGAGAGGAGAAACGAGGTCCAAACAGATCCAGATGAAGTAGTTGTAAAACTCTTTCGAGATGAAGAGGTGTTAATACTCTTAAATGAGTGTCTAGGCTGTTTACCTTTTTGACAAGCATCACAGTTAAGATTAGATGATAAAAGTTTCTCGGGTAATCCCTTAACAAGGTTCTTTTTAGCCACCTTACTAAGGGTCTTGAAATTCGATGACTAAGCCTCTTGTGCCATAGCCACCGAGATCATCTCCACCCTTAGCTATCGAGACAAGTATCTTTAGGACAACTATTAAAGTTGGCCACATAGATATTACCATGTCTGAAGCCGATTAAAAGTACCTTATCGAGGAACTATCTAAGATATCACATCTATCCTTAGAAAATTTGACAAGAAAACCTTTATCACAAAGTGGGAAACGGATAGCAGTTATGTTTCAAACCTTCAACAAAATATACCTCGAGATACTGAATATCCTTGATAGTCGGAGTACCTACTCCTTTAGTCTGTCCACAATTGTTGTCTCCAAATAATACTCTTGGACCATCAATGCTCTGGAAATTTGATAGTAGCCTCTTGTTATTAGTCATGTGTTGTGAGCAACCACTATCAATGTACCATATAGAAGCTAAGATCTCTTCCTTGAGTGATGATCCTGTGAATCTGAAAAGCAGATTAGTTATAAGGTACCCTAGTGATCTTGGGTCCTTGAAGGTCAAGCATCACTTTAGGTAACCAAACAAAAGTTTCATTTCCAAATAATAAATCAGACTTGGTCTCTCTACCAAATCTGTCTACAATTGTATCATTTTTAAATGACAACTTGTTGTACTCAATTTAGTAATTTTCCTGAACTTAGGAAATGTGGGATAACATTTGCTTCTCCCATCAAAAGAATTGTAATAAGAATTTCTTCTTATTTTGGTTCTTGGAATTCTCTTAGTACGATAAGGAGTCCTCACTGAATTTTTGTTTTCAAAGTGGGAGATGCGATCCTTACTTGACTAATTGGTTTCCAAGGACCAATTCTAACCTCTTTTGAGTGATCGGATGTTTTTACAAATTTCCTAGGTTTTGAACGTCTAATTTACTATTTCTATCATAACCAAGACACATTCTGTCATGGGATTTTTGAGATGTATTAAAGATGTGATCTATTGCTGATTGTGAATTATTAAGTTGACTAATTTTGAAGACTAACTTCTCATTGTCTTTCTTAATTAATTCATTTTCAGCCTGATTGTTTCAAATTTGTCTTTTAAAGTTTTCAATTCACTTTCTAATCTTTCGGGTAAGGTGGTGATGTACTAGCCTCGGCACTGGGAAAACATTCCCCCTTGAATGTTTCCTCGGTTTCTGGATAGTTCATCACCTGCTTTCCTTTAATTAAAATTTGAATTTGATCCTTTAAAGTCAAATTCTCTGTCTCTAGCTGTTTATAAGCGATCGGAGATGTCTTTAAGTCTCTCAATAATTCATGAATAACGGTTTGATCATTATCAGAGACAGATTTATAGGAATCATTATCGAAGATGAATAATAGACTACCTCTTTAGCCATGAGATAGACTTCATCATCGATCCAAAATCGAATGAGGATGATGATGATGATGATTTTCTTGACTCATTTTCTTGACTAGAAGAGCCCTTTGATCTGCAAATCTCCTGTCTCTCTTTTTCCTTTTCTCTTCCCTTTCTTTAGGAGTCACCGAGGACAATCATAGCTGAAGTGTTTTGGCTTGTTGCACGTGTAGCAAGTGTCACTCCTATCCGATTTAGGGCTGGATGGATTTCTTTTGACAGGGATCTGAATCTTCTCGTCGGCTCCTATTCTTGTCATCATCTGTAGACTCATCTTCCTTTCTTCTTGATTTGGATCTCGATCTGTCCTTACCTGCAAATCTCAATTTATTTCGTTTATACTTCATTCTTAATCTGTCATACCTTTTTGGTGAGCAGAGCCATCTGCTCCTTCGAGAGATAGGTCGGCTTCTACGGATTCGATTGACATCTTGCCTTCTTTCTTGACAAAGGCAACAGACTTGGATGAGGTGCTTGACTCCATCTCATCCTCCTCATCTTTTATTTGAATGTCATACTCTAAAGCTTTAAGGTGAGAGAATAAGGTATGGTGAGTAATAGAAGATAAATTTTGAGTTGCTTTAAGGATATTGGATTTTTCTCTCCATCTCTTGGTTAAAGATCTCAATATCTTGTTATTAATCTCCTTCTCTCGTATAGTTCTTTCCCGTATCACCGCTTTGTTGAGAAGATTCGTCAACCTTACATCTAGCTGCTCTACGGTTTCATTTTCCTTCATCTTGAAGGTATCAAAGGCGTTTAATACAGTGCAGGCTTATTCTCTTTTACTTGGTCTCGATCCTTCACAGACATTTGCCGTAGTTTGCCACATCTCTTTGGCTGATTTGCATCTTTTGACCTTCTCAATCCAGTCTTTACTCGTAGTCTCAATGATTTCGGTTCGAGTTACTTGATCTAGGTTGTGGATTTTCCTTTCAATATTTGTCGATTCGTAACTCTTTTTCTCTTGTCGACTCGAGATTCGGTGATTCAAGACCATTGCTAGTGCCTCCATGATAAAATTTTATAGGTCCTTCTTCAAGAACCTCCTCCATCCTATCATGGATAGCCTTGAGATGATTTTCCATCCTGAATTTCCAATAATCATACTCTTCAATTGAAAATTCGTAGATTCCTGGATTTCTTGCACTTGCACGAAGACATGATGAGATAGAAAAATAAAACACTCCACAAACTTGTTAGTAGCACGATTAGTAATAATAAAGAAGATGAATAAAATCAAAAAAATTTGAATCTTAGTTAAGACCTAAAATCAATATTAGAATAGCTTAACACCGCCCGATACCACTTGTTGGTCCCGATTAGTTGAGCAGATTGGATAAAACTCGTATCACCTTCTAGGAAAAATCTAGAAGTGGGATTGAATAGATTTTTCAGATTTTTACAAATCTTTCAAAATTTAGTCAAATCACCAAAGTGACACATGAAATTCAATGTTAATCTCAACTTTGTTAAGATCAAAAGCAAATTGATATTTTGGTTTTAACTTTGATTAAAATTAATCTTCAAATAAGCTGAAATCGAAATAACAAGTAAGTAAAACAAAGCAATAAAGAACACTGTATTTATAGTGGTTCGGATTATAACAATCCTACATCCACTCTCCTTCTCCAACTTGAAGAAGGGTCTCTACTATCTGCTTACTTACTTACTTTACAATCGTACAACTTACAAATTACAATCGATCTTCAATTCTTCAAAATCCTAACCAAATCATGGAATCCAACTCTAAGATAAAGAAGTGTATATGAAGATGTGCAAGGAAGTGTTCTACAAACACTTAGAAAAATCTATGAAGAAATCTTTGAAAATTATTTTGTGCTTTTTGAAAACTTGTGATTTTAGAGAATATCTTCTTGAATTGATAACTTGTGTGTTCTGTGTCTTTTAATGAAGTGCCTAGACCTATTTATAAGTCTGAAAAATCGGTTAGTTTGTTAGTCGGTTCTAACAAACTGAAAACCGCTTTAACAAACTTAATCTTGAAAAGCTGCTCTAGACCACAGTGATTTTACTCTACTCGTCATCTGCGGTGACTTGGTGAAGACTCGCCTTTCTTATTCTACTCAGGTTGTCTTGACCTCGTCTCGAGCTCTTCATATTGGTCTCCGCAGATGACTAGACTTGAACTCATCTTCGGATGACTTGTAATCTTCTAGACTTGGTGACTAGTTTAGTTCTCGACCCGTCGATCGGCTTAGCTTAAGGTCTCAATCTCAACTATTCTTCAAAGTCGTCTGATCATCTGAGCGACTTCTTTTAACTCATCAAAACTTCTTGATCTAACATCGGCTGATGGAGGAGAGGAAGAGATTCATAAAAACCCCAATCTCAAAGGAGTTGATAAGGTGGTCCTCGAAAATATAACAAGTGTGATGGCGAGGATCATCATCATCCTTGAAAGCAAGCTAGGAGCAGACAACCTCAAGCTGGGAGGAGGGCGTTAAAAAGTTCACTAAACAGAAGGGGTTGCTCATCAAGGATGAGAAGATTTTTGGGCCCTCTAACTCGGAAGGAGACGAGGATGTCCTCGCTCCACCACCAGCACCAAGAAGAAGGGCTGTGAAAGCCAAGGCAAAGAAGGTGGAGACGGTGCTAGAGGATGAGTCCTCATCTGCCGAGACAGAGGAAGATGCAGAGGAGGAGGTGGAGAAGACAGCTTCCCAAGGGGGAAGTGTCTCGGTGAGGCACCCGGTGTTTCCGGACAAGTAGAAAGGATGGTTATCTCATCCGAGATGAACCTGAGGAGGCAGCCCAATCATCATAATCTTCTTCCTCATCCGAGGATGCAGAACCCCAACCCTCCACATCCCAACCTGGAGATGAAGAGGCGCACAAGACCACCGCCTCGAGCCTCTAAAATGGTCTACTCCCAAAAGTCCAACCCAACATACAAATGACCCATTTTCCTTCTTATCCTCATCTCAAACAGTAACCCAACCTATACCTTCACCTACCTAATCCCTTTGGAGAGATGGGAGCAACCGAGCTCTCACTCGAGTGCAGGAAAAAGATTCTTCAAGAAGGAATCAACCCTAATAGATAAACCTGATCTACTAGGAGAACTCATTGATGTCTGGTTGTCTTTGCGGAGGATAAGGGCAGGATCATTTGAAGAGATAGCTATTCTTATAGCGTAAGTAGGAGGAAACAATCTATCTATCTGGAAAAAACAAGTCCTCAAGAAAGCTGGTCTCAAATCTTTCTTGGAAATCTTGTCTGAGGATAAGTTCTACGATTACATCCTGCAAAGGGTATACCTCGGAGACATGCAATCGTAGGAGGTAAAAGAAAAGGCTTAGGAGTCGAAAAGGAAAAGGATGGAGAGGAGGCTGAAGAAAGGATGGAAGAGGAAGAAATGGAAAAGGTTATTGGTGGAGAGGCCGATGAGCCAGTGAGATGGATGCGGTGGGGAGGCACAAAACAGCGAGGTGGTAGGGCGGGGAGCCGGTGAGGTAGAATCGAGATGTGCCAACTTCAAAGATGCATTGGGCGATTCTCCTCCAAGTTGTTGAAGCCGAGGTTCCTATTGAGGAGATAGACTTAACCCTATCTTCTCCATCTGAAGAGATTGCCGCCCTCAACCTCTGCATCTGTATCCGAGGTTGAAGCTTCGAAGGAGGAAGTAGCAAATCAAGAAGGCTTGCCCGAGTGCTTTTCAACTGGTTCCAAATGTTATTTCATCATCTATCAAAGAGAATATAGAGGCCGTTGTTCATGAAAAGATGAAGATAGACCTCTATTTCTCTGGAATCGTTCTGAAGAGCACATGACTAAGGTCAAGCAGTGACTGCTTTGAAGAAGATAGGGCTCAAGGAGCACAGGTCGACAGTATGTGTTAGATGCCTATTCCGAGATTAGAATCTTGTTGAAGACCGGAGGTCAAGGAGTCATGGACAGACGAAGCTTCCTTTCGGCAAGTCCCGAGGATGGCATTGGCGATGGAAAAGGACAGATAGACAAACATCCTCAAACAATACTTAGAAGGCGAATTCAGACATGCTTTGAGATAACTCGAGAAAAAGGTACGATCAGCTAGATCGAGAAAAGGATTAGTAAAAATGAACTCATGAGGCAAATCGAACAAGTAGCCACTATCTGCAATACCCACTTTACATTGTTAAAAAGGGGGAAGATAGTGAGCTCAAGAAAAGAGTGGACGTTCAAGATGACAAAATCCTGGCCTTGAACTTGAAAATAGAAGAAGCATGCGAGGAGCTGCGAAAGTTGAGGAAGCCGGGAAGAAAGGCTGCGATGAGAAGTCACGAGAGAGTTTTGAGAAGGATTAGGCAGAGGACTCTGCATCTGAATCCACCGAATCGAACAAGAAGCCGAGAAAGAGCTACCTACTCAAGACCACTGTCCCCATCCTATCAATCAAATCTCCTTCATCTTCATCTATGCCACCGGGAAAGCTAAAGCTGCAAGTAAACCAAAATCCCAGGCTGAGATAGATGAAGAAGAGAAAATAAAGAAAAGAAAGAGGGAGGAGAAGGAGAAGTACGGGAGAAGAGATGCGAAGAAAAGGAGGGATCGGGAGAAAGCGGTAGGAAAATTCTATGATTGAAAGCGGAGGAAGTGGGTTCGAAGGGCAAAGATGAGCAAGGGGCCGAGTATTCCGACCATTTCATAGGAGCGATGTAGTACCCAAGGAGATCTTGTCGATGGGGGATCGGAGATGTGGAGATCCTATGAAGCGCAGTGGATCTTCGCTTTCCACGTCTGTAAGAAGATTAAGTGGGGACTAGAAGAGAACATCGCTTTCCATGTCTGGTTGGAGGAAAAGAATGCAAAGTTTTATCAATGTCCGATCGACCTTGCTCATGAAGAGTTTAATGCCGACGTGGTTGCACCAGCCTATGCACCGATGGAACCTCCAAGGACAAAAGATGGTTGTCTGGACCACGAAAGGATAAAGCGGTGATCATCAAAGCGGTAAGCCGACTTGGCCAAAGGAGGTGAAACGGTGTCCCTAAAGAAAAGGGTCTTCGACTGACTCAAGATATCGAGAAGAAGATAGGTGGTACGACTAAGTCTTATTCCTTATAATCCTTGTCGACTACATGCTCTAATTATTTGAGAAAATGCTGAGTTGTGATGTATCTAAAATCTTTGTGAATATACTTTTGACCTACTCTCATGAAAGCGTGGTTTAAAACTAACTTGCTTTGATTTAATCTTCTAACCAATTCTTGGGATAACTATCTCAAATAAACTTGGTTAAAAATTCATAACACTAATCTGTCTATAATTTACTAATCTTAACGATATGTCTTAATACTCGATTATCCGACAATGATCATCTGATTATGAAGTATATTGTTACGATTATCTCGATTAAGATCTTCTATCTCGAAAAATTTTGTTACTTCGATTATCTCGACTATGTGACTTGAGTGCATACTTTGTGGAATACTTATCTTCTAAAAGATTACTAACACATTTCTTTTCTTGAGCTATGTTTTAACATCATCAAAAAGGGAGAAATTGTTAGGAAGAAAGTTGTATTTAGTTTTGATGAGTTAAAATGTAAAATAGGATGACCACCGAGAATCTTGTATAGACAATTGATGTAGTAAAGATATGTAAATAGACTAAGTACAAAAGGTAGATAAGGATACACAAGTAGTCGAGATGAAGACGAGGAGTCGGATGAGTACGAAGAGTCGACGATGACAAGAAATCAGATGAAGATAGGCTTAGGAAGTCGAGACGAGACCAAAGACAAACAAACAGTCATCAAGACTAAAGATTAAGACACGAGACAAGGTGAACCCTGTCTAAAGACAAGATGATGAAGTGTTAGAAAATTCAAGGGATTTCAAGAAGCGATTACAACTAACCAAGGAGAAGTTACAAGATTCAGTTAGTTTGTTATAACTAACTAGATAAGAATCAGCAAGGAAGTTACAACTACCAACGAAAAGATCTCTATAAATAGATCTAATTAGAGTAGATTATTTTTTTGCAATCTCACATTCACAAGTATTTTCAACACAATCAGCATTCACAAGCATTATACTCACATACACGAACATTCTTCACGTTCACAATTTCCTAGTGTTTATAGAACACTTCTCACGAATATCTTCAAGCCATTAGAATCCAGAATTTAGAAAGGAATTTTGTAAGGTGAAGATGCATCTTGTAAGTAAGTAAGCAAGGAAGAAGAAAGTAAGTAAGTCGAGACCCTTCTTCAAGTTGAAGGAGGAGAGTGGACGTAGGATCGTTTGATCCGAACCACTATAAATTCAGTGTTATTTCTTTTAAGTTCTTTATTTCTTCTTGTTGTTTACATTTCGATCACATACAAATTTCAGAAAGCTTTAGATCCATATTGATTGAGTATAAAAAGCTGTTTCATTTGTATAACTTTGATTTAGAAGTTGATAGATAATCAAACTCAAAAAAGTTGTGATAATCTATTCATCCCCCTTCTAGATTATCGCTAGAGGGACTTATAATCTTTTAATTCAACTCGGTCAAAGGGACCAACAATGCCAAAGAATGGGTAAAGAGGTGTGAGAAATGCCGGAAGCATGGACCGTAAATCCATCTCCCTACAGAGGAGATGAGAGCTATGTACTCACCTTACCCGTTTGCAAAATGGGGAATCGATTTAATGGGGTGATAAGCGTAAAACCCAACACTCACCCTTCAAGTGTAAAGGGATCGTGTAGCTAGTAAGTTACCCGGTTAAATTATCAATCCGTGGGAATCAAGTGGGAGATATCCCTAAATCTACTAGCTTAATTGCAATTGTAGCACATGCCATTCAACAAGATCAATAGTTCAAGCAATGATTAACCAAAGCAATAAATGAAATTAACAAGCAACAAATAGCAATCAATGATAAAAAGGTGCTCGGTGCTTATCAACAAATGGGGATCAAATATGCAACGAATTCAAATGAGCATTTATCATGTCAATCAATCAATAAGAGCAATCTTTAAGACAAGCAATAATCCCGTACTTGGTAAGCCAAGAAATTACGCTACAAATCACGCACGAAAGATTGAGAGAACTAAGTCACCCTTTCTACCCGGGGCAAAACACGAGTCAATAGGTTTCCCTAGCGTGTTTCCCCTTTGATACTAAGGCACCTTACCTATGGTCTCTTCACTAATTACCCGATTGATCATCTAAGCATTATTGTGGAATTGATGCAATTCTAGTAGCAATAACCAAGTCTCCTTGTATTAAGCTAATATTCACTCTAATTACTTAATTAATTCCCTCACCCAAATGAGTCATTAAACTACCCAAGTCTCCTTGTAATAATTCAACAACTATGCATGAAATTAGAAATCAAATAAGCAAATAGATCATTCAATACACATCAATCTAATCAATTGGTCAACAATCAAAATTACCCATAAGAATTCAACACAAATTCAATCACCCATAAGAATCAAAACACCCTAGCACTAAGGAATTAGCCAAACATAATGAAAGAAATTAAATCCATGACATTAATAAAATAAGCAATTGTCATTACAAGAGATTGAGCCAAAAAAACTAAAATTAAAGGTAAGATATCACCTAATTAGCATCCAAACATTAAGAAACCATCCTTTGATCATCCAATTTAAAGAAGTAATGCAAAATCTAGCTATGTGTGTGTGTAAAAGTGTATATCACTATGTGTAGGGGTTAAGCCCCTTTTCTCCTCTCTATTCTCCTTGAAAACTGATGAAAATTCGAGTTTAATGGTATGTGTAGCATTCCCTCCACGTGTCACGCTCCTATTGGCCGGAAAAAGGAAAAATCCTCACCGAACGCACCTCGAGTCGAGCCGGGGTGGCTCGACTCAGTGGGAAGACGGGCTCGCATTTATTGGCTGCAATGAGTGCCGCTCGACTCAAGCGAGCGACGATGTCTCGGTCGAGGTGGAGGATGGCGGGGTAGAGGTGAGCTCGGAATCATTTGAGTGACCTACGATAATTTGGGGATTTCACCTCGACTCGATTGAGTGGACGCCTCGGGTTGAGGCATTGAATGCGAGGGCTCGGATCGAGGAACGGGTGGAAGATCGAGTCGTGATGGAATCTAGCACTAGAGGGTGTCGAGAGCTATGATGGTGGCCCTATGATTGGGGTTCGTCGGCATCGCTGGGTCAAACGGCAACGAAGTTGAGATGCGCGAAGAGGCGGCGATTCACGATGGGCGGTTGTCGGCGGCGACGCTGTGTCGAATTTGTGGTTTTTATTATTGGTGATGTAGGACTGCGCCGCTTATGCGACGGATCTGCTGGAAGGGGAGGTGGGTGCACTCATCGGAAAGTGGGGGCACTCACAAATGTGATGGGTGTATCGAATTGTTGGTGCACTCACTCGAGTGATTTTTTCGATTCGCCGTCTCAACTTCGTTCGACCATAGCTCCTTCCATACAAACTCCGATTGACCTGATTCTTTTTGCGTTGAGATCGTCTCTCGGCCCTCTTTCTACCCATACAATTTCTCCATTGATTTGAAGACTTTATTTTCCCTGAAATTAACCTCCAAAATGGCCTCAAACCTACAATTTAAAGTTCCAAAAATCAAATCAAACAATGAAATGTAATTGGACCAATTAACTGTGTATTAACATGAAAATCATATAAATTTGAGACGATTAAACACACAATTATCATGCAATAATTCACCCTAATCAACTCCCCCAAACTTAAGGTGTTGGTTGTCTCCGAGCAATGAAACAAATAAGCACAAAGGGTGAATTGATTGCAACTATGTCTCATGGCAAAAAGATGAAATTAGGACAATCAAACTCATTAGTGAACATGAGTTTTCAATGCCACTTTCAACTAACACTAAAATATGTCATGCTTTGAAAAATGCAATTTCAAATGCTTTCTCAATGCTCCTTCCAAGGAGTCTATCTCTCATCACACAAGTGTATAAGGGCAAGTAAGCACTCATTCATCAAATCACAACCATACACACCATATGCTTGCCACAAGACTCAATCTCAATCATTCATTTTGTGCATCAACTACAAATCAAAGAGGTCTTTTCAAGAGGTTGTAATGAAGACTCTTTGGATGAGGTGGGTGAATTTAGGAAGTAGTGACTCAATGTTAGTAGAGCAATGAATGTTGATTAGGCAATTCAATCCAAATTTCACTTCAATTTCAACAAACACCACTCTTTCTTTTCATTTTCATTCATAACATTCACTACTAAACTCGTTTTGAGACTTTCTTTTGCATTCAAGCTCAAATTGAATTTTCTTCTCATCATTTTTTTCACTGCTCAATTTTTTTCTTTCTTTTCAACCTCTTTTCTTTTCTTTCTTCTTTTCATCTCATCACACTTATCCAATTCATACCACCACACTTTCTCAATTTCAATTCATCATTCTTTTGCCAACAATCATGCTCTACTAATCATATGGAAACAAAGGCTCATAAGGATAGACAAAATAGCTTAGTTTCACAAGCTTGCTAAGGAATAAGGCTTTAAGGCACAAATTGGCTTACTAGGGAAATTAATGTTATTGGTGGGGTAAAATTTGGCTAAGTAGCTTAACAAACCAAACATGACCTCAAATCATCTTCATAGATCCACACAAAACTCAACTTCAACAAGTCTATAGGCAAGTTCTAGCATGCACAATCGCAAATGATGCACTCAACAAGGAATTAAACCATTTTTTATGCACGATTCAAGAGGCTCAAAAGCTCGCGGGCTTAAAAATGAGCAAAGAGAATAAGCATTCTACATCACACTCATCATTATAAACAATTTCTCATGCTAGAATCAAGCAACAAATCAACTCATCATCACATCATAACCATGTCCATCAATCAAAATAAATATGCCACGCGTACATACCTCCAAGCATAACACCTCATCAAATTCTCATCAAATAAACTCAAAGATATGCATGAATTCCACAATTAAGCTCAATATTCACAAAAATTTTCACACAATTTTCTCATTACCAATGAGAGGCAAGTTGGTGCAACAAGCATTACTAACTAACACCCCCAAACTTTTTCATTGCAAGCAATTAAAAGTTTGGCAAATGTAATTAGCTAGGTGAAGTTGCACACAATTACCCACTATGAAATCCAAAACCATATCAACAAGTAAGCATATTCACAAGTAAGCTCATCACAAAATTCATGTACAAGTAAGTATATAATATAAGCTCCAAACGTGAGGTGCACCGGTGCAAATGGAAAAAGGGTGAAAAGAGGCACACCTCCCCCAAACATAGACGAATCTAAGTCTAGAGAAGATGTGGTACCGTAAGGTCTTCAAAATTCCTCTTGTCTTCAAACTTGTAACTCTCCAAGCCTCACTTGCACACCTCGACCTCCTACAACGGTCACAAAAATAAAAACACTTATTGAAAGCAATAAACAAAGCAAAAGAAATGAAAGCAAGAAAACGATGGGTTGCCTCCCATCTAGCGCTAGTTTTAACGTCCTATGCCGGACGAAGCTTGAGACGCTCAACTCCTCAAGAAATAGCATCTCAACTACCCCAACTTGAGATGGCACAAAGTAGTGCTTCACCCTATGACCATTCACAACGAACCTTTCATCCTTCTCATTTGCCAACTTAAGGTATCCACTCGAAAACACCTTAGCAACTCGAAACGGGCCACTCCATCTTGACTTCAACTTGCCGGAAAAAGCTTCAATCTAGAATTGAAGAGAAGCACTTGATCACCTTCCTTGAACTATTTCTTCTTGAGCTTTCGGTCATGCCATTTCTTTGTTTTCTCTTTGAAGATCCTAGAGCTCTCATAGGCATTTGAACAAAATTCTTCCAACTCTTGGAGTTGGAGAATTCTCTTCTCCCCATAGCTTCTTCATCAAGATTTAGCTTCCGAATAGCTCAATAAGCATGACTTTCCATAGATGAGTTGGTAAGGGGACATCTTCAAAGGATTTGTTTGATTTGCCTATTGGAGACTTCCGCCAATCCATTTGAGGGTGATAAGCCGTGGAAATCTTGTGCTTGACTCCATACTCATGGAGTTAGAGAATCCTCTTCTCCCCATAGCTTCTTCATCAAGATTTAGCTTCAATAGCCCAATAAGCACGATGCTCTAATTCAACCGGCAAGTGGCATGACTTTCCATAGATGAGTTGGTAAGGGGACATCTTCAAGGATTTGTTTGATTTGCCTATTGGAGACTTCCGCCAATCCATTGGTTTGAGGGTGATAAGCCATGGAAATCTTGGCTTGACTCCATACTTCTCCAAAGAACTTCTCCATGAGTTTGTTCACAAAGTGTGAACCTCCATCACTAATCAACGCTCTTGGCACACCAAATCGTGAGAACATGTTCTTCTTAAAAAATTGAAGCACAACTTGGGCATCATTCTTCTTGGTTGGAATGGTCTCGATCCACTTGGACACATAATCAACACCCACCAATATATAGAGAAAACCAAACGATTGCGGAAACGGTCCCATAAAATCGATTTCCCATACATCAAATATCTCCACTTCCATGAAAATTGTCATGGACATTTCATCTCTCTTTGTGATTGACCCCATTCGTAGACAACGGTCGCATCTCTCAACAAAGGCTTTACTATCCTTGAAGATGGTTGGCCAATAGAACCCGGATTGAAGAATTTTCATTCCCGTTTTGGCTCCTCCAAAGTGACCACCACTAGGCATAGAATGACAATGCTCCAAGATCTTCTCCATTTTTTCCTCGGGAACACACCTTCGAATAATAGAATCCAAGCCTCTCTTAAAGAGTAGAGGGTCTTCCCATATAAAACTCTTTTCATCCCTCAAAAAAATTTTCTTGACATAAGATGACATGTCACTAGGAAGTTTCCCACAAGCCAAGAAGTTGGCATAATCCGCAAACCATGGTACTCTCCCATTTGTCTTCTTCACAATGCTCTCCTCAACAATATGCAAGCCAACCTCAAAGAGCTTCTCGTCGGGAACTCTTCTTAAACCTCCCCATCTTCTTCAATGAACTCTTCCCCTCTCTTAAGCCTTGACAAATGATCGGCTATGATATTTTTGCTTCCCTTCTTGTCTCGAATTTCAATATCAAATTCTTGCAACAAGAGGATCCATCGGATGAGACGTGGATTTGCATCCTTTTTGGTCATCAAATACCGGATAGCCGCGTGATTCGTGTAAACTATTGTCTTTCCTTTGATCAAGTAGGGGCGGAATTTGTCCACATCATAGACAACGGCCAAGAGCTCTTTTTCGGTTGTTGTGTAGTTTGCTTGGGCGGCATTGAATGTCTTTGAAGCATAATAGATAGCTCGGAATGTCTTCTCTCTAATTTGCCCCAAAACTACCCCCATCGCAAAGAAGACTAGCGTCACACATGAGCACAAAAGGCTCTCTCCAATCGGGGCTCACAAGAATAGGCGAGGAGATCAAGGTTTCCTTCAAGGACCTGAAAGACAACAAGCATTCATCATCAAAATTGAAAGGCACATCTTTCTCAAGCAATCTAGATAAAGGCTTAGAAAGTTTAGAGAAATCCTTAATAAACCGGCGGTAGAATCCCGCGTGCCCAAGGAATGATCGAATCCCTTTCTCACTAGATGGAGGTGTAAGCTTTTCAATGGCTACCACTTTAGCTTTGTCCACTTGTAGGCCTCTCGATGAAATGTGATGTCCAAGCACGATCCCCTCATTCACCATAAAGTGGCACTTCTCCCAATTCAAAACTAGGTTAGTGTCCTCACACCTTTGCAACACAATCTCAAGGTTATGTAAGCAAGCATAGAAAGAATTACCAATAACCGAGAAATCATCCATAAACACCTCCATAATATTTTCAATAAGACCATGGAATATAGACATCATACATCGTTGGAAGGTAGACGGGGCATTACAAAGCCCAAACGACATCCTCCTCCATGCAAAAATGCCATAAGAAGATGTAAAGGACGTCTTTTCTTGATTCTCCGGTGCAATCATTATTTGATTGTACCTGAGTACCCGTCAAGAAACAATAGTGTGAGAATCCACTAAGACGGTCTAGCATTTGGTCCATAAAAGGAAAGGGAAAGTGGTCTTTATATGTAGCTTTGTTCGATTCCTTATAATCAACACAAACCCTCCACTCGGTAGCAAGCCTAGTAGCTACAAGTTCGTCATTTTCACTCTTAACCACGCTTATACCCCCTTCGTAGAGACTACATGCAAAGGTGAAACCCACTCACTATCAGATATAGGAAAAATCATGCCAACATCCAAAAATTTAATAATGTCTTTCCTAATAACTTCATGGATAACGGTTCACTCTATGTTGGGGTTGAACTATGGGCTTTCTATTCTTTTCAAGACAAATTCTATGCATGCATATAGATAGGTTTATGCCTTTTATGTCATGAATCAACCAACCTAGAGCACTCTTATGCTTTCTAAGCACATTCAACAAAGCACACAATTCAAGTTCACTAAGAGATGAGGAAATGATTACCGGACATTCATTACCATCTTCAAGGTAGGCATACTTGAGGTGATCCGAAGTGGTTTGAGCCCTTCTTTCTTTTCTTCTTGTGGAACACCATGAACTGGCTCACGAAGTGGTAAGAGTTGAGCTTTCCTATCCCATAAAGAGTGAGCTTCTTCCTTTTCCATCGAGCACCTATCATCAACACAAGAAAAAGCTTCATCAAATTTATAGCTAACATCATATAGAGAATTATAAAAATATTAGAGCAATAAGTGGTCAAGAGATTCTTCAATTTTTTTAGGACACATTCTTCCATTATATCAATACTCTTGCACTCAAGCTCTTCCGATGGATGCTTTATTGCCTCATATATGTCGAAAATGAGCTCTTCTTTGTCCAACTTCAATGTAATCTTCCCGAAAATATATCCACAACGCCTAGCAATTGCTAGGAAACGGTCTCCCTAGGATCAATGACACTTTGTTGTCTTCTTCTATATCCAATACCACAAAGTCAACTGGGTAGACGAACTTGTCTATCTTCACCAATACATCCTCCACAATACCACTTGGATAGGTATATGACTTGTCCGCAAGTTGGAGAGTCATTGATGTAGGCTTTATATCACCAAGCTCTAGCCTATTAAAGATGGATAGGGGCATGAGATTTATACTTGCCCCTAAATCACATAGGCTCTCCTCTTTTCCTTGTTGCTAAGCTCATATGTAAGAGTGAAGCTTCCCTAATCCTTCTTCTTTGGAGGTAGACTTCTTTGGAGTAGAGCACTACATTCCATGGTTAAGCTAACAGATCTCCCTCTTATCAACCTTCCTCCTCCTTATGATCAAATCTTTCAAAAACTTGGCATATGTTGGCATCTTCTCAAGTGCCTCCATCAAGTAGGGACATTGATAGTCACATTCTTGAAGATTTCCAAGAATTTTGATAACTTTTCATCCAATTTTTGCTTCATGAGCTTCCTCGTGGATATGGTGGTGGGACATAGGTTTTGGGGATTCCCCATCCATCACATTCCACATTAGCTCCCTCAAGCTCCTTCTTCTCTTTCTCTTTTCTCAATTCTCTAGCTCTCTTCCACTTGGGCACTCTCTCTTCATTCTTCCCTCCTTCTTCTTCTTTGTCTTCCACTTTCTTTTCCTTCTTGTCCTCATCTTGCTCCTCTCGATTGTCTTCCACATCTATCATCTCAAACTTATTCCCCTCTTTAACTTCTTCAACCCTATTCTCTTTTTCCTTCTCCTCACATGGCATTGGTGGACCTTCATATTTTGTTCCACTCCTCAATTGAATGGCCTTGCAATGCTCTTTCGGATTCACCTCCGCCTGTTGATGGAAATTTTTCCCTTTGATTTCCTCCACTCGAGGAAGCTACTTGACCAATTTAAAACTCCATGTTCTTCACTTGGTTGGACAATGAACTCACAATGTTCTCCATTTTCTCCATTTTTTTGATTTTGAGAACCCATAAAACTTGTGAGCAAATGGCCTCAAACCCATAAAGCTGCTTGGCTTCCCCTCATTATTGGGTGCTCGGGCACCGGATCGAATCCTAGAGGGAGTGTGACGGCGGCCTTTTGGTTAGTATACGAGAAGTTCTCATGCTTCTTGAAATTGGGATTGTAGAGGGGATTATTTTGATAAAGAGGTGGGTGAGATGCTTGATTTTGGAAATTATGTGGAGGATTATTTGGATAACGGTTTGGGTAGTTTTGGTGGTGAGATTGACTTGGAAATGAATTGTTACCTTGGAAATTCCCTTGTTGGTAAGGTTGTCTTCCCATGTAATGTGCTTCCTCAACTTGGTCAACCATTTGTGGAGCTTCAATGCCACTCCCCATTCCACTTCTCATTCCACCTTCAACTATTCCATCCACTTTAGTAGCCAACTTTTGAACCACGTCGGATAGCACCTTCAACGTCTCATTCTCTCCTACTTGAGCAATTTTAAAATGACCCCTTCTCTCGGTTGGCCAACTTGCCGAATTGCAAGCTATGTTCTCAATCAACTCTTTAGCTTCTCTTCCGGTCTTGTCAAAGAGTGATCCTCCCGCACTTGAGTCAAGAATTCTTCGAGATGGAGGATCAAGTCCATAATAGAAAAAGCTTACTATTTGCTCATCAATGAACCCATGTTGAGGACACTTCCTTAATAGATCGTTGAATATCTCCCACGCTTCATGCATATTCTCATCTTCCAATTGGCGGAATTGGGCAATCAACGCCTTGCATTGTAAAGACATGGAAGGTGGGAAGAATTTCAACAAGAACTTTTTACTCAATGCATCTCACGAGTCTAGGCTATCACGGGTAGGCTATCCAATCCTTAGCTCGGTCCCTTAGTGTAAATGTGAAAAGTCGAGCCCTCCAAGCATCCTCGCCACACCATTCATTTTGATCAGACGGGCGTACTCTAAGAATTGGGCAATATGGCGATTGGGATCCTCCTTTGGTTCTCCACCGAATTGCTTACTTTGGAGAATGTGTAACAAGGCCAGCTTGATCTTGAAGTTGTTTGCTTTGCCAATGGTGGACGAGCAATCCCATCGTAATGGAGTTGGACGGGAGGCTCAAAATACTCCCGGATTGACCTTTCTCTTTGGTTTTCTCTCCTTTCGACCATATTTTGGTCGTTGTTCTCCATCTCACGTTCCCTTACTCTTGCTCGAGCTTGAGCCCTTCGACGATTTCTCTCTCGCTTTTCTTCTCCTAGCGATTGCTTTGATCTTCAAGTCAATAGGTATTGGTTCAACACCCCTTTGTCTTGTGTTCATACACACCTAGAACAAACTCCAAGTATCAAAATCCTCTCAAGACAAGCTAAAACAAGATAACAAAGCAATAAAATAAAAGCACTATCAATCACTTTCAACGCTCAATCTAAGTTATCTAACACCACCGATTCCCGGCAACGGCGCCAAAACTTAGTAAGCGTAAAGCTAACACTCACCCTTCAAGTGTAACACTCGAGTGGGAAGGCGGGCACACGTTTTTGGCCGCAATGAGTGGTGAGGTCTCGGTGCGAGGTGGAGGACGGCTGGGTCGAGATGAGCTCCGTAATCATTTAAGTGACCTACGACAACTGGGGATGTTGCCTCGACTCGATCGAGTGGACACCTCGGGTCGAGGTATTGAACGCAGGGCTCGGATTGAGGAATGGGACTGGAAGATCGAGTTGTAATGGAATCTGGCGCTGGAGGGTTTCGAGAGCTGTGACGGCGGTGCTGGTGATTGGGGTTTGTCGGCATCACCGGGCGGTAACAGCCGACGAAGGTGAGATGCGCGAAGAGGCGGCGTTAGCGGCGATTCATGGCCGGGCGGTTGTTGGCGGCGACGCCGTGTCGGATTTATGGTTTTTGTTATTGGTGATGTGGGGCTGCGCTGCTGATGCGACAGATCTGCTAAAAGGGGAGGTGGGTGAACTCATCGGAAGGTGGGTGCACTACCCAATGTGATGGGTATATCGAATTGTGGGTGCACACACTCAAGTGATTTTTCTGATTCGCCTTCTCAACTTCGTTCGAACGTAGCTCCTTCATACGAACTTTGATTGACTGACTCTTTTGCGTTGCAATCATCTCTCGGCCCTCTTTCTACCCATGCAATTGCTCTATTGATTTGAAGACTTTAATTTCCCTGAAATTATCCTCCAAAATGGCCTCAAACCTACAATTTAAAATTCCAAATATCAAATCAAACAATGAAATTCAATTGGACTAATTAATCGTGAATTAACATGAAAATCATATCAATTTGAGACGATTAAACACACAATTATCATGCAATAATTCACCTAATCATGGGACCTTTCCCGATGGCAACAGTCTAAGAAAGTTCTTGGGGGTTGCGGTGAACTATTTTAGCAAGTGGGTTGAGGCCATGCCACCGCTAAAATTGATGAAGGTAACATTATCGCTTTTCTATGGAAATATATATGTTGCAGGTTTGGGATACCACAGATTTTGGTATCGAATAATAAGACTCAATTTATGGGAGCATCGATTTGTGCTTGGTGCAACAATATGATGATTACCCAGAGATTTGCTTCGTAGCTCATCCCCGTGCGAATGGCCAGTGGAGGTGAAAAATCTAATGATTGTGAATGGTGATGCGTAAAATGTACCTTTATTTTTCTCGCCCGAATTGATGCGGGTAATTCAAATCAGACGATTTAATTCGCCTTCTTCTTGAGTGAAAACCTGCAAAACATGCCGGAGGGTTCTCCGGCGTAGGCACTCCGACGCTCAAGTCGATACCGAGAAAACCCAAAAGATTATAGTATGATAAGTACATAAATTTTAGTGTGTAAGTGATGGTACCTTTTCTTGAATAAGGTGTATAATTTATAAGCACACTTACGATTATTTTCTTTGCTTGCATGTTGTCACGTTTCTTCCATTATCTTTCCCTCATCCCATTATCCCTCTTCTCAATATTCTCGTTGGTCAAACCGAGGGAAAACCGGTGACTTGTTCCCTAATTATCTCTTTGTTAGTTAAGCTCAAAGGAATATTCCCTCTCTATGGGCCGTATTCCTTATTCTTCTATTTTACTCCTCCCGGGCCTGGTTGTACTAAGGCCCACCTAGTTTTCGGTATCCATTAAACCCGTGTGACTAGGCCTTCTTTCCTTGACCCAATGGGCCTTCCTTTATCAATCGGGGCCTTACTCCCCGAAGCCTTGCCTATTTTATTATTTACCCAACTCGAACTAGGCCCACTAAATTACCTAGGCCTACTTTAAGGCCGAAGCCTTATTGGGCCACTACAAAATGCCGCATCAACCACTCCCCTACTCTAGCGAGTAACATCCCGATCGCTAGAGTAGAGAAAACGTTACCCCTCGGCTCTAGCCTTACCGAGCGGTTATTTCTCTATGCCTTGATGATCGTTACTATCTTTCCTCTCTTTTCTTTTTTAAATTCTTCGTGAAATCCCAACCATCTCTTCGTATTCGAACCTGTCGCCTCACTTTTCCCTTGATACACGTCTCCCCATATTTATTATTAAACCTATTTCAAATACTCTTCGCCCTTTCTTCTCCACATTTTTATCAAAGAATCTTATGGTCTCGACTCAGAATTCCCAACTTTCCTTCCGGTGGTTTTTCCTCACGCGTTCATCCTCCTTCTAACCCGCTTTCCCGTATCTCCGTAAGCCCTATCTTCTCTTTACTCCATTGTTTATTTGGGAATTCTTGAGAATATGCCCTCTTCCGACCTTTCTAGAACCCGTTCGAGGTCCCCAATTCTCCCCAAAGTTCTTTTCACTCTACCAAAGGCCAATCTATTCCTCGATCTACTCACATAAGTACCTCCTCTTATCCCGAGAATGTAACCTTTCTTGCCGATAATGCTTTTGGTCCATCAAAACTCTGAGGGAAAACCCTACTTGGTTATTATGAGGAGGGGTTTATCCCTCATTCTTTACTGTATCACACCCCTGGGGTCAATGATCGCCCCCATTTGACTCATCCTCCTAATCTCCCCTTTTGGCATGCTCATCTTGAAGCCGAATTAAGATTTCCTATTCCCAAGTTTTTATATCAAATCTCCAATCTGCATAAAGTTCCCTTAACCAATTCGTTCCTAACGCCTTCCGTATGATGATTTCCTTTTATGCTCTTCTCAAAGGGAATGGGGAAAACCTACAACAAAATTGTTCTTTTCGCAATTTAGCCGTAAGTCATCGTGCCCCTTTTTCTTTGTATGTAGTAGAGTTAAAGGTCATTGTACATTTCTTGGCAATGCTCCCAACATCAACAAAGAGTGGACCAGTTACTATTTTTTGTAACTCCGCCAAGCTCATGGCCATTTGAAAATCAAGAATGGATTTATAAAATCCCTTACCCCCGCTCCTTCTCGCTTGTATTAACTCCTCTCGTAAACCGGTAAGTGATAAAAAGGTTAGACTCTCATGTAAAAACCTTTGGCTATTTTTACCACCCCGAGCTTTGCTCCAACGCTCGACTCCTATCTCATTTCAAATTTAGTCCCATGAGAGTTCCCTTGGAACCCAATGATGGTAATCACTTTATTTCATTCTCGCATGCTATAACTATTTACTTTTGTACAGTCATTTCGTATGATTTTCTCACAGATTATTTCTCCTTTTTCTTTCTTACGTAAATGTCTTGGTTAGCTAAGGTAATGGTGAACCCCGCTGATTCTCGCTCACTCGCACCTACCGAGGCCACCCCGCCGAGAATCCGGTGGAAGTCGTGCCTCTTTCCTCTACCTCCTCCGACATCGCCGAGAAAGATAACGCCCCACTCCCTCGAAGAGGGCTCGGGGTGGGAAAGGAAAAGCTCCCCTAAGCCAAGAGCCGGTGCCCCTTGAGGAGACAGTTCATCGAAAATACCCGACTCTCCAAAGTTAGGGCGTATCCTCTCATCCTATTGACGTTGATTCTCAGCCTTCAAGGTTTTCGACCTCTAAGTTTTTCGGTGAATTTGTGTCCTCTCAAGAGTATGATCAGCTATTGCAACTCCCGACCAACAAAAGCATCAGCCGCTAGCCATTTCGCTCAGGTATCCATACTATTTTTTGATGTTCACCAAATTTAGTGATACATGTTTTCATGTGTGTTCACCCATCTCATTCTTGTTTGATTAGCCGGGTGTCCTCGCTTTTGGCTTGTGGAACTCATCCCATTTGCTCCGTTCTCCCGAGACTCAAGAGTTGGAGACCTTATTGGCCTCGAGAAGAAGAAGAACGCCTCGCTTGGGCTCGAGTCAAGAGATTGGAATCCGAGTCTAACTTCTTGAGGAAGGAGCTTATCACCGAGAAGTCGGCTCGTGTTTGGGCGGTAAAAATAGATGAATGACCTACCAGTTCATTATTCCCTCCAAGAGTCAAGGTTCATGAAGAAGCCCCCCGAAGGGAGCCAAACTATGCCTTAACAACCTTTTTCTGCAGTAAATAGGGCAACACTTCCTGCATTCTCTTCTCCTGTCTCTTCAAGAAACATACCGCAGCATTCCGCTTTTCTCGGCGATATGGGTCCTCACATACGGCACTTTTATGAGTATGGCTTCGACTCCGCCGTCGATAGCAATCCGATCCGTCCTTCTCGGGGTTTATGACAAGGAGGGTCCTATAGCCTCTCTTCCACCTCCTCCAGATTTCCGTGGGGACCCTACTCGACCTATTGATGAGGAATGGTGGCTTCCCGTGCTCAAGCGTACTATTGCTGATTTGATGAAGTCGACTTGACCATAGCCGCTCTGAATCCCATGAAGGACCCACTTTATCCCTCTATCATTGACCATCTCACTTCGAGGAGGAGGCCTGTCTTGCTCGTGCCTTAGGAGACGATATGACCGAGACCGAGAATAGAAGAACCTCCTAGCTCTCCCATCGCCTAATTACGCTCTTCTTGTTTTTCTTCTAAACAATATTTACTTTCCTTTTGCACTGCACAATTTTAATATTTGTGCAAGATGTTTGTGCACTAAACCTTTTTCTCCCTATGGTGGGGAGTTTTGAATGCTGAATTTTCTGTTTTGCTATTCATGTTTTCTCGCTTTATCATGTTTCACATACTAATAGGTATATTCCTCCTTCCCTCGTCGGGAATTAGATGATGCATATCCTAGGACCTTTACATGCTAGCTTTAAGAAACTCCTGGACTTGGATTTCTTTAGTTAGGCTAGTCCTTCACTTTATTTTTGCGAAGTGATCTTCTCGGCTAGATTTTTCATGATATCTGTGATGTTAAACTTGATGGGTTTAACTTATCTTTTTCAAAGTTTTTCCGTTAACAACTAGATTTCTCGGAGTCTAGCTCATCTGATTATTTCTTGACTCTATTTTACCTCAAAGAGTCCTCTCTGGGCATCCGGCCGGGCTTACCGAGTCCACTGATTTTTCATGAGGTTATTTCCTAACTTCCAGTCCTCTAGGTGTTAAGTTAAACTTACTTAGGTTTAACTTATATTTTTGGAAGTTATCTCTTGATTTCAACTTCACCCTTTTCGGGCGTCTAGCTGGGCTTTATTAAGTCCAACTTAATTCTCATGAAGTTAGTTCTTAACTTCAGCTTTTTCAAACCCTCTCTAGGTATTTAGCTAAGCTTACTCATGTTTAACTCAATTTATCAAGAGTTATCCCTTAACTTTAACCTTTATATCGGACCCTTCTGGGCGTCCAATGGACTTAATCGAGTCCAACTTAATTCCCCTGAAGTTATTTCTTAAATTCAGTTTTTTCGAACTCTCTCTGGGTATTTAGTTAAACTTACTCGTGTTTAACTCAATTTATCAGAAGTTATCTCTTAACTTCAACCTTCATATCAGATCCCTCTGGGCCCAATTTGGACTTTATCGAGTCGGCTTAATTCCCCGAAGTTATTTCTTAACTTCAGCTTTTTCGAACCCTCTCTAGGTATTTAGTTAAACTTACTCGTGTTTAACTCAATTTATCAAGTTATCTCTTAACTTCAACCTTCATATCGGACCCCTCCTGGCGTCCGGTGGACTTTATCGAGTCCAAACTTGGTTTTTATGAACTTATTTCTTAACTTCAATTTTTATCTCGACCCTCTCTGGGCGTCTAGTTGGGATTTTATCGTGCCTAGTTTAGTTTTGATGAAGTTACCTCTTAACTCCATTTTTCAAACCCTTTCTAAGTGTTTAGTTAATCTTACTCACGTTTAACTTAGTTTATTAGAAGTTATCTCTTAACTTCATTTTATCAAAATTTTTCAACCTTAATTCGATCAATTTATTGTAAAATACTTGCATTCTAAAAAAATAAAGCGACTTTTCGAAACGCCCTTTAATCATGTGCTCAATAAACTTGTAAATAGCGGAAGAATCATCACAATTAATGAAGAAAAAATTGTTTTCATTAAGTGATAAACAACGAAGTGCCCTATTGATTATAATCAATCAACATAAGTCACAACTAACTTACGCGGCCTCTTTAAAAACCTCCCTACGATAAAACCCTGGGAAACCCGTAGGCAGGAAAAAAGTACCAACAGGACCAAATTACATCACGATACTGAAAGCAACAAACATCAAAAGTAAAAATAAATGAGAGAACCCGCCTACTTGTAGAGAGGTGGGGTATTTCTTCAAACATAGAATTTCTTTAGGCGGCACACATTCCATGGTCGTGCCGGTGATTTCTTTCTATATCTTAAAGCTCATATGCTCCTCCTCCTAGCACTCTAGCTATCTTGTAAGGCCCTTCCCATTTCGGATCCAGCTTTCCCACATTCTTCAAGGCACTCCGCCTCGGCGAAGTACTAGATCTCTGGCTCGAACCCTCTCGCTAATCACCTTCTTGTCATAGGCTGCCTTCACCTTGCTCTTGTATTTTTCAGCTTTCAAATGTGCAATTTCTCGCTCCTCTTCCAACATATCTAAATTCTCTCACATCAATTCCTCATTTCGGCCTCCCCGGTAGTGAGCCGGTCGGTGAGTCTCCATTCCTATCTCACTGGGATGACAGCCGCCGCCCGTATACCAAATGTAACAGGAACTCCTCCGTGGCCTCTCTAGGTGTTGTTCGGTAGGCCCATAAGACGGACTCCAGCTCTTCCACCCACCTTCCTCCAGCTCTGTCAGTAGGACTCGTATCCCATTTACGATCGTTCTATTTGTTACCTCCACCTCGGCCATTCGCCTGGGATGAGTTATCGAGATAAATCTCTGGGTAATCTTCATGTTGTTGCACCAGGCACAGATCGATGCCCCCATGAATTGAGTCCCATTATCCGATACCAAAATTCAAGGTATCCCAAACTCGCAACATATATATTTTCTAAAAGAAAACTGATAATATTACCTTCATCGATTTTAGCTAGTGGCGCAGCCTTCAACCCACCTCGTTGAAATAGTCCACCGCAACCACCGTAAACTTCCTTTGACTGTTGCTATCGGGAAAGGTCCCACTAGATCAATTCCCCATTTTGCAAACGGCAAGGCGAGTACATAGCTCCCATCTCCTCTGCAGGAGGTGGATCAACGGTCCGTGCTTCTCGCACTTCTCACACTTTTTTACCTATTCTTTAGCATCCCTGCTCATCGTAAGCCGTAAATAGCCGGCCCTTAGAGCTTTTCAAACAATTGCCCTAAAACCTGCATGGTCGGGCCGCAACATCCTTCATGAATCTCCTTGAGAACATACCTGCCTTTCATGTTAGACAAGCACCTCGGGTAGGGTTGTGTAAATGCTCGCTTATATAACCTGTTCCCAATCATTGTAAATTGGGTCCTCCACCTTTGTGCCTTCCTCCCATCTCGAGCAAGAGTTGGGGTCTCGTAATACTTAACAATATCAGCTTCTTCAATCATCCACAGCCCCTATTTCTCCTACTGATGGTGTTGTGGAATCTTGCTCTGCTTTGTTACCACAGTAATCTTTCCTCCCGCCTCAAGTGTGGTGGAACGGCCAGCTTGGACAAACTGTCCGCCTTTGCATTTTCTTCTCGTGGTATTTGCCTCACTTCCAAAGAAGTGAATCGGACTTGTAATTCTCGCTACCTGCTGAAGGTAGGCTATCATCTTTTCATCCTTGGCTATATATCCGCCATTAATCTGGCTGTGTCACCACCTGGGAATCCGAGAATAGGATTACTTGTTGTGCTCCCACCAACTACCATCTATGCCCCTCTCGATTAAAGCTTCATATTCTGCACCATTATTAGAGGTGAGGAATTCAAATCTTACCGCAAATTGGATTTCTGCCCAGCTAGATCAATGATCAATATCCCGCCTCTGCATCCTTGGATTGTCACCGATCCATCCACATACACCTTCCACTCTTCATCCCGCCTTTCTTGAGTCGACGGGTTCCTTCTTGAATGATGTCGACAAGGCTTGTGCCTTAATGGCCTTCTTGTGTTAGAAGTCCACATCGTATTTCCCCAGCTCAACCACCCACTTGATCATCCTACCTAAGAGGTCACTCTACCAATTACATGTTTCAAGAGATAATTAGTCCGAACAATAACTTTGTGTGAGAGAAAATAGGGTTGTAACCTCCTGGACGTAACCAATATGGTAAGGGCTACCTTCTCAATTTCGGAATATCTTTCTTCACCACCGGATAAGCTTGTTAATGTAATAAACAAGCTTCGCATCGACCCATCCTCCCCGACCAGACGGAATCGAGTGAGACCTCTCCTACAGAGAGGTATAGGTAGAAAGTCTCTTCGTATCGGCTTAGTCAACATAGGCAGTTGTGCTAGGTGTTGTTTGAGTGCTTCAAGGCTTGTCACACCGATTTCCCCACTCAAGTGGGTTCCCTTCCTCAAAATTCTCAAGAAAGGATGACTTTTTTTTGCCGACGTGGCTATAAACCGGCTTAAAGCCACGATCCTCCCATTTAATCTTTGTAGTTCCTTAATGTTTGTAGGGGCTGGATGTCCAAGATCGCCATTACCTTTCTTTGGATTCACCTCAATTCCTCGCGGGTAACCATATACCCCAAGAACATTCCCGCCTAAAGGAGCATTTCGCCGGATTCAACTTCATTCGGTTCATTCGGATCACCTGAAAAGCTTCCTCCGTGTCAGCCACGTACCCTTCGCTTTATGTTTTTTATCAACATGTCATCTATGTATACCTCCATATTCCTTCCTAGCTGGTTTGAAATATTTTATCAACCATACGTTGATAGGTAGCTATTGTATTTTTAGTCCGAAAGGCATTCTAATATAGCAAAATGTTCCACAAGCAACAATAAAGCTTAATTTTGGAATATCTGCAGGAGGATTTGTATTTGATGGTAGTCTTGATACGCGTCTATCATGCTTAACAACTCAAATCTGGAAGTGGAATCCACTAACCGGTCAATCCGAGATAATGGGTAGTGATCCTCTGACAAGTTTTGTTTAAGTCCCTCAAGTCCATACACTTCTTCCATTTCTGCTTGGCTTCGCTACTAGAACGGCGTTCGCCGAAGGGGAAGCGTATTCGCCTGATATGTCCCGCCTCTAGTAGCCACGGACCTCCTCCCTAGTTATCGCATTCTTTTCTAGTCCGAACACTCTAAGCTTTTGTTTGGTGAGTCTCTTTTGGATCCACATTAAGGTGATGTATTGCTACTTCTATCGGGATCCCGATCATATCCTTGGGAGAAAAGGCAAACACGTCTCAATTCCTCCTCGGTGCGGCTATCAAGTCTTCATTGGCGGGGGTCCCAACGGGCCCTGATTTTGGTTGTAAAGCCTGTCTTTTTAGGAAACAACTCCACCATCATGAGCTCCCGTCTGCCTTCATCTCTCGTACCTTCAACTTCGTTGATATCTTGCATTTTTGGCCTCTGGTCTCCTCCTTAGTCCTAGCCGTGCCACGATGGAACTCCTTGTCCGCCATTCCGATAGCCTCTACGTAACACTTCCTTGACTACAAGTGGTCTCGCCACCATCTCACCCACCTCATCATCTACTGGGAATTTCATTTTCATATGAAAAGTGGAAATAACAACCGGGAACATATTTAATATAGGTCTCCCAAAAATCATATTTTAAGATGAAGGTGCATCTACAACTAAGAAATCAACCATTATTACCCGCTTCCCGGGTACTTCACCAAGCCCCACCTAGAGGGTTACCTCGCCTAACGGGTGAATAGCCCTTCCGTAAATCCGCATAAGGTCGTATCCACTAGCTTGCATTTAAGTTCATCTTCTTGAAGCAATCCAATAGTATGATATCTCGAACTTCCCGTATCCATGAATATTTGGGCCACTGCGTATCCGGCTACATCGCAATGATGACTAGTGCATCACTACGAGGGTTTCCCGTCAACCCCCATCTTCGTGTCCGAAGTGGATGCGGGAGTGATCCCCACCTGGCCTACCTCCCTCTCGGCTAGCTTTCTGCTGCGTTTCTTCTATCTCCATCTTCAAGGTCCTTTCTCCCGCCTTTCAAGCTCGGAATGAGTCTCCCTCGGCCGGTCCTTCAACTATCATCTGGATCAACCCCCTCTTCAAGGGGTCGGTCTTTCTGCATATTCTTGGGTGCCTTTCCTTTATCCTCCGTCTTCATCTCTGAATCTTTCCTCTTTTATCCCCTTGAGCCGCTAGGTCGGTGACGATAGATGAATTCTTTCAAATGACCCGCTGAATCATTCGCTCAATTTCGTCCCTTAAGTGGAAACAATTATTAGTATCATGGCCATATTCATCATGAAATCTACAAAACTTATCTAATTTTGGCTTCATAGGGCCTCGGGTTTGTGACCATGGAAATTTTATATCTGGATGGTCCACCGCCACCTCCAACAACTCTACCGGCTCTAATTTGAGTGGGGTATATTTCTCGAACCTCGGCCTTGGTCCTGCTCTGCTGGTCTATCTCGCTTACGGTTTTGCAAATTTTCTCGGCTGGCTCTTTTTCTTTTCTCGATCCGGATGGTTCACTTCGCCCTCTTGGCCTTCTTGACTGCTCCAATGTTACATATTTTTTCGCTCGGTGCAAGAGTTCATCAAAGGTCCTTACCGGCTTTTTAGCCAGAAGGGAAAAAGGTCCCCGTCTCGGAGATTACCGGTAAATGCATTAATTTTGACTTCGGTGGTGGCAGAGGGTATCTCTAAGGCCGCCTGGTTGAATCTTTCATAAAGGCTCGAGGCTCTCACTTTCTCCCAGCCTTCATGTTGAAGAGCGTCAATGTGGTTCTCACGTCTGCCTAGCACTGCAAACCGGTGGAGAAAAATCTCACCGAACTCCTCGAAGGATCTGATTGAGTTGGGCTCGACTTGGCTGAACCATCTGGGCAGCTTTAGACAAAGTAGTTAAGAAAACCTCGCATTTCACACCCTCCCCATATCGATGGAGGAGGGCAGTAATTCTCAAATCTAACTATGATCATATAGGTCAATGGTGCCATCATACTCGTAATCAATGGCTTAAAGCGTAGTAGGTAATTCATCCTATAAAATATTTTAAAATCGACAACCTGTTACCGATCGAAACACACTAACCCGGTTGTTTATCTGCCGCTTCATCGAGTCCATTTGTCTCCCGAGAGATTTCATCTATTTGTTCATGTCTTTAGAATGGGTATCTCCCGTTCCTTCCTCCACATCGTCAACTTTGCTCCTCCTCGCTGTTGGCGGGAGGCCTCCCTTTCCCGCCCGGTGTCTCATCATCTATGGGTCTTGCCTTTGATGTTTCTAGTCTCCTTTCATGTCCATCCAGTTCGGGGACATCTTTCTCGGTTCTTGGACTCGTATTCCCATCTCCTTTCATCATGATATTCCTCTTGCTTGCTCCCACCTTTGGCTGGGATTGGAGTGCGTGCAGTCCCGACTCTCGCAATTTCTCTTGCAAGTGGGACATTTCCCACTCTGCCATGGCTTTCTCCACTTTGCTCGCTACTATCTCGCCCAATTGTTCCTCGGTTAAAGCAATAGTGGCAATAGGTGTTGGTGCTACGTTGGTAAAACCAGCGGGTGGGATTGCCCAGCATACATTCTCACGTTCAATATTCCTAGCTACTTGGGCCGAGGGATTCCATCAGAACTGAGGAGGAGGTGGTGGTAAGTCGAGACCCTCCTCCCCGGGCTGCAGTTCCCATTCTGAAGATTGGGCTCCTCAGAGCCGGGTTTTCATTCCCACCAAGTGATAGGGACATGTGTGTCATTACTTGGCGGAACTGATGATGATGCAGGGACATAAGCTACTTCCCTCTGCCGCGGAGCCGGGAAGTAGACCTTCCTTACCTTGGTACTAGAGCAATTGGTCTCATTGGTGTTCGCTCACCTCCCATGGTGATCACGTTCCAAAAATTAGAAAAAGAAGCGTAAACTCACGCCTTAACTCTCCTTTTCCCACAGACGGCGCCAAATGATGCTTAAAAATTGTACCTTTATTTTTTCCGCCTGGAATTGACATGGGTAATTCAAACTGACGATTTAATTCTCTTTCTTCTTGAGTGAAAAAACCTGCAAAATACGCCGGAGGGTTCTCCGCGTAGGCACTCCAACGCTCAAGTCGTATACCGAGAAAACCCAAAAGATTATAGTATGATAAGTACGTAAGTTTTAGTGTGTAAGTGATGTGTACCTTTTCTTGAATAATATGTATAATTTATAAGCACACTTACAGCTTATTTTCTTTGCTTGCAAGTTGTCATGTCTCTTCCATTATCTTTCCCTCATCGTCCATTATCCCTCTTCTTAATATTCCATTGGTCAAACCGAGGGGAAAAGCTGGTGACTTGTTCCCTAATTATCTCTTTGTTAGTTAAGCTCAAAGGAATATTCCCTCTCTATGGGCCGTATTCCTTATTTTTCTATTTTACTCCTCCCGGCCTGGTTGAACTAAGGCCCACCTAGTTTTCGGTATCCATTAAACCCATGTGACTAGGCCTTCTTTCCTTGACCCAATGGGCCTTCCTTTATCAATCGTGGCCTTACTCCCGTAAGCCTTGCCTATTTTATTATTTACCCAACCTAAACTAGGCCCACTAAATTACCCAGGCCTACTTTAAGGCCGAACCCTTATTTTGCCGCTACAAAATGCCGCATCAAATGGGATACGCACTCGGCTGGACCGGGCTGGAGGAAGGTGGGTAAAGGAGTGGAGTCCGCTTTTGTGGGCCTACCGGACAACACCTGTGGAAGCAATGGAGGAGTCCCCATTTCATTTGGTATACAATGCGACAACGATTATCCAAATTGAGATAGGGATGGAGACTCAACGAGTATATTTTTCCAAGAGGGCCGGAATGAGGAATTGATGTGAGAGAATTTAGATATGCTGGAAGAGGAGCGAGAAATCGCACATTTGAAAGTTGAAAAATACAAGAGTCGGGTGAAGACGGCTTGTGACAAGAAGGTGATTAGCAGAGGTTCGAGCCGAGTTGATCTAGTACTCTGCCGGGCGGGTGCCTTGAAGAATGTGGGAAAACTGGATCCGAAATGGGAAGAACCTTACAAGGTACCTAAGGTTCGGGAGGAGGAGCATATGAGCTCTAGGATATTGAAGGAAATTAGCCGGCACGACCATGGAATGTATGCCGCTTTGAAGAAGTTCTACGTTTGAAGAAATACCGCACCTCACTACAAGTAGGCGAGTTTCTCTTTTGTTTTTACTTTTGATTTTTTGCTTTCAGTATCATGGTGTAATTGGTCCTACTGTACTCATTTTTCCTGCCTACGGGTTTCCCACTAGTTTTACCGTAGGGACGTTTCTTAAAGAGGTCGGCGTAAGTTATTTGTGACTTATGTTGATTGATTATAATCAATGGGACACCTCGTTGTTTATCATTTAATGAAAAGCAGTCCTTTTTCATGATGATTCTTCTTTTATTTACAAGTTTATTGAGCACATGATTAATAGACTTTTCGAAAAGTCACATTTTTCCTTGAGAATACAAGTATTTTACGTAAAATTTGATCGAATTAGCTTAAGAGATAACTTCAAAAATATACTAAGTTAAACACGATTAGCTTAACCGACTACCCAGAGAGAGTTTTGAGCAACAAAGTTTAGAGATAACTTCAAAATATACTAAGTTAAACACGATTAGTTTAACTGATCGCCCAGAGAGGGTTTTTAGAAATGAAGTTAAGAGATAACTTCAAAAAATATACTATGTTAAACACGATTAGTTTAACTGACTACCCAGAGGGTTTTGAGAAACGAAGTTTAGAGATAACTTCAAAAATATACTAAGTTAAACACGGTTAGTTTAACTGATCATCGAAGAGGGTTTTTTGAGAAACGAAGTTAAGAGATAACTTCGCAAAATATACTAAGTTAAGCACAATTAGCTTAACCGATTCCGAGAGGGTTTTTTGAGAAACGAAGTTAAGAGGTAACTTAAAAAATATACTAAGTTAAACACGATTAGTTTAATCGACTACTCATAAAGGGTTTTGAGAAATGAAGTTTAGAGATAACTTCAAAATATACTAAGTTAAACACGATTAGTTTAATCGATCGCCCAGAGAGGGGTTTTGAGAAACTAAGTTAAGAGATAACTTCACAAAATATACTAAGTTAAACATGATTAGTTTAACTAATTACCCAGAGAGGGTTTTGAGAAACAAAGTTAAGGGATAACTTTAGAAAAAAAGATACGAGGATCAAATATCTTGAGTTTACTTAAGAAAAGCCCTAATAGACAAAGTGGCAAACCTTACTTATAGAGAAGAAGGGTCATACAGATCTTGGCAAAGGCCAAGGAAGCATGTAAATGTGTAGCGGATACCGATATTATTCAGAGAAATACCTACTTAAGAACTAGTGTTGAACAAACATACAAGCATCCTAGAGCATGCATCATTTAATTCATGGCAAGGGAAGGAGAAATTGAAAGCATAAAAGTGCAGAGAGTATAGAGCATAATAAAACATTCATCATCAACTTCCCCATCCAGGATGGGGAAGGCAAAAGTTCATCAAGTTTAGTGCATAGCACTGGCATAAAAACTGAAATTAAAGATTGTTTGGTGCAAGAAAATAAAAGATTATTCTAGAAAATGGAAAGTACAGGTGAGATCGGGCAGGTGAAGAACTCGGGAGGATTTGTCGCTCCGGCCTCGCAGTATCTTCTCCTAGAGCTTGAGCAAGGCAAGCCTCCTCCGGGAGGTTGGGCGATCAACGATGGCGGGATATATAAGGTCTTTCATTGAATCAAGCGGGTTCAGGGTCGTGGGTTAGATCTAACTTCGTAAGGAGGAGATGGCACTGTTTAAAAATAGGAAGCCACCAAGCTTCCTCAATAGGCAGTGTAGGATCCTCGCGAAAATCTGGAGGAGGAGGGAGAGTAGCAAGAGGGCTCTCTCTGTCATAAACACTGTGAAGGATGGGTCGGACTGTTGCTTGACGGCGGCATCAAACCCATATTCATAGAAATGGCGAATGGGGGCCCATGTCGCCCGTAAAGCAGGAGTGTTGGAGGTAAGTCTCGTGCGAGAGAGAGGCGGAGGGAATGCAAGATGGATTGCCCAATCTCGGCCATAAAAAAGCTATCAAGACATAGCCTCGGCTTCTTTAAGAAGGGCTTCCCGATGAATCCTGGACTCCTCAAGCGAGTAATGAACTCGACAGTCATTCATTTCCTTTTCGGCTAACACGCGGCCGATTTTTCCGAGTAGAGCTCTTTCCTTAAAGAATCTATCTCAGACTCCAACCTCTTGATACGACCACTAGGATAGGGTGGTTTTCTTCTTTCTAGGCAAAAGATGCTTCGATTCTTGGGTTTTGGGAGCGGGAAGTAGGTGGGAAAAGTTCCATAAATGCGAAAGTAATATGCCCACTGATAGGGCAGCCAAGTAAGTTTATTACTCAACGTAGAAAACATATACATGAAAAGAAAATATATGCTTTGAAAAGGGTAGGGATACTCGGGGCAAAGTGATTGGCCGCCTAGCGCTTCGTTGATCTGGGGAGTTGAAGCAGTTGATCACACTCCCGGGAGAAACAAACTCACCAAGAACTTGGAGGTAGAAAATCTTGGAGGATGGGAATTTACATCGATAGGCTGGGGGAGACACTGCTCCGCGAGTCGGGTACTTGCCGCGAGTAGCTTCTTCAGAGGTGCTGATTCCTCGATCGACTTAAGCCTTGCTCTTCCCGGCTAGGAGTCTTCTTCGAAGGAGGCGGGGCGTTGTCTTTTTCAGCGTCATTGGTTGTGGTATAATTGGGTAAGAGTTATTAAGACCAAATCAAGTTTATCGAACCCAAGGGATAATATATGCAATGAGGCCCCGTGACATGAGTTTTCAACGACTATTATCAAGCACGGTTTTGGTTCCAATTTGTTAGATCAAGAAGGTTTTGATGAGTTAAAGAGTAGATTCAGATGATCGACGACTATGAAGATCACCGAGGCTAAGTTCAAGTACTAAGCCGATCGAGACTAGGTCATCAATCGAGCAAGTCGCTTGAAGACTGGAAAGTTGCAAGTCGACGAGCTCAAGTCTAGTCGTCTGCGAGACAATTATGTAGAGCTCGAGACTAGGTCAAGACAAGCTAAGTAGAATAAGAAAGACGAAGTCTTCACCAAGTCACCGCAGACGAGTAGGATAAATCACCGAGGAGCAAAGCAGCTTTTCAAGATTAAGTTTGTTGAGCAGCTTTTCGCTTGTTAGAACCGACTAACAAATTAACTGCCTTTTCGGACTTATAAATAGGTCTAGTTTTTTTAAAATCACTTATGCAAATTTGTTTTTCACATTATTCACTATTCAGATTTCGATCACAATCAATTCACAAGTTGTTGAAAAGAGTTTTCAAAAGTTCCAAGTGTTTATAGAACACTTCACGTGTAATCTTCAAAATCCAATATTCACCGTAATAGTTAGAATTTAGAGAAGGAGTTAGGAGATCAAGATTTGAAGATCTTTACGAATTGTAAGTCGTAAGTTTGAAAGTAAGTAAGTAATTGGTAAGTAGAGTCCCTTCTTCAAATTGGAGAAGGAGAGTGGATGTAGGATTTTTAATCCGAACCACTATTAAACCGGTGTTCATTATTGTTTCTTTTACTCACTTGTTTCTTTCAAATTCCAGCTTAACAAATCAAAGATTGTTTTTGAATCATAGTTAGAACTAAAATATCTGTATGCTTTTGATCTTATTAAAGTTGAGATTAAAATTGTTTTCCAGTGCTACTTTGAAGTTTTGAATAAGTTTTAAAAGATTTGTAAAAATCTATAAAATCTATTCAACCCCCCTTCTAGATTTTGTCAAAAAGGAAAACAGACTAAAGCTTCTTTTAAAACAATAAGTAGTCCTTCTTCGTAAAGGATTCTGGAACTTCTTCACATGGATCTGCTTGGTCCAGTTGACACCTCTCGGCTTTAGTGGAAGAAAATACACCTTGGTAATTGTTGATGATTTTTCAAGATTTACTTGGGTTATTTTCTTGTACAAAAAGAATGAGACTATGATTAAGATTCCGTAATTTCTTAAAAGATTCAAAATGAAAAAGGATTAAATATTGTTAAAATTAGAAGTGATAAAGGTACCTTGAATTCCTAAATAAACTGATTACTAACTACCGCATTGAGAATGACATAGCTCAGAAACATCTGCAGCAAGGACTCCACAACAAAATGGTGTAGTTGAAAGGAGAAACAGAACCTTGAAAGAGGCAGCTAGAACAATGTTATTTGAGTACAATACACCTCACAGGTTTTGGGCGGAAGGCACATTAATACACTTGCTATGTTCAAAATAGAAGTTTGATTGTTAAAGATAAATGTATAACTCCCTATGAAATATGGAAGGGAAGATCCCCCAAAATTTCATATTTTCATATATTTGGTTGTAAATGTTTCATACACAACAATGGGAAATCTCAATTATAAACTTTTGATGCCAAGATAGCAGATGGGATATTCTTGGGATACTCATCTCGTATCAAAGGCATATAGAGTTTTTAATAAGACAACCTTGTGTGTAGAAGAAACACCCCATGTGGTATTTGATGAATCTTCTTTTGAGTTTAATAAGACAGGGACATCATAAAGATATCGGATGATCTCGAATCGGATGACTATCAAGAGATCAACTATAAAATTCTACAATCAAGAATCGATTCGGATGAAGAGGAAAAATCGAGTGAGAAAGAACTCCGAAAGATCTTCCTCACAAACCGATCTACCGATGATCGGACTACAAATCCATCGGATGATTAGGTAGAGTCATCGGAAGGTAACATAGAATCATCTCGAAATAAATAATTCGACAAAACATCATCCACCGTAAAAGATAAAGGAAAGAAAGTAATGTCATATCATCCAGTGAAAGATAATTGGAGATTTAGATTCTCGGTGTCCAGACGAGGACCCAACTAAATCAAGATTATATGTTCGATTGCTATGTGTCATTACTTGAACCTAAATCTATTATAGAAGCTCTAATCGATTCCAACTGGATTAATGCCATGCAAGAAGAACTAAATCGTTTCAAAGATAAGATGTGTGGGAGCTTGTTGAAAGGCCTCATCATCAAAAAGTCATTGGAACTAAATGGGTCTTTAAAAACAAAAGGGATGGAAACAATATTGTGGTTAGAAATAAGGCCGGACTAGTTGCTCAAGGTTATTCACAATCGGAGGGTATTGATTATGATGAAACCTTTGCACCGGTAGCTCGTCTGGAAGCCATAAGATTGTTTTTAGCCTATGCTTTGCTTTTAAAAGATTCATAGTTTTTCAAATGGATGTTAAGTCGGCATTTCTTAAAGGAATCCTAGCCGAGGAAGTTTATGTAGAGCAACCTCCTGGTTTTGTCAAAGGAGACAAGGTTTATAAACTAAGGAAAGCTCTATATGGACTTAAACAAGCACCAAGAGCTTGGTATGACACCTTGTCGATTATTTAATTCAAAATAGTTTTGTTAAAGGTAAAATTGATAGAACTCTTTTTAGAAAAGAATTTGGTTGTGATCTTTTGTTAGTTCGATTTATGTTGATGATATAATTTCGGGTCAACTAACATATCTTTGTGTGAACAATTTAGTCATCTTATGAAAATCGATTTGAAATGTCCATGATGGGAGAGATGACTTATTTTCTTGGACTCCAAGTCAAAGCAGGACAAAGAAGGGAATTTTCATCAACCAAGCCAAATATACAAAGATCTTATTGATAAATTTGGAATAGGTACCGGTAGAAGCTAAGATACCTATGATGACAAATTTTTCAATGGATCCGAACGAGAAGGGAGAAGACACTAATCAAAGCGAGTATCGAGGTCTAATTGATTCTTTATTATATTTAAGCGCTAGTAGACACGATATTTCATTTGCGGTTGGAGTCTGCTCGATTTCAAGCTAATCCTAAGAAAAGCCATCTTGAAGCGGCAAAGAAAATTCTTAAGTATCCGAAAGGAACATAAATGTTGGATTGTGGTATCCGGTGATGACAACTTTGGTATGCGGATACTCGGACTCAGATTTTGGTGGGTGTAAGATAGATAGAAAATCTACATCTGGTACTTGCCAATTTCTTGGGAGTAAGCTGATTTCATGGTTGTCTAAGAAACAAACCTTTGTAGCTACTTCCACAATCGGAAGTTGAGTATATGGCATTTGGAAGTTGTTGTTCCTGATCTGGATAAGTCAACAACTAAGGGACTATAACATTATCACCAAAGATGTACCTATCTTTTGTGATAGTAATAGTGTCATAGCTATTACCCCGAACCCGATCCTACATACGAGATGCAAGCATGTAGATATCGAGACACCACTTCATCCGAGACCATGTAGAGAAAGGTGACATCGGACTAGAAAAGATTCTAACCGATTTCCAAAGAGCGGAGACATCTTGACAAAGCCACTTTGGCAGAAACAAGGTTTAAAGAACTATCTCGTAGAATTAGGACTATTAGATGCTTCTTTAGTTAATCTATAATTCTATGTTTCTTTCAATTTAGTTTACTATGTCTAGAAAGAATTATCGACTAGATATGAGTCAAAGGACAATCGGTGGTGATATCATTGATCTCCCACTATGGAATCAAGAATCAAGGATTAGTCATATTGACCTTATCGACATGATGATTACTTATTCGACATTAGGTAAATCGGACTAGGGCACAATAGTCATCTGATTTCTTGAAAAACAAGATGACTATTTGCACCCGATCTGATCTACCTCACTACTAATGGTTTTCTTCAAGTTCATGTCTTTCTTAGGAAGCAGTCCACGAGATCAGTTGTTTCACCTCATCCTGTTATAAACCCTCTCATCTTGACATCTTTGCTTCGAATACTCTCCATATTTTGTGTTTCTCAATAAAACGCTTAGAAATTGTTGGATGGAAAAATAAACTTTAGAAAATCTAATCTTAGCCTGTTCATTTGAAACAAAATATTTTCTTAACTAAGTTTTTAAAATTGCCAAAAGTTAAAATTAGATTGTTTTTAAAATCCAAACGAGGTCTTTTTCGATTATCTTCAACCTTGTCTCTGCTTTAGAAAACTTTTATGCAAAGAAAGGTAACCCTAGGTGACGTCGGGATTACTTACTTCTCTGCATAAAGTAACCCTACTTCAGTCAAATCAACAGTCTACAAAGTAACTTTTTACGCATTTCAAAGATTAGTGAACTACACGCGCCGAATCCCAATCGTTTATCCAAGTTTTTAACCGTTGTTTCGGACACGATAAATCATTTCAAATAAACGGCTTAGATTAAGATTAATTTTCAAAGCGGTTTATCTTTCCAAACTTTCCCTCCTATAAATACACCTTCTTCCTCTTATAAACATTTTCCACTCTCGAGAAAACCTGCAAATTCTCTAAAACTTTTCCAAACTCACAAAATTCCAAATGGCATCTTCTTCTAAAACCACCAAAACCCACAAACCCAAGTATATTTCCACCAACATTTCTCATTTCAAAATGAATGAGGAATTTTTCAAAAACCGTTTAAAAGCTGAAATGTTTGTGGATTTGAAACCACTCGAGATCTAGAATCTGCAGTAAATCCTCCGACTATTGGAAGCATTGAGGCTAAGGGGATTTCTCTCAATGAAATCTCCCCAGAATAGGGCTAGCGACTTGCTGGGAGCAGAGTTCTTGGCGAACATGAGGGATACCCGGGATGGGTTTGACACGATTGTGGATGGTACAATCTTGAGCTATTCAAAAGAGAACATTGCCAGGATTTTTAACACATCAATGGAAGGAGTCAATCCATTGGCGTACAAAGAGGATGACCGGGAGGAGTCTTTTGACTTGATGGCTAGGGTTACACACAGGGAACCCGTAGAGATTTGAAGAAAAATCACGAGAAGAAAGTTCGAGTTGTTGATGACGGTGGTGACGAAGGCTGTGTTGGGTGAGCAAAGCTCACATGATGGAGTTAACCAAACCCAGTTGTGTGTGATGCGAGCCATTCTAGATGGGGTACAAGTAAAGCTGGGTGGATATGCTGATCCATAAGTGAAGGAGGAGAAGAAAGCGGCTTACCTTCAAGTCGCTCTGCAGAGAAGTGGATACCTACCTCGATAGTCGGCCTATTCAACAAAATAAGCATGTTAATTGAAGGGTGAGCAGAGAGGCGATCGGAGAGTGGGTACAAAGAAGTACTCCAAGCGAAGGGGATCCTCACTAAGGATGATAGGCTTAGAGGAAACCCAGACTCGGACGATGAGTCGGATCTTGCCGCAAAAATCGAGAGGCGGGAAGCGTAGGCTGTGGAGGCTAGAAGACCAGCGGTTGAGCTCGAGGCGGCTCCTTGGTGAGATCGAAGCGAGAGGGACATGAGGAGGTAGCAGCTGAGGTCACACCTCAAGAGGAAGCGGTTGAGCCTCCAACTCAAGAAAGCAGTGCTGCAGTCCCAGGATCTCGAGAGAAGGAAGAAAAGACGGCTGGTGAAAGCCACGAAGAAGAAGAAAGGGGAGAGCTCATCTGCTGCATCTGCCAATTACCTCGAGAAGAAGAGGAGGAAGAGGAATCAGAAATCCCTGGTAAGGAGGCCCACGAGCAACTCAAAGCTCTCGAAGGCTCCACCAAATCTGTAGGGTCTGAGCAGCAGATGGAAATGACAACCTTGCTACAGAGGAGGTTTCGATTCTTGCAATAGCATGAGTGAGGTTGGTCAACCGGAGGTTCCTCCCTCCCCAACCAAGGAAGCTACTATCTCCCCAATTCTGAAACAAGTATAAGCGTATCTTCATCTCCTTCTTTGTCACCTCGCACTGCAATGAAGAAGTGCCCCAGTGGCACTTTTGAGCCTCAAATTCAGCCTCGTAATCCCGATTGTCCAAATAGGCAATGAAGGGGTATCCCAGCTGAGTACCTCGAGCCTCTCCAACGGCCTACAACCCCAACGGTCAAATACAAATCCCACCCACGAGAACCTGAACACACATCATCTCAACCACCAACACCCATTCCCACTTCCACTATACAAACTCAACCATCACCTCCCCTATCCCGAACCAATTCCTCTCCCAATAGTCCAAGCCTCACCTATTCCCATTATATCCTACTCCTCTCTCCCGGCTATCCAAACTCGGCCAACCCCTCTCCCACCAACTCAAAAAGAACCTACCCCCTCTTCGGTGAGGAAGACAACATTGAACTAAGTCCGGCCTCCGCCATCTCCTCAATCCTCACACTTGTGGAGAAAAAGATAAATTCTCATTCGGAAGGAAAATGAAGAGGAGGACAAGGAGGATGGTTGAAGCGATATGAGACATGATGCTAGCTTGACATGAGAGAAGTGGAGGTAACTTTGTCTGATAAAATCATAATCACACTAACTCTGTCTTTGGTGACAAAGTGAAAGCAATGGAGGATGAGTGAGGGCTTTGAAAGAAGAGGTGAAGGGGTACAACCAGATGGTGGTCAATGAAATGGTCATAGATCAAAGCAGACTTGAGCTAAATGCAATGATCTTGATGTAAAGTGACAAACTTAGCTGCTGAAGTTAAAAATGGGGAAAAGGATGAGTCTAAAAAGAGACAAGCCCTCACAGTGTGGTCGAGGAGACCAGGAAAGAAGTAGGCACTAAGGCCAACACGGTGATCTGGAGGCAGCTAAGGAAGACTTCGAGACTCAAGTCTCGATGAGCTATTTCACTCTCCGGTTGAGGGTAAGTCAACTAGAAGAGGCGCCGAAGGAGGATGAGGAGAAAAGGAGAAAGGAGGAGGAGGAGAGAACGGAGAAACTCTTGGCTCGGCTCAAGGAATCTGAATCAAGGAGCGAGGGAAAGGGTAAGGAAGTAGCGATCGGTGAGTCGAGATCGGTGACATTCTTACCAGAGTGCCGCTAAGGGAAAAGGAAAGAGGGAGGCTGATTATTCCAATCTCTCGGAAGAACAGATCAAGAGAATAAAGAGAGAGATGGAATTCTTTGGCAATAAGGAAAAGAAGAGGCGAGAAGAAGAAGAAGAAGAAGGACGCCAACGTCTTCGGAGCACTTCTTGAGCGAAAGTGGCTGATCAAAGAACAAAGCGGTGGAAAATTCAGACCTTTTCACCCAACGTCTGCTCCTCCTAAGCCGGCCTGTGGAAAATATGCAACCGAGTACAAAGACAAGAATCTGGAGGGAATGTTGATATACTTGGTATATTCTCAAAGGCCCCGAGCAACTCAACAAGATCCAGACTTGGCTTGGCATGAGTGGATTGAAAAGGTAGATGTGGAGTTCTATCATCGGTTCTGGAAGAAGCGGATGTGGAGTTCAACGTCAACCCGATCTCTCCGGCTTTCGAATATGCCATCCCTGCAAAGAAGCTTTGATGGTACCTTGGACCTAGGTGGGTTCGGGGAATTATAAAGAAGGCAGAGGCCGAGTCCGGACTTACTCAAGAAGAAGACCTCAAGCGGCTTAGAAGGAGGGTATTCAACTGGCCGATGATCCCCAGACGAAGATCGATGGGGAGTCTAATAGAAACGAGGACTTTACTTTTCCTTATCTTTCTTTTCTATTAGTCTTCCTTGTAAATCTGTGTAAATCCAATATGAATATACTTTGAATGATTTGATTTACTCGTTTTATTTCTTAAAGTTTTTTTTGCTTTAAGAAATCTTTAAATTTTCTAAGTATTAATCATCGAGAAAATTATCATCTCGGACTTAAAATTTTCTAAAAATTTTTCTCGAGTCTAAAACTTTCTAAGTTGTAAGACTTTATTTTTTTGAGTATTTTGAAAGAGTCTAAAAGACTTAAAAAAAAATTTCTTTGTGAATTAAGTGCTTTAATTTGGATGAATTTGTTTAAGGTGAAAATATGTTACGATATACCTATCTAATAATCTTGATTAACTCTAAACTAACTTCACTGTGAATGTGTCTCTTTCTTGTAGGTTTTAACTTCATCAAAAGGGGAAATTGTTAGATCAAGAAGGTTTTGATGAGTTAAAGAGTAGATTAGGATGATCGACGACTATGAAGATCAACCGAGGCTAAGTTCAAGTACTAAGCTAATCGGACTAGGTCATCAATCGAGCAAGTCACCAAGACTGGAAAGTTGCAAGTCATGGAGACGAGCTCAAGTCTAGTTGTCTGCAGGAGACAATTATGTAGAGCTCGAGACTAGGTCAAGACAAGCTAAGTAGAATAAGAAAGGCGAGTCTTCACCAAGTCACTGCAGACGAGTAGGATAAATCAACCGAGGAGCAAAGCAGCTTTTCAAGATTAAGTTTGTTGAGCGGTTTTCAGTTTGTTAGAATCGACTAACAAATTAACTGTCTTTTCGAGACTTATAAATAGGTCTAGTTTTTTTTTAAAATCACTTATGCAAATTTGTTTTTCACATTATTCACTATTCAGATTTCGATCACAATCAATTCACAAGTTGTTGAAAAGAGTTTTCAAAAGTTCCAAGTGTTTATAGAACACTTCACTTGTAATCTTCAAAATCCAATATTCACCTGTAATAGTTAGAATTTAGAGAAGGAGTTAGGAGATTGAAGATTTGAAGATCTTTACGAATTGTAAGTGTAAGTTTGAAAGTAAGTAAGTAAGTGATAAGTAGAGTCCCTTCTTCAAATTGGAAAAGGAGAGTGGATGTAGGATTTTTAATCCGAACCACTATAAAACCGGTGTTCATTATTGTTTCTTTTACTCACTTGTTTCTTTCAAATTCCAGTTAACAAATCAAAGATTGTTTTAGAATCATAATTAGAACTAAAATATCAGTTTGCTTTTGATCTTATTAAAGTTGAGATTAAAATTGTTTTCCGCTGTGCTACTTTGAAGTTTTGAATAAGTTTTAAAAGATTTGTAAAAATCTATAAAATCTATTCAACCCCCTTCTAGAGTTTATCATAGAAGGTTAACTCAAGTTTTCTTAATCAACTCAACTAATCGAGACCAACACAATTACTCTACAAATTTACAAGAATTAGAATCAATCAACAATTAAACTATGAATTAACTAGATCAAGAACAATTAACAAACTAGACTAACTTCAAAGAAGTGCAATAGGGGAATGGGTGCTAGGGATAATCTCAACCAAGGAATCATTAATCACCACTATAATTGCATCAAATTGCCACTTAATCAAGATAGAAAGCATGAACATCATGTAATAATGTCTCCATTCATCACACAATGCCTAATTATGAGTAATCTTAGTGCAACTAATCTCTCAATTATGAAGCACCTAATTCATACAATCATACATAATTATAACTCGATTAATCCCTAATCACGTTAGCTCAACTTTCGTTTGTTGCTAGAGTGATCAAACGTTAATCAAAAGAGATAAAAATGCATGAAGCACAATGAGCATCAACAATTAGGTCACTTATCTATCTCAATTAAGCAACAATCATCCACAATTATAGCAAGGGTAATTAACTCATCCCTAATCTCAATTATCCCAAGCACAAGAGGATTAGCCCATGGAGCAAAGTGCAAAATCCATGGGTGAAAAATCAATTAACATGATCATCATAGCAATTAACCAAACAATTAAGCAATAGAAAACAAGAGATAAGAAGAACATCACCAATATTTGGCCAATTGAATAGGAATTGAATATTTGACCTCCACAAATGTATACTTCTTCTTCAATGAATTTAAAACTTTCAAGTGACTAATCTAGTGGATTAAATGCTAATTTAATCAACAATTAATGAAAATCTAACTAGAAATCTGAATCTAATGATCTAGGAGGTGGAAATTAGCTTAGAATTGCAAAAATCGCCTAAAATCGAGTGGTAACTTCCCTAAACTAACTTATGCTCTGTTTTTCGTCAACGGGGTTTAAAAAGAGAAAAATCTAGATTTTAGGTGCCTCGAGTCGAGATTGAGGCTTTTAAAAAAACTAGAAAATTTTCACATAACCAAGGTTTGAACTCGGGTCTGTGAGACCATGGAGGAAGCACTTTACCACTTAGTCGGCCACGAACTTAGTACTAAAGGCGCTTTTTATAGTCTATATACATCTTGAGAAGCATGGGGGCTCTTTCTAAAAATTCATGAAAATCACCACTCTCAAGGTTCGAACTGGGACGCTGGGCGTGTGAGGGAGCGCTTCACTACTTTGATTGAGCGCACTTTTGGTCATAAAATCGCACTTTATAATATCTATACCACTTGAGCGCGCCCAAAATTCAATACTTCTTCCCTAAGCACCAACCTCGACCCGAGGCGCCTCGGCCTCGACCAATGGTCGAGTCCAGGGAATTTTGTGGGCCCGACTTGACCTCCAAACCCCTATTTTTGCCCCACGTGTTCGTCTCTTTCTTTGTATGAATTTCCGTACTCTCGATTCTATCTAATTCCTCCAAAAATTCTAAAAATAAGACGAAACACTTGAAAAACCATAGTGATACTCTACACCTTAAAGCACAAATTCTAACACTTTTCATCATTTTTTGCAATTAATTACCTCAAAAATCATGCATCAATTCACTCTCATCACATTCGGAGAAGTGGAAGATAGAGGGATAGCATCCATTGGATCATTAGCGGTAGTCGGGAGCAGAGTTGGTGGACTCGGTGGGGTTCGCCATCACCTTCGTCGGCCCAGACATCTCTATACACAAGGTCACAAGCATGCAAATGTTGATTAACAAATCATACTACAACGAAATTGAGGTTATGCAAAGAAGACGAATTATTACCATCGCCTGGTTCCAGAGGGATTTTTGTGGGACTAAATTTGAAGAAGGACAAGAGTCGAGGGTTGGAGCAAAGGTTAGGGAGATAAAAATAGCCAAAAGCTTGAACATTAGAGTGCAACTTTCCTATCATGACTTGTCGATTCACGAGAGGACTGAATACGGATTGAAGGAGAGCGAAGGTAAGGGATTCTTGTAAACCCGATTACGGTGCTCAAGTGGCCATGAACTGGGTGGAGACATGAAGAAGTAGTAATGCGGACATTCTTTGTTAATATTAGGGATACTTCCCGGGAAGGTGCAGTGACCTTTGACACGACTACATACATAGAAAAAGGGTCCAGAGGATTTACAACTAAATTGGGAGAAAAATAAGTTAGCGGTGGGGTTTCCATCATTCCCTTTAACTAGCCCATAGAACGAAATCATCATATGAATTGCATTATGGGCAAACCGATATAGGGGAACCTTATAAAGATTAGAGACTTGACACGAAATTTGGGTATCGGAAACCTTAAACTCGCGTCAAATTGGGCGTGCATAGAAAGTAAGGCAAGGGGAGATGGTAAATTCGGACGATCGGTGAAGTTAGGAAGAGAAAGGTTATAAGAAGTAGGGATTAATCCCTCCTTATGATAAGTTAACGAGTCCTCTCGACGAAGTCCTGGGGACCATAAAAGTTTTCCGAGAAAGGGCTCTATCCCTAGAGGGAGAGGGAGTACCAGAGGAGCGGAGTAAATCAGAGAGTTATTATTTGAAGAGTGGAAAGAACTATAAGGCGAATTAGGAATTGCAGAAAGAGTTACGGAAAGATCGGAAGAAGGCATATTGCATTGATTTTCTAAAGAAAATGAGAGAAAGTGGGGAAAGAGATGCTTACAGAAGACTTGAAGAAAGCAAAGTAGAGGGAATCAAGAACGTAGAGACGAACCGGCGGAAAGAGGGTGATGCCGCGACAATTTCAAGATAACTTCCCGAGAATTCTAGAAGAGGCCAAGTGAGGGAGAGGAGGTGTGTTCAACAGGGAATATGGAGAGTTATTCATAAAGTAAGTAATGATTTGATAGGTCCGGGATACGAGGGGACGCTGCGGTTTTCAAGAATTTAAAAAGAAAAGTAAGGGCGGTTACCCGCTTAAGAGAAAAGCTTGCCCCGTCAAGCATGAAGTCGAGACAGGTAATCCTTTCTCTACTCTAGCTAGTCGGGATTTCACTCGCTAGAGTAGGGAGGAGTGGTTGATGCGGCATTTTATAGCAAGCTCAGAAAGGGCATGGCCCGAGACGGTCCCAGCCCACCTTCCCGGGCCGAGAGCGGTAAATTAAAATAGCCTTGATAGGCTTTTCTTCCAGCAAGGCCCAAGGAGGAGGAAACATGATTTTCGTCTTATGGGGCCCGAGAATGTGATGGTCCAGCGGATGGGCTATTAGCAAAATAGGCCCAAGAAGGATAAATCAAGTGAGCATATGGCCTATACAGAGGAATATTCCTATGGGCCAACAAAAAGAGAGATAATTGGGGATCAAGGCATTCGTCCCTTCCACGACGCAGCCACTTTGGCAATATGGGAGAGAGATAATCGTCGATTAGATGATGCATGACAATCAAACGTGACAACATCTTTGGCGGAGAAAATAACTATAAGTATGATTATAAATAATACATCTTATTCAAGAAACGGTACACATTACTTTCACACTCAAACTTACGTACTAATTATAATATGATCTTTGGGTTTTTTCTTTATCCGACTTGAGCGTCGGAGTGCCTACACCAGAGAACCCTCCGGCGTGTTTTGCGTGTCTGTTGGCTCAAGAAGAAGGTGAATTAAAGTGTGTTGTTTGAATTACCCGCGTCAATTCAGTGAGAAAAATAAAGGTACATATTTTATGCTTCACCTATGCTTGCCGTTGTAGTTCTAGGGCTTCACACCGGACAACTACGATCCCACCACCGTCATGGCGGACCCCTATCCAGTTTAACAGGTAACATCACTTCTCAAATTTCCTCGTGTTGCGGTTGCACTCTCTACGCAAATGCAAACCTTAATTCCCGAAATCATGCAAACACTACGCACGACCTCGGCTAATGGTTCCGATGCCATTATGGGTATGCCTCCTGCTGGTATTACAACTGTGACGCCTTCCCCTTTGAATATGATTGAGCGCGCTATGGACGCAAATCAAGAAAATGGGAGCCTCGAGCCCTGCTCTTTTAAACGTGTTCTTATGCCCGATAGACATAAGAACGATGATTCTTCTCGCATGCAAGCGCAAAGAAAGGATGAATACTTATCTATCAAAGTAGATAAGGAGTTGGTTAAGAGCGACATCTCTCGATTACAAAACTCCTTGATCGGACGCCTCACGTTGGCACAAGGGGATAAGCCTTATGACTTGGATGATTTGAAATGTAAACTCGGGATAGATGTGGGGTATTACAGGTGAAAGGAATATGATACCTCTAGGAATGGGATACTACAATTTGCAGGTGCCCATTACGAGATGAATGAATTAGAATCTTGGACAAACATGCATGGAATTTAAAAGCTGGGCATGATGCGAATCCAATGTGGGTCCATGGATTTAATCCTTATCGGGTTAACACTAACTTAGCTCAGGTATAGGTCAGATTTTATGAAATACCTATGGAATTCTTCCAGCCTAAAATCATTCATGCAATGGCATCTGCGTTGGGAACGGTAATAAAAATGGACGATTGGACCCGAAACAAATCCATGTGTCATTATGCGCGAGTTCGATTGAAATCGATATGACTAAGGGATGCGAGGAGTTTGTTATGTTTGAATCGAGGATTAAGTCTTATTTTCTTCACCGAAATACGATCAATTACCTCCTTTGTCCTCTAGCCGTGGGAATGTAGGGTATACCATTGATAAATGCCGATCAATAAAAGGACGTTTAGGAGAGGAGCAAGTTACAAAGCTTGGCGGCGGGTAAATAGCAGACAAGTCTAATGAAGGAGGATGGGTTAGAAATGATAAAGAACATGTTGAGGAAAAAGAACCCAGTGTTGAGGTTATGCCTATTGAAGAGAAAGACACGTAAGAGCATCGGAGTTAATACTATAAATGGTTTTGCGGCTCTTGAGGAGTTAGGGGATAAGAACTTGGATGAGTTAATGGGGTGTAATCCGGTTGTGGATGAGAATGCTCATTTTGTGGTGTAGTTAGAGGTCTAAATACAAGATCCGCAAGTGGAAAAGGCAGATGAAAGAATAGTTATGGTTGATAAAAAATCCAAATTTCTAGTAGCACTAAATCGATTGCAACAAGAAAGGGAGGCAATCGTAAAATGGGTTTAATGAAGGAATATAACTTGAGAAATAAGGAAAGGGCTTAATTTCCCATTCATGCCAATGCTTATACCGTTACATTGATTGCAGATACTAATGCTTTAGCCTCAATGCGTATGGCGGCTAAGAAAAGTCAGGCGTATCAATGTGAAGAAGAAGACTTTCCGCCGAAGCACGAAATCGATACGGTTTAGTCATGAATGTTCTCTTTTGGAACATTAGGGGTTGGGCAATGACCCGCGAGGAATATGCTGCATGAAATACGTAGAGCATATAACCCAGATATTATTGTCATTGCAGAGCTTAAATTTTGATTTCGGACTTGAGCCCAAGATATTGGAGGAGTATGAATATGCTCTTTATTGATGAAAATCGTAGAGGACATGGTTTTAGATCTAATCTTTAGGTGTTGTGTCGTGACAACCTACCCGGTCGTCAGGTGGTTTACCACAAATCGGATCGATTATTATTATTAAGATAGCATCATCCGGGAGATACATACTATGAGTTTATTCATGCTTCGAACTCATATGTAGAAAGGCGCCACTGTGGGACATACTTATGCCTTTAAGTAGTCTCAATTTATGCCTCATGGGAGATTTTAATGCTATTGTTGGCTCTTATGAGCAATTTAGCAGCAGACAAATAAATAGACGATCATGCATTGAATTTTTAGTCGATTCATTTCAGATGCAGGCCTAATTGATATTGAAACAACAGTCCGTTTTTCACATGGAGAAGCGATCACGGAGGTCGTATCGTCACTTCGAGATTGGACGAGAACTTTGGTTTCGGAGGAGTACATGGAATTCGGGTCAAGATTTCGATTTTGGTCCTTCCTAGATGTCATTCGATCACCATCCCATTCTTCTTAAATGTCGTGAGACGAATAGTCAATTTTTCAAGCCCTCCCGGTTTCATTATTTTTGGACTAATCATTTGGAGTTCAAGAAGGTAGTTGTGGATTCATGGAGTTCTCCCTCGTGGGGAAAATTGTAGTTTTGGTCCCATGAGAATTTTTCAACGACAATATTAGTCTCACGTTCTTTTTGTCCTTTTATTTTTTTACAAAAATAGTCCCAACCATTATTTTTAGGACCAAAATTACAATTTTATCTCATTCTCTCGAGATCGGATGTGATATCCGAATCTCTCTTTAGTTATTTACCAATAAAATTTACTCATTTTTATTAACTTATATGAGTGACACGTTATTCAATTATAATTCTTTTCATTTTACTCCTTAAGTTTTAAATATATGATATTTTATGGAATTAGTAGTCATAAACTTCTACCTAAATTGTTAAATCTAAAGTAATATAAATAAATTAAGTGTCAACTACTTATAAGTCAATATACTTCATACAATTATTTATTTGTGTGCTACTTGTGATTTTAATCTTGCATTATTTTATTATCTTTTAAATATTAAATTAATTACATATGTCTTCATATGTTTAGTGATGAGAAAATTAGTTTATAAGTGATTGGGGTTTCAATGGTGTTTGAGTACCAATACAATTTATTTAATTATTGATGGTATTAATTAAATTAATTATTATACTAATTGTTTTTATTAAAATATATATATATATATATATATATATATATATATATATATATATATATATATATATACTAGGCATGGTGGCACCTCAATTCTTGAGGTGTCTACCCAGAATTTTAATACTTAATTTTATTGTTAATTGCTTAAAAATTAAGATTGATATCTTGCAAATGGTGACGGAAAATATAAAGGATATTACTTCGCATTTGATATTTACAAACTAAGAAGTTATAATTAAAATTCCAACATGCTTAACGTAGTTCCCAATCATGTATGACGTATTTATGTTTAAGTCGATAAATTAGATTCACAATTAGTGTTCCCACATGCTTGATATGTTTTAAAGTGGTTGCCAATCATGTATGACGTATCTATGTTGAAGTTGGTAACCTAGATTCAGATCTTGAGCATTGATTTGCCATTATTCAGGTGACACGAGTGACATTAGATTCAATTTTAATATAAATTAGATTCGATTACGACGGTTCCTTGTTTCTTCCAAAGTGCATATGCATATTTAGAAATACTCCTCAAAACACTCCTCGTCTTCCATTTAGAAGATAGTTGGATCTCTTACGGGCATTTTCTTCATGTAAAATTATTCCTCACCGATTAATGTAATGGGTTCAACACAGACCTTGTGCTTTGGGAACTTCGCAACGCACCGTCTTTCAATTAGTAAGGCTTTCTTGATTCTTACGAAAATTAATTTAATAAATTATGAGAGAAAGAAAAAGATTCCTGCTATGGTACTGAAATTGGTGAAACTCTATACTTCAGACACAACACAAACTATAGGTATTGGGAAACAATAATATAACAAACAAGAGTATGAAGTATAACACCCCCTACACCTGTCTCGTCTATCCATGCTAACATCATGATAAAATGATAATAAATTGGGAATATAATTATCAACAAGAGCTAATATGAATACATCAAATTAATCAAGCAAGTTCTGTTCATTCCCGCCCAAAATTCCTCATTCTTCATGCGACACTATAAAGACATTTATTAATAGACACACATAAATCATTGCATAATATATAAAATCGCACTCCAAAAAAATAATATTTCCTATAGATTGTCACTCATTAGAACACAAATGGTTGCCTCAAAATGCTGACAATCAAGTAAAAATATATGCTAAAACAACTAAAAATTATGTAAACCAAACAGTGACACAACTCAAAAGAAATAATATATAAGCCACCATGGACTACTTAAAATTGATTCTTTCAAGATTTTGGCGCTTGCCTTTTCAAGTTTGTGTCTGATCTTCTCTTCTATATTGGCAAATTTATGCTTCGTATTCTTATTCCCGACTCTATGCCTTCCGTGTTCTCTTCACTTCTTAGGGCCTCAATCTCGTGGTGCTCATACATGGTCTTTCCTGTGATGATATTAGCATGGTCACTCGACCCATGATCAAGCTTCTCTGTTGAGAGAACCAAACTACTTGCGAAAAATTTTACGGATTTAGATGCAATTTATGCGAAGGCCTTAAGAGAGTAAATATCGATTCGGATTTCAAGAATGTGTCGATGGTTGAAAGAAAATACACAGATATAATAAAACATAATAGGAAAACAAAGCAAGAAGATGCAGATTACAATTTGTGGATAACGCCATGTGATAAAAGTTTCTACCGCCGATTGTGGAAGGATCGGTTTATCATTCATCATGAGTCGTAGACAATTTTGTAATGTGAACTCGATGGAATTAAACATTTCACGCTTATATATATAATCGATAAACAAACAATATAAAGAAACTGAATTTGCATATATCCCGGCAATACCGAATTTGCATATATCCATTCATATATTTATGCAAAATAGTTGTATATATAAGCAAAACCGAATTTGCATATATCCATGCATGCGATTCTGTTTCACCTTTAACTTTTAAAGAAAACATTAAAGAACATAAATTAGTATTGACATTGTCTTCACAGTGTGAATTTAGGATGGTAAAATCTATAAGACAACAAGAATTAGTTGTAGCAATTCATAATCGGTGTTAAGACACATTCAAAATTTATAATTCTTTAAGAAATCAGTATTTCGTAAACATTGAGTTCAATTATGATTCATGTAACTACTCGTGCTCACCTCAAAGCCCATTTAAAATGAGGTAAAAACACACTATTAGCTTTAAGCGGCTTCAACCTTCACCGTTGTTTGGATCACCCACCACGGTTGAACATAGACACAATGATCTGTAACAATCATAACTAATAAAACCATAATAAACAATACACTACAAAATTAAGATAATATGTAGTATAGGAAACAATATGGAGAGAGGAGTCACATTTGTACGACCGAGTCTAGTGAAAGAAAGCAATGTGTGAGTCATTGTTAAGTTGCTTGTAATGCCTTTCGACTTTTCCCCAACTTTACGAATTTATAGATAATATTTTTATCTATGACAACCACATGTTCGAACCGGTAATTGTACAAAAATAGGGATTAACAAATAATGAAGTAGAAATGATGTTTTAGCTTACAATGTCATGGTGTCCTCGGCTCTATGGAGTCAACCCCGTGTTTTTCAATGATGTCCCGTGTTGTTAGAAAACTGATTGTTAAGATATCATTCACCGTCCTTATATATATCATCAAATATATTAAACATCCGTAATTGACGAATGTTTATGATATGAGTGATTGGAGTATATTCTCAAAGTCTGTTCATAGGAGAAAGAAAGCAATTTAACATCGCAAGAATGAGAAACACAAATATATAAGTTAGACGGAAGAGTAGAATAATAACCACTATTATATTTACATATGTCAAATAAAATATTGGAGCATTTAAGCTGTTTTGTTTCAAAGAGTAAACAAAAATGCAGATCAATGAACACTTGCGCAAGCGAATTTTGATATATGACTTTAGGTATTCAAGTGTTGTATGTGGTTCGATCTTTATTCATAAAAAAGTTTTAGAGGTTGTATTATAAACCTAAATTTAAAAAGTGCAACTACTAATTCGGAATAATATAAATGTCTAACTAAAATTGTAATATGTAATTCATATTAAGATATGGAACATAAATTGGCGAATCGAACATAGAAAAAAGAGCAAAATTTACTTGTTTTAGTACGTTTAGACAATCTAGTTCTTGTTGGCAACATTTAGAACCTCGTGGTACACAATATTTTTGGTGTAGTTGGTGCCTTGAATTGACATAATTTATGGCCTAATAAGAACTTTTAATTGGTCAATAGTTTTTGCTCTCGATAATGCAACATAAAGTTGATCATGTGAAAATACAGAGTTCTTTTAAATAGACTCCAACGAGATCTAAAGTTTGGTCTTGTGCTTTATTTATTGTCATTGCATAAGCGTCTTGGAAATTGTTTCCTTTTGAATGGAATAGATGAGAAACTCTCATGTGGGGCTTCTAATGTTATACGGCGAATAAATACGAGTTTTCCAGCATGTGTGCCAATTGAGATTTCGGCATAAATAATGTTTGTGTCAAATCCATTACAGAGTAAGCGGGTGCCGTTGCAAAGTCCTTCGGTTGGATTAATGTTTCATAACAATATGATTGGTGTATTTATTTTCAATGTTAATTTGTGAGGAGGTAGCCCTTGAGGAGTCAAAGAGTGAAATAATTCTTGTTAGTCCGGTGCAATGTAAGTGTACGTGCTTTCATCACAACTAAAATAGGTAGTTACTCGACCAGAAATCATTAATTAAGACATCATTTATTTCATGAACAAAATCATTTCTTGTAGTTAGTATAGCTCGCTTGACAAATACGGAAGAATCTAAAGTGCAGTCACTAATATTTGAAAATCTATATCTATTAGTGTATTCAACGATGTAATATCATCTGTAAAGGAATATTGATTCTAGATGGTATTTGAATTTCATCTTTTTCATTAGTATTTTCAATTCCATCACCAATTTTCAACAAATAATATGAGAAATCGGGATCAATCGATACACGCATATTTTGTTTCAGTTTCAGCTTTTCAAATTGGTTCCATAAAGTGACATAACAATGGAGGCTTGCACAATGTCGTCTTTGGTACCTTTAATAATAACTGGTAATGTTTGTGAAAGTCTCCTCCAAAGACAATAATTTTACCACCAAAAATATCATCTGAACTCATTATGTCTCTCAACATTTCATCAAACTTTTCAATAGTACTACGTTTTGCCATGCCATGTTCACTGCCTCTACAACTACACAGCCATCGCTCATTTGCCGCTCATATTTTGACAACCATAACGCTTTGATTCGTGTCCATATGATACGCCTATGGGCATTTCATCGAACGAGTTGTTCGTATGAACAAATACGTACCCGACATTCCCTGCCTCTACAACTACACAACTATTGCTCATTTGCCGTTCATATTTCGACAACCATAATGTTTGATTCGTGCCCATATGATACGTCTATGAGCATTTCATCGAACGGGTTGTTTGTATGAACAAATACGCATCCGGACAGACACGTTGGCGATGCATCGGACTCAAACAACAGCCCATGTGGCTGTTTCATTTGAGATCCGACGACGAGGCGTGGAGTTTCACAGTTCACTGCTGGAGCCACGACAAACGCGGCGGAGAAGAGCAGCAACCAGCAACGTGGACTGGCGGCTGTTCACCCAAGCAGCGTCGACAGCTGGCATTTTACGGCGGCGGACTAGACCGCAGATGCCGACGGCTTGGCACAGTTCCGGACAGCGTTGGCTGCTGACTCATGGCGATGGTGCTCCGTCGGACGCAGCTGGTCGCGAGAGGACAGTGGCTGTTTCAGGCGGAGGCAGAGCTGGTATTTCAGCAGCTGGTCGCGATGGCTCGCGGATTCGCTGTTCACAGCGCCGAATATCCTCTGCGCACTGGAAGAAGGCAGAATTGGGATTTCTTTTCCTTCTGCTTTAGCGTGTTTACAGCTGTTGCTGTTTTCTCTTTTTTTCCCCTCTTTAATTCTTATTATTTTCAATATATGGGCCCGTAACACATTCAGCCCATTTAAATTACTTGCTGGGCTAATTTGATATGGGCTTTTTTTTCTTTTCTTTTTTTTTTTTTTCACAACGTGAATTTTGGGAGAGCAGAATTGGAGATTTCCTTCTTTCAGCGTGAAAGAGATAAGGCTGGACCTTTTCCTCATTATACTTCATGGGCCTCCTTATTTTCCCTTTTTTTTAAAAAAAAAAAAAAAAACAACCCTTGGCCCATAATTTATTTGTTCATGAATTTTAATAGGTCCATCATATTTAATATACTTGAATTAATTTTCATCCAGCTTTTTAATTAATTAATTAATCAACGATTCAATTGATAATAAAATTTAGAATTTTATTAATTATTAATTTCTCGTAACTCAATTAATTAATTATTTTTCCTCTTTTTTCAAAGACACCATGGTTTTCTTCAAAAGTACCGGTGCGTCGAGGAAAAATGTCACTTGATCATCCTCAATGATGAATCTCAACCCTTAAAGCGAAGGCACCCACCTACCTATTGAGAAACCCGTTATTGGCAAATATGTCGAGCCTGTAAAAAGGCGTTAGAGCAATTTCGTATGGGACGAATAGACTCGTGAAATTTCACCATGTAAGACATCTAAGGTGTGGACTCTAAAGGCGGTCAATCATAACAAGCCTGCCCCGGGGTGGTGGATCACTTGCCGACTTTAGGACGATACATTGTCATGCATCGAAAGCGAGGTGGAACGGTCCTATAAAATTTGCGGGCGAATTTTATTATACCGAGGATACTTGGGAGTGGACCGAGGATGTTCTAAGTCGGTGCAAGAAACCCTTAGGAACATAAGGGTTTATGACGCCGTCTTTGCATCACTTTTCACCTACGACGCAAATCGAAATTATCAAAGCTTTTTGTGAAGCATGGTGTCCATCTACCAACACTTTGCTTACTAGTTATTGTGAAATGTCCATTTCTTTGTGGGACATATATAATTGGGCGGGGCTTCCTTTGTGAGTCTTAATATTTTACTTACTAATTGTGGTAAAATATCTATTTTTTATAGGACATATGTAATTGGGTGAACTTCCTTTGTGAGTCTTATTTTTACGAAGTAGTGGCCGATGAATTAGAGCTCTTTGACAAGACCGGGACTTATGCCTACCGCAAAGTTGTAAGCATTTGTTTCATGCTTATCACTTGCTTTGTGGAAAAGCATCTGAAGCCAAAGTATCCGTCGAGCAATGGGTGGAATTTTGGTCGATCAAGAAGTTGAAGTACAAGCCACCGCCGGCCCGTAGCGAGAAAAAGAAGAGCTCCTGTCCCAAGACAACTTATAACCCATCCGGCATTTTGGAAGAGCACAAGCAATGGACTTCCGCCGAAATTGCACGATTCAAAAGCTAGATATTGAACGAAAGCATGAAGAGGAGACGTATTTGGCTGCCCACTTAGCTTGTTGGCGTGCACATTTGTCCTTCCTAATGACAAAGTGAACTTAATCGGGCCAAGTGTCTTTAAAATGGCATGTTTAATGGCCAAGGGTCATGAGGTTAGTCTTGTCATTCCTGTTTTAGTAAACATTTATAGAGGTTTGAACAGGATCGTGACGCGATCGAACCCATATGAGGATCGAGCAACATTCCCGGTTCATTTCGTTTATGCTTGGTGGCGCAATACTTCAAAACTCATTTTCCATCTAGTCATGGATTAAGTAGACCTTCGATGGTGTTCTATTCCGGTGAAAGCGAAGCAAGGTATTATGTCCTCGAAGAAGCTCGCAAGCGAATTCTAAAAGCGAGGACAAATGTTTCGTGGACTTGTAACACCAAAAATGAGCGAACTTTGTACGTGAACAATGGCGAAGGACAGTGGGGCACATGGAGTTATTTCGTAGCCCTTCATTCTAACATTCTTTCTTGGCGACAAGATCGTCGTTGAGCCCTACAATCCCCATCGATTCAGCCGCCAATTTGACTTTTATCAAGAGGTTCCGAGGAACGTCAAAGATGGGTGATATACGCGAAGATTCTTTGGAGAATGGATTCCTCTACGAAAATGGTGCACTTCGCGGAACTTTTTCTAAGGCCCATCTTCCATCTGCTTTGCTCGAGAATGTTACTAAGTTTTCTTCATCCGATTATAAAAGATGGTGGAATCAGGTCCATGGAATTTACTTGGAAGTTCATATTGATGATCCTGATTAGGTTGAGGCCTAGTAAAGCGTAACATGAGGAAGTGATGGTTGTTAATAACCCCGATTTACTTAACGATCAAGAGGTTTCTTCGACTTTGGTGAGTCTTTCTTCGGTGCTGTTGTTGTGCCACCCGCGAAACAAACAAGAGAAAAAGTGTTTCCTTATCTTCAACGGAAAGTCGGAGTGAGCAAGAAGACCGCCATTGGAAGAGAGCCAAGCGAGTTGACAACCTTGTCGAACCCGTGAAAGATGCCGACTTATCACTTTCAAAGAAGGTTTTATCTCCTTTCTTGTTATTCATGTGATTTGTTTTCTTTCTTACATCGTTGACTTACCCCTTTTTTATAGGCAATACTTGAGGTTTTTGGTAGTGAAGACGATGAATCGAGTCGGAGGACTCGGTTTCCACCGCCACGGGTTCACGTATACCCCCACACCTTCAAAATTATAATAAGGAAGCGGCGGTTTCGGTGTTCGTCGCGGAAAAGTTCATCAAAAATCATCGGTGAGAGTATGTATTGTCCTTATGGAAAGATTTTCTTAGCGTAATATTGAGCACCCCAATTGATTCCTTGTCTTCCATAAAGGATCAATTGTCTTTTGTGATACAAGAGATGAAGAAGTTTGTGAGAATTGATTCTTACGCCATAGAAAAGACTTTGACGGCTTTGTTTGATAAAGCCGACGATTATGATGCGGCGAGATCCAAGTCTACTAATGGAGTAACAAAGGATGTTCTTGCTTTGCGGTTAGCGAAGCAACGGAAATTCTTTGTGCTTGCGGCGGATGAAGGAAAAGAGTCCGGAAAGCTCGAAAGTACTCAAGCAAAATTGAAGAAGGTGGAGGACCAATTAGATGAATTGAAGAAAAAAAGAAGGCCCTTTCGAAGCATTGCAACGACATCAAAAATCTCTTCAAGACATCAAAGTTAGAACTCAAGCCGCTAAGGATAACATCCTTGCTATTGACAATACTCCGGTTTTGGAAGACAATGTGGATGAGATCTTGAAGACGTCAAAGTTGAGTTTGGAAGCCGCTTTGGAAGAGTTGAAGGACTTAGACCTTATTGCTTAGTTCCTTTAGGATCCTTTCTTTTATTTTTCTATTTTGTTTGTTTTTCTCTTTATGCTACCGACTTTTATGATTCACAATAACATTGATTTATTATTTTTTTCCTTCATATTACTTTCGCGCTTCATTATTTTATTAAGTATATGAACTTAAACAAAATAATTGAAACATGTCTACACTTTTCATCCACCCTTCTTGTAAATTACCCCTTTTTACTTCAATATTCCACTAAGTGTATGAACTTAAATGAAATAATTGATTTATGACTTTTGTACTTTAATAATCTCACTAAGCATATGAACTTAAATGAAATAATTGAATTTTGTCTTTTGCTCTTCAATAATCTCACTAAGCATATGAACTTAAATGAAATAATTGATTTACGAATGGACTTAGAGACTTTCTAAGTTGTCTACGTACCTATTTGAAGAGGATCAAGCCATAACGTAGTTCAAGAGAAAACTTGGTTTGGTTTTAAGGGGGACTCCGGTGCCGACTCCTTCTCTATGAGCGGATCCATCGAAATACATCTTCCAAGGGGAGATATTTCAATAACCAAAACATCCTCGTCGGGAGATCGTCACATAACTCCCACTCGGCGGGCATTAGGTGATCGGCTAGAAAATCAGCTAAGATTTGCCCTTTTACGACTTTCTCGAGGGACATATATGATCTCGAACTATTGCAGTGGAGATACCACCTTGCAAGTGTCCGAGAGAACCGGTTTTGACATAACATACTTTAGCGGATTGGCTTTTGACACAAGATGAATAGTGTGAGCACGAAAATAATGTTTCAGCTTGAATCACAAATATCAAAGCCAAACACAGCTTCTCGATGGGAGAATAATTTAACTCATTCGGTCATTCTTCCGCTCAAGTAATATAATGCATTTTCTTTTGGCTTCATTTACTTGTGCAAGTAAAGCTCCTCTTGAACTTTCTTGAGCGGCAATGTAGAGAGTCAATGGTCGTCTATGCACTAGAGCAATCAATATAGGTGGCTTCATCAAGTAAGACTTAATGCTTTTAAAGGCATTGTTGCACGATTCATCCCACTTGAATGGTGTTCCCTTCTTTATGATACGACTAAATGGTTGACATCGTCCGGCTAGGTTTGAGATAAATCTTCTAAGATAGGCCAACTTTCCTTGTAGACTTTTAAGCTCATAGATGTTTCTAGGTTCCGGGATCTTCAAAATCACATCAATCTTTGCTTGCTCGATTTCAATCCCTTCTTTGGCGAATGATGAATCCGAGAAATTTTCTGATTTAACCCGAAGGCACATTTCAATGGATTCATCTTTAATCGGTATCGCCGTAGACGTTCAAGACCTGTCTTAAATCATGCAGATGGTCTTTTCTTTTCTTCGACTTTACCACCAAGTCATCCACATAACATTCTACGTTCTTGTGGAGCATGTCATCAAAAATCTTTTGCATTGCTCTTTGGTATGTAGCACCGGCATTCTTTAGACAAAATGACATTACTTTATAACAAGAAATTCCCTTTGGAGTACGAAATGCGGTCAACTCTTCATCCTCTGGTGACATGCGAATTTGATTATACCACGATGACCCATCCATGAAGTTTAAGGCTTCATGACCCGTTGTTGCATCGATCATAAGTTCGGTGATGGGTAATGGAAAATCATCCTTAGGGCACGCGACGTTTAAATATCAAAAGTCGACGCAAACCCGAATCGACCATTCTTCTTCCTTCTTGGGGACGATATTTGAGATCCATGTAGGGTACTTCACTTCTCGGATAAAACCCACTTGAATAAGCTTGTTCACTTCACTTCAATCGGTGGTACTAAATCTGGTCGAAATCAACGTTGAGTCTGCTTGACCGGTCGAGCTCCTTCCTTCACCGAAAGGTGGTGTACCGTGACCTTCGGGTCTAAACCAGCATTTCTTTGTAAGACCATGCAAACACATCTTTAAACTCCTGTAATAGTTCAACATATGTATTTTTCTCATCACTTGACAATAGGGCACTTATATAAGTTGGTCGAGGGTCACTAGCATCGCCTAAGTTAATTTCTTTTAGCTTATCAACGGTTGCCTTAACACCCTCCTCAAGTTCTTGAGGAGCCTCCTCGGCATCTTCTTCCTCCGGATGAGTGTCTTCACTAATGGTGATATGGTTTACGACAAAGAACTTCTTCGTTGTCTTCTCTCGCATTTGCAAAGCCCACGTATGCCCTTATTCGGCCATCCCTTCCTCTAATCATTACTATCTCGCATAGTGCCTTTGATATCAACAATGATCATATTTCTAATCGTTGAGGCTATTCTCCTTTGCGAGAATTATGTTCATGCCTTGAGGAGTTGCTTGTTGAGGACTGCGAATGTCGACAAAGTTAGATGAGGCCACATCTTCTCCATCGTCTTCTCCGCATTTTGTGTGGATGATCGTCTTTATTTTCGCGGTCGGGCCGTCTCCATATGATGCAATAAAAGTGGTTTATCGCTTCATGCGAGATGGAACTAGGCTTCGAATCTTTTGGGAATCTGCAGTTCGAAATTCTCCAACTCCTTATGGTTATTTGCTCTTCGTGGCCCCAACCTTTTAAAGACATTCCCGGCCTTCGATGGCTATTCCTTCCGCATGGTCCCAATCTTTTAAATACAGCTCCCAACTTTCGGTGGCCATTCTTTTCGTATTGCCCTAACCTTTCAAAGGCAAAGACTCGTTTCACTACCTCCTGAATCTTTATCTTCCACCGCCAAGACTTCTCCTTCGTGAGATAATTTATGCTTGCTCTTTTAATAGCAATGCGGGTGGAGGTTGAAAAGTGTATCCCAAGCCAACCTTGGTGCTCTTGGTGGTATACTCACTTTTCTTGTAACTATATATAGATTTCTTAGGAGCTGCACGAGGTGAATCATTCGGTACTGAACTCCCTTGTGGATTGTATCCGGCCTTAACAATAAGGTTAAAGGCTTGAGGACCATACGCCCCCATTCTCACGGCTTGATATGCCCCCATGTTCGATCCTAGCTCCTCGAACAGACGAGTAAAACCTTCAAGTGGCTGTGAAGTCGGCCCTATTGCATCGAGTTTTGTTAAAGGAAGAGTTAATTCTTCCAAAGTGCCTCAACATCTCCACAAGGTTTCTTACCTTTGTCAAGCATGAGATAAAGAAGAATCTTTCTCATCATCTTGAACTTGTTCATCTTTGGCCACTTCTTTTGGAGGATCCTTCGAACTTGAGTTATCCTTAGGCTATTGAAGAAGTACTTGGCATCGGAAATACGACTCAACTTCAAGAAAGGGCTTATCATCGCCGAACACCATTTTTATATTATGACCTTCACGATATTTGAAGCATTGATGCAATGTTGAAGTTATCACACCATATTCATGCAACCATGGATGCCCTAGCGAGCATGTTGTATGATATTTTTGCATCTATGACATGGAATAATGCGCGCTATAGTCATCTCATCAATCAGCGAGATACAACATAATCGTACCTAGAGCTCTTTGTCCCTCCAAATTGAAGCCTTGGATCATTAAACGACTACTTGCAAGGTCTTCTCGTTATATCCCCAAGCTTTTCATCATCCTTAAGGGTAGGATGTTCACCCCCAAACCTCCATCGATTAGGATTCGGTTCACCTTTTGCTTTAGAGTATAACCAAGGTGACAAACAACGGTCGATTGTGAGATTGCGAACCAAGTAGCAAGTCCTCATCCGTAAGGCTATAGCTACCAAACAATCTTCACTTTTATAACTAGGTTCATGACTGTGACCGATTTGCTTCGCTTATTTTCCTCATCAACCGTATAACATGAAACATTACCGTCTTCAATGGTGAGAAAATTTGCGCTTGCCTCGCCTCTTCCAACACGATCATCCCTCGCTCACCAACCGCATGATTTTCTCTTTAAGTATAAAGCAGCCTTGAATTGGATGCCCCACTAGCCAATGATATTTGCAGTATTTAGGGTCGCGCCCGCCCGGCTTCTTCCCGGCCGCTTCATTTCTCGGGAGTTCGATGAGATTTGCTTTGATCGTATCATCAAATATGCCTGAACATCCGAATCGAGGAAAGGATATTGCTTTCGTTGCATATCTCTTAGGGTCCTTTTCCTTTGCTCATTGTCTTGCATGGCATTCGCCTTTGCCACTTGTGTTATTTTCACTCTTATGAACTTTAACGGGTGTAGCGATTACAGCCATGGATTCTTTGCTTGATGCTTTAGCGAAAGGCTTGCCACCTTTCTTGACTTCTTGTTTATCCTTGGACCTACGAAATTCTTGAATCGGCGCCCTTCGACTCCGCTCGAATACATGCTTAGTTCCATATCATGGGCTTTGGTAGCCAATTCTTCGAATGACCTTGGCTGAATGGCTTGGAGAATGTACCGAGACTCCACCGCATCCCTTGAATGCACATCTCGATTGAAGTTTCGCATAATCTATTTTTACAACTTAGGCTCGAGATTTCTCCATCGATTTATATAGTCGATGACCGACTCTTCTTTCCACCGACGAGTGTTTGTCGGTTCAATCATGCTAACTATTCTTCGTGTATCTGTAGAAACGGTTAAGAAATTCTTGCTCCATTTGCTCCATCGATTGAATTAGCATTCGCATCGATGTACCCGACTCAAATGCATTTACTTTTAGTGAGCGTACAAACCGCTTCACTAGGTGATCTCCATAAGTACCGGCATCATTGCAAGTTTCCACGAAATGAGTGACATGTTGCTTTGGGTTACCATTGCCATCGAATTGCTGGAACTTAAGGAGTTGATAGCCCATCGACATCTTCGGGTTGTCAATCCTCTTTGTGTAAGGCTTGGTGTAAGTGAAGGATGACTTCGAGCTTTCCTCATATTTATCCTTCATTTTGCCAAGCATTATCTCCTTTATCCGATCAATGTGGATTAAACCATCGGAAGGACCATGCTTTGTGATTGACTCTTCTTCCATTGGTTGTTGCCCACCAGATGTTTCTGCCACATCGTGCTCTTCGACTTGCTTTCCTTTGGCACGACTCGCCTCGCCGCTATCAACATTGCTCATGAGCTTAACAATCTGAGCATCTTGTTCTTGGACGTGCCTCGAAAGTCCTTCAATGGCTTTAGTTAAGCTTGCTAACTGTTCCTCAATAGTTGAAGTATTTGTCGTCATTGCTGCGGCAACGCTAGAGGACTGATGACGAACTTGCGATAGAACGGGAGTGGAACTCGCAGAATTGTTCTCCTCGTTTGCAATGTCTTGTGACACCTCCTCCTCCGCGGCAAAGCATTGGGAGAAGAAGTAAGTGATTGTGAATCTCTTGACATACTCCCGGTGACGGCATTCACAGCTTTGGAATCCATTATCAAGGTCCAGCAGAAGTCCTACCAAGCTTAATCTTAAGGGCGTCATTTCAAAGTAGCATGAATCTTTTGAAGAGGAGAGATGAGAGGTAGAGATGGTCCCACTGGCGTGCCAAAATTTGTAAACACAAATTTTCGTATTTAAATAAATAAATAACGAAAACTGGAATTACAAAGACAATTAAATTAAATCAAGCGATTGTTTGGGTACAATCTCTAGAAATTCCTCCGATTCTCTCTTCGTAGTTAACTTTGATTTGTTTATCGGGGTTGAAAACCGTTGTTGACGAACTTCGGAGGAGAAAACGTCGATCGGAGGGGCTTAGCACCTTGATCTCGTATCAAACGCCGTCTTTGACGAAGAACTTGAAGAATTCTGCGTGAGAAACGCCAATCGGAGGGGCTTAGCACCTTGATCTCGGATTGAACGCTGTTCTTGATGAATAACCCGAAGAACTCCTTGAATCGCCGGACTTGATCCACAAAGCTCGAAATCCGGTGTGTTTCGATGCTTTTCGTGGTGCTTCGTGTATTTTGAAATAATTTGAAATGAGACCCTATTTATAGATGATGAAAACCCTAGGTTTAACGAGCACGGCTTGTTGAACCGAGAATATTCCGGCATCTATAGGAATATTCCTTTTTTTCAATTTGATTTGTTGGGCTTTAAAAACTTGACATGATTTATTGGGCTTTAGAAGCCCAACTCAATTAATTGGACTTTAGAGGCCCAAATTAATTCATTGGACTTTAAAGGCCCAATTCAATTAATTGGACTTTAAAGGCCCAAATTTATTTATTGAACTTTAGAGGCCCAAATTTAGTTTATTGGACTTTAAAGGCCCAAATTTGTTTATTGGACTTTAAAGGCCCAATTCAGCTTTATTGGACTTTAGAGGCCCAATTCAGCTTTATTGAACTTTAGAGGCCCAATTCGATTTATTAGGCTTTAAAAGCCCAAATTGCTTTATTGGACTTTTAGAGGTCCAACTTGATTTTTAGGCTTTAGAGGCACAACTTGATTTATTGGACTTTAAAGGCGCAATTCGGTTTATTGGACTTTTGAGGCCCAATATGATTTATTAGGCTTTAGAGGCCCAATATGACTTATTGGACTTTAGAAGTCCAATTTAATTTATCGAGACTTTAGAGGCCCGATTTTATTTAATGGACTTAGAAGCCCAAATTATTTTATTAGGACTCAATACTTGGATTGGGCCTAATTAATTTAATAGACCAATTAAATTATCAATTATTTATTATATTAGAAATTATATGTATTTAAATTCCTAAATTATAAATTTAATTGACATTTAATATATAATTTCCACGTGTCGCTTCTTGATTCGGCAATTAAATTTTGCTTGCTTACAGAGGGACCTTTTTTTATTTAATCTTTTAATTGTCCTATAGCCAACCGTATTCTCCATTTGAGAAAATAAGAGGATATTGCATAGGATCAAAGCAACCAAAATAATGTTTGATAGTTTGAGGTTGACTAATTTTTTGGGTAAACTCGAATATGTTGACTTGTACACCGGTCTCTTCCATTAGATTCTAACCATATTCCAGCCACTTGAGATGTAGAAGTTGGGTTAAAAACATGTTGGTCGAATTTGGGATCAGCCTGTAGTGCAATTGTATATTCATTTAAGTCGTAAAAACTATTAAGACTCCTAAAAATCTCGCATATGGATTTACCTCTAAGATTTGCATTAATTTTTGGACAAGTGCTTCGTTAAATTTTGAACTAATAGACATGCAGCTTTAATATTTCATGGTCTCGTATCAAAGAAGTACAATTGCAAATTTTTGGGTTTTCATCATTTGTCGGTATTAGTTGATCCATAAAATGATAGACGACCACTGGACTCGAAACGTATAAATTCCATCATTTCTTCTAGCCAATGATTTGTCACAGTGTACACCCATTGACGTGAAAGCAAACATGTTGTTGTAGCTACGATCACAATTACGAAATTCTTTGGAATTTTCAAAGGTGCGGCTAAGGTATAATTGTACCAACACCAAAGGCATCTCAATTTCTAATAGTCTTATTTCTCTGATGAGCAACAAAACGTAGAGGTTCTAAGTAAACACGTTTTGCATTACAAAATTCACATTTTTGTACATTAGGCGGCAAGTCGGGACTACTTACTATAGATTCTAATGGATCAACAATACTATTTTGGAGTTGTTGCTTGCTTCGCGTTTATTTTTTGCCTGTCTACGATCTTCTATTGAAACATATTTTCTTTTGCATGGTGTTTTAGTTTTGTTAACTTCTTGCGTGAATACTTTTCTTTTTGATGACATTATTATCGAATAACCAGCTACACAAGCCGATCGGGAAACGTGAAAGCCGATATTTTATATTTCTTCTCACAAGTGTGGAGTATATAGTACTATAACATAAAAATTGTCTCTGGTAAGTGATTGGAGTAGTTTTTTCGGGTAAGCGTTATTAAGACCAATCAACAAATATTGAACCCATGGGAAAAAGTATGCACGTAAGGCCCTAGAAATACGAGTTCTTAGTGACTATTGATGCAACAAGGGATGACACTAACACTACCAAACACTTGCAAAATACAAACAAAAACAAGCAAACAATTGATCGAACACTTAAGATGTGAGATCAAAAACAACAATAAATGGTGGGATAAGGGTGCTAGGATTAACATCCATCAATGAATCATCAATCAACAAGCTACAATTGAATCAAATTGCAAATCAATTAAGATAACCATCATGAAATTAATCACTCCATTAAAATCACAATGCCTAATGTGAGTATCCTTAGTCCTTCCCATCTCTCAATGTAGAAGTCCCCAATTCATACAATCATGCAAAATTGAAACCCGATTAACACCTAATCACGTTAGCTCAACTCGCCTATTGCTAGGGTGATCAACTATTAATCAAAAGAGACAATTTTACATAAAGCACAATTAAGAATCACAATTAGGAAACAAACTAATGTGAGTATCCTTAGTGCAACTAATCTCTCGATTCCGAAGCACCCAATCCACACATTCATACACAATTATAACCCGATTAATCCCGGATCACGTTAGCGCAACTCTCGCCTATAGCTAGGGTGATCAAACACTAATCTAAAGAGATAAAAATGCATGAAGCACAATTGAGAATCACAATTAGTAAGCAATCTACTCAATTGATCTCCAATCATCAACAATCATAGCATAGTCAATCAAATCATCATCAATTTCAATTAACCCGAGCACAAGAGAGTTAGCCCATGGTACCACAAACAATACCCATGGGAAGAAGATAGAATTGATCAAACAAAACACAAATCACAACAATTAAGAAATTAAAGAGAGAAGAGAGGAAAAACATCACCAATTAATCTTCAATAAACCAAAATAGGAATGCTTGAGTCTTCAACACCAATTTCCAAATGAAATACAAGCTTGAATTGAAGGAATTACAATGATCAAATGCTAATCTAATGCTAATCTACCAACAATCAATTGAAATCTAATCCTAATTCTAACTTCGCTCTACCTAGAATGAAAATGGCTTGGGGCCCGAGAAATTGCCCTAAAATCGCTCTTAACTGCTATTCTCGAATCTGTCTCCTCAATTGCTCTGCTTCAGCCCCTTAAATATGAATTTCTGAAAAACCTCCCCCTCGAGTCGAGGGTCAAGCCTCGACTCGAGATTGTCGCTTTTCTCCACTCTCTCGACCCGAGGGTCAGCCCTCGAGTCGAGGCTCCTGCCTTTTCCGATTTTAGTCCTTCTCTGCACATCACTCGACTCGAGGCTCTTGCTCCTCGATCGAGCTTGAGTCCAGGGCACTTTTCTCGCGCGGGCTTCGGCCCCGACCCCGTTTTCGTCCGATATGATCGTCTCTTCATTCTAAGCCCACCGGTACTCTCGGATTGGCAAAATTCCACCGAATTACCTACAAAATGGATGAAAAACATCAAATTCTCACAAATAATACTTTTAAGCAAAAGAGTGATACTTTACACTTTTAGGCACAAAAACTAACACCGTTGATCACTTTTGCACTAAAATACCCCCTAAAAACATGCATCAATTCACTCCAATCAGTAAGAGTAAAAGGGTAGAATGTATGGTGCTGTAAGAGGAAAGTTGTGGCAATGACTAATTAAACAAGGTGCATTTGCAAATTCAAATCTTTGCACAATTGCAAACAATCGTAGAATGTATGATATCTTAGCAAAAACGTCACGACACATTTGTATTGCAAAGCATAAAAAGAAAACAAGTATTAGAAATATGTGTAAACAACAATATTACAAATATATAATTAAACAGGTAAATTCGAAACTTAAGTAATTACTCATGCTAAAAGTTTTGAAATATATATGACAAAATGTGGGATACTAACTATTGCAAATGCGTACTGTATGACACTTACTCAAAGGACGTTAACTTACTTTCAAACTTATGTACGTGACAAAAGGCACTTGAAATGCATTACGTAGTAATGGAACCAAAATTATATCAACAATAGGTCAATTAATATTCAGTAATAAGAATTGAAGGAAACCTTATATATTAATTTATATTGGTACAACAAAAATAGGTAAAAATTTTGGTAATGGGATGCAATTTTAGGAGAAAAATTTGAATATGATGACACAGGAGAGAGTTCAACCACGGGAAATCAAAAGTAATTGAAAGAACAAAGTAAAGACAGAATAAGAAAAGTAAAATAAACACATACCTTAATCCAGAGCAAGAGAGCCTTTTGAGACTTTCTTAGCAAGCAGATTTATAAGCCTCTGCATCACAAATGATGTACGTTGTATCAGAAAAAAGTAAGACATAAATATTAATCTGGTTTCGTTGCATGAGTAGAATTGATGAGTATTAGGAACCATCTACATGTGACAAAAATCATGATATATTAAATGTGCAAGATAAATTATCCAAAGCATAGCAAAATATAAAACCAACCCTATAATACCATACAAAAAGATGAGAAAACTTTGCTTGTCTGTGTATTCTCACTTTATTTATCCTTACAAAAGAAATACTACCTACGCAGAATAAAGGGATGCATTGTTCTTCTTGTTTTTACTCATCCTCCGAATACAAATAGGGAAAATAGAAAAAAATAATTGAAATATATAGCAATACAGAGAACGCAGAGAAAGTAAGATGAGTAAGGCGAGAAAAAGTGTAAAAAGGATTTGATTTGGCCATTTCAGCAAGCGTGTGGTTGACATACTCCATAAAACATCTCATTTTTACCCTTTTAAAAATAAGTTTCTTCCACCAAAGTGGTCTCGTAATTGAAGGCAAAATACTCCTTATAACATCTAAAAACAAGGATCGAAAATTATCGGTTTACATGATAAGACTCACCACCAAATTACATATATTCAAATTTATATTCTAATTCTTCTATTTCTACACATACAAAGAATAATACTACTCGTTTTCATATGTATCCTGAAATTCAAATTTTGAGAGGCAAAACAACATGTCAAATGTCTATCTTGGCATATAGCATTGTCGATTGTCAATGCAAGAAATACCACACAAATCATTTTAAAGACAAATCATGCCTGTTCATACAATACCGAGACTTTTGATAGCCACTTGCAAAATAAAACTCTTAACAACATTCACATAGACATCTCCACCGAGATTCCACAATTCGATAGCCACCACAAGTCAATATCACAAATTACTTCACAATGATTTTTGTAATGATCAAAACAAATTATCGAAGCTATTCTATTTAAAAAAAGAAGCTGAAATTGGAATTAGATCTACCTTACAAACAAGCATACAATATACACACACCTTTTTTTTAAAGTTACCTAATAGTATCCTTATTTCAGATCAAACGTAAACACCGTAGAAAATCGCAAAACGAGAAAAGTAGTCAGAAAGGATGAAAGCACGGAAAGTAAACAACTTGGATAGATGGTGGAGATGGAGATGAAGCTGCCGATAATTATTTAGAGTCATACTTAGGATTTTTATTATGTTTGTTTAATTTTATTGTTATTTATTTAATTCCCTAAACTAGTGGGCTTGACCCAATAGGTGTTTTATTTTGTATTTAAAACTTGGAGCTCTCATTTTAGGAGGAGGAAGGATGATGAATATGAATTGAAAATGGGATGAGTCCTTTCGGAGACTTCGAATCACTTGATTCGTTCGTCATTTTTATTGTGTTGTTTATTTTATCTCGTGTTCTTATTTTGCATTTGTGATTACCCATTTGGGTATTGTTGCTTCGCTGCCATTATTGCACGCTTTACGCTGCATCAATAGAGCGAGAAGAGCAACGGCGGATTGAAATTGACGAAGGCGACAAGAAATTAAAGTGGGAAGAGAAAGGATGTAGTAAAACACAGGAACGACAAGTTTCAAGCTCAATCACCGATTGTTGTTATGTGTTTTTATTTGTAAAAGCCGAGCATTATGAGTAGAAAATAATAAGCAATGTACTCTCATGAATCTAGACGATGAATTATAAATTTATCCATTACAAACACTCATGTTCAACACTTTGAACCCCGTCCCACTGGTTATTTGAGCCAAGCTAAAACAAGCTAAAACCAACTAAAACAAGTTTCACGGTTTAAATTCGGAAAATGTATATATGATTTTAGAATTCGAACACGAGATAAATGAAGCCATTTAATAAATTTTGATTAGAGAAAATAAATTCCTAATTGGTAGAATAGGCTCTCATATTTGATCAAAGACGTGCACAATAACTATTTAAAATCTTTATCATAAAATGAATAATAGATTAACTCCGGACGTTTATCAAGTTCCGTGGCATTTATTTCGGTAAACTAATATGCATTCACTTTTAAGTTGAAGTTCTCAACTTTAATTTGTGCTCCCACCTCTCCAATTTTCGGGGCTAGACAGTCGGTTCACGATGTAACAAAAATTCATAACACACAATTAACATATATGAAGTCTAAAAGAATTTGATTGGGGCATTTCATCAAATATGTTGTAAGCATAGACAAAATAGTCCTAACAACATCAAAAAAGAAATGATTGGAAATTTTCAGTTTAGGTAATATAAGATTCACTAATCAAATAGTATATGTATTTAGATTTATATTCTAACTACTATTTCTACACACATACCAATGTTTCACTTAAATTGCAGTGAACTGAATATGGCATCGTAAATTGTTTTGTTGCGACGTGGGTGGTTGGGTGCTCTATGTGTGTCATAATTACATATCTGGGGAAACTTTCTATTCTCACAAAGGCCCACTTAGCCTATTATTCTTCTCAACTCATTTGGTTTGGTCACATAGAACCAGCATGCTAACATCTTGTATCCAATTAGATGAAGGAGCCAAAAGAATAGGCTATAGTGTGGGAAATTTCAAGGAACAAGGAGTATTACACCCTTTGAGAAGTGAAAGTAATCTGTAATGGAACCCTAAAAATAAGAATAGGCGCTAGGCTCTAACAATAATCTAATAAAGTAATTACAAGAATTTTATGGCTGCAAATCAATAACACAGATCAATTGGGGTATAACTCATCAATTTGATCAAAATGTAGGACCTATAAAATGAACAATGGTGGATTTTCACCATAAAATCAATTTATTATAAACATAGTTTGAGCATAAGAACCTTCTTTCTCAATTAGGACCACGAAAATGTTTTAGCCCACAACACAACTTCCCGTGGTTTGCTCGGTGGTTGTGATATAGCAAATACTTCACCCGAAGCATGTCGGAAGTATATGTGTGTGAAAAATAGTTAATGCCCAGGATAGTAGAATGTAGATTATGGCGCATGCATGTGCAATACTAGGCATTAATTAACACTTATAGATAACGTAAAACGACAACTGCAGATATGTAGTTTCCGATCAAATGATAAGAGTCGGCAAGAAGAGGAAACCTCAAATTGAAAGATAGGAGCATATGTGATCATAGCGGTGACATATAGTGGATAATTGATAAATGATATGTACACAAAGCAGAAAGAGAGGCACCCAAAATCAATTCTTAGCTGTGACATGAGTTGCAATATCATGTGATTTAGACAAATTCATGACATTTAGAAAATGAGCACGGCTAATAACACACAAGTCTTTTGTTCAACACACATCCTCACATTATTTACATTTTACTTAACACACACCATGAATTGCCATTTTACCGCTCCCACTAAAACCATAACCTTCATACACACATTTTTCTTTTTCTCCTCATATACCCAACCCCAACCCACCAACACACACGCGGAAGACTTAGCAAAACACGCTATAAATAGGAGAGGAAGACGAACAGAAATTCTAACCATGGCTGATGAAAAGGTTAATGTCAAGCATTTAAGTGTTGAAACAGTATTTTACTACACCAATGGGCACAACTATGTTCAAAGTCAATCAAATATCAACGTAAACTATGCAATGGTGTAGTAGACTACCTATTTTTATGTATTTGTCCTAGGCTTGACACTGGTCCATAGACTAAGAAATTCATCCATAAATAACTATTTTTATATCATACAAAGGAATTAAAACTTTAAGCTCCATTCAAATAAATCAAATTGCCTAATTTGAACAGAAACACCCATATTTTACACTATCGAGACATCATTCTGATTCAACCCTATCAATTTTGATCAAGCCAAAACAATTCAAAAGCACACCTTCAAGAAATCAATCCATCAAAAATACAGACAACCAAAAGATGAATCAATGTGCATATAGTTTGACCACAAAAATATACAAAAAGGCACAAATTGTGTGAAGGGCGTGATTACTTTACAAGGCATATGACTTTGAGGCCAACGGCTCGAGCCTCGATCTGCGACCGTTTGAACCTCCGAATCTTTCCAAACGAAAAGGAAAAGCAGAACGGCAAAGCGGGGCGAGGCGGTTATGAATCCCGAAACCTAATCCGGTCTTTTCGTCGGCGGCGTGAGGTGTAGAGAGACAGAGACGGCAAAGTGGTGGAGGATACAAAGTGAGTGGCATAAAAGGCAAAGACGGCGGTAAAGAGGACTGTGGAGTCGGTAAAAGGGAACAAAAATGAGAGAGAACGTGAAGACGACACGAATTCGGTGTTGGTGTACACGTATTGGAGCACTTACCTGTTACCGGAAAGAAACCGCCACTTCACCGCGCATTCCTCTCTTAGATTAGTAATATATATATATATATATATATATATATATATATATATATATATAATTAATAAGTAGAATAAAAAGGAAAAAAATAGAGGATAAATGAAAAAATTAGAAAACTTACCTATTAAGGAATTAGTATAGGCGGTGGAGTGGCTTTGCTTATTCATCCAAGCATAGCCATATTCAATCAAATCACGCACATATTGACGCACGTATAGAGAGACATAGAGAGAGAGACGATCGTATCGTGCGAGATTCTCAAGCATTTTGGTAAGTATTCGACTTCCGTCAATTGACAAATTTTATACCGTTTTGAAGCTCATGATGAGTAGAATAAAACCCTACCCTCAAATCATTAATATGTGTTCTTATTTGATAGTGAAAGACGATAAAAAGGGTTTAAGGGTTTGATTTATATCGACGTGTTGCAGACTTGAGGTAAGTAGGAATTTATTTGCACCTACAACGAATAAATATAGTATATTGTGAATTATTTATGTTTAATTGGTAATATGTGAATATTACGTTAATTGTGATACTTGATTGATATTCAATAGTATTGTGAAAGAGCATGTGAGCTCAATATTTGATGTGGATTAAATATACGAGTTTAAAGGTTATAGGAAAAAGAATTATTATTGTTAATTGAACCTGTGAGTTCCAAGATTATTGTGAAACGAACTCCCGAGTTCGTGGATTATTATAGAAATGAATAGGGTGATTGAATTGGTGAGTTGCGTAGTAGAAATGAATTAGGTACATGATTAGAAATGAATTAGGTGGGTGATTAGAAATGAATTAGGCGAGAGCGATTAGAAATGAATTAGTTACGTGATTAGAAATGAATTAGGTGGGTGATTAGAAATGAATTAGGCGAGAGCGATTAGAAATGAATTAGGTACGCGATTAGAAATGAATTAGGGGATTTCAAAGTGAGAACGGAAGGGCGACCTAAGAGTTAAGGCGACCAGAGAGAATCTAGCATATGCTACCTAGAGTAGGCCACCGTCGTGTATGATAATGTTTGAGAACGGAAGGGGCGACCTAGGAGTTAAGGCGACCAGAGAGAATCTGGTGTATGCTACCTAGACCGGGCCACCGAGTTCAATTGTTGCAAAATGAACCTTTGTGAGTTCAAAGGTTATCGTGAAATGAATTTGTAAATTATATGATTATTGCAAATGGAAATGGTGTTTTGAGCATGTGATTCTACGTGTGTACATGTTGCATTGCATCATGCATATCATGCATTAACATGAAAATATTTTATCAAATGGTGTGATTGACCACTTATTATGCACCGAGGACGGCAGGGCGACCTAGGAGTTAAGGCGACCGAGCAGATCCTGGCGTATGCTACCTAGAGTAGGCCACCGTCTCATGTGCTATGGTGTTGTCGCACATTTATTGATTTTACAAAGGGGACTTCGAACGGACAGGGGTTCAGGTTTGGTGATAGACCTCGCTAGGCCGTTAGAGGGTGGGATCCTCAGTATGGAGTCGGCGTGGAGGGATAACTTCTTGGTGGTCATGAGGGGCGCGATAGGGGGCCCTTGGTGGCCACAAGAGGATGGGCCTCACGTCCAGGTCATACATATGGTGGCCACTTAAATATAATTGAATTGAGCTTAGTGCTCGTGTGTCGGTGCATTGTAGTGAGTCGGGGCCCTAACGAGTGTTTCATAAATAAATTGATGATTTTAAAGAGAGTGCTTTGTGCATTGGGAGGTTTTCGAACTAAACATCACATCATACCTAATTTCTACTTACCGAGATTTATAAATCTCACATAGTTTATGCATTGTAGGTAATTTGATGATTTGTGACGTTGTGGTTCTCTTGGACAAGTGTGCGGCTCTGCGGGGTTTTGAGTGGTGTGTACATAGATGACGGCTCTTGGGTCAAACCGTGAGCGCGTATTTTGAGTTATATTTTATAAAGTTTTGTATATGATATTATAAGTTATTTTGTCATGTTTGGAAGTGTTCATTGTCTTTCTCATAAAACATTTAAAAAAGTTGCACGTGCGCTCTAAAATAATTCACAACTCACTTTTCTTGTTAAATTAGTGTTTCTAGTTGGGTTGTCAAAAGGGTGGTCATGTCACCAAAATTGTAATTTGTCATTCTTTTGGGACCAAAATTGTAATTTTTGGGACTAAAAATGTCAAAAAGCTATGGGACCAAAAGTGTAAAAAAATGACCATTTTGCAAATTACTCATTCTTTTGGGACCAAAAATGCAATTTACCCCCTCCCTCGTGGCAAAGGACCCGATTACTTGTTGTATGCGTAAGATTAAGCGTTTGAAAATAAGACTCAAAGAATGGAGTGCTGCTACCTTCGGTAATATTTTCTTCAAGTTAGAGCAACAACAAGCTGAATTGTGACAAATTCAACAAAGACTATCTCATGGCTTCCATGAGGAGGAAGTGGTCGATCGGGAAAATGAGCTGATTGAGGAAATTACCGCTACATTAAGGAACCGAAATCGCTTGCCGATGCAAAGAAGTCGGGCGATCTTGCCTCATTGACGGTGATCGTAACACAATATTTTTCATCGATTACATAGAATTGCAAGAGGGCGAGCCTCTATTTCCTCGTTAATGATAAATGGTGAGCTTTGCGACGACCATCGATTATCTCCGCCTACATACTTCGATTTTATGAGGATCTTTTCGGGATAGCCGAACGTCAAAACCATCTTTACATTTTATTGATGAGCTACTGGTTCCTTCGGTGATGGTTGAACAGAGTCGGCGGTTGGTGGGTATCCTACCGGATGACGAAGTTAAGGCAACAACCTTTGATTTATCACCAACAAGTGCTCCAGGAGGGATGGTTTTCGTGGGTGTTTCTACCAGGTTGCATGGGACATTGTGTGCACCGATATTATCAATGTTGTTGGTTATTATTTTTTTCTACTGGTTTCTTGCCCATGGGTCTCAACTCTAATATGGTGACATTAATTCCAAAGTCGGTGGGGGTGTCCCGAATAGAAGATTTTCGTCCAATAATTTTGGGTAACTTCTTATTCAAAATTATATAAAAAATTATTGCTTCTAGTGGTTGGTCCTTTGCTTAACAAGATGCTTTCTCCTTTACAATACAAGTTCATTCCTGGTAAGAAAATTCACCATTGTATTGCGGCTTGTTCGAGAGGGTTTTCGGTGTTTGAATAAAGGAAAGGGCAACGTGGCGCTTAAAATAGATATTCGGAAAGCTTTCGATACCATGCACCGGGATTTTCTACTTCATGTGTTAGAGCGGATGGGTTTTAATTCTCACTTTTGTAAACTCATTAGTGCAATACTTCATTCTGCATTTACGACTCTTAATTTATATTAATGGTAGCCTGGAAGGATATTTTTCTTGTTCAAGGGGTGTCCATCGGGATCCGCTCTCTCGTTGCTTTTGCGGTTGGAGAGGATATACTTACTCGAATGATCAATTATCGGGATATGCGGCGAATTGATAGAGTGAAGCAAAGTGGGGTTTTAGTTCCTTCAAAACTTTTATATGTCGACGACATTATTATCTTCTCAGTAAGGCAACTACGGAAAATATTTTGTTGCTTAGGGATATTTTCACCGGTACAGAGAAGTCTTAGGGCAATTTGTAAGCCCTATGAAGTCGCGGGTCTTCTATGGGCAGCAGTGTAGCAATGGACATTAGGCACCTTCGGCTACGAGCTTGCATTTTGTTGAAGGTTCCTTACCTTTCATTTACTTAGGTGTGCCAATTTTTCTTGGAAAGCCTAAGACTTTGCATCTACAATCGATTGCCGATAAAATTCTTGGGAAATTTGATAGATGAAGTGGTTCATTGCTTTCATTGGCGGGTCGTTTATGCCCGGTAAATAGTGTTATTACTTCATCCTTAACACACAACATGATGGTGTATAAGTGGCCACGGCGACTTTTGAAATCGTTGGATACCGAAATGTGGAACTTTGTTTGGAACAAAAACGTGGCGAAAACGAGAATTATGGCACGGTAGCACTGGCGCGTGTTTGTGCAATGCATAAAGAGGGTAGGCTGGGAGTTTGTTCGATTAGGGCCATGAATAAGGGTTTTTTTTTAAAACTTGCATGGGAGATTATGACAGATAAAGATGATGGTCTCATGTTTATTCATAGCGAGATATACCACTTTTCGGCAAGACGTGAAATATTTCATGTCATCTTCAATTTGGGCAAGTTTAGATCGAATTCAAGTGTGATAATGGAGAATATACGTATGATTCCAGAAGGCATTTGAGAATCCGTTTTGGACGGATAAGCGGCTTGGCTATATCATTGCGGAAAAAATGGAAATACCTCGCAACTTGTGGGCATTGTTCGATCAAGTGATTGAGGAGTATAGGGATGCCAACTCGTGGATTTTTCACAAGGATTTCTCTGATAATTTCCACGATATCCGTGGAAGATATCATCGAGATTAAAATTGTTGCCGGCTTGGTGGATTCGAAGGCTTGGATACATGATAAATCGGGTAATATTACATCGAAAGCAGTGTATAGTTGGTGCCGTAATGGTTTCCGGAGGTTAACTAGGCGGAGTGGATTTGGGCAACGCATATTCCTCCGTCTTGATCCACTTTTAAGGCGTTTGATTTGGAATAAAGTTCCAACTTGGGAGGTGCAAGCGATCAAGGGGTATAACAGGTCATCCATCTGTGTCTTCTGTAATTGTAACACGGAAACCTCGAGATCATATTTTCTCGCAATTGTTCGTTTGCAGCAGGTGATTGTTGGTATTGTGGATGTGTTTAGCACAACTATTGATTGCTCCTTTGGATTCCACAATACTATATGTTAGGAAAAAAGTGTATTTAGTTTTGATGAGTTAAATGTAAAATAGGATGACCAATTTAAACTTTTGTATAGCCACCTAATGTAGTGAAAACATTTAATAGACTAAGTACAAGAAGTCGGATGAAGAGAAGTACAAGAGATCGACGAAGACAAGTACAAGGAGTCGATGAAGACGAATACACAAAGACAGACGAAGATGAGGCCAAGACCAAAGACAAGGTAGCAGATAACTAGACACCAAAACCGACGAAACAAAATAACATGAAGGGGATCGGGATGAGGTGGACCGTGTCTCAAGATAAGTAAAGAAGACGAGTAACAAGTGTTAGAAAATCAAGCAGTTTCAAGAACAGCTACAACTAACCAAGAAGAAGTTACAAGATTTAGTTAGGCGATTATAATTAACAAGAGAAGAATCAAGAAGAAGTTACAACTACCAACAACAGCTTCTCTATAAAAAGATTGAGTAATTAGAATAGAATAACTTTTGCACCTCTTAGAAACACAAGCAATTTTGTAACACATTCAAAGCACTCAAAAAGTTTCACATACACACAAGAACACACTTGACGTTCATAGTTTTCCATAGTGTTTATAGAACACTATCATTCATATATTCAAGCCGTATTTTCCAATTCGAGAAGGAAACCTGTAAGGTCAAGGTAGTCACCGTAATCGTAAGTAAGAAAGGAAGAAAGTAAGTAAGTCAAGGCCCTTCTTCAAGTTGAAGGAGGAGAGTGGACGTAGGATCTTTCGATCCGAACCACTATAAATTTGGTGTTCTTTCTTTCAATTGTTAATTTCTGTTATTACTTACACATTGATCAAACAATATATCGATTGTTTTAGATCCTTTAAAGATTGAGTATAAATTCGTTTCATTGAATACTTTGATTTGTGAGTTTGCAAGATGTTTGATAATCTGAATTTTTGAAAAGTTCGGATAGTCTATTCACCCCCCCGCCCCTTCTCGATTATCTCTGGAAGGTAATTCAAACTCTTAATTACCACTCAATCTAGGGACCAACAAGTGGTATCAGAGCAAGTGTTAAGTTGTTTCGATATATTTGTGGTCTTGAAGTTTCTGAAATTGTGTTTAGATCATTTTTCTTTATTTTTGATTCACTAACATTACTAATAAGTCTCTGTTAAGTTTCTTGATTCACCATGTCTATGATCAAAAGTAAAAAGACTAGGAGTCTACCAATTTTCCATTGAAGATTATGATTACTGGAAATTAGGATGGAAAATCATCTAAAAGCGATTCATGATCGAATGGAAGAAGTCTTAGAAGAAGGTCCCATAAAATTCTATCATGGAGGTATAAGTGATGGAGCTGGATCTTCGTAAATAAGAGTTAGACGAGAAAAGAATGGTGCCTGATTTGACAAACGATGAAAGAAAGATTCACAACCTAGATCAAGTGGCAAGAACGAGATAATAGAGACACTTAGTAAAGATTGGATCGAAAAGGTTAAAAGGTGCAAAACCGCAAAGAAAATGTGGGTAACTTTGGCTAATGTGTGTGAAGGGTTAGATCAAGTGAAAGAAAACAAGCTACGATCATGTTGCATACATTTGATACTTTCAAAATGAAAGAAGGCGAGATTGTTTATCAATTGGATGTCGATTGACAAATCTTCTCAACAAGGCTACGGACTTGGGAAAGACTTACACGAAAAAGAGATCAATAACAAGATTCTCGCATCCTTGAGTAAAAGATGGGGAGAGAAGGCTAATATTCTTAAAGCAACTCGTAATTTGTCTTCAATCTCTCATCATACTTTATTCTCACATCTTAAGGCACTAGAATATGATATTCAAATTGAAGATGAAGAAGACGAAGCCGTGAGTCGTCTACTTACGGAAAGACAGTTGCATTCCTTCATCAAGAAGAGTCGAAAAAGTATCTAAGGCATCGATTTATCACTCAACGAAGAAATGACTCTTTTAATGAAACGATATGAAAGGCTTAAGATGAAATACAAGAGGAATAACAGAGATAGGTCAAGTCGACGAAACTACAAGTCGACAGAGAGGAGGAGAATTCAGATAATGATAAGAAGAAGGATCAATCAAGAAGGTTCAAATCACCGGTCGGGAGAGGAGATAATAGTCCAAAATCAGATAGAGGAGATATTTGCTATACTTGCAACAAACTTGGTCATTATAGTTACGATTGTCCTCAACTACTCCAAGGGAACGAGAAGAAAAGAGGAAGAAACGTGATAGGAGATATGCGAGACTGAGAGCTCTTCTAGCCGAGAAAGAAGAAACTCATAAAACATTGTCATCCTCATCCTCATCCTGGATTCGGATCGACGATGATATATGTCTAATGGCTAAAGAGGTAAACTATTACTCTTCTTGAGATAATGATTGTGAGAATCTATATGAATCAGATCCAAGTCTTATAAATAAACTTCAAGGATTTTGAGACCGCTCTATCTCGCATATAAACAGATAGAGATCGAAAATTTAAGTTTAAAAGATCAAATTCTCAATCTAACCAAGGTTAGTCGATTATGTCACTGAGACTATCAATAATACTTGTCTCAAAAGGTTGATGAGTTGGAAAAAGAATTGAATGCTTTAAAAATTAAATTATCAAGTATTTGTTACGAGAATGAGAGTTTTAAGAGGACTAACAGAAGTTAAATCTCAAGTTAGGACTTCTTAGTAACATTCACTACAATAGATAAGATCTTTGGTACTTCACGAAGTCTAGTGATAAGACAGATTGGGTTTTGATAGAAATAAGAAGGATGATCCTGTAAAACCAAGGGTTTTTGTCAAAGCTACTAAACCCAAGGAAGGGACAAGATTTGGTCCTTGGAAACCCAAAGAACAAATCACCTCACCCGATATTTCGCAAAGAAAATACGGACAAGGAGAAATGTTCCTAAGGGAAAACCAAAGACTAGGTCAAAGTCTTACCCAAAGTGCTTTGATGGAAGGAGCAAATCATATCCATTCCTACCACGGTATAAGACAATCACAAAAGATCACCGAATAAAATTGATCTTGGCAGTTTTATATTGATAGACAGATATGGTTGCAAGCTTCAATCATTGGTTTTAAGAAATATAGATACGTTTATCTGGATTCCAAAGCATCAACTTAACCTGGAAGGACCCAATTTACAAAGGGTACCTAAAATTTAAATCGTGATTGCGGGAATGTAAGAGAATAGTAGAAAGGGCGGATGTTCTTGAGGTCGCCTGGTACATTGATAGTGGTTGTTCAAAGCATATGACCTATGAGAAGCATCTACTTTCTAACTATCGACTATAGATGGACCAAGAGTCATGTTCGGAGACAACAATTTTGGGTTAACCAAAGGAGTTGGAACGTTGATGATTGGTGACATCCAAGTCTGCGAGGTCTATTATGTTGAAGGGTTAAAGCATAATTTGTTGTATCTGTCTCATAGTTTTGTGATAAGGGTTTTTGTGTCAAATTCACCTATAATGCATGTTATGTTTTAGATGGTATCAATGAAAATATACTATTAGTGGAGTCGACAAGGTAACATTTACGTTGCCAACTTTAAAAGTTGTCCTAAGAATACTTGTCTTGTTGCAAAGAGTTCAGATGACTTAAGTTGGCTATGTCATAAACGTCTTGGTCACTTAAACTTCAAAACTCTTAACAAAATTGCAAGGAAATCCTTAGTTAAAGGACTTCCAGATAGAATATTTTCAAAGAACCATGTTTGTGATGCTTGTCAAAAAGGAAAACAGAGACCAAAACTTCTTTTAAAACAATAAATAGTCCTTGTTCGTAAAGGATTCTGGAACTTCTTCGTATGGATCTCTTTGGTTCGATCACACCTCTCGGCTTCAAGTGGAAGGAAATATACCTTGGTAATTGTAGATGATTTCTCAAGATTCACCAGGTTATTTTCTTGTACAAGAAGAACGAGACTATGACAAAGATTCCAGAATTTCTTAAGGCTTCATTTGGATGGAGTGGATTTGAAATCAAGAGATTTGAGGATAATATACATGCATTCACACAAAGTAAAATGGATAACTTAAAGGAATGGATTTGATTCACTCAAATCTTAAGCACAAGTGGGAGAAGTGAGAGGATTTAAAATGACTAGGTTTCTTTGGGTATTTGAAATCCTCCCACTTATAAGTAATATTTGTGTATCCTAAATTCATTCATTTAGTTTTTCTCTATTTTGATTTGTAAATGTATGGTGTATTATCCTCAAATCCATTGATTTCAAATGACTCCATCCAAATGGAGCCTAAAAGAATTCAAAATGAAAAAGGACTAAGTATTGTTAAAATCAAGTGATAAAGGTCTTGAATTCCTTAATACACTTGTTACTAACTATTGTCGAGAATGACATAGCTCATGAGACATCACCGCAAGGACACCCCGCAAAATGGAGTTGTTGAAAGGAGAAAGCAGAACCTCGAAAGAAGAAGGCAAGGACTATGTTATCTCGAGTATAACACTCCTCACGAGTTTTGGGCGAAGCAATTAATACTTTGCTTGTTTTATCCAAAATAGATGTTTGGTTGTTAAAAATAAATGTAAAACCCCTTATGAAATTTGGAAGGGGAGATCTCCCAAAATTTCATATTTTCATATTTTTGTAGTAAGTGTTTCATTCACAACAATGGAAAATCTCATTTAAAGACATTTGATGTTAAGATTCTTGATGGGATATTCTTGGGATACTCATACGTGTCTAAAGCATACAGAGTTTTTAATAAGACAACCTTGTGTGTAAAAGAAACACCGCATGTTGTATTTGATGAATCTACCTTTGAGTCTAGAGATGCAGATGACATTACAAAGATATCGAGATGATCCGAATAAGATGACTATCAAAAGATCAATAGTAAAGTTCTATGAACAAGAATTAGATTCAGACGAGGAAGAAGAACCAGACTCGAATAAAGAAAAAGAACCCGAAAGTTCTTCAAGATCGGTGATTAGACAACTACTATACCAGATGATCGGAAGATATATCCGAAGGTAACACAAAATCATTTGAAAAGGACACTTTACAAATCTTCATCCATAGTAAAAGACAAAGGTAAAAAGGTAATGTCTTATCATCCAGTGAACTAATAATTGGAGATTTAGATTTGAGTACAGACAAGGACACAAATAAATCAAAATTGTATGTTCGGTTGTCATGTGTCATTACTTGAACCTAAGTCAATTATCAAGCTCTAACTAATTCCAATCGATTAATGCTATGCAAGAAGAATCAATCGGTTTCAAAGACAAGATGTGTGAGAGCTTGTTGAAAGGCCTCATCATCAAAAAGTCATTGGAACTAAATGGGTCTTTAAAAACAAAAGAGATGAGAACAATATTGTGGTTAGAAACAAAGCCGAGACTAGTTGCTCAAGGTTATTCACAATCGAAGGGATTGATTATGATGAAACCTTTGCACCGTAGCTCGTCTGGAGGTCATAAGATTGTTCTTAGCTTATGCCGCTTTTAAAAGATTCATAGTTTTTCAAATGGATGTAAAATCAAAGCATTTCTAAATGGAATCTTAGTCAAGAGGTTTATGTAGAGCAGCCTCCGTGCTTTGTCAAAGGAGACAAGGTCTACAGATTGAGGAAAACTCTATATGGACTTAAACAAGCACCTAGAGCATGGTATGATACTTTGTCTGATTATCTAATACAGTAATGAATTTTGTGAAAGGTAAAATTGATAGAACTTTATTTAGAAAAGAATTTGGTAATGATCTTCTATTAGTACAAATTTATGTTGATGATATCATTTTGGATCAACCAACATGTCTTTATGTGAAGAATTTAGTCATCTCATGAAGAATGATTTGAAATGTCCATGATGGGAGAAATGACATACTTTCTTGGACTTCAAGTCAAGCAGACCGAGAAGGGGATCTTCATAAGCCAAGCCAAATATGCAAAAGATCTTATTGAAAAGTTTGGAATAGGTAATGCCCAAGAAGCCAAAATACCTATGATGACAAACTTCTCCATGGATCCAGATGACAAAGGGGAAGACACGGATCAAATAGAGTATCGAGGTCTAATAGGTTCATTATTATATTTAATCGCTAGTAGACTCGACATATCTTTTGCGGTGAGTGTTTGTGCACGGTTTCAAGCAAAGCCAAAGAAGAGTCATCTTGAGGCGTGAGAAGATTCTTAAGTTCCTAAAAGGTACAATAAATGTAGGACTCGTGGTATCCAAATGATGATAATTTTGAGTTGTCGGGATACTCAGATTCAGACTTTGGTGGGTGCAAGATAGATAGGAAATCTACCTCTGGAACTTGCCAATTCTCGGGAAGTAAGTTGATTTCATGGTTGTCTAAGAAACAAACCTCTGTAGCTACTTCCACTAAGCCGAGTATATGGCGGTGGTAGTTGTTGTTCACTCATCCGGATTAGTCAACAACTAAGGGACTATAACATTATCACTAGAGATGTACCAATCTTTTGTGATAGTAATAGTGCCATAGCTATTACCCGTAACTCAATCTTACATACTAGGTGCAAGCATGTTGAAATTCGCCGTCACTTCATACGAGATCATGTTGAGAAAGGTGACATCGGACTAGAAAAGATTTTGACCGATTCCCAAAGAGCCGACATTCCGACAAAACCTTTAGTAGAGACAAGGTTCAAGGAATTGTCTATAGAATTAGGATTATTAGATGTTTCCTTAGTTAATCTATAATCTTATCTTATGTTTCTCATTCTTTGTCTCTCTCGCTTATTTTACTATATCTAGAAAGAAGTATCGACATGTAGAGGATCACATGGATAATCATAGAGTCGATATCATTGATTTCCTTTAATGAAATCAAGAATCAAGGATTAATCTATTGATCTTAAACTAACTTGATACTTACTTGTCCGACATGAAGTAATTCGCATAAATACATAATAGTCATCCTGCTCAAATAAAGCAGACGAGTATATGTACCTTGTCCTGAGTTACTTACAAAGGTTACTAATAGTCCATCTCAAAGCATCTTTGTTCTTAGGAAATTTCAAAGCTAGCCGACACAACCATCACGTAACAATATGAAGTATACCTTATCTAATAATAATAAGACAGATAATGTTATAAATCAATCCAAACAAGGTGAAATATAACAGAAGTATTTTCTAACCCTTGTTCTCTTTTAAATACTTGTAAAATTATATTTATTAGTTCACATAATTAATATGTGAATATAATATCATAATTGTTTTTAATTATTCAAAAATGAATCCACTTAGTTGATTCTTTTAAAATTGTTTTCAAAAGGATAAGAGTTCCGATTTTATTTTTCTAATAAAAATATACTTATCAGCTTTATCTCTCCAATTATCTGAAAAGTAAAAGGAAAATAAGTTACTTCTTGTCGAGAAGTTACTACGGACCCGAAATTTTATAAAATTGAATTAAAAATGTTGAGTGTTGTTCACGCGCTTGAATGGAAGGCGGTTTCGAAATGCGAATCGTCAACAGCTCACGCGCGACATATGAAATATGACTATTATTTTATTCTTTACACTTTTTAGAATAAATTACTATAATTGCATTTATGATGGCACGAAAATTCAGTTTCCACTTTATCGGATAATAATGTGGATTTATAATATTTTATTCAAATCTCTTTCCAAATAAATAGGAGTTCGTGTGTATTTTTATTACTTACGCACATAAAACTTGTTCATACTTCTCTCTCTCTCTCTCTCAAAATTCTTTTTCCCTCCTAAAAACTTCAAGCTTCTTCAATGGCGGACAAAAAGATGCCAGAGGTCAAGTTCGAATATGACTTGGAAAATATCGAAAAGAAGACTAAATTAGAGATGTATGTTGATTGGGAAACTACATCGGACCACTGAGTCATTCGAGATTCTTCATTTCTTTGAAAGCCACGGTTTTACAACAATACGTACTATGAAATCGGAGAAATGGAAGACTCTAGATGATTTGTCAATAAAATTCCTTTCTAGGGCATCTTTCAAAAACAGCTCTATTGAATCAACTGTCAAAACGATGGGGAGAAAAGTGAAGGTGATTGTCTATGTTGAGGACTTTGGAAGGATTTTTGGAATATTTACGAAGGAGTAGATCCTTTCAACTACAAAAGTGAAGAATATCCGAAAAGTTTTCGGTTAATGGCGAGAAACTCTCATCGGAATACTACCATAAATCTCAAAAGGCCAATACAGACTTCTTATGCTGATTTTGACGAAATGTATTCAGGTGATCAGCAAAGTCATGATGGATTGACAAAACCCAGAATATCTTTGCTTAAGAGCAATTCTCGACGGAGTTCAGTGAATTGGGCCGACATCGTCAGCAGATGATTGAAGAATACAAACAATTTCGAAGAAGCGATTTCAAAGACAAGAGTCGATGGTCTTTGAAATCTACAACAAGCATGATATATAGAATCACCCTAATCTTGGAGGATAAGATTGGGGTAACAATCTTAATCGGGAGAGTGGTGTGAAAAGCTTCACCAAGCGTAAAAGTTTGTTAACCAAGGATGAGAAAATTTTTGATCCCTCAGTTCGGAAGAAGATGAAGTGGCTCCGATTGCCCCTGTACATAAGAAGAAAGTCTCTAAGGCGAAAACAAAGAGAATGGAGACACTTCGGCAGACGAATCCTCATCCGAGGAGGAGTCGAGATGAGGAAGAGGCGGAGAGGACGGAGAAGACAGCTTCCCAAGGGGGAAGTGTCTCGGTTGAGTCGCGGGGACCTCGGGCCAGAGGAAAGAGTAGACATATCCTGCAGGGAGGATTACAAGTAGCCCAATCCTCATCTTCGACTTCTACAAAGGATGTTTGGAAGTTTGAACCATCATCCCACCACAGCGATGAAGAGGCGAGACAAGGTCGCCGCCTCGAGCCTCTAAAATGACCTACTCCCATAAGTCCAACCCAACCTCAACAAACATCGGATGATCCTTTCTCTTTTTTATCCACAACCCCATTTGAACCTAACATATACCTTCATCTTCCCAACCCTCCTGAGAAATGGGATCGATCAACTCTCTTCGATCCCTTGGAAAGAAATATCTACTAAAGAAGGAGTCGGCCACTAGCGAGATGAACTCGATATTTTAAAAGAGCTGGTGGATGTCTGGTTGTTGAGGAGATTGAGAATAGGGTCCTTTGAGGAAACAACAATTCTCATAGGAGAAGGCGATGGTAATAATCTCTCAACTGGGAAAAGAGTGTCCTAAAAAGGCTAGTCTCAAATCCTTTTTGCGATTCTCTCTGAAGATCGTTCATAGACTACATCCTCCAGAGTGTATCTAGGAGATCGATCGAGCATCCGAAGTGGTGAAGGAGAAAGTGGTGAGAAGGAGGATGAGCAAGTGGCGAGATAAAGAAGTTGATGTGGACGCAGAGAAAAAGGAGTTCGGGAGATGGAGATGGAGAAGGAAAGGGAAGTTGAGGTGGAGGCCGGAGTATCCGGTGGAGCGGCCGATGAGCCCGTTGGGATGGATACGACGGAGGAGGCACAAACAGAGCGAGATGATGGAGCAAGTACCGGTGGTGGTGGAGATCAAGTACCAACCCAAGGAGTTCACCGGGCGGACACCCCACCAGTGCGAGGATGATATTATTCCATCGAGGAGATTGATCGACTCAATCTTCTCTATCGACAAACCTGCACATGACCCATCCACATCGTGTTTGCATCCGAGTTCAATGCATTAAAGGAAGAGGTGACAAGTCCGAAGATCTGCGTGCTTAAGTGCTCTCCGACTTGTTCCTGGCTTGATCACCTCATCAATCAAAGAGAATGTAGAGGCGGTGCATGAAAAGACGAAGATAGATCTCTACTTCTCAAGAATCGGACATGAAGAGCAAATGACTGAGCCAATTTGAAAATTCTTTGAGGAAGAAAAAGCACACGAGGCTTGGATACAACAAGATGTTCGAGATGCATTCGTTGAAATTAAAGATGTTGTTGAAGACCAGGTCGAAAGAGTCATGGGCAGAGATAAAGAGGCTTCTTTCCAAAGAAGTTTTGAAGATGACTATGGCCATGGAGAAAAGCCTCCAGACAAATCACCAAGCAATTTCTTGATAATGAGTTCGTAACCTGAAGCAAATTCAAAAGAAAAGATATGATCAATTTGGATCGGAAGACAGTCTTGTCGGACAAGAACTCTTGGGACAAATCGAGCAAGTAGCCACCATCTGCAACACCGCATTTGCCGATGCTAAAAAGGGAAGGTGGTGAGCTCATGAAAAGGATAGACACCCAAGACGACAAGATCCTAGCTCTCAACCTAAAAATTGAGGAGCTTTCGAGGAGTTGCTAAAAGCCGAGGAGAGCAGAAGAAAGATGCGAAGGTGAAGTCTCGAGAGAGTGTTGAGGAGACTCGACGAGGGTCGAGATGGCTGAACTCACCGAACCCGGCGGAGGAATTACCAATGCAAGACCACTATTCCTATTCGTACAATCGAGTCTCCTCATCTTCATCCATGCCACTGGGAAGTCTAAAGTCCCAAGCCAACCATGAAAAACCCAGTGAGATTGAGGAGGAAGAGAAGATAAAGAAGAGGAAGAGGGAAGACATGGAGAGGCATAAGAGAAGAGATGCGAAGAAGAGAAGGAACAGGAGAAAGTCACTGGGAAATTCTATGACCAAAGCGAGAGGAGATGGGTTCAGAGGGGGATATATGAGAAGGGTGTTGAGGTCTTCGTGCCATACCACGAAGTGATGTGGTGCCCGAAGAGGTCTTCTTGATGGGAGATCGGGAGAGATGGAGGTCCTATGAAGCCGAATGGATTTTTGCCTTCCACGTCTGCAAGAGAATTAAATGGGGCTTATATAAAAACATCATTTTTCATGAATGGCTGGAAGAGAAGGACCCAAGATTCTATCAAGATTCGATCAATATAGCCAATGATGAATTTAACGCCTGATATAGTCGCACCAATTTATTCGTCGATGTCTCCTCCCACAACAAAAGATGGTCGTCTAGATCATGAAAAGGTGAAGCATCTATTGATCAAAGCCGAAGCTACAATGACCTTGCGAAGGAGGAAAGACAGTGTCCCTAAAAAGAGGGTCTTCGACTAGCTAAGTATACCGTAAGAAGAAAGGTGGTATGACTAAATCCCATCTTCATATGACCACTGTCTGATTATATGTAAAGGTGCTGGAAATGTGGTGTATCTCGTGATATATGTGAATATATTTTTGATCTATTCTCATGAAACCGTTGTTTAAAACTAACTTGCTCGACCTAATCTTCTAATCCAACTAATTCTTGACATAACTAATTGAAATAAGCTTATTTAAAATTTTGTATAACACTAATCCGTCTATGATTCACTAATCTTGATTATCCTGTCTATGACTTAACTATCTGACCGTGATCATCCTGATCATGACTCAACCTGCCTTGCTTCCGACTATCTCTGACTAATTGACATAACTCTCCACTTTGTGAAGTATTTCTTTCTCAAGATTACTAACACATTTATTTTCTTGAACTATGTTTTAACATCATCAAAAAGGGGAATTGTTAGGAAGAAAAATGTATTTAGTTTTGATGAGTTAAATGTAAAATAGGATGACCAAATTGAAACCTTTGTATAGCCAAATGATGTAGTGAAAACATTTAATAGACTAAGTACAAGAAGTCGGATGAAGAGAAGTACAAGAGATCGATGAAGACAAGTACAAGGAGTCGATGAAGACGAATACACAAAGACAGACGAAGACAAGGTCAAGACCAAAGACAAGGTAGCAAACAACCGGACACCAAAAGCGACGAAACAAAATAACATGAAGAGGATCAAATGAGGTGGACCGTGTCTCAAGATAAGTAAAGAAGACGAGGAACAAGTGTTAGAAAATCAAGTAGTTTCAAGAACGATTACAACTAACCAAGAAGAAGTTACAAGATTTAGTTAGACAGCTTATAACTAACAAGAGAAGAATCAGCAAGGAAGTTACAACTACCAACAACAGCTTCTCTATAAATAGATTGAGTAATTAGAATAAAATAACTTTTGCACTTCTTAGAAACACAAGCAATTTTGTAACACATTCAAAGCACTCAAATAGTTTCACATACATACAAGAACACACTTGACGTTCATAGTTTTCCATAGTGTTTATAGAACACTATCATTTATATCTTCAAGCCATATTTTCCGTAATTCGAGAAGGAAACACCTGTAAGATCAAGGTAATCATTGTAATGTAAGTAAGTAAGAAAGGAAGAAAGTAAGTAAGTCAAGACCCTTCTTCAAGTTGAAGGAGGAGAATGGACGTAGGATCTTTCGATCCGAACCACTATAAATTTGGTGTTCTTTCTTTCAATTTTCAATTTATGTTATTACTTACACATTGATCAAACAATATTTCGAATCGCTTTAGATCCTTTAAAGATTAAGTATAAATTCGTTTCACTGAATACTTTGATTTGTGAGTTTGCAAGTTGTTTGATAATCTGCATTTTTGAAAAGTTTAGATAATCTATTCAACCCTCCCCCTTCTAGATTATCTCTCGGAAGGTAATTCAAATTCTTAATTACCACTCAATCTAGGGACCAACACTATAGGTAATCAAGGCAAGTGTTTAGTCCTAGAATGCTATATCTTTAGAAGAGCACGTGGTTGGCGTTCTTTTGGATTATGTGGCGTGCGCGTAACATGGTTGTGCATGAGGGCGTTAAACCGACTTTATCCGGGTTCTTCGCACAACTGCGCTTATGTTAAGGAAACAATGGGTTTCGAGCTAGGTGGAAATTTTAACGATTACATGGATTTGCATTGCAACTCTCATTTCAACTCATTTTGTTAGTATGCCGCGAAAGGTAATTTCGGTCTTGGGGACTACCGCCTCTGGATACATCAAAATTAATTCGATGGAAGCAAAGTTAATGGATTTATCCAAGGTGCGATTGTATCAAATCGTATGGGATACCGTGAATCGTATACCGTATACCGTATGAAGTGGAGTTATGTCTTTGCTATTGAGGGAGTGATAGCAGAGTGAATAGAGGATGGAATAAACTGATTTTGGAGTCGGATTCAACTTATGTGGTGTCTTTATTTCATAATCCGACAATGGAGGTTCCTTAAAAATTTAGAGAAATTTGGAAGTGGATGCGGGGAGTTGGTGCGGGATTTGGATTTTAAAGCGGTGCATATTTATAGGGAAGGAAACAAAGTGGCGGATGCCATATCCAAGTATAATGATTTTGATGATTTTATTTGGTGGGATTTGATGTTGTCTTTTTTAGAACATTTTGTTGAGATGGATAGGTACTCGAGAGAATTTAATTTGTTAATTTTTAGAGGAGTTCCCTTTTTGCTTGCTAGGGGTTTCCCTAAGGAGAGTTTTACTCTATTAGGGTTTTTAACGAGACTCCTCTGGATCGTTCTATGGTCTTATGACTTTTAGGTCTTTTTTCGTTTCTTTTTATATATGATTTAATTTGACTTTTTTCGATGGCCTCTTAGCTAAATACATTCATTTTTTTCAATTGCGCTTTACATAAAAATCAATAAAATGCATTCAGTTTTTACAACTATCTCCCTCTCAAAATCCACATTATTACACCTCATGTTAGTTCTTTACATACATAAATAAACAGCTATATTATATCGTAAAAGGAGAATCACCCTCTCCCTGCATTCAACAAGTGGCATTCTTCTTCTTTTGCCACGTATCACAATTATATAATTATTATATGTGTTTTTTTAATTTTTAATTCTTAAAGACCTTTGAAATCTCTCACTACAATATACTGTATATTGAACACACTTTTCTTAACTTTTCGACTCACCCTATCTCTCCCTTTAAACACCTAAGCCGAATCGCCTCGAGTCGATGTCGTGTTCGTTGTTCTTCACGAGATTGATGCCGTCTCGATCGAATTGATGACGAATGCTTCTTTGTTCGAGTTGAATTCGTAGAGATTGAATTGCCAGATGCAGAATTTATCGGTTCCGCAGGTCGGGAGGTTCCCTTGTTGTCGGAGAATGTGAAGCCTACTTAGATTAATTTCAACAGATTGGCGTTCTCCTTCAATGTCTGGTAATGGTAATTGTTTGCGTTTTTGAAAAGGTGATGGGTGGTGGTAAGGGGAAGAGGAAATCTCTGTTCCGCTGTCATCCACCTCTCCCGCTTTGTATGATCGGCGTAGTTCCACGCACCGCCTCTATTGCGCACCGGCAGACACCAGAGAAATTGAAGGAGTTGATGAAGTTTGTGTTTGTTAAACCTGTCAAGGGGGTTCCTTCTTGCTTCCTCTCTGATTACATTGATGTGAGTTTTCTGCATTTTCCCCCTTTTCATACTCATCATAATTCACAAAATTTGGAATTAAAAAACCTCATTTTTTATATGTAAAGTAAATAGATTGAAGAACTTTTAGAGTACTCATCTGCTCCACCCCCATATTTGTGTTCTATATTTGATTTTATACAATTTACCAGCTTATTTGTCTTCTAAATGTTTGTGAAAACATCGGCATCGGCATTGGCAAAATAATTTTCGATTATATATGGCCATTTTCAATAACCATTTGTAAGTTCTTATTACTTATTTTTGTAAATGAAACCAGAAACTCTTTGAGACTCTAACTATGACCAAAGTGAACTCTCTCAATTCTCATTAGAGTCGACTCGACACCTCCGCTACTCAGCTGTCGCGATGCCCTGCTTCTCTGTCGTAGAGTCGATCACGCCGCTGCCTCACTGCGCTGTTGTGCAGTCCTCCAACGCCCGTTGTTGTTCCGCTTGTCTCCATCAAGCCGCTATTCCTCGCAGCTGATTGTGTTAGTAGTAAGTTTCGCCTTCTTTCTTTAACTGGTTTCCGTTGAAGATAGGAATTGAATTTTTAATTGTTGTTTGCCTACTATTGCTGGTTAAATTTGTTCCTTTTTTATAATTGTGTGTACTTTCTTAATGGTGATTTAATATATATGGGTGTTTGGGAAAGGAGCTGATAGTAAAAAAATTAGGAATCAATTTGGCTTTCCATTGGTTTAATTTGATATAGGCAGTCAATTTCCTCTGATCAATTAGTTTGTGGTTTCTGATCAATTAGTTTTTATATAAGTTTATGTATAAATTGGCGTTGATCGACGGGCAAATTAATTCTTGCTATGATCTTTCTTATAAAGTCATTTGTCTGGTGAACTGCAATAGAAGCTTATGCATGAGCAAGATATCTGACACCAAAGTGAGATCAATCATCTTCAAATAACTAATATGATAGAAACTTTGGGTTGGTAATTTCGTTTGATCCTGCAAATATGGATTCTCATTTAAAATATGGTTAAATTCTTGGAATTGACCCCACAATTATGAAGGTGAAAGATACAATGATGTAGTGCTTTGTTTATAAGTACAGTTCAAATGAAATAGGGGTCAAAAGAGAGTCCAACAAAAATGCTTAACATTTTGATCCTATTAACTTGCTTCATTTCCAGTGAGTTATGGTGGCACTCGGCTGCATTTTTCAGGAAACCTTTGAGGTTAATATTGTTGAGAGAACGTCAAGAAAGATGGTGTATTTTTCAGTTTGTCTAAGGAAATTGGGGAATGATTTCTGCTTTGTAATCTCCCTTTTGGGTAACCCTTTAATGTTTTTATGGTGGTTCTAAATGTTGGGAGAGAGAAAACTGAAGATTTTGCAGTTGAATTTGATGCTTTCAAGAATGAAAAGTATAAGATGTGAACGGTAATCATGAAAGTGTTCTCCCCATTGGTGTCGTGCCACTTTCAAATACTCTTGCACGCCAGAATACACAATGAAGGCTGAAGAGGATGACTCAGAGGAGATTGGGGTACCAGATAAGTATTTCATTTTTACCTAGAGTTGGCCTTGTGGGTCCCTCCAGTTGGTTGAGAGCAATTTTTTCAGAGGTGTGCAGTTCTGATATAATTTGTTGGCTATTGTTGTTTATTCTGAATCTATTTTGCATGGCAGATGGCTGATGGTGTGTAGTATCATTTACAACAAATTTTAGGCACATAGCTCTCTGATAATGACCAAGTATTTCAGTATTTTAAGTTGTCTCCTTTTTCGGATGTCCAAACTCCAAAGGTATGTCCTATTCTCTCTCGACTCATCTCTGTTGACGACCTCCCACTTATGCCAATCTTGTGGAAATTTGTTCCCAATAGTTTAAAGTACTTATATTAACTACTACTCTTAAACCACCTAGCCACATACAACAAGTTCTTAGAGATGTTCTCCTGTCATGATTAATACAAAGATTCAAATAAAATTTTTGGTCATAGTGGGTTGTAAGTTTTATTTTGTTAATTTATTAATAATAGTTTATTTGACGGAGTGATATAACTCAAATGATTAAATCTCCACTACTTATGCTCAAAAATTTATGACTTCAAGTTACCATTTAACCGATAAAAATAGTTTATGACTTCAAGTATTTATGCTAAAAATCTCCACTACTTATGCTAAAAATTTATGACTTCAAGTTACCATTTAACCGATAAAAAAATAGTTTATTTTTCTATTGCAATGCACTATATGAGTTCAACAACAGTTATGGAGGATCTGGAAAGAGGTGCATCGATAACAGGACAATTGTAAAATAGAGGGAGAGATGGAGAGAGACATGTTTTAAATAGTTGCGTGATTTTTAATACAATTAAATTAAGTAAAGAAGAGAGAATTGGGGAATTCGCCCATCTATGTTTTGAGATTTTAAAAAGAATATTTGGGCACCTGCCATAAGTTGGGTGAAACATTCTCCTTTTATTATAAATAAGATTTTGCTCAATTTTTATATTTTATTTTTGTTAAAAAGAATTAATATGAAGGGATTATTGATCATTAGTTTCATTCCTGGATCATATTGCCAATTAGATTTGGTTTAGTTTTTAAGAATAGTGTACTAATATATATATATATATATATATATATGTATATATATATATATAATTATATATTCATTTTTCTTCAATTAGTTTAGTTTTGATTATCTGGAATTGTTATATTCATTTTCCTGCACACAAGATTATTATGTATTGAGTTACCTCAGGTATCTATTTATAAATGTGTTTTAATATATCTATTTTTATATACCCCTCCGTCCCGTGATAATCTTCACAGTAGGTTGGACATGCATAATAAGAAAAAAATTTGATCGAAATAGTGTAGGAGAGAGAATAAAATCTAAAGTTTAAGTTCAATTCAACATTCAAATTAAATACTACCTCCATCCCGATTATTTCTCGCACACTTCTCTGGGCACGAAAATTAAGAAAAACTAATTTTGTTGACTTTTATGAGAATAAAGTGTAATAGTATTTTAGGTGGTGATTTAATGAGATAAAATAAGAGAGAAATAAGTAGAGTAGAATAAGATTTGATATTTTTAAAATTTAAATAATATTGTGAGGGTGTTAATATTGTATGATGTTTTCATTTTAAGATGTGCAAAAAGAGTTGGGACGAATGGAAAAGAAAAACAATGCAAAAATACTTAGAATATAATTTATTTATCATCATTTGCATACTTCTATGCAGGAAGTCAAAAGTTTATCTCTCATGGAATACATCAAATCAACATCAATTTCATGAATTACAGGTCACCCCTTCTCACAATTCAATTGTCCAACATAAATCTTTTATTCGTATTTTTGAAGGATTTTTATAATAAACGTTTGATTCTTTGATATTTAATTTGCAGCAAAAGAAAGAGAGAATGAATATAAGAAGTAACAGATTACTTAGGGACAGGTGCTAATAATCACCATGATCCAAGGGTACCACATGGAAGCTCCCTAGAAATTTTTGTTTCAATTTCTTCGGTCTAAGGTTATTTTGTTTCCCAATAGTGTTTTTACTCTTTCCAAATTGATGGATCGATGAATGAATCATTTTCTTTTAAAGGGGTGAATTAATCCTTTCATATGTCTTTTATAGAAACTTAAATTAAAATACAAAAATGCAGAACATATCTATAACGTTATAGGTAACAGAAATATTACCTTTGCAGAGATTCAATTTTGTAACACAATCACCAGCAGGTTGACAAAAATTCATCACAGTGATGGCTTTAGATCACTGGTATTAGATTTATTGGTTACAATTTGGTTCCTTACATAAAAGTTATTTGATTGTTAAATGGGTTTGATTGAGTCATTTAAATTGTGCAAGCTGGATCTACATTAGTGTAAATTGTTTTTGTATAGATTTTGCCAGATATATTATATTTTAGATCCATTGTGGTGGTGAATATTTTTGTACTCCTCCATCCCACCGAAAGCTACACATTTTGACATTTTTATCTTCTCACCCCAAGCTACCCATTTCTTTAAATGACAAAAAGCTTTTTAATAATAATCCTCAATTTTTAAATTTATTACACCTTTTATCACTCAATTAAAATTAAAAATAAAATATACCTAATTGTATTTAATTTTAGCTTTCTTTCTCTACCTTTTTCTTTTCTCATCATATTTCAACACCAAATACACTTAAATATTTTTTTCTTTAAAGAGTGTGCAAAAAGCAAATGGGTAGCTTTGCTTAGGACGGAAGGAGTATATTTTTGCAAGATATATTATATTTTAATTAGATCCATTATGGTTGTGATAAGGTTAAGTTGAATCATTTTGACATAAAAGTTACATGATTTATTAAAATACAATATTTTTATACATAAAGTGACACCGAGATAACTCCGTATGATTATTTTAATATGTTCTATAAGTATTCACTATTTTATTTTTAAAAAAATTACAACGAGGCCGTGCATTGCACGGGCAAAGAACTAGTTTTATTAATAAGATACAAATAATTTTCACACCCTTTCACCAAAAATAATTTTATCACTGTAATATTAATAAATAATTTTCACACATTAAAATTTGTATAAAAATTAGAAGGGCAATCGAAAAAAAAAAAAAAGACGAGGAATTATTATTTATAGAGTCACTCTCCTATGAAACTAATACAATTACACTCATTATTGATATCATTACATTCATTCATTCGTACCATAATATTTATACTTTGATATTAGTTTATAAGTGTAGTGGTAATAAAGACAAAAACTTGTATGAGACGGTTTCATGCATGAGGCAGTCACTTTTTAATAAATTGTTATCACTTTTTTAAAAAAATGATACAAATTAGTATAAAAGTGATAACAATTTATGAAAAAGTGACTCTGTCTCATGTTCTTCTCATGCAGAGCCTCACACAATAGTGCTCCTTACATAAATAATGATAAAGGAATTTGAAACTCGCATCACTTCTTTTGACGATTTAATTTTTAGTGTCATTTGATCTTACATTAACTAAACAATGTCACTATTTTTTTGTCAAGTGAAATGCCAATTGCATGGCTCACGCTTTTGCTAGAGTTTCTCTCAATTTTGAGAACTCATCTTGCTGGGTAGATCCTCCGTCCTTTGTGGGTGGACTACCTTTTGATAATTGCGTTTGCGGCTAAGTAATAATATTTTATTTCGAAAAAATAAATAAATAATGTTAATGATAGATTTTGTGTTATCATAAAAAAACAAATGAAAAACCCAAAAATGAAATTGCAAATATAACTTGGGATGACAAAATTGTGTTTCCCCTTTTTTGCCTTGGGCTGAACACTCAAAAGCTGTAGCGTTTCAACGCCTACTTCACTTCACACACTAACACTCAACTGAAGAAACTGTCTCCGCCTACCGCTGATCCTTTCCTATCTTCGACATGGTTGTTCTTCATCTCCATTTTTGTCTCTGTTTACGAATTCACATTCCTCTACCATTTTTCTGGGTTCATTAGGGTTCGATTTTTATGGTTCTGCAGATTATTCAGAAACCCTTTTCGATTTTCTTTATTGTAATCGACGTTTCGAGATTTCTATCGAGGGGCTAGCTTTCATTTTTGCTTAATTTCGTTTCTGTTAATGTGAATTTATACTTCGTTTTTTGTTCTCGTATGGCAGCTGTAAAAGAGTTTTGTTTTGTTTGAATTATTTCTCTAGTGGTTACTATTTCTATTTCTATTGATCTTTTTGTTTTTCCGTAAATTGCTGTTGTTGAAGTGCTCTCTGGGAAAGATGGATATTTTGTTAGGGTTTTTATTTTTGGGTATACATTGTACTCCCTTTGTCCCAATTTTGATCCCTCAGAGGAAAATTACACAAATATTAAGAAAATAATTGTTTATTAGTATTAAAAGATATAAAGGAAAGGATAAATGAGTATTTTCAAATTTATTGAAAGGGTTAATTGAGTGGCATGAGAGTGAAAGGGTTAATTGAGTGACATGAGATTGTAAATAAGGGATGTTTATAAAGATTTAATTTGAGAGGATATTGTTGTTTTTTTTTTTTTTTTTGGTATGAAAAAACAAAAATAAGAGGTTCATTCTTGGATTTTGAGCAATAAAAAATGGGACAGAAAGAGTATAACTGTTTTCCTAGTGCACAAGGAAGATTCACCCCCAAGCCGTAAGTGATTTTTGGAGGAAAAAAATGAAATAACTTTTTAGGGTATAAGGCATTTGGTTGTCTTTCCATTTTCTTGAAAATTTAGCTACTTCTGTTTCTGCTGGCTCGAGTGGGCAATAAGTGTTTAGCAGTACAGTTTCTTGTTGTTTCTTGAAAATATATTTTAAATTGGAAAGATTTTCAATATGCGAAAAGACTTCTATCTAAGTAATAGATTTATATTGTTGCTACTTCTTAGTTATGGAGTCATTTCTTATGCAGTCTAACAGGCACACTATTATTCTAATGCAAACGCGTCTCAGCACAGAGCAACGCGCACTTTTATGGATTATGAATCAATTAGCCAAGCCATGGACGGTATGTATCAAGATGTTGTGTTCCTTGTAAATTTATATCACTGTTAAGCCTTCCATATTGTCTGTGTAACAGTTGTATCTGAAATCAGATTTAGAACGTAATTATCTGAGCCATACCATAAACTACACTCGTTGGCGATTATAAATTAAATTTGGATATGCCTTTATTGCTAGCTTTGATGATCGTTCCTCGTTAAAAGGAAAACAGGAAATAGTTGCTCTTATTTTGTGTTGTAGATTTTTTTTTCCCACTAAGCTCATGTGTCTTTTCATACATGTCTCAAGGTTTCCACTATTTGCTAATAGTCTTAATTTTTATTTTTTTACGTATACGGGTTATTTATTTGTAACCATTCGTTTACCCATATTTCATTTTGGATCATGCAATACTGATGTTTAATTGTGTAGCAGTTTTCTTATAAATTTATCTGTCTAGCTCCGAATACTTATATTGGAGAATCTTCAAGAAGAAATAATTTTCTGATAGAAATCTTCTAAAACAGAATTTCTGATAGAGTAAATAGAAATATGATTCATAGTCTTAAAATTTGCTTGTAGATCTGTGTTTTTTAAGGATTGGGATTAGCAGTGTTGAGAAATTTTCTATCAAGAATGAATTCTTCATGGCATACAAACTGAGAACTTCAACATTACGTTAAGATTGTTTATAATTTTGTTTACGGCTATGCATGTGTTTTTGGTTGTCCAGATGAGTACATATACGGTATGTCTGACAATCCTCTGAAGGAATTATCAATACAAACACAGTATCTTAACAGAAAAATCAGTTGTTTTTTGTTGTTTAAATGCCAGAAACAGTTCATGATGCCAGCAAACTTGTATGTATCATTCGTTGTGAAATTCTGCTGTTTCTGCAGGAATTTGTGGACTATATGAACGGAAACTCAAAGAGCTCAATCCAGCCGTAAGAAATATCACATATGATATCTCAGATCTTTACAATTTTATTGATGGGCTTGCTGATCTGAGTGCATTAGTGTAAACTCTCTCTCTCTCTCTCTCTCTCTCTCTCTCTCTCTCTCTCTCAAGCATATGCTTAATTCCAAGTTTATCCATCCGTCTCTTGATGGCTTCAAATCCTGTATTCGACATCTTTTAACTTGGATAATGAGACATCTGCCCTTTCCGATGAGTATAAACTTCCACTAGGTGCCTCGTTTGGTAGGCATGTTTAGCAATAAGATAAACATGCCTACCAAACGAGCACTAAATATATTATTTTGTACGATAGTTAATGATTGAATCGTAAGATTTGATACTAAGATACTAACAGGTGCTGTGGTTTTGCAGGTATGAGCACTCAATTCAGGCGTACCTTCCGTATGATCGACAATGGATCAAACAGAAGACATTGCAGCACTTGAAGAAATTGGCTCAATGAGATAAGTCGTCGTAGTGTCCATTCTGTATCTGTATCTCATGTTTCCTTATTGTGAAATACCCTACAATGATTGTATTAGCATGTTGCCCTGCTGTTTTTGCTCTGTATAATGCCCTTCATTTCAGAAACAAATTGCCCTTCATGGCATGCCATCTAATGTATTCTAAATGCTGCCTGGATATAATATTGTATTCCCTCCGTTCGGAGTTATCTTCAGATTCTTCACGTGTGAAGAGACACGTTTATTAAGAAAATTTAAATTAGTGTAGGAGAGAGAATAAAGTGTAAGAGTAATTTGGGTGGTTGTATGAGATAAAGTGTAGGGGAGAGAATAAAATAGAATAAAGTAAAAGTGACATTTTTAAATTTAGATGGTATTATGAGGGTGTAGTTTATGGAGGGTATTTCATTTTAGGGGTGTGAAGTTAATTGTGGGACATTTCAAAAAGAAAAGTGTGAAGTTAATTGCGGGACGGAGGGAGTATAATTCTATGAGCTTCTCGTCTTGATATATATATAACATTTAACACTTTTTTCATATATACACTCTCTTCAAAGCCAAAATGTTAGATGGTATATGACTCTCTCCATCTCATTGTTAATTGTTCAAAGCCAATCTCATTGTTAATTGTTCAAAGCCAAAATGGTAGATGGAAGGAGTATATTTTTCAGTTTAGCACTCAACTTGCTTTTTTTTTTTAACCTCTTATTATGGGCAAATACTTATTCGAATTCATAACCTAATGACATAGGTAATGATACTCTAATCATTTTAACTATTCCACTTTGTCAATTAAAATTGAACCAAAATATTACACCCTACGTTACGATTTTGATTGTTCAAAATCAAAACACGAATTTTAATAAAAGTGTTATTAATGATTTTTTCAACTTTATTGGAGTGAGTAATTGAGTGAGAGATATTTAATTATAGTGGAAAATTGTCTAATATAAGATGTAATTAAAAGATGCTTGTAAGAGTTTAGTTTGATAAAGTAAAATTGTCTTTTTGTTATTTTAAATGTGTGAAAACAAAATTATAACATTAATTTTTGAATTTTGAGCAATGTAAATGTAAAAAGGGACTAGTATATTCTATTTAATTTTTTTATTATTTCATCAATTTCTGGCTGGATTCTCAAAATTACACTTGACTCTCTATTTTTATTTATTTCTTCAATATGTGTTACTCCCATGATTGAGATTTTGAGGGACAATTTTGTAAAATTTTGTGTATAAGTAAAAAAATATTGAAATATATGTATGTGTGAGTAAAAGTAATGACATTTTGGGTAAATTAATGAAAATTGTGAGGGTGAAGTTTATAAAGAATCTTTTATTTTAAGAGTGTGAATTTTATGATGGGCGGATTTAAAAAAGAAAGTGTGAAAGGTTTTATGAATTGAAGGATTACGTTTTTTCGATTCACATCCTTATCCACGTGGCCAAATTCGGCAACAGTAGAATCTTCAATATATGTTACTAATGATACCATAATACACGCGAACTAGTACAAAGCCCACATATTACGTGGGATTGAAAATAAATTTTGTATTAGTTCTATATTACAATAATTTTTTGAATTTGTAATAATTTTTATTTATCATAATTTTTGAAAATGTAATAGGTAACTCATAAGTGCAGTAATTCAAAAAATTCATTAATTACAATAAAAACTTAAGATAAATATTTTCCTTAACCACATCCTCATTTAAAGAATATGAACGTTTAGATACCGAAAAAAAAGACTTAAAAATTTAGATTACACACAAAGAAGAGTCAAATAAAAAAATCAATTATATTTTGATAGTACTCATAACTCAGATTATAACATAGCTCAAAAACTTTGAAAAAATCAATTATATAAATCTAATTTGCTTTGGTCTTTTATGAGTTTATAATAAATCACATAATAATATTTACAAACTTGAAAAGCCAAAACGTTGATAAATATCTAATTAAATTATCAGTCTAGTTCCAACTATTCTTTTTCTCATATAAAATAGGTAATAGTAAAACGAAGTGGCATGCCCCCAAATAGGTACAACTTCAATTTCAAATCAACTTTTCGTAAGCATAAAAAATCTTGGGGTATACATAATTTTTTAATATAGCATGTTCTTATAATAGTGAAAGAATTTCTTCCACATCAATGGTTTGAGCACCTAATCCGTTAAAAACCCACTCCTAGAATTTATAAAGAAGTTACCAAAAAGTAAAGGTTTATCGCCATTCCTCTTTCATGCATCACAGACACGGGTTCTCTCCCAGAGTCCATTTAGATGAAAAGAAAACAAAAGTTACTGTATCAATCAGAAATGTAGAAAAACCAAACTCATAGCTAAAAATATTAGAAGGTCAAAAACCTGGAGCATTAACCATTTAAGTTGCGTTTGTTTTGGGACTTATACGGATGGATTTAGAACTTTTACCTCCCATCTCATATAAATTAGGATTTAAAATTCAAATTTCAAATCTCATATCCACAATCGTAAAATCTATTATTACTCTTCCCAATGCAATTCATTTTATACATTTAAAAATATCTATAAACATATTTTTACTCTTCCCAATAAAATAATTATTATATTTTCTCTCACTCAATCAACCATAAATCATTTTAAAATACGTAACAATAATACGACAAAAAGTGAAAAAGAATGGTAAATTTATACCTTATCTAATTCAAGGATAACACAAATTTATGATCATAACAATTATCTTGAATTGAGAGACAAAAAAATTTAAAACTGATAAGAAATAATTAATGTGTCAACACAAAACGTGAAGGACAACGTAAGAATAACATAATTAAATTCAAGTCATCATGTTTTATACAAACAAATGCAAATAATGTCGACAATATTATGCTGCAACCAAATTAAACCCAATTTTTAGTTAATAAGCTCCTAGTGGTCTAGAAAACAAAAGATTTGCAGCAAAAATAAATTAAAATTGAGAAAGAAGTGGATGGAAAAAAACAACATTCGGAAATAACATCAGAACAAAAATATATTGTAACGGGAACAAAGGGTAAATAAATGTAGTTGAATAACAATCATCACAATTAAAACGTAAATTAGTAAATAGATGTATTTTGTGCATCCACAAATCTCATAAATTTAAAATTTAAAAGGTTTTTTTTTCAAGCATTCTGTTAGTCTTTCAAACGTGAGTGAACAAATCGAGTGAATAACACCTTATGGAAGAATAGCAAACACAAGCTTACGCAGAGAACAAAGAAAATGGAGACCAAACACACAAGATTTACTTGGTTCGGCTAAGATGCCTACATCCACGGGATCAAGAGGGATAAATCTTCACTATGCAACAATCAATTACGTAATACAAGAGCAATTCAATGCCCAATCGAGTTTTTCGATCAAAAACTTTGTAAGAACCCTAGCCCAAGAACAATTGAATCAATCAGAACTAATTCAAGGGAAAACCGTATCAATCAAATTAGTATCATGCCGTGATCATAATCCAATTCCACCTACTCGCCGATTTCGGTCATGAAGTGATCACAACCATCGAATTCCTCGAGCAAGCAGGTGAATAACGGATATAAGCGACATTTCTGTTTGGAAGGTTCAAAGTTGCTAAAATGCTATTCACGACTCTTGGTAACTTAAATAGCAAATGCGACTAATGTGATTCGAGAGATACACCTCATAATTTGATATTCACACCCACTAATACCATAACCTTCAAACAAGAATACCACCGACATAAAACACAGATACTTTGCATTTGAATAACAATTCTCCACCTCAATTGCCAAGTATTGACCCTCTATCATCTCCAAGATATACATCTGAATCGGTGAACATCCCATGACTCAAGTTTTACCATTTGTATGAAACCATTGAACTTCAATTTTGGTAAAGACTTGGTTAACATATCTGCAAACATTGTCATCGGTAGCAATCTTCTTCACACCGACTATACCTCATCAATAATATCTCTAACAAAGTGCAGCTTGATATCTATATGTTTAGATCGATCATGGAATGTCCGATTCTTCACAAGATGTAAAGCACTTTGGTTATCACGGTGAACGATCCTTGCTCTTTGATGAACACCAAAGTCTTTCACAATTCCTTTCAACCAGATTGCTTCCTTCATAGCCTCTGTCATAGCAATATATTCAGCCTCTGTTGTGGACAATGCTACCACCGATTGAAGTATTGACCTCCAAAGATCTTTGCAGCGCCATGGAGGGTAAACACATATCCAAGAGAAGTGACCTTCTAGTATCAAGACTAGCCGCATAACTGAGTCAACATATCCAACTAGTGGATTCTTCACACTTTCAGTCTTTTCAAACATCGAGACCTAACTTGGATGATCCCTTTAAGTATCTCGAGAATCCACTTCGAGAGCTTCCCAATGATAGCTTCCTGTATTTGACATGTATCTACTTACCATACTCATAGAATATGCCAAATCGGCTCGCCGCACACCATTGCATACATTATACTCCCTACACCACTAGCATAAGGAATCGATGACATCTTCTTTCCTTTCAAAGATCTGTCTTTGGCTCATGATCTTTTGACAGTTTGAATTCTTTGTCCAAAAGGTATCGATGGCTTGGACTCATGCATGAAAAATCTGCTTCAAGACCTTTTCAATATAGTTGTCTTGAGATAGAAACAACTTCCCTCTCTTTCTATTTCTCAAAATTTCCATGCCTAAGATCCTCTTTGCCTCACCAAGATCTTTCATCTCAAAAGTTTCACTTAACTTTTCCTTGAGATTCTCAATCCTCTGTATACTCTTGCTTGCCACCAACATATCATCAACATAAAGCAATAGATATGTGAGAACCTCTGAACCTTGCTTCTCAAGATAAACACACTGTCATAGTTGCATCTTTGAAAACCGATTGAGCCCATGAAATGATCAAATTTCTTGTACCATTGCCTTGGACTCGCTTGAGTCCATATAAGGACTTCTTTAACAAGCACACCATACTCTCCTTTCCGTGCACAATAAATCCCTCAAAGTTGATTCATGTATATTTGTTCCACAAGATCACCATGTAAGAAAGCGCTTTGACATCAAGTTGATGAAGTTCCATATCATCTTGAGTTACTTTTGAAAGTAACGACTGATTGAACAATGCTTCACCACAGGTGAAAAATTTCGATGTAATCAATGCCTTCCCTCTGTGTAAATCCCTAGCCACAAGTCTTGCTTTGAATCTGATTTGATCACCGCTCCACCTTCGAGTTTTCTTCTTGTATGCCCATTTACAACTAATCGAAACCTGTCCTTTTGGTTTCTCCACCAGAAACCATGTTTTATTCTTCTCAAGTGATTGCATCTCTTCACTCATAGCAGTGATCCACGTTTCTCTATCAACACCGAGAAATGGCTTCTCTATACTGTTTGGTTCATAGTGCTCCAGCTCTTCACCGTGATAAGAGCATATGAAACCATATCGGCTTGAGCAAATCTCATAGGTGGATGAGTTTGCCTTCTAACTCTATCCCTTGCCAAATTATAATTTCTCGATTTGCAACTTCATCAAGAAGTTCTTCATCAAGAACTTGATCATCAATATCGTGAGAGTTCCTTCTTCTCCGCCTTCTGTTTGATCATCATTTTGAGCATTAGTTTCCATATCGGTTGATTTCAATGTATCAATGGATATATCACCATTTAGATCATGAGTGCTTCCATTATGCTTATATCCCATAATTTTCTCATTAAATGTGACATCCCTACTTATGATACACTTCGATTCCCTGGCTCAATACACCACGCTTATAACCTTTTACCCCTCTTGGATATCCAATGAATATGCATCTCCAAGCTCTAGGTTCCAGGTTTGTCTTGTCTCACATGAACAAAAGCTTGGCAACCAAACACCTTCAAATCATGATAGTTTGATAGCTTACCATACCAAACTTCATCCTGAGTCTTGAAGTTAATAGCGAGAAGATGGTGATTTATTGATTAGAAAACATGCGGTGTTAACTGCTTCTCCCGAGAATATCTTTGGTAACTTTGCATCTGCTAACATGCATCTCACTCTCTCCAAAATGGTTCGGTTCATTCTCTCGGCTAGACCATTTTGTTGAGGGTTTGCAGGAACTGCTTTTGTGCCTTGTTATTCCCTTTTCTTTGTAGAAACTATTGAACTCTTCTCGATAAGTACTCTAAACCATTATCCTGCTCGATGTGCTTTAGAGTCTTGGATCTTTTATTTTCTTGCTCGGTGGTCCACTCTTTAAATCTTTCAAATGCCTCATTCTTATGCTTGAGTATGAACACCCATACCTTTCTACCGAAATCATCAATAATGGTCATAAAGTATCTTCCTCCACCATGAGTTTCTGTTCTTGATGGACCCCAAACATCCGAATGAACATAATCAAACACCTCCTTTGTACGGTGAATTCCCTTATTATAAGCATGTTTCTTGGCTTTCCCCAAAACACAATGATCACAGTAAATCAAGTTTGATTGTCTGCTGCTTTTCCAAACACATTCTTCTTTGATAGTTCATTCAAACCCTTCTCACCAATATGTCCCAATCTCTTGTGCCACAATAATGATTCGAAGCATCCATGGAAGCATTCAAAACTCCGATTTCAAAGATGACCTATAAGAATGTACGTGCCATTTACCTTCTTTCCCTTCATGAGAATCCTGTCATGTCTTGTAACTAAGATGAATCCCTTTTCAGCTTTTAAACTCACAACCAAGGGCATTTAGAGTTCCAAGAGATACTAAGTTTCTCTTCAATTCAGAACATACCTCACCTTTGTCAAAGTCCTTCCTATTCCATCAAACATTTTAATTTTGATGTAACCAACTCCATGGACTCTACATGATTGATCATTTCCAAGTAGAACCAAACCACCTTCGACTTCTCAATTTCTTGAAATAGAGCTTCATTGGGGCACATATGAAATGAACAAACTGAGTCAAGCACCCATTCTTCTGCAAGTTTTTCATCGGATATGGTTAGAACTTACGCACTATCATATCCCTTTTTCACCACTGCAAAGATCTCGCTTCTTTTGTTTCTTGTGTCTTCTTGCCTTTATCGGACAATTTTTCTTCAAATGTCCCACTTTATGACAGCCAAAACACTTTCTTCTTTCAACAAATTCACTGCTACCTTTCTTTTCACCATGGTCACTTTGCCTCCCTTTTTCTTTCCATTGATCTTCTTCTTTCCACCTTTGAATTTCACATTAAGACTCTCTCCCGAGATGAACTCTTCTTTTCATCTGTGGACATCTCCGTAATCCTGGACTTAAGAGCCGTGATGGCTTCTTCAAAAGTAAGATCAGTTTTCCTACCATATAACATGGTATCCTTGAAAGATCTGTAAGATTTTGGTAGAGCCTTCAATAACATTAAGGCTTTATCCTCATCTTTCATATCTTCATCGACCTCCTCAAGATTATCAATGGCTTTGGTGAACTCATCCAGTTGGTCTTCCATAGGCTTGTCATCGAGAACTTGATAGACATTAGCCTTTCTTTTAGATAACTGTTTGAAACAGATTTTGTGTGGTAAAGAGACTCAGCTTGTTCCACACACCAGCAGCTTTTCTCTTTTGAAATTTCCCTCAAAACCTTATCTCCAAGGCATAAGATCATCATACCATATGCTTTCTTGTGCATCTCCTTTTCTTGGCTTGATCACTTGATGTGGATTCATCTCATTTCGGATCCCAACCTCATCAAGGCCATACCGATACAACATGACCATCATCTTCATCTTCCATAATCCAAAATCATTCTTGCCATTAAACTTCTCCACATCTAGTTTAATCAAGTCATGACTATGTTCACTTCCCACAGACGGCGCCACTTGTTAGTCTTTCAAACGTGGGTGAACAAATCGGAGTGAATAACACCTTATGGAAGAACAACAAACACAAGCTTACGCAGAGAACAAAGAAAATGGAGACCAAACACACAAGATTTACGTGGTTCGGCTAAGATGCCTACATCCACGGGATCAAGAGGGATAAATCTTCACTATGCAACAATCAATTACGTATACAAGAGCAATTCAATGCCCAATCGAGTTTTTCGATCAAAAACTTCGTAAGAACCCTAGCTCAGAACAATTGAATCAATCAGAACTAATTCAAGGGGAAAACCGTATCAATCAAATCGAGTATCATCTTTGTGATCATAATCCAATTCCACGATCGCCGATTTCCAGCCATGAAGTGATCACAACCATCGAATTCCTCGAGCCAAACAGTGAATAACGGATATAAGCGACATTTCTGTTTGGAAGGTTCAAAGTTGCTAAAATGCTATTCACGACTCTTGGTAACTTAAATAGCAAATGCGACTAATAAATGATTCGTGAGATACACCTCATAATTTGATATTCACACCCACTAATACCACAACCTTCAAACAAGAATACCACCGGTACAGAAAACACAGATACTTTGCATTTGAATAACACATTCATATATATACAAACAAAGAAACATTTATACCGATTTGATTAAATAGACGCATCTACAAAGGTGTATATGCGTGAACGGCTCCTGCCACGTAATCGACTAATCAGGCAGAAAAGAGATAAGATGTATTGAAAGTTAGTTGATGAAGACAGTAAATTATAGAAGAACACAATAGAAGACGAAGAGAAGCATTGTGTGAAAAATATTTACGTATAGGCCGTAGGAAAGAATGAACAGCGTAAGAGATGTAAGTTAGAAGGGTTTTCTTAGGTCGACAATGTGTCGTCCGACTTATAATAGTCGAGTTTAAAATCATGCCACGTGTCGTTGCTCGTGTCGCACTAATGACTAACCTCGCTACCTATTACATAAATTTAATTTTTTAATATGAATTTTAAATTGTATTTGTCTAATTACAATCTTACCCTTTTTAAAATAAATTAACAAATATATTAATTTAAGAACGTATATACATATAATCATATTTACAAACATCACGTTATTGGAAATTTAAAATTTAATAATAATTAGAACCCTAATCAATTAAATTATTAGAACCCTAATTATTGGTTTAGGCTTTCGGTGGATTTTAAAAGACTTATTTTTTAAAAAAAATTCGGTGGTATTCATTCAGGATTTTATGTCACTTAAAAACAATCCACTAGTATTCAATTTGAATTTTTAAGATTTTTTAAAGAGTCCATTAAAATCCATTGGTATTCATTCAAGACTTTTACTACTTAAAAATAATCCATTGGTATTAAAAAATATAAGAATTTTAAAGGATTGTTGTGTTAGATGGATTTTGAAGGATTTTAGTGTATTTATAAATACCAACAATCCCATCCAAACTCATGGGATTTTGAAGAATTTTTTTTTAAAGATGGAACTATTTAAAAGAAAAACCCTAAAATCAGCACAATAATTTTTATTATTAATAAATCTAATAATTTAAACTTTTTTTTTAATTTTTTTAATCTTGAAATGCTAATAAACATTTAGGCTCCATTTGGATGGAGTGGATTTGAAATCAAAGGATTTGAGGATGATATAACATGCATTCACACAAACCAAAATGGAGAAAAGCTAAATGAATGAATTTGATTCACTCAAATATTAAGTACAAGTGGGAGAAGTGAGAAGATTTCAAATGACTAGGTTTTGTTAGGTATTTGAAATCCTCTCATTTATAAGTAATATTTGTGTGAACCAAATCCATTTATTTAGTTTTTCTTCATTTTGATTTGTAAATGTATAGTGTATTATCCTCAAATTCATGGATTTCAAATGACTCCATCCAAATGGAGCCTTATATAATATTGAGATAAGGTGCAATTTTTACCCTCAACTAGTATATCACGTACAAATAAGACTCTTAACTATTTTTTTTTTTATAAATTGGACCTTGAACTAGTATATTGAGTACAAATTGGACCCTCAACTAGTGTCTCGATTACAAATTGGACCCTGAATAATTTTTTTGTATAAATTGGACATTGAACTAGTATTTTGAGTAATAATTGGAATCAACTATATTTTTTAAACAAATAAATACTTTAACTTTTAAAATTAAATACATATATTTTTTAACTAATAAAAGAGACATGAATGTCCCTTTAATTATAGTTTTAAAATAATAAAAATATATATAAAGATTACAAAAGTAATAGTCCATATTTTTAGAAAATAATTTTTCTTATTATTTTTACAAATTTTAATATTATGATTTTTTTATTTTATTTTCAATTCATTATATAAATATAATTAGTTATCTTCTTTTTATTATAGTTTAATATTATATTGTATATTAAAAAAATTATGAGTCCATTATTAAAAAAAGTGTCGTTGATGTTTCATTCATTTTTTTTTTTAAATAATAAAAAACACTCTTATTTGCAATTGCAAAGAATATTGGGAAGGCTCTCCACACACGTTGGAGGCTCAACCCAACAAGAGGGACTAGAAACTCCCAGACACCTAACAAGACGATGCGCTTCACTATTGGCATCACAGGGAACAAGACTAATTGTAGAATAAGAAATCTTGTTTAGCAATCTCTTACAAGAAGTTATGTTTCATTCATTTTTAAAATTTATCATAATGGTTTTAATTTTTTGTCAATTTATCCACTAATATAATAATATTTTATGTCAATTTATTTAATGAAAGGGTCTCCTTATATTATTTTATTAGTTGAAGAACTTATTTGTTCAATTTTAAAAGTAAAAGTATTTATTTATTAAAAAAATAGTTTGGGGTCCAATTTGTACATGATACATTAGTTCAAGTTCTAATTTGTTTGAATTCAATCAAATTTAGGCTCTAATTTGTACATGAGATACTAGTTGAGGGTTCAAATTGTACATTATCCTTATAATTTTAGATAAAATATGTTTAATGATAGTTGATGTACAAAAACTTATTCATAATTTATAAATTAAATGTAATTAAAAAATATATATAATGCTTGGAGGTTTAATATAACTATGGATAGGTGGATGAATGCTATTTAGGAGGACATGATATTACAGAGAATTATTATTATTATTTATCCAGTCTTCTTCTTTTTTTTTCTTTTCTTTTCTTTTTTTTTTTTGTCTTTGGCTCTTTTTAAATTCGAATTTTTGAAAAAAATATTGAATTTTTATTTTTATGTCACAAATCTTTAAAATTCTGCAAAGTCTACAAAATCCTATAAAATTCAACAAAATCTGGTATTAAAAAGTCTTGGAGAATCCTACAAAATCTTAAAAGTCATAAAAATTCTATAAAATCTTTTAAAACCCGTAGGACTTTTTCCAGCTAAAAAGTCATTTAAAATCCTAATCCAATACACCCCCTTAAAATTGCGAAATTATTCAAGATAACAGATTTTAATAAAGCCTAAGATTGAGATTGGTATTCTTGGAACATTGAAACCGACAATGCATAACGCATATTATTCCATTTAGGTGTGGACTCCACCGCATCTATTATGTTAGTATTGTCTCCAAACAGTAACTCCTCATCCGGACCTAGCTCATCTAACTCAAGTTCGAAGGATCGACAACCATTATAAAGCGGATATAATTATTGAGTAGGAAGCATGCCATTATCACCTAACTTGAGTTTTGATTGGGTAGTATGCGGCATTACGTAGTATTCCGAAAGGCATTTTCAAAACGCCGAAAGCACGTTCTATAATATTACGGGCTTTAGTGTATCTCATCTTTGAAGTGCTCTTGATGATTACGTGGTCGTTGTGAGGATGGACCCCACTCTTTAAGATGATATCTATAGCCACGATAAGGTGTTAGGAAGCCGTCACTATTTGTATAGCCGTTGTCATACAAGTAGTAATGCCCTATAACAACAAACAAATTATTTATCTTAAATAGGTTTATATTCTAGTTACATTGTAATAGAAGTGAAAATGTATCTACCCTTAGGGACTTTCAATCCATAGGGACGGCGACAGAGTCACGAAGTACTCTACGGTCTGCCAGATCCTTCCCACCCGGGTAGGACATAAACGAATCTCATGTCATGGTCACAAACTCCTAGGACATTAGTAGAAATGTCGCCCTTTCTTGTTCTATAACGAGGTTTGTCAATAATAGGGACATGTACATCAATATATGTGTCGTCCAATGCACCTAAACAACCCTATTATTGGGAAAAAGTAAATAAGATAAGCTAAGGAACATAGACAAACAAAAATGTGAAATTTGTTTCACATATATGAGTAAGTGTACCTTAAACCATTTCCATCGTGATTTGTTGAATCATCGGGCACGGGTGTGGGCGTAAATAAAAAAAAGTGGTGTAATTTTAAAAGCGCCAAGATGAACATATTACGACACGGTTTGACCAGACCTAATGTAATCCAATTTAACTACGCTATTCTTTTTGTGATGAGCCAATATAGATAAAAACATGGAAACTTGTTCTTCAACAAATATGTACTTATTGTCAACTAAACCTCCCAACTCCCTCATTAAAAACATAGGTGTGCAAAATAATTTTGTGATCCATCCTTAAATTAGACACACATGCAGCGTCACTAAGAGAGTGTAACCTATTATTCAAATGATCTAGTTAAAATGGAAAGCGTTCTATCATCGAATATGGTTCAATATGTTCATCCCGTCTTCTTTATCTACGATTATTCTCACCATTGTTAACTAAAACGCGTTCATCATGATGTGAAGAATGATTCTTTGGAGAAGTAATTCTTCAATTACGAAGAATACTAGAAGACGTTTTCTCAAGGCTTAAGTCAATATTGTAGAAGATTCGGTATGAGTGTGAGAGGCTATCTGCAATGTTATAATCAATGAATACCCAAAAAAAGATGGTTTTAGAAATAGTACGTAAAAAATAAAGTTTCATAATATTAGTACTAGTAAACACAAGTTTTAAAATATAGTGATATGGTTATGTCAATGATTATGAAAAGCAGACATGACTAATCACTTTTGTGTTTTCTCGTCGGTTTGTCCAATGAAGCAAACAATGGAATGGTACGTACAATCAAATATTTTATAAACTTGTCTAGTTGCCATACAACTAAACTTTTAGATTGCTTTTTCGTGAAGTCTGCAATTATTGTTAAATTGTAATTGATTCCATTTTATCCCGCTTTATCATGTAAAATAGAAAGAACTAGTACTCTATGAGGACAATGAGTGCTTCATTCGAGTTAGAGATTTAAAATTCAGTTTTTAAATTTGATACAAAATCCACAACTAAAATACCTAAACTTATTATTACTTTTCGTGATCATAATCATTCTTCTCCTTTCTACTTTGCTTTTTTACCATACAACAAAAATAAATAAACATCAATCACTAAAACATAAATTAGATATAAAGCAAAAATCTCAACAAACCAAAAACTCAAAACAAACCATACGTTTGAAATGAAATTCACACCAATAAGAATTTTAAAGTCACGATTCTACGAACCTACCCTAAATTGTTTTACGAGCGTTAAAAAAAGGACAAAAGCAAAAGCCAGCTAAATAAAACCAATTACATTTAATGAAAAATTTCTTATTTTTTGAGGTACAATTAGTTGGTTTAGATAGTGACCTATTCAAATAGGTTCATGCACCTACACCAACAAATATATGTGAAAAATAATTGACTAATTATCTCCAATATAAGTGTACATCTAATGCCAAAAATATATAGCCAGTATTTAGAAATAAAATTCGGTATTGGGATGAATACGAAAAATTGAAAGCGGAAAGATAGCCTTTTCAATCGATTGATACTCTTTTCAAACCAAGTTTGATGATTAAGGTCACTCCTATAAATAGTTTTAAAATGGTAAAATTGTATTGAGATGATTTTTAAAAATTAAAACGTCATATTTAATTATATTCCAGATCACAAAAACTACCAAGTTGTGCTCTTTGAATTAAGAAAAGAAAAGGAAAACTAGCAGAATGTGAACTGAATATTTGATTTTTCTATTTATTTATTTAGTATCTGGAAATGGAGTGAGAAATTAATTAGGTGAATAATGTGAATGCAACAAGAAAAAGGAAAAAAAAAAAAAAAAGAGAAAACAGAGAATGAGAATAATAAAGCTGAAAAGGGAAAAGTGGTGGTGGATAATTCCTTGGCTGCTACATTTTCACGATATGAATGAATTTAGTTTATCAGTATCTGTGTTATTCTAAAGAGGCCCTCGATAGCGGTACTCCCACTATAACAGTCGAATACCTCCACATTTTTCTTGTTCCATTGCTAAGAAATTGATAAATTTCATAAAGTACGTATTTATAGTCATATTTTAGATGTGAATTAATCCTTAATTGTTTGTTTTGATCCAAGTTTCATGTTTTGTAGGGATTAAAGAATTCCATTGAAATGTAACAAAATTCCAAAGTCTAAACATACTCCATCACCGCATAGACATTGTCTCGCATCCTCATAAGCATCATAGAATTGCACTAAGTTCTTGTGCCCGGTTGAAGCACAATTGATATCACAAGCATTGGTATCTCTCTCATGCACAAACGATTGGGTTAGAGACAATACCTTTCGCAAGCCAAGAAGAATTGACGTGAAGTTGGCATATCAAAAAAGGCAAAAATTAAAAAACCTTAACGGAAGGAAGACCAATTTACAAATGATCATAAATCAAACTCAAGACATATTTAAAATGCGTATTTTTTGAATTACACAAGAACACGTAAAGAATAAGGAATTGGTATAATTTTATTTTCAATACACTATTAAATTACACTGTAAAATCCGCCACCCGAGTAGTGAGCCTTGATTTTGAAGGGTAATAACCGAGTAATTTGCACAAACTCGTTACTAAGAGATGAGTATCCTTACAAATGGGTCTTTACGGGATATATAAAAAAATTAGGGTTAGGATTTTATGGTAAAATAAATTGAAGAACGAGTTCGTTCGTTCTCTTCTTGCGCAGATGTATGTTACCCAAAAATTTAGGATTTGAAGAGAGATGTACGTTACCCTTTAAATTTTGTTTTCTTTGCACGAACTTGGCTCGACAATGGAGTGGGCGTTCACGGCGGTCCTCGTCGTTTCTCGTGGATTAAGATCAGCGATACCGACAAACACCGTATCTCCCTCTTCAAGCACCGATATCGCAACCACCGCTGCCGTCGCCGCCGTTGTTCCTCCTCTATCTCACCTAGGGTTTGTGTGTTTTGAGTGTGGTGAGAGATCGTGATTGAGGATTATCGATTTTGTCAAATACGTAGAGGGCAATTTTGATCTTTCCAACGACTTTGCTAGTGCGTTGTTCAATCGCGAAAACATATCCGAGGAGGTGAGGTCCGATGTAATTTCTAAAGAGGTACGGTGAATTGGGTGAAAAGGATAAACGGGCTAGATGTTTTCACGGGCCAGTGAAAAGGTTTCATGACTACCAAACATACGCAAAGCCATGAAACCTTTTTTTCTTGGTCTTTTCAACCCTACCAAATAGGTCCTAAACCTAAAATAGTAATTGATTGTGGTGAGTATGCAAGCACACTCGGTGGGGTCAAGTAATTCAAAATTAAATACTAGAATAAACAGCTTAAAAAATCAACGTCATGTAATAACTTTCACATAAACTTTGCCAACATTGCCATTAATATTTTGTCACTTGTCATTGATACTTTGCACACATAAAAATTGAGTTGTGAGCCTTCCCAAATCCTTTTAAACACCCTGATATTCTCACACGTAAAATGGAGCACGGCAGATTAAACCCGAGGATTTATCGATCCCAAACCTCATTAGTGGTCCAGGCTATTAAACTTTGTCATTAAGCACGGCGGAATACACCTTAAGGTCAGTCGGTCTCGGACCTCACAAGGACCTCTCAAAATTAGAATAATATGAAAATGAAATCACATAGTAGACAACTCAATAATTTATATCAAATATTTAACATTGAATAAACATGCAAACTCTACTAACCAATGTAGAGCATAGAACAATCAAAAATCAAAACTCCACCTCAAGAAGGTAAGTGTTAGAAGCAAGTTGTGGTAATCTTGATCAAACTAACCCTTGTAATCATCATCACCTAACATCAATAATTATTTACAATTAATTAGAGCACAATTCTAGTCAAATTTCTAAGAGGGCTAACAATCGTAGTTATCCATTTATTATAAATTTGAGGGTCGAATTGCAAGGGTTTCAAAGAGTTGGAGACTTAATTATAAATATTTATAAATTAATTTGGGATAATTCAAATCCCTAAATTAAAACTCTAATTCCCAAATTGTATATGAACTAATTTCATATCCGAAATTAGAAATTAAATTTATACTAATAGTAGCGAGGCTTGGGTTGTTGCATAATTAAACCTATAAATATAATTTTTAATAGAATATAATAAATAAATAAAATATTATTAATGGAATAAAATAAAATAAAAACATATAACATTAAATAAATACCTACATATTGTATGTGTGCACGGTGTTCCATTAGGATCAAGACATAAAGAACTTCAATCCACCTATGTTTTTCACTCTCGATGCCGCCACATACGGTTGTCCATGTGTGGATACCGATTTTGAAAGATACACAAAACAATTGATATTGATTGTCCTTGGACAATTAATTATTAAACAAAAGTGTTGATTATATAGAAAACTAGCTTAACCCCGCGTATTAAGCGGATTATTATTATATACTTTTAAAATATACATTGTTATTATTGAAAAAATAAAAAATAGTAAACCTAAATTGATTAAATAGTTTTCATATAAATTATATAGCATTGTTGGACTTTATCAAATAATCTCTCTCTCTCTCTCTCTCTCAATTATACGTGCTTGTTTTAATATTTATATATTTAATAGAAAATTAATTATATATATATATATATATATATATATATATATATATATATATATATATATATAAATAGAGAGATCTCACGATTAATTGTATCACTTGGTGTAATTTCGATTACTTTGACTTGCGAGATGATGAAAAAATTTAAAGAGACAAAAAAATCATAGTAAAAATTTAATAGATTCGAATATTATTTTGAGACAAAATTGAAATATGACAATTAATTATAAATATATATATATATATATATATATATATATATATATATATATACACTTAATATGAAGATATGTATACATAAATAATGATAATTTAAAATTAATTATATCACATAAGTCATTAATAAAATAATATGAATAATTTATATGAAGGTATAATATATATTATAGTAAAATTTTATTTAACGAAGAAAATATTGATTTGAGTTAAACATGAATAGCAAAATAAAAGATGAATATCATATAAACAATCTATTTATTTTCATCATTTTTTTAATAAAAAGGGACAATTAGTTAATTATTTTCATTGTAATCATTTAATCAACACACTCGATATTCTTATAATTATCAATATTATGATACTCTATTAATTTTTTATTTTTGTTGTATAAGTTATATATTTCACAAAAATAATTTACTTTTATTAAATAATTAACAATTTAAAATTTTGAAATTCATTAAGTTAGACCTTTCTTTTTTAAAAAATAATAGTCAATAGTCTTTTATTATTGGCTTATAGTATTAATTATTATTAGAATTATACTAATTAAATTAAACTTCGATTTTTTAATTATATGAATCAATCGATGCAACCAAGAATATGACACATAGGCAAAATGAATCTCAAGATGACACATCATTATTTTTTAACTCCCTATTAGTATATAGGGAATTTCATTGTGCTTCCTTAAATTTATTCAATACACATAATAATCTTGTAATATATTAATTATAGAACAAATTACTATCCACTACAACATATAAACAAAAATAACTACCCACTACAACACTTTTCATATAAATTACTATCCACTACAATTCATTCTTAAAATACTCCTTCCTACATTTAATCAATAAAACCCTTATTTCTCTCACTTTCTCCCCAACCTCTCTCTCTCTCTCTCTCTCTCTATACCGTCACTTTCTCTCTCTCATACCACCCCAGCCTCCGCGCCCACCCCCACGCATCGGCGACGGTGGTGCATCGCAACATCGGCTCACCGCGACGGCGACCGATGAAGATGAAGGCAGACCTAGCCCACCGCCCCAGCCCTGGGCGGCGACGACGGCGGATCTGTTCGAGAAAGAAGACGGATCTGTTTCGAGAAAGACGAGGACGACGATATGGGTATTCGAGATCTATTTGCTGTAAGGCGGCGACGGATCTGCTCTTTTCTCGGCCGCTGCGTCGCCGGGTTTCCGACGGTGGATCTCGCTCTCTCTCGCGTCGGCGAACATCCAGCGACACCGATAACCATCGCTTCTCTGCCGCCGCGTCGCCGGGTTTCCAAAATGACTTTCTTTGTGATTTTGTTCCATGGTGAGATTGGTTTTTCTCATGGTGAGAATCGAAAAGTATATATATATATATATATATATATATATATATATACATACATGCTAGAAAAGTATATATATACATGGATATTCTATATCATCTTCTTCAACATCCGCTCTGTTCGATCTGGGTTTATTTTATGGTTTTGTGTTTTTGTGATAATGTGATAATTGTAAGTAATGTGCGATTTTTGGGTTTCGTAAGTAATGTGGAGATTTTGTTCCATGGTGATAATGTGTTCGATCTGGGTTTCGTACATGTGATAATGTGTAGATTTACGCACATATGCAATGATATCTGCACATGTGCGTAATTTTTATTGTGGCCACAATTACGAAAATGTATTTTTGATTTGTTGTGTGTTGATTTTTGGATCTTTAGAAATGTATTTTTGATTTACGAAAATGTATTTTTGATTTGTTGCATCTTGATTTTGAATCAAGATTTAACGGAAAAAAAAACCAATGATAAATATATATTTGTCAATTTTAGTGTTGCAAAAAAATGATATACGATTGAAAATTGAAAAGAGAAAATTTGAAAATGATATATGTTGGAAAGAGAAAAATTGACATGACAAATTGGAAAGAGAAAAATTGACAAAGCAAAGTCAAAGTATTTTCTTGAGAATTGAAAAAGTGATCTGCACATTCACATGCACAACACCAATAGAAGGGTAAAATTGGAATAATCAATCAAAATATTGTACACGATAGTAATTAGAAAAGCAATTGTACCTAGTAGTAATTTAGTGTTCAAAATTGTACCTAGTAGTAACTCACCTTTAATTATATTATATTACAATAGTATTGAATGACTCATAGTACTTTTGAGTTAAAAACCGATTGGTTTCATAACTCGACTTTTTCCGCAAAAGGTCCCAAAATATTTCAAATTTTCAATTTTGTTCCATAATTCACCAAGTAGTCCGATTTCAAATTCCCAGCTTTACAGAAAAATACCAACGACGTTGTTTTGTCTCACATTTTTGCGTGACGATGAAAATTGGGAGAAATTGGCCACTAAACGTGAGACAAAACGACGTTGTTTGCATTTTGTAAGATTTCTTTTATATAATTCCAGGAATCTATAATGGAAATCATATATACTTTTACGTGCCCAAAGATCTTTCGTCTCATGATTCACACTTAACTAGGAATTTTTTAAATTACATACCAGATCCATTTGATACTACGTTCTCCTTTCTTTTTCCACAATGATGATGTCGTAAGAAACAATTTTAGTAGAGAGAGAGTGAGTTATAAAACTTCCTGGAAGTTTTAAAACCGCCCTTATGTTTTAAAAGTTAATATCTCGTTTATCATCATACGAGAACCTTTATTTTTAAATTTAATTAAGTGTTTATAATTCAGTTGTTCATAATATTTTGATGTTATTTGATTGAACAATTGAGTTTATAATTATATTACGAGGAGGTCACCCAAAGGTGGACCATTGTATATAATTTATAAGATAAAAGAGATGAATCGTAAATACTTAAGTTAATTAAGGAAGTACATCCAAAGATGACAAGCTTATATTAAGCGATGCATGTTATGATTGTCTATTAAATTATTTGAGCATCAATAATTGTACATGTATTTGAATATTGTCCAAAGGTGAATTTAAATACAAGTTGTAAAGTATATATATTTAAAGTTTCTAGATTGAATTTAATTAACTCAAAGCACTAATAGACAAGTATATATAAAATTGTGCGCTTCAATGAATCTTTTTGCATCGGGAAATTCGGTGGTCAAATTCAATGGGTTGAACTATGTTGATTGAGTCCTAACAGATCCATTTTCACTTGGGTGTTATGGACTTGGACTTAGCCATACCGAAGAGGCACCTCCAGCCATTCTGAGACTAGCTCGAGAAAATGACAAGTCTCTTTACGAGGCTTGGGAGCGGTCTAACAGTGAGCTTAAACCTAATGAAAATGACCATGGCTGAAACCATTAAGCCTTCGATGCCAAAGACGGAAAATGCAAGGGAATTCATGCTAAAACTCAAAGAGTATTCCCAATCGGACTTAGCCGACAAATTAATTGTGGGCAGCCTTATGAGTGGTGACTACAAAGAAATTTAATTGGTCTCAATCTATTCATGATCATGTAACTGAAATGTCCAACCTAGCAAAGAAACTCAAGACTATGGGAATGGATGTGAGTGAGACTTTTCTTGTTCGATTTATCATGAACTCTCTTCTGATGAATTTAGACAGTCAGGTGAATTATAACACCATTAAAGTTAAGTGGAACTTTCAAGAGCTTAAATCTATATTGTTGCAAGAGGAAGGGAGACTAAAGAAGATAAAGGATCATTCTATTCACTTCACGATTAATAATGAAGCTTCTACCGTAGGTTAAACCGGATAAAAAGGATAAAAAAGTGATAAGACCCTCTAAAGGCTAATGACGGTCAATAGAAGAAGTGTTACTTTTGTAAGAATGTTACTTTAAGAAAGATTATCCTAAAAGAAAGGCTTGGTTCGAAAGAAAGATAGGAATTATGTTTACGTATGTTTTGAATCAAACCTTATTGAGGTTCCTAATAATACCTGGTGGGTAGATTCTGGTGCTACTACGCATGTGTCACATATTTTACAGGGGATTCAAGATAATCCAGCCCATAAACAAGTGAGCAATATTTGTTTATGGGAAACAGGATGAAAGCACGAATAGAAGGCATTGGGACTTACAGATTGATCTTGGATAATCTTGGATGTCACTCTAGATCTAGAAAATTGTCTTTATGTTCCCGAATGTGCCGGGAATCTTGTTTCAAGAGGGAAAGTTGGATGCATTAGGTTTTTATTTCAAATTTGGAAATGGTGTATTTTCTTTGTATAAGCACAACTACTATTATGGATCTGGTACTTTGTGTGATTTACTTTACCGTTTCAATTTGAATGTTAAGTTTGCTTTGAATCTTTGTTTCATGTAGAAAATAACATAGGGATTAAACGTAGCACATTAAATGAAAATTACCTTTCTTGTGGCACCAAAGATTAGGTCACATTTCCAAAGAAAGGTTAATGAGGTTGGTGAAAAATGAAATTCTTCCTCATTTGGATTTTAGTGCATGAATGTGTGTGTTGATTGTATTAAGGGAAAACAAACTAAACACATATTAAAGAAAGCGACCACGAGAAGCACTCAACTTCCGGAGCTTATTCACACCGATATTTGTGGTCCTTTTGACATACCCTCTTGGGGTGGTGAAAAATATTTTATCACTTTTATAGATGATTTCTCACGTTATGGTTACATTTATCTAATGCACGACAAATCTCAATCGGTGGATTTCCTAAAGGTGTTCATTGATGAGGTGGAAAGACAATTGGATAAAAAGGTAAAAATTGTGAGATCGGATCGAGGTGGTGAATATTATAGAAAATATAATGAAAATGGCCAAAATCCAGGACCATTTGCAATGTTTCTTGAGAGTCGAGGCATTCGTGCACGGTATACGATGCCGGGTACTCCTCAACAAAATGGTGTAGCCGAAAGACGAAATCGTACTCTAATGGATATGGTTAGGAGCATGTTAAGTAATCGCTCTTTGCCCATTTCATTGTGGATGCATGCATTAAAGACAACAAGATATCTGCTAACAGGGTTTCTAGTAAAGCGGTTCCTAAAACTTCTTACGAGTTATGGACTGGAAGGAAGCCCAGCTTAAGGCATCTTCATGTTTGGGGTTGTCGGCGAAATAAAGGTATATAATCCGCATGAAAGAAAACTTGATCCTAGGACAACGGTGAGTTCTTCATTGGCTATCCCGAAAAGTCAAAGGGATGCGGGTTTTATTGCCTCTAACCATAATACAAGAATTGTTGAGTCGGGTAATGCTCGGTTCATTGAAAATGGTCAAATTAGTGGGAGTTTGGAAACTCGAAAAGTGGACATTCAAGAAATTCGGGTGCAAACATCTCGCACCCAACAATCCTTCTACGATTGTTATTCACTGTTATTGTGTCACAAAGACACGATGAACCGTAACAACAATTTGGCGTTCCAAACCCACAAAATGATATTAATATGGATGAACCGATTATTAATGAACCACAAGAGGTCAATAAACCACAAGAGGAAATAGTTTTAAGGCGTTCTATGAGACAGAAAAAATCAACTATTTCGATGACTTTGTGGTGTATTCTCTTGAGGATGAAAGTGATTTGAGCATTGATGAGGATCATGTCTCATTTAAACAAGCCATAGAATGTATCAATTCTAAAAAATGGTATGATGCCATGAAAGAAGAACTTAAGTCAATGGATGACAACAACGTCTGGGATTTGGTAGAGTTGCCTAAAGGTTCTAATAGAGTCGATTGTAAATGGGTCTTTAAGACAAAACGTGACTCCAATGGCAATATAAAAAGTTACAAGGCTAGACTTGTTGCTAAGGGTTACACCCAAAAAGATGGCATCGACTATAAAGAAACTTTATCACCAATTTCAAAGAAAGATTCATTCAGAATTGTCATGACTATGGTGGCTCGGTATGATCTAGAACTACACCAAATGGATGTCAAAACCGCTTTCTTAAATGGGGATTTAGATCAAGAGGTTTATATGGACCAACCAGAAGATTTTGTGACCATAGGAAAAGAAAATCTAGTGTGTAAGCTAAATAAATCAATTTATGGGCTAAAACAAGCTTCGCCAATGGTATCTTAAGTTCAATGATACCATCACATCTTACGATTTTGTAGAAAACACTTTGTTGATCGGTGTATCTATATTAAAGTCGGTGGGAGTAAGTTTGTTATTTTAGTCTTGTATGTTGATGATATACTACTTGCCGCAAATGATATTGATTTTTAAATGACGTAAAAAAGTTTCTCTCTAAAAGTTTTGAGATGAAAGATATGGGTGACGCTTCTTATGTGATTGGAATAGAAATATTCCGAAATAGATCACAAGGAGTATTAGGTTTATCACGTAAAGGTTACATTAATAAAGTTTTAGAGAAATTTAGAATGGATAGGTGTTCCAAGGGAATAGTTCCAATTCAAAAGGGAGACAAGTTCAGTCAAATGCAATGTCCAAAAAGTGAATGAGAACGAAAAGAAATGGAAAAGATTCCCGATGCTTCAGTGGTTGGGAGTTTAATGTATGCATGACGTGTACTAGACTCGACATCGATTGTTGTTGGTGTGTCGGGAAGATACCAAAGCAATCCACGGGATGGACCATTGGAAAGCCGCAAAGAAAGTTCTAAGGTACTTGCAAGGAACCAAAGAACATATGCTTACGTACGTAAGATCTGAATCATTCGAGATTGATGGTTATTCGATTCAGATTATGCCGGGTGTGTAGATACTAGAAAATCTACATTTGGTTATTTGTTCCTATTAGTGGTGGAGCGATTATCATGGAAAAGTGGAAAACAATCATTGCTACTTCCACTATGGAGGCTGAATTTGTGGCATGCTTTGAGGCCATGTTTTAAGGACTGTGGTTGCGGAACTTAGTCTCGGGACTTGGGATTGTCGACACTATATCCAAGTCGTTGAGAATTTATTGTGATAATTCTGCGGTTGTCTTCTTCTCAAAGAATGATAAGTACTCTAAGGGTGCCAAATACATGGAGTTGAAGTACTTAGCGGTTAAGGAAGAAGTAAAGAAACAAAATGTGTTCTTTGAGCATATCAATATTAATTGTATGATAGCGGATCTGTTAACTAAAGGATTACCGTCCAAGATCTTTTCAGGTCATTAGGTCGTATGGGCATTATATATAAAACCTTGTTGTAGTGATAGTCTTGTTGGTTATTATGATTGTTATTGCTACACTTTGATATCATTTTAGTTTCGTTTCTTCAAATTTATAGTTGTTATCTTATGACATTATTGTGCACATATTTGTGAGAGATAACAAGTTATCTTGATGCTAATAGTTTTCATCAAGTAATAATAGTTTGAAGCTTACAGTTATCTTCAAAATTAATGTTGGTTGGATAAGAGTTGTTATGTGATACATGGAAGGAATCATGTCGCTAATTGATGTGTGACCGCCATGATCCGATCTATTCTAGTTCAACTAAGTTTTGATATATGTGAATTTAGTGAATGTAGTGCTTTATAGTTATTGTTAGACCATTAAGTCATTACAAGGACTAAGTGGGAGAATGTTGGAATTATATTATTTCACACATATTAATGTGGTCCATGTAATTCGTAGGTCTAATAATTAAATACTTTAGATTCACATTTATATTAATTAAAGAATAAATTAATGTTTTAAATAAAGGTTCTCGTATGATGATAAACTAGATATTAAGTTTTAAAACATAAGGGCGGTTTTAAAACATCCGAGGAAGTTTTATAACTCCCTCTCCCTCTACTAAAATTATTTCTTACGGCATCATCATTGTGGGAAAAAGAAAGGAGAACGTAAGGGGAGAAAAATATCATAAAAGTATATATGATTTCCAATTCTTCTCCCCTTACGTTCTCCTTTCTTTTTCCCACAATGATGATGCCGTAAGAAACAATTTTAGTAGAGGGAGAGGGAGTCACCGGCTGCATTTGAACGAGGCGAAGGATCGAAATACGGAGGCAAAAGGAAAGGCATGGCCACGGCCACGGCCCCGACCCTTTTGAGGATTCGAGGGTGCTATAGAGATACGGAAAAGTAGACACGTTAAATTTTACTGATAAACCAGCGGAAGATCGACATGATGAGTTTAATAAAATGAAATTGAGAGCAGAGAGAAACATTTATGTTCCTGCATTTGCAGAGTATGGTGTAGTAGAGAAGATTAAGAGTTCGGAATCTTTTCAAGTGTGTCGAATCTTGTGAGAATTTGGTAATTGAATTTTATGCTAATATAACCAAGTCCATGATGAAGGTTGAATCTCCTCGATTTCATAAAGTATTCTCAGCCGAAATAGGATTGTGGAGTTTTCGCCTAGGGTTATTAATGAGATATACGGAATAGATGTAACGGAGGTGATGAGGTGGAATCCAAAAATGGATGAGATGGCTTCTTTACTTACGGGCTCGAAATTGTATCCGGTCAATGGTATTCCTCTCACTTGTTTAACTCTGGAATTATTTACTCTGTATGAAATTGGGCGATATAATTGGACCCCCATTCTCAACAACAATACCACTCTCACATGGAAGGAATGCTGTGAATTTTCAAAGAAAAAACATAGGCACTAAAATTGAGTTACGTATATTCAACGGCATAAAATATATACAAGCAATTACAAGGCTTATACAAGGAAAAAATATATACAGAATAAATCAAAGAAACAATCTCTTGATTGGTGGAATTGGACAAACAACAGATCTTCACATAAAAGGTAGGAAATCAATCTAGCATATTCAATACTCCCCCTCAAGTTGGCGCGTGGAGATCGCAAACGCCCAACTTGCCACGCAAAAACGAAAGCTGCTCAAAGCACCAAGTGCTTTAGTAAAGATGTCGACAACTTTTGTGATTCGGAGGATATTTTGCATGGTTTGATGTCACCACTGTCCACACGTTCACGGATAAAATAACAATCCATTTCACCGTGTTTGGTGCGTTCATGAAACACGGGATTAACGGCTATATGTCGAGCCTGCTTGATTATCACAAAATAGAACAAGAGGGCCAATTTGTGGTGCAAGAAAATCTTGGAGTAACCATCTCGAGCCAAAGTAATTCACTAACTTGATTGTTGCCATGGTGCGATATTCGGCTTCTGGAAGAGCGTGAGACAAGCTGTTTGTTTCTTTGTGCGCCATGAGGCAGGTGAACCTCCAAGAGTGATAAAATAGCCCGTACTAGATCGCCGTGTGAAAGGACAACTGATTGGAGTAGTTTTTCGGGTAAGTGTTATTAAGACCAATCAACAAAATATCGAACCCAAGGGAAAAAGTATGCACATGAGGCCCTAGAAATACGAGTTTTTAGTGACTAGAGTTGCAACAATGGTTTGGAACAAAAACAACAAAACACTAGCAAAAATACAAAACAATAACAAGCAAGCAAATGATCGAGCACTTAGAATGCAATAACAAAACAACAATAAATGGTGGGATAGAGGTGCTAGGATTAACATCCATCAATGAATCACCAATCAACAAGCTACAATTGAATCAAATTACAACTAAGATAGAAAGCATAAACCATCGTGAAATTAATCACTCCATTAAAATCACAATGCCTAATGTGAGTATTCTTAGTCTTTCTCATCTCTCAATGTAGAAATCCCCAATTCATACAATCATGCAAAATTGAAACTCGATCAACACCTAATCACGTTAGCTCAACTCGCCTATTGCTAGGGTGATCAACTATTAATCAAAAGAGACAATTTTACACAAAGCAAAATTAAGAATCACAATTAGGAAATAAACTAATGTGAGTATCCTTAGTGCAACTAATCTCTCGATTCCGAAGCACCCAATTCACACATTCATACACAATTATCACCCGATTAATCCCGGATCACGTTAGCGCAACTCTCGTCTATAGCTAGGGTGATCAAACACTAATCTAAAGAGATAATTATGCATGAAGCACAAATGAGAATCACAATTAGTAAGCAATCTACTCAATTGATCTCCAATCATCAACAATTATAGCATCATCAATCAAATCATCATCAATTTCAATTAACCCAAGCACAAGAGAGTTAGCCCATGGTACCACAAACAATACCCATGGGAAGAAGATAGAATTGATCAAACACTAAGCAAATCACAACAATTAAAAAATTAAAGAGACAAAAGAGGAAAAACATCACCAATTGATCTTCAATCAACAAAAATAGGAATGCTTGAGTCTTCAACACCAATCTCCAAATGAATTACAAGCTTGAATTGAATGAATTACAAGGATCAAATGCTAATCTAAGACTAATCTACCAACATCAATGAAATCTAAATCTAATTCTATCAATCTACTCTACCTAAGGAAGAAATTGGCTTGGGGCCCGAGAAATCGCCCCAAAACCGCTACTAACTGCTATTATGAAGTGTCTCCCATCAAATGCTCTGCTTCTCCCCTTAAATACCGATTTTTTGAAAAACCACCCCCTCGAGTCGAGGGTCGGACCTCGACTCGAGGATCCTGCAAAATTCTCCTCCCTCGACTCGAGGGTCATGCCTCAGTCGAGACTGCTGCCATTTTCTGAATTTGATCCTTTCGCACAACCCTCGACTCAAGGCTCTTGTCCCTCGATCGAGCTCGAGTCCAGGGCACTTTTCTCGCGCGGGGCTTCGGCCCGACCCTCATTTTCGTCCCGTATGATCGTCTCTTCATTCTAAGCCTAATGGTACTCTCGGTTTGGCAAAATTCCACCGAATTACCTACAAAATGGACGAAAAACATCAAAATCTCACAAATAGTACTTTTCAAGAAAAAGAGTGATACTTTTCACATTTAGGCACAAAAACTAACACTTTAGCTCATTTTTGCACTAAAATAGGCCCTAAAAACATGCATCAATTCACTCCAATCAACAACCACCCAAATCAACATCACAATATGCTTCTAAAATAAGGTTCCCATCGGATGGTAGAAGGATACCTTGGCCCGGAGTCATCTTAAGATAGCGAAGAATTCGGTTTGCAGTATCCATATGTGATTGATGTGGATCACTCAAGAATTGACTCAATCGATTTACCGAGTAAACTATATCTGCGTGTAACAAGAAGGTATAACAATCTACCTATCAAACGATGATACCGAGCGTAATCAACGGCTGGACTATAATCTTCCTTGCTAAGTTTCAAGTTTTGCTCCATTGGAAAAGTGCTTGGACGACTAGCTTGAAACCCACTTTCTTCCAAAATATCCAATGTATATATATGTTGACTCAACACCATTCCTTGTGATGACCGGGCAACCTCTATTCCCAAAAAATATTTTAAGGAACCCAAGTCCTTTATACTAAAGGCTTTGTCTAGATAAGATTTCACTTCTTGAATTTTTGTCTTCTCATTTCCCATTAATAGCACATCATCAACGTATATGAGTGCGGAAACATAAATCACACCACGCATATAGATGAATAAAGAGTGGTCGGCATGGGATTGGCGGAACCCAATCGCAATCAAGGCCTTCGTGAACTTGTGATACCGGGTTAGAAGCCTGCCGCAAACCATATAAGGATTTTTGCGGTTTACATACTCGTTGATCTCCTTCTTTTGCGAATCCTTGGGGAATGCGCATGTAAACTTCTTCTACGAGATCCCCGTGAAGAAATGCGTTGTTGACATCCAATTGGTGCACCTCCCAATTTCTCTTAGCTGCCACCGTTAACATACATCGCACCGTGACCAACTTTGCTACAGAGCAAATGTTTCATGGAAGTCAATCCCTTCCACCTGTGTGTATCCTTTAGCCACGAGGCGTGCTTTGTATCATTCAATTTCTCCATTGGGTCGATATTTTATCTTGTATATCCATTTCAAATCTATCGCCTTTTTCCGGAGGCAAATGAATTAACGACCACGTGCCATTATTTTCTAGAGCTTGAATTTCACGTTTCATGGCTTCACGCCATTGAGGATCTTTGATGGCCTCGTGAAAAATATTTTGGCTCATCACGGGACGTGATGGCCGCTAGAAATGTTTTGTGAGTCGTTGAAAAATTATCGTAAGAAACAAAATTAGAGAGGGGATATACCGATGAGGCTGCTGAATTTGTCTGGGTGGTGAATGATCGATGGAGGGTGGCAAATCGATCTCAAATTCCTGTAGATGCTTGGGCTTGCTCTTTTGGCGTTAGCTCTTTCTAGTATCATTATTGTTCCACTGGAGCTTGATCCACAAACCGATTTACTTGAGCATGAGTATTTTGTTCATCATGTGGCAAAGTCAACTCGGTTGGGTTAGCAATTGGTCCATCGGAATTGAACTCCACAACCGATTCTATTTGTTCATCGTCATGCATTGTTGTCTCATCGAGAATAGGACCATGCGAGCTCATATTTTGAACTACGAGTTGGGCCTCTTTGATGGCATCCCCAAAATCCATTCCATTCACATTTTCAGCCCTGTAAAATTCCGAGAGAAAGGGAACGATTCCTCGAAAAATGTGATATCTCTAGGCGTGTAGATGTCGTTGCTCTGGAGATCAAAAACTCTATATCCCTTCTGTCCCGTAGGGTAACCAACAAATATGCAAGGTCTCCCCTTTCACCAAATTTATCATTCATGTTTCCTTTATTGTGAGCATATGCAAGACACCCAAAACCTTAAAATGATCATACGTGGGTGTTTTGCCCAACACAATTTCATGGGGTGTTTTGTTTCCAATCACTTTAGAGGGTAACTTATTTATAATATACACAACAGTTAAGACGCATTCACCCCAAAAATGTATTGGTAAAGATGCTTGAAAACGCAGAGCTCTAGCTACTTCCAATATATGTCTATGTTTTCTTTCAACGACCCCATTTTGTTGAGGTGTGTAAGTACACGAAGTCTCCAATAACATGCCATTATTGCTATAATAATCCAACATGTGATTTGACTTAAATTCTACCCCATTATCACTTCTTATTCTTTTCACACTTTTACCAAATTGAGTTTGCACCATGTTGCAAAAAGTGATTATATGGTGATGAACCTCGAGACTTTCGTTTCATAAGATATACCCAAATCCCTCTACTAAAATCATCAACAATAGTTAAGAAATAATGTGCACCGAGAAATAGAAGCGGTTTTATATGGGCCCTAAATATCACAATGGATCAACTCAAAACAAGAGTTTATTTTAATAAAACTGGTAGGAAAAGGCAATCTAGTCTGTTTTGCTTTAATGTAAGAATCACAAAAAGACCGATTATTAAAACTTGCCAAGTGTTCAATTTTACGTAAGACATAATTTGAAGCATGTCCGAGACGCATATGCCAAATCTTTGACTCAACCGAGACCGATAATGCCACCCCTGTTTGTCTGGTAGCCTCCATGCAATACGGACCATCAATCACCTTACCCGGTCCAATCAGGCTTCCTCGAGTGTAAGTCCCGCATAATGCAATGATCCGAAAAGAAAGTCAATGAACAATTCAAATCTTGAGTTAATTTTCTCACAGAAAGTAAATTACATTTAAAATTAGGAACACTTAAGACACTCTTGATCTCAATCCCATTGGACGGGCGTGTAGTTCCTACGCCTTTGACGGGTATCTCGGCACCATTAGGAATTCTTACAGAAATCTCATCCCCACATCGATTATATTCTCCAACCGTTGTTCATCACATGTGATATGATCTGTTGCTCTGAGTCAATAACCTAGGGCCTAACGTAATCTATCTTACCGGTCATATTCTTTGAAGGGTCATTAATGGATGTGCTTGGGCTTTCAAGATCGGATGAAGGCCCTATGAGTTGAACCAAACGTGAATATTGGCTCATGGAAAGGCACGGCATTGGGCTTGTCTCACTTTGAACGATGTTTGCTTTGGGTTGGTGTTTCTTTGGTATATTCGAGCGATTCATTCCATCCTTCTTCTTGATGTTCCAATGATCGGGATACCCTATAAGTTCATAACAATTATCCACCGTGTGTCGATCTTTCTCACAATGGCTACATCGCCTCTCATCTTTTCGATCGAAACTGGTTTCTGCTCCCTCCTTCCATGAACACGGAAGGCTGCAATCTCTGGTGTCTGTCTTCGAGTGGCTGCACTGTTCATCTTCGGCAACAAGGTGGTATGCGATGCTTAAAGATGGCGTCGGTTTAGTGCTTAAAATCTGGGTTACGATGGTGTTGAATTCCTCATTGAGTCCCATCAAAAATTCATATAGACGCTCCTTCTCACGAATTACAAGGAGTTCCTTTATCATGTTGCAAGTGCAATTTCCGCAATTGCATTTTGGTGTTGCCGAGACGGATTGATTTCATCCCGCAGTCCCCGAGTTTTGTGAAATATGCGGGGATAGACAATTGATCTTGTCTAGTGGATGTTCTTGCTCTTCGCAATTCATATGCACGTGGAGCACTCTCTTATCTCATCGCTCTTTAAGATCATTCCAGAGTTTCTTTAGCGGTTGTTGCAAACTTCACCTTCTTTGCGAATCTCCTTCTCCATCGCACTTGTAAGCCATCCTCTAACCATGGCGTTACAGTAGCTTCCGAGTTCATCAAATCTTTTGAATCTGCCTCCGGCATCGGGATCGTACCATCGACAAATCCAATCTTGTTTTTAGCAAAGAGGGTGTTGCACATATCGCTTGCCCAATCGTTATAGCTCCCATCTCGTGGCAATTCCCCAACCCAAATTTGCCCGGATTATCCGCGGCTGCAAGAAAATAGGGAGATGATGTATAGGTGTGGTTACCACCACCGCTAGTCATGTTATTTAGAAAGAGGAAATTTAATGTAATGAATCAAGTGTGATAAAGGCCAGGTTTGGCTCTGGTACCATGTGAATTTTCAAAGAATAAACATAGGCACTAAAATTGAGTTACGTATATTCAACGGCATAAAATATATACGACAATTACAAGGCTTATACAAGGAAAAAATATATACGAGAATAAATCAAAGAAACAATCTCTTGATTGGTGGAATTGACAACAACGAGATCTTCACATAAAAGGTAGGAAATCAATCTAGCATATTCAATAAATGCACCTTCATCTTCAGCGTCTTAAAAGGCTATGGTATTAATTTTGGTCTTCATGTTTACCGAATCATGATGGAGTTTCTGAGAATCCCGGTGGTGCCGCTCCCCTACCTTTCCCCTCTCTTATCTGCGTTGTTCTCAATAAACATAGGGTCTTTCTTCAAGGCGATGACCCTCTTCAAAGCCCTTCCGTTCTTGACATTCCCGCCCCGGGTCTCATCCTTCAAAAATTGAACCTTCCCGAGTTCATAACAAAATGCTTTTATTTACGATTCAACAATTGAACTTTGTTGAAGATAGGGGAGCTTGAAGGGGAGTTGAAGAAGCTTAGAGTTGAGCAGACTTACGAGGAAGGTCATCCAGGTGGAGCTTAATTTCTTGCTCATGGTACTTGTTTGTTTGTAGGATCGATTTTCTTTTATCACGCTTATGCTTTCAGTGTGAGTTGGCATGGATCTATTCTTTGCTTACGCTTGTGGTATGTTTGGATATATTGTTGTTGCTTCTTGGATCATTATATTTGGTGTAGATTCTAGCTAAGTCTTTTCTATATTTGTGATATTAACCAATGGTTAATTGGTTTTTATCATGTGGAATTACTCATCGATCTCTCTTTCTATTCCTATTTTTCTGATTTAACTTTTTTGGTGAATGGGTGAGTGGCGATTTTTCTTTTAATAATCTAAAATTAATTCATATTAGACTTAGATTTTGAGAAGTCATCATTTAATTATATATATGAAGGTACGCATATGATTGTTGGTTTTTAATTCTTATGTAGTAATTCAAGCCAATAATTTATATCAGATTACTAAAAGTGTGTACTGCTTGTGGTATTATTTGTGATTGTTGTTCAACTCACCATTTCTACACAATCTTTAATTTTAACCAAGGCTGGATCGGAACTTCATTAAATTAAATATGAAAATCAAATCGCCAATTTTTGTTGCATGTTAACTACAACCCTTTTTCGAATCTAGAAAAGATATATGGCAACACTTTCTTACCGAGCAAGAACACAACAACATCCCATTGTCGTTCATATATATAAATGAATTAATTCTCTACCTCCCTATAAATTTGGTGACTTTCACCACCCCACTCACCCTCACTCTCACCTAGTTTCTTAAAGATTATGCCATTTGGGATTTTGGGAAGTGATTAAGTGCAAAGTAGAAGTGGATTGAATTATGAGATTTTAAGATGAAAAGATTCGTAGACTTATATGTTCATCCATACACTCGTATTGTCGGGATTGGGAAATTAAAAGTATTACTATGAGAAGGTATTTCATTCCTAAATAAATTTTGACATAGAAGTGTATATATATATATATATATATATATATATATATATTTAAAAAAATCAATATAATACTCTCTCCATTCTTATATATTTTTTTACATTTTTCTTTCATCCATCTCGAAATACTTTTCATACTCTTAGAATAAAATATTTTTATAAATTTCACTCTTATAGTATTCATAAATTTATACAAAATATCATTATTTTTGTCGCACATATACTCAATTTTTAATTTATACATATATGTTGATGTTATGACGAGTGTTACTCGAGAATGTGCCAACATTCTGGTCACAACATCGAATTCGTCCTTCCACTTTCACTAACCCTTAACCCACGTTTTATCTTGGTCAATGTCTTGTTTTCTTTCAGAATGAAGACTTACGGCGATTCTACAGAAGTCATGCGTTTGAAAAGGCAAGCAAAGAGAAGTTATAAAGATCATGGGGAAGTTACATGGAAGTTACCTATTTTCAAGGGAGATGTGGAAGTTATCTTCAAGCATTAAGAGTCCAGATTTTATCTATAAATACACGGCTGCTATGAAGATTAAAACTTGGAGTTGAGAGAAACACAATCTAGCATAGTCTATTGCATAGATTATTGAGTTTATTGTATGTTTTTATCTCGATACTTCCGTTGGTGAATGTTCCGACATTTCACTCAACATTGGGTCTTTATTTGTATTAGTGATAGGTTAGATTGATCATTGTCTAGTCACTATATACGTTGATCCATTCACGGTGTGGCTTATGTTTTCACCGATTGTATCACTTAACAATTACTAGTGATAATACGCCGTTTGGCGGTATAGACTTATTTATAGTCTATACGAAAATTTTGATATCCATCTTGCAAAGTGTTTAAGACTTCCATTGTGTATTTCTCGTTCATTTATTTTAAATGCGTGTTGTTCTCGATTGTGCCAACATTCGAGACAACATTCTGCAAAAACACTTACGCACACCTTCAATTGGCACCAGAGCCGTTGAACTCTTTATCCCGAGTTTAGATCCTGTGTTTGGTGTGATTTATTACGATGGATTATCCTATGATAGCTCCAATTAGGCCACCGCTTCTCGATGGTACAAATTATGCGATTTGGAAGCCTAAGATGCGCATGTACATCAAGTCTATTGATGAACGTGCATGGAGGAGTATTTTAAGCTGGTTGGACTCCACCAACAGTTCCAGCCACCGACAATCTGAAGCTCAAATCAAGAGGGAGTTAGAATGGACAAATGATGAGGTGACCACGGCCAGCTTCAATTCAAAGGCACTCAATGCTTTATTCACCTCTACGGATGTTTCCATGTTCAAAATAATTTCTAATTGTGTATCTGCAAAAGATGCATGGGAGAGATTACAAGAACATTGTGAAGGATCTGAGAGTGTGAGAAGGACAAAGTTGCGGATGCTTGGAACCAAGTTCGAAAATCTAAGGATGAAGGAAGATGAGACCATATCCTCCTACAATGAAAGAATCACCTGAGATTTCCAATGAATCTCAAGCACTTGGTGAAGCTATATCCAATACAAGGTTAGTACATAAAATCTTAAGAAGCTTGTTCCTAAACGTTTTGATGCTAAGATATGTGCTATTGAGGAAGCTAAAGATACGATGCTATTACTCAAAATGAGTTGGTGAGTATTTTGAAAACATACGAAATGAATTTTTCTCAAAGAGATAATGAGAAATCTGAAAAGAAAATTTATGTTTTCAAAGGAGAAACATCTTCTAATCTTGATAAACAACCGTTTATTCTTGAAATAGATTCTCGATGAAGATGTTATTGATGATTGTGCCGACAATCTTGATAACATTGCTTTCTTAACTAAGCGATTTAATGCATTTTTGAAAAAGAGAGCAAATAGGCTTAGAAATAATTTGCAAATTAAGAATCAAGATAGAGATTAGATTGATAGTTCACGTCAATTGTCCGATAAAAATAGGAATGTTAATCAACCTAGGCAATTTGATAGAGGTAACAAGATCAAATATGATCCGAGAATATAGGAAAAATGTTAAATGTGATGCATGTTCTGGTTTTGGTCATTATGCTAATGAATGTGCCAACACTCTTTTGAGAAAAATGGTAAATTTCAATGCTACCTTAAGTGATGAGTCGATTGTGAAGATGATTACGATAAGAATGAAGAATATGCTTTTTCTGCAAGGATTATATATGATGATACTCTTGATGATTTCTTGGATGATTTTGATGTTGAGTCAAATGTGCCAACATTTGAGGAAACATTGGAGGTTCCAGAATTTAATTGTTTCTCAAGTTCATGTGTAGATAAAGCGGTACTTCTAACAATGTTTGCGAAGATTGTAAGTCCAGCTTATCAAAAGCTTGAAAAAGAGTTAGAATCCACTCAAAAAGCCTTAAGGGACATGACTATTGAAGAGTCATATCAAAAGGATTTGGTGATAAAACTTGAGGTCATACTAACAAGGAAAGACACGGAGTTATGCAACCTCAAAGAGCACTCAAAGGCACAACACTGAATTTCAAAAGATTTTCGAAAGTTCAGCCAAACTTGATGAGCGCTAACAATTGGAAGTACAAGTAGACATGGTCTTGGTTATAATGGCAATATCACTCAGTTTTTAAACAATAATAAACCTGTTGTGTTTACAAAACCTTCCGTTGAACTCGAAAAGTTGAAAAATGATTACGAAAAGAAGGATGTTTGTCATTATTGTTTCATTGAGGGTCACAAGCGATCAAAGCTGTTTTAGAATGAGGCGGGATAAAAAGTTTTCTAAAATGTCTTTGAAAATGTTGCCACATTCTCGCTCAACATTCAAACAAACAGTTCAAATCTTTTCAAAAACCTGTTCAAAAATCTACTTGGGTGAAAAAGTCAAATATTGTATGTAATGTTGTCTATACTTCTTTAAAAGCATGTGTTCGGGACTATGGTATTTTGATAGTGGGTGTTCTAGACACATGACCGGTGAAGAAAGTTATCTCACTGATTATAAGGCATATGATGGTGGAAATGTCACATATGGAGGAGGTTCAAAAGGTAAAATTATTGGTATAGGTACATTGAATGTTCCTGGTTTTCCAAACTTGACAAAAGTCTTACATGTTAAAGGTTTACTTGCAAATTTGATTAGTATTAGTCAATTATGTGATGATGACTTGCATGTAAAGTTTGATAAAAGTTCATGCTATGTGTTAAATAATGATGATAATTGTCTCATGGTTGGTAATAGATCTGTTGATAATTGTTATCTAATTGATTCGAATCAAGCATGCTTTAATGTTCAAACTGATGAGAGTACTTTTTGGCATCAAAAACTTGGACATGCTCATTATAGGAATATTGTCAAATTATTGAAATTTGATGTTGTTAAAGGTCTACCTAAGTTACAAATACGTATGTCAAATGTGTGTGGATCTTGCCAAAGTGGTAAACAAGTCAAAATGTCACATGAAATGTTGACACATTGTACTACGAAACATTGCTTTAAACTTTTGCATATGGATTTAATGGGACCAATGGAGACCGAAAGCATTGGTGGTAAGAGATATTCTTTTGTCATAGTAGATGATTATTCAAGGTTTACATGGATCGAATTTCTTAAGGAAAAATCAGATGCTTTTAAAGTTTTCAAAATTCTTTACAAACGTTTTAAAAATGTTTTTGACACTAAGGTTAAAAGAATAAGGTCGATCATGGTAGGGAGTTTGAGAACAGCTTATTCACTAATTTTTGTGAAAACAAAGGCATAATTCAAGAGTTTTCTTCTCCTAAAACACCTCAACAAAATGGTGTAGCCGAAAGAAAAAATAGAACTCTACAAGAGATGGCTAGAGTAATGCTTTTATCCAAGAAACTTTCGAAAGGTTTTGGGTGAAGCTTTGAATACCGCTTGTCATATATCTAATAGAGTTTATTTAAGACCTAATTCCACTAAAACACCTTATGAATTTTTGAATAACAAAAGCCTAATCTGAAATATTTTCATGTCTTTGGTTGTGTTTGCTACATTCTCGAATGATAGAGACCACTACACAAATTTGATTCAAAAAGTGACAAGGGTTTCTTTCTTGGTTATGCTAGAAACAGTAGAGCTTTTAGGATTTATAATCTTAGGACTAATCTTGTTCAAGAGTCTATGAATGTTGTTTTTGATGATAATGCAAGTCTTGCGAGATAATGCCATTGAAGAAGATGTAAGCGAGTCTTATTGAGCGGATGCAAAGTTACGAATTTCGAATCGATTGAGAATGTTGCTACAAATGTGCCCACATCTGAAGCAACATCACCTCAACATCCGTAAATTAATAGAATTATGCCATATCCTGCTACAAGACCATCTTCCAGATTCTCAAAAATCATCCACAACAATGCATCATAGGTAAACCACAATCAGTGTACAAACAAGGAGAAAATTGAGTTTTGATGCAAGACATGTGGTAAGATCGATTTGTATGACATCTATGTGTAACAAGGTGAACTTTGAATGTTTTCATTCTTTCAATGAACCTAAAAATGTTGATGAAGCTATGAAAGATGAAAATTGGATTAATGCAATGCATGAGGAGTTAAATCAATTTGAAAGAAATGATGTTTGGATACTTGTACCTAGGCACGATAATGTGAATGTAATTGGTACAAAATGGATTTTCAAAAACAAAACTGATGAATCTCGGTAATGTTGTAAGAAACAAAGCTAGATTAGTTGCTCAAGGCTATACACAAGTAGAAGGAATTGATTTTGATGACACTTTTGCTCCTGTTGCTAGAATTGAGTCCATAAGATCACATTTGCTATTGCATGCTACATTGATATAAAAGCGCATCAAATGGATGTTAAAGCCGCATTTCTAAATGGAATTCTTATGGAAGAAGCATATGTAGAACAACCTAAGGGGTTTGAGAATCAAGAATTTCCTGATCATGTTTATAAACTTAAGAAAGCTTTATACGGTTTGAAGCAAGCACCTAGGGCATGGTATGGTAGATTAACCGATTTTCTAGTTGAATTCGGTTTTTATAGAGGTGAAGCTGATAGGACCTTGTTTATTAAACATTCTAGATATGATATTATGATTGCTCAAATATATGTTGATGACATTGTGTTTGGTTCTACATGTGAGAAAATGCTTGAATTATTTGTACATGAAATGACCACTACCTTTGAAATGTCGATGGTTGGAGACTTGAATTACTTTTTAGGTCTTCAAATTAAACAATGCAAGGATGGTATTTTCTTTTGTCAAAGTAAATATGCCAAAATCTTGTAAAAGGTTTGGTTTAGACAATGCTAAACACATGAAGACACCTATGGGATCGACACAAAAATTGTGTAAAGACAAAGTGTTGGCACAAATGTTGACCCAACATTGTATAGGTCAATGATTGGTAGTCTTTTGTATCCGACTTCTAGTAGGCCGGACATCATTTTTAGTGTTTGTTTATGTGCTCGTTATCAAGTGATCCTAAAGAATCTCACATGAATTCGGTTAAGAGGATAATTAGATATGTTGCGAGGCACATGTGATTATGGAATATGGTATAGCAAAGACACTAATTGTTCTTTGATTGGCTATAGTGATGCGATTGGGCGGGTGATAGTGATGATAGAAAGAGTACAAGTGGTGGATGTTTCTACATGGGTAACAATCTTGTTTCTTGGCATGGCGAAAACAAAATTGTGTTTCCCTATCTACGGCTGAATCCGAATACATAGCTACGGGAATTGTTGTACTCAACTTCTTTGGCTTAAGAAGATGTTCGATGATTACGGTTTGGAGAGCAATACTCTTACTATTTATTGTGATAATACAAGTGCAATTAATATATCTAAGAACCCTGTGCAACATTCGTTAACTAAGCATATAAGTATTAGACACCACTTTATTAGGGACCTTGTAGAAAAAGAAGTTGTAAAGTTGGAATACATTTCTCTTGAAAAGCAGTTGCGAGATATTTTTACTAAAGCCCTTGATAATGAGAGGTTTTCTTCTCTTAGAAAATCTCTAGATTTATGCACTAATTAGACCTATATTTGCCGTGTGTTGTGACAAATGTGCCAACATTTGTAGCAACACTAGAACAATTTACTTAAATTTTTCTAAGTACTGTAATATTTAGTGTTTTTGAACTCTCTTGTGTAAATAGTATTAGAACCTGTGATAAATATAAATTGTCTGGACACACTTCTCTCAAATGCAATTGAATAAACTCACAATTAGATGCTATGTCATTGAGTAACTATGTGACACGGAGTTGACTACTACGATGTTCTCTTTTCAAAAGGTGACTTGATTGCATCAATATATTCACAATCCATTGAGTAATTATGGGACACGGAGGTGACAACTACGATGATCTCTTACGGAAAAATGGATCAATGTGAATAAGTGGGTAAAGCAAAATATAGTGCAACACAAATGAATTTATTTCATGTAAAAGCTGTGTTGAGAAGTGTGTGTCTTGACATTCGGTGAATAACATTACTGGTTCTCATATGTATATTTACCTCTATGAGTTTGAAAATTTCCGAATATTATTTTTGAAGATCTATTTATTTTAAATTGTTCCCAGCGATAGTATACGGTCTAATTTAATTAATTGTGCGATTATTTTATCTAGAATCGGGCGGATTTTCGCATGTTATTGAAATAAACTTCCAACATTTGATAATGCTCTAATTTTTAGGGATGTGATTATATCTTATCGTTTAACTTCGTTGTGTTCACAACTTACGCAATCTTTCTATTCTCTATTTAAGGTCCGTAATACTCGGTGTGCTCTATACATTATATCTAAGTTTCGAATTTTAAGCACAAAAGTTCAAAGGTATTATTGATTATATTACTTAATATTATTCAGCCTATTAATATTCAAATTGATTATTTAATAAATTTAATTTGAATAGTGTTTGCAGAGTATTAATTATCATGGTGATGGAAAGGGCTCTTCACCTTCAAAACACTTAACCTCTCCCGCAACTTCATCTTCTTCTCGAAACCTTCGACTACTTGCAACAATGGCCTCGAGAAAATATCTCCGGCAGTGTTGGCGCACCCGATCCCAACATCACCCACATCAATTAGGGTTGGATCGTTGGATGTGCCAATATCGTCAATCCATGCCGAGATTCCCGTCGAACAACCATCGGAAATTCCGATTTTGGGCGAACGCCACAAAATCCGATTAGCGGCGAAGCTAGCGAAGCCCGATTCTCGAAACTTATCCAATGACGGTGGAGCTAGCTGAAGGAGCCACCGCCGATCAAATCGTCTATGCGTTCAAAACCCTCACTAAGCGAGACGATTTACCCGTTGTCAAGGTAGGCGATGTGGAGGTTGATTTCCGGCAGTACAAACACTTAGTGTTTACCCCGCCACAATCACCACAAGATGCTCCAGTAGAAGACCCGTCGGCCCGACTCGTGACCTTTGGTGAACTCACCGCTCGCTTTGAAACCGTTCGACAAAAGGCAACGAGCTCCGAGGGACGCGGTCGAGAAAAGGCGTTCTTACCGAACCATGGGCAAAAGGGTGGATTACTCAAAAGGAAAGAAGCGAAGCATGATGATGGTGTTGCTTCAAAGCCGATTCAAGTGTTCGCCTCGACTCTTACGAAGAGGAAATGCGAGAAGCAAGCCCGGAGAAAGAAACAAGCGGTCAAGCCTCTGTTCGGTGCTCGGCCCAGGGGGAGTGCGAGGATTGAAATGAATCAAACATTGGATGAAATGGCTGCTCGTTTAGAGAAGAGAAACAAAAAGCGAAATGATCCGCGAGGATGTGCAGAATGTTGGCACACCAATGGACACATCGTCCTCGACTCGAGTCCTCTTCATCCGAAGCAAGTAAGGCTAAATCGATGAGGTACATACCGATTCCTCTCTGAATATGACTTCATCTCGATTCTCGATGATAGTTATAATGGTGTGGATAGTGATAAATTTAGAACTTTGCGAACTCGAGTGATAGTTGGAGAGAGGATAATTAAGATGGATGATTTTGTCTCTATGAATCTTGTTGGTTATTTGGTGAAAGATCTTTGATGTATTCCCTTGATTTGCTACACCTTACTTAGTTGATTGGGTATATGAATTCTATGCTAATCTGAAAGTAAGAGTTTCTCAAGTGAATTCGAGGCACTATGGGAAAGTGAAATTTAGAGGCAAGGTTATAGAGGTAACTCCGGCTATAATAAATTTGTCTTAAGAACTAGTGATGATGAGGATCCACAGTGGATAATTTAGATGAAGTGGTCGGTGTTATCACCGGAGGAAGGATTCTTGCTTGGAGATATAGAATGAATTCCTCGGTTTTGACAAGTTTATATAGTGTCTTGCACAAGCTAATTGTGTACAATTGGCTGCCTTCATCGAACACAACCACTCGACCTCGGAGCAAGTTGTCTTAATGTACAAGATTGGTCATCTTAGGAGGTTTAATCTTGGGAAGACTATCTTTGACAATATGATGACATACTTGGGGAGAATTTCAAGCAAAGGACTACTTTGTCTTATCCTAGTTTAATTCACTTGTTGATTTCGGCTCAAGGATTTCAAAGAGAGAATAATGAGATTATCATTCGTTTGCACTAAGTCCGGCAATATCTCATGTTCTAAGGACTGGACCAAGAGTAATTGATTTACCCTACGAGAGATCCTAATGCACCTGAACACGAAGTTCCCTCTTGATCAACCAGCCGATGTGCCGAGAAATGTTGGCACACACGCCGCCAACACTCCGCAATTACGGCCGCAATTCATCCGAGATCAGATTGCTATGACTGAAAATTCTATCACTAATGCCAAATGTCTCGTTGAGCAACCTTGAAATGCACAAAAGTGCAGGAAGTACTACTTTCTCTTGTCACGGGGGAGTAGGACTTGATCTTTCTTGCTCAAGTTGATGCTCATTTCTTGATGTTCTTGAACCGGATGATGCAATGGCTGAAGGTGTGAATGTTGATCTTGATGGAACCGAAGGAGGACCGAGATGCTGATATTTACGGAGCTGGAACAAGTGCGGCTCAGTGCGAGGCTGAAAGCGAGAAACCCGAATGCGGCTGGAGAATGTGCCCACAAATCCAGGACAACAATGATGGACCCGGCCCGGCTCGAACATGGACGTAGATGCTTTGAGAAGATATATGCAGTGGGTGGGATGATGAAGATCTCGGTGTCTTTGTATGATGACTTGGATGATTGGGGACATTAAGCGAGGGGAGCTTTCGAAGATAGAGAAGCTTGAAGATAGGGGAGTTCGTGCGAGACTTATGAAGATGCATTTGTTATTCTTCTGACCCAATCCTCTCCTAAACCTTCATTTATAAGTTTTATCTATTTTTGTAAAGACTCAATTTATTTTTATGTCTTTATGTTTATGTCTCTTCGAACTTATATTATATGTTAGGTATATTGATGAACTTAATAGTGTCTTGGTATTTAGTTAAATTCGTGATACTATGCTCTGCTTTTTTATGTCTAGTATTTGTTATGGGTTTTTGGTTAAGTTTCTTATATGTTTTTATTTTATTAAGCTCTTATTTATTATGTTAGGTTATTATATTTTATTGCTCTGATTTTTGTTTATGTTAGTTTTTTTATATATTTTAAGCTCGATTTATGTTAGTTCGTTTACGTGTTATTGTTTTGTGTTAGCTCAAATTTTAATTTGATTTTATTAAGTGTTAAGTCTTTTTTATGTTCGTAATATATGTTTTTTGATGTTTTCTGTTTAAGTGTTATTTGTTTTTGGCTAAGTAATGGGATGTCATTTATTTGATGTTTTATTTACTTATCTCTATTGTGTACACATTACGTACAATGGTACAACATCGTGTGTGTTCGGTAGAAAGGCCGGGTGGGGGAGATTGTTGATGTTATGACGAGTGTTACTCGGAATGTGCCAACATTGCAGTCACAACATCGAAGTCGTCCTTCCACTTTCACTAACCCTTAACCCACGTTTTGTCTTGGTCAATGTCTTGTTTTCTTTGAGAATGAAGACTTACGGCGATTACCCAAGTCATGCGTTTGAAAAGGCAAGCAAAGAGAAGTTATAAAGATCATGGGGAAGTTACATGGAAGTTACCTATTTTCAAGGGAGATGTGGAAGTTATCTTCAAGCATTAAGAGTCCGATTTTATCTATAAATACACTACTATGAAGATTAAAACTTGGAGTTGAGAGAAACACAATCTAGCATAGTCTATTGGCATAGATTATTGAGTTTATTGTATGTTTCTATCTCGATACTTCCGTTGGTGAATGTTAGACATTTCACTCAACATTGGGTCTTTATTTGTATTAGTGATAGGATAGATTGATCATTGTCTAGTCACTATATACGTTGATCCATTCACGGTGTGACTTATGTTTTCACCGATTGTATCACTTAACAATTACTAGTGATAATACGCCGTTTGGCGGTATAGACTTATTTATAGTCTATACGAAAATTTTGATATCCATCTTGCAAAGTGTTTAAAACTTCATTTGTGTATTTCGTTCATTTATTTTTAAATGCGTGTTGTTCTCGATTGTGCCAACATTTGAGACAACATTCTCAAAAACACTTACGCACACCTTCAATATACATTTGCAAAATGATCTCTAAAAATCTCAATCATTACTCCATATTTCATGTTTTGTGTGCCTTTTACTTATTAAGAATATTTTGGGATGGAGATAGTACTAGTTACATGTATATATAAATTCATTAACAAATTCATGTAACTAATTAATATAAATTTGACTAAAACAAATAAATGCACTTTGACAGTATATAAAACACAAGGAATATATTTATGTAGGCCTGTAACTTATCACAATTTTGAATTTGGTGCCGACTGTTTTAATTTTTTGATTTTAGTCCTATAACTTTATAAAATTTTTTAAAACGGTTCTTTTACTGGTTATAAGAAGTTTTTCATCCTGTAATTGTCATGTGAAACTTTATTTTTCTTTTTCTGATAGTTTTCTGTAACGTGTGACATTTATTTTTTAAATTAAATATACGGAATTTGGGTCGTGTGTATATATTGGCAACTTAACATTGCAAAAATGCAAAATCTCTATAGGCTAATATTAAATTTAATAAAAACGATTATACACACACATGACATGATACACATAGGCCGCATTATACTAAAGATTCATTGTTACTGAAAATAAATTATCTTCACGTTTATCCCGTAGATAGAGAGAGTGCATATTTGTTTGGCAAATCATGCACACTAAAAAATAGTGTCCACAATGTTTTTACCTAATATTACACTGTAACTAAACTAATACTATACAATGTTGTTAATAATATTAATACTATATAGTACCTAAAATAATACTATATTGTACCTTTCTCACCTCGGGGAGGGAGGAGCGAGTCAACTAATACTATACAATGTACGAAATAATACTACATTTGTAACCAAACTAATACTATATAGTACACGAAATAATACTACTTGTAACCAAACTTTGTGCACACAATTTTAATTGTGCACAATATGCACACAAATACTACTCTATTTGATTTGTTTTGTGAGTAGTATTTGTGTGCATATTATGCACAATAAAAATTGTGTGCACGAGAATTTGGTTACATTGTAGTATTATTTCATGTATTGTATTGCATTAGTTTGGTTACGATATAGTATTATTTCGGTCTTGTATAGTATTAGGTTGGTTACGATGTAGTATTATTTCAGACATTGTATAGTATTAATTTGGTTAACAACATTGTATAGTATTAATTTAATTATAGTATAATATTAGATAAAAATATTGTGCACACAAATATTTGTCTTGTTTTGTTGCATTGGGGGATGTATACTTATATTCAATATTTCTTTTATTTTCGATTCATGTGATACGGTTGGTGATGAATTATAAATCAAGTAAAAATATTATATTTGTCTCATGAATGTGACATTATTGATCTAATGGGATAAAATCGACCTAATTATTTCATTAAAAAAAGGATAATTATTTATCCATTCTACTCGTTTAAAGTAAACTAGCCCAAAATATTTAAACTATCATCTGAACTTGGAGCCAGAGGTTGGAAATTCCGCCAGAAAGTCAATGAAAATCAATCTGAATTCAGAGTGAAATTTTGCATTAACAAACTTTCTCCATCCCTGTGTAAGTTACATATTTGAAAATAAGACAAATTTAAAAGTAAATAGTATTATAATCAGGTGGCTTATCCCATTTGGTCACCGGGTTCCTCACTTTAGTAGGAGACCCGAGTTCGATTCTCATATGAAATATTTCACGGCTCTAAGTTCAGTGAAATAACCCAATATAATAAAATTTGTGGATCTTATGCGGGTGGGATCGGGTCCAGAGTCCAGTGGATATCTCAGTTGTGTCACTATAAGATCAAACATGTGTTCTTGTATGGAGAAAAATGATTTGTGGATCTTAGGCGGGTGGGGTTGGGTCCAGTAGTCCAGTGGATATCTCAAGTTATGTCACTATAAGATCAAACATGTGAGAAAAATGTATTACTAACACATGAATAAATATTTTATTTTTTAAGGCCTAATAACATGTATTTGCCCTTATAATAACACACGTTTGACCTTATATTAACACACTTGAGATTAAGATTTTATTGTTGTCTTTGCGCAAGTTTTTTTTTTTTTGGAAAATTTATTACTATATGAACACAAACGTGTTACTTTATGTAGAAAAAAGTATTACTATATGAACAAATTAGAAAGCAGTACTTGATTACAATATTAATTTCAATTTAAACGAAACATAAATTTATCATCGAAGTTCTCATAAACTTTGTATTCATTATTGTTTAAGTTTTCTCCACTCTTGTTTTCATCAATCGAATCATTCAAGACACGATTATCGGTAATTTTCTAAAAATCATTCATGTCTTCTCTTTATTTTTTTGTATTTTTGCTCATTTTTCCCCAATTTGATCTCGTGGTTGAATTCTACCGTTATTTTCGTCAAATTTCGTTGTTGTTATCGCCTCGATCGCGGCGTCTCTGCGTTGTTAGTTGTCTGCAATCGCGATTTCTAACCTAATTTGTGCAAAATATTTTTTTGACCCGTTTCATTGTGTGACCTGCGAGATTTGCTCCTTTCCATAAATAACACAAATTTCACCATGAAATATTTCACAAGAAACTCGCTCTTAAAAGTTAATTAGTCTCATATGCAATCATTTTATGCATCCTACTACATGTTATAACCGAAAAATATAATACGAAAACTTGAGTGCATTGAATGCACCCATCTCATAAATGACGAACTCCATCCGATTTAATGATGCCGTAAATTGAGAAACTGTTGATTTCCCATATGCCTCACAAACTGACAAACAAATCAAGAATGTTCTCATATTCAATTTCGTTGTTTAATAGTAACATTCTTCTTCTATTCTAACTAAAACTCTTGTACATCTACGAATCTCAGTATGTTGGAGAAATTAAGTTTAATTATTTAATTAATTTATTTAGTTAGTTATTTAATTAAAATAATTTGAGGTTTAATTTTCAAAAATTAAACAAGATTATGTTGTAGTATAGTTAATTTCTTAAAACCGAATTTCGGTGAGTGAAAAATTGATATACATGTTGAAACGTTAGATTATTACACTTAAACATTAAATGTGCTACATTAACTCAAGTGGTAATCGTCCCACATTGGGTAATGTGGGAGTTAATTCACATCCTATATGTAAGAAATGATTGAAAGAATTCAAATTATAAGTGGACTATAAATACATAAATGGGCCACACGCGCGCGCGCCGCCCGCCCGCCCGTCCGCCCGAGCCGTGACCGTGGACTTGGACTTGGACTTGGATCTTGGCAATTGGACTTTGGGTGTACTTGGGCTTGGGGTGGTGAATGTATAATTTTGGAGCCCGAAAATTCTCGGGCCTTATCCGAGTCGAGGCCCGGGAAATTGAATTTCATCGAATCGGATTTCATGTGAATTTCGGTGGAATTTCGGTTGAATTTGAATTTCATTTGATTTGAATTTGAATTCAAAAGTTAGAGAACGAATCGGGACAGAAAGATGTCCAAAGATAGCATTTCAAGTCAAATGTGTAACGGTTGGGTTGTTACCTTAAAGAGAAATCTCACCGAGATTAGCCTTGATTGTCATATATTAGGGTCTCTTGGCTCTTCTTTAATTGGACTTTGGGTGTACTTGGGCTTGGGGTGGTGAATGTATAATTTTTTTGAGCCAAAAATTCTGGGCCCTATCCGAGTCGAGGCCCAGAAATTGAATTTCATCGAATCAATTTGAATTCAAAAGTCGGAGAACGAATCGACAGACGGATGTCAGATTCATGGTGTTTCAAGTCAAATGTGTAATAGTTGGATTTGCTACCAAATTTAAAGAGAAATCTCACCGACGGATTGACATTGATTGCCATAAATTCCGGGTTTCTTGGCTCTTCAAAATCTCGGGTGGTACGCCTATAAATAGGAGATATTTTCATGTTGCATGCACCACGACAAACGCACCCCTACATCAACATATACACCCACGTCGAATTTTTGCATGTTTTCATCCGATTTTCTCCATACATACATAATATACAGTCCGGTTCGCACGTAATTCAGTTCGTCGGAGCTCGTTTTCAAGTGGTGCTACTTGTTTAGAGACGAAGTCATTTCACCTTTGGAAACATTACGTCGAGTCGTGAGCACCAGTAGGATGTATTTGTTTTGCGGGCAAAGGATCATATCCTTGACTCGACTTACCTCATTTGTTCGTGTTGATAGAGTTCGTTGATGTTGCCGCTTTTGAAGCTTGGTCGTGTTCAAGAAGAAACTAGTACATTTTAGTTAAAGAAGTGTTACCTTTGTAATTTTCTTTACCTTTGTTTCTTTTTGTTCTTTTCTTTGCTTATTTCCATCTCTATAATTGTAAAAGTCATCGTTGGTGCACTTATAATCCAACAAACTCTTTCTCACCGATACACTTCCAGTTATGCTTTCATCTTATCTAAAAGTATTAAAAGATTGAACATTAATTCATTTATATCAATACCCTAATAAATGTGATGGTGCCAATATCTATATAAATTTTAGGGAAAAATGGTTTTTCTATCCTCTAAGTTTCACCTACCATGGTTTTAGTCCCATTGACTTTGAATTTTTATTCTCGTCTTCTAACTTTTATTTTTCGACATTTTCATCCTTTAATATATATATATATATATATATATATATATATATATATATATTATATAATATAATAAATTTACAAATATTTTTTAATATTTGTGGTATTCTAAAATACAAATTATTTTAGAATAACATTAATTTAAATAAATATATTAGATTTTACTTATTTTATGATTTTTTTATATATTTATAATAGTATTTATATTTATTAAATTATTTAAATAAATATTTAGTTAAAAAAATTGGTTGAAGTGTGAAAAAATGTATGAAAAAGTTTCATTGTGGTGGGATAACGACTAAACAATTAATCAACTAAAACTCTGAAAAATAAACTTTCAAAAACGCATACAAGGAGTAACTGGAAATACATTAGAATAACCTGGATCATTCATAAGTACGAGGCAAAACCCAATTTAAAGATCAAAAGGCGAAAATAAAAGAAAATGCAGAAAAGCATTAATTCTAGTGAACAGAATAAAAATGATTATATGCATCTCTTATATTGATAACGTATAATATTTGATAGTAATTTTTACGTGTCACTCTCCATTGGAAAGACATGAAAGATACTAATATAAATACAACGCAAAGTGATTGCAACTATTGTTGAAAGTTTGAAGTTAAACATACATACTGAATAAAAACATAACTAAAAATGCAAATTTTAAAAATGTTCCTTGAAAAAAGTTCAAAAACGCTCTTTAAGAACTACTCTATATTATTAACTTCTGACGTAGAAATATAGCTCAAATTTTCCAATTAAGCCTTCAAATTTAACCAGTGGCTTAGTGCACACGGCCACCGGGTTCCTCATTCTAGTAGGAGATCCGAGTTCGATTCTCTTTGGGAACGAATATTTACCGATCAAAAAAAAAAAAAGAAGAAAGAATTTCGGAACTCAAGGATATTCAACCGAACTTATCTTATCAAACAACATGAAAGGAAATAAAATTAACATAATCCCTCCGTCACCTTTTTTATTTGCTCAAACCAAAATGACACAAATTTTAATGAAAAATTGTTTATTAATATTAAAATATGTATGATTGATGGCAAATTGATCATTTCACTTTTATTGGAGGGAAATTGTTTAGTTTGAGAGGATAGAATGGGTAATTGAGTGATATGACGTGTAAATCCCTATATTACTAATAGGGAGTTCATTTTATCCTATGTGTCAAATTTCTATGCGTTTTGCTTATGTGTCAACTTTTATATTTCATTTGCCACGTGTTATTTTATTATTAAGTCGATTTATGTGGCAATTTTATTTTTGTGTATATGTGGCAGTTATATATTAAATGTGTAAAAACATTAATAAGAATTGAACCCTAAACATCTTTTGTTGGTTTTAAAATGTCTACCACTACACTTATTTATAAATGTTTATAAATTTTGAAAAAATAATTTATTTAACTTTAGCCTATAAAAGTGTATTAAATTTTTTTGTGACCGTATCAAATTATATTTTATCTTATTATATTTTAGAAACTCTAATATTTATGAAATCTTAATTTGTGAATCAAACAAGTGAATCTTCATATATATTAATAGGGTATTTATAATATTTATGTGTCATTTTTATGTGAGTTACGATTATATGTCATTAATTGAGAAAATAAAATTATGTATGTGTTTAGATACTAAATATATAAAAAGTTTGATATATATTAATAATTATGATGAGTTATGTGTAATTAGTCTCATATACAATATTAATATTAAAATTAGTAAAAAGAGAATAATCCACTCAATCAATTTAATTTATTTCATATATATGATATTTATTTGTAGATATACCATATACATTATTTTAATATTTATACATCATTTATATAAGATTTCTTCTATTAGTATTTTTTTATTAATTATAATATAAACTTGAAACAAATTGTATGATAGATTTTCACATATATATAATAATTCTAATATATATCTAGCATGCATTATGATATAATTATAATAAATTAATTTAAAATTAAAATATAAATAAATATGTTATTTATGATTCTAATTACCGTTATTTAAATTAAATATTATAATCACACAAAACTATATATATATATATATATATATATATATATATATATATATATATATAATATAATATTTTATTGTAAAATTGAATTTAATAAATATTCCAGCGTAATACGCGAGGATTCATCTAGTTAGATATGTTTGAAAGAGTTTAGTTTGAGAGGGTATAATTATTATTATTATTATTTTTTTTTTTTGCTATTTTGGGTATTGGAAAACCAAAAAAAAAAAAAAAGACATGCATTTTTTAATTTTGAGCAATCTAAAATGAAACGAATGTAGTGTAATTTAGGGGGCACTTGGTTGTAAATTATTCAATGGCAATGAGAATGAAATATTTTTTCTCTCTATGTACCTAGAATATTGGAGGAAGAATTGTTTCAATATTGATGGTTACATCACAAGTGTTGTGCTCCAATTTTGGGAAAAAAATTAAACAAAAGAAGATTGTAGTAATTGTGGAGGGAATGATTGAAGAGAAACCATTGTAGGAGGGAAAAAGATTAATCAAAATTGGGAACGCGAAATTATTTCACGGATTTATGATTTGAGATTTAATTTTGATTTGGTTTTCCAAATTTGATTTGAATAAACAATAACAAATAAAATTAAAATCACGAGACAACGTCCACGTAAGCAATGATAATAAAAATCCTCAAATTTCAACGATACATCAAAGCAACAAGGAGAAACTAATCACAATAAACTCGAATCGCAAAAAAATATTAAATTGAAGTTTTGTTTAACAAGATTAAAAAATTTAGATTAGATTATAATTTGCGAAAATACGGTGAGTTTATTTGTAATTAAATATTATTTAAATGAAACAACGTCGTTTCTTTCATGAGACGGACATAGACAAATTTGCTCGTAAGGTATAATTGCAAAATTTATTAAATTGGAGTTTTGTTTGCCAAAATTTAAAAATTTAGATTAAAATGCAATTTCGAGATAAGGTGGTGATTTAATATGCAATTAAGTCTATTTTAAAATAACTTCATCTAGCATTTAGAGAAGCAAAATCGTCAACAACATCTTCATAGTTAATTGAATTTTTCTATTTTCGTAAAGGCTTCATTTTGTCGGCGTTAGGAAATACATTGGATATTGTTGTATCGTTGATCCAATAATCGAAATTTAGTTTAAATGATTCACTTTGCATTAGTGCGTTTGCCTTTGTGTTATATGCTGTCGCAATATCACACTACTAATAAATTAAATTAATAAATATAAAATGATAAAATTATCTTTTTAAATTTTATATATATAATTGTAAATACATTGAAATATTAAAAAATTAAACAAAATATATATATATATATATATATATATATATATATATATATATATATATAACTTTAAAATTAATTCAAATCTCAAATAACATTAAATTAAATAAAAAAAAAAATTGAACAGGGTCGTCTTATTCGTAGAAGAGACCAAACGCCATTTCGCCATCCCTTCACTGGAGTTTCATTTCAGACTATTTTTCTTAATGTGTTTAATACCAATAGCTTTGTCTTGATCCTGGGATCATTTCGCCCATATCAAATTCTCACTTAGTTGTGTTTAGGTCCGTCATTTTTGCTTTTGAAAATGACAAAGTTTTATGTGTTTTGTATACATTGTAAGCTACGATGTTTCACTTTATAATTTAATCAAATTTCTGATACTTTTGGTCAAATATTTGATACTCTTAGTTAAATATTTGATACTTTATATGTTATTTTTCAATTTCATCAAATTTTTATACTCTTAGTCAAATATGATATCATCGACCCTAATTCTTGATACCCCTACTAAAATTCTTAATACTCTATATCAAATATTTGATAATTTAACTTTTTCAAAAAGGTACTCACTAGTTATGGTTGATGATTACGCTAGATATATTTGAGTTGATTTTATGAAAGAAAATTTTGATACTTTTGTTGTTTTCAAATTCATGTATAAAAGGTTTGAAAGCGTAGGAAAATCGAGCTTTAATTATATCGGATCATGGAAGAGAATTTGAAAATAATTTGTTTTTTCTATTTTGTGAGAGAAAATGTATAAATTCAGAATTTTCATCACAAAAAAACTCTACAACAAAATGAAAAAGTCAAAAGGAAAAACAAGATTTTACAAAAAATGGCTAGGATATGCTACAAACTAAACATCAATCTTTCTAAAAATTTGGGTTGAAGCATTAAACACAATTTATCACATTGTAAATAAAGTCTTTGTTAGGTCAAATAACACAAAAATATAAGCGAGTCCTGTAACTTCCTCTTGATTAGTTGAAACAACTTCTTGAATCTTTGTGTAATATTTCTCTAACACCTCATCGTACGATACTTACTTCACCTTGTCCTCATCTTCATTTCTTGTCTAGGTGTTTGTCTATAGTAACACATTTCGACTGTCTTCTCTGAGTTGTCCTTGTCGATATCTTGACCTCATCGATTTCCTCTCCTCATCGATATTTGTCCTTGTCGATGTCTTGAGCTAGTCGACTATTTATACTTAGTTTTATTTACACGAGATATACTTCAATTTGTCTATACAAGATGCTAATTTGGTCATCCTATTTTACACTTTTAACACATCAAAACTAAATACAATTTTTCTTTTCCTAACACTTTCCCCCTTTTTGATGATGTTAAAACACACCAAGAAAAGAAAATCATAGTACTCTTTAAAATATAAGAATGATACAAAGTATACAACTAAGTCACTTAGTCGGATAATCGAACAATAGTTTAATAATCGAGCAATATACTTAATACACAGGATGATCGGAGTAATGTAGTTAATAATCGATGATCAAAGTTAAGGTCAAATACTTTGAAGACAACATATAAACTAAGATTTGAAGATTTCGGATGATTTAGTGTTATAAATTTATGAGACAGTTACTTAAACCAAGAGTTAGTTAAAAAAATTATGAAAACAAGTTAGTTAAACACTCAAATTTTGTGGAAGTAGTTCAAAAGATGTATTTCACAAATATTCACAAGACTTGCACATTTTCCATATTTTCATCTTTACTGACAAACATTCGGAGGAGAAAGAGAGAGACTTAATCGTACCACCTATCTTCTTCTGGAATTGTCATCCAAATCGAAGATACGATTCTTCAAGCTCAATGTTTCCCCACCTTCACTAGATCAGCCACGGTCTCGGCTTGGATCGGCATCTGCTTCACCTTTTCTCTGTCTAATCGCCATCTTGCGTCGGTGGAGCGGACATGGTTGCATAGGGCGGTGCGACTATGTCAACATTGAATTCGAGTCTCCGAGGTCGATCAAATCTTGATAGAAGTTTGGATCTTTCGCCTCCAACCATTCGTGAAATGCAATGTTCTCATCGTGCCCCAAGAGATCTTCTTGCAAACATGAAACAGGAAGATCCATTCCCCTTCATAAGCTCTCCATTTAGCTTGTTGATCCATGGGAAGGATTTCCTTGGGCACGGCTTCTCGGTGGAATGGCAAAAGACTTCTTCTCCTTCTTTGTTCTTCGATCTCGAACCCACTTCCTCGTCTTCCTATCATACATCTTTCCATTTGCCTTTTCTTGCTCCCTCCTCCTCTTAGCTTCTCTTCTTTTATACTTTTCTTTTTCTTCCCTTCTCCTCTTAAGCACTCTTGCCTCTTCTTCTCTCTCACTGAGGTCTTCTAAACTTGGCTCGAAGCCTTGGCTTTCCTAGCCACTTTGGATGAGGATGGAGGGGATTTGATTGATAAAATGGTAGCAGGATCAGCGGTAGGTGGAAGATCGAGGCTCGAGATCGAGACTCGGTTGACTCATTTATTTCTCCTTTTCGGTCTCCTTAGTGCTCTTTGGGAATTTTCCTCAGTGCCTTTTTCTTTTCTTCCTCGGCTCTTAACGGTTCTTGAGAAAGCTCATCTATCCTCGATTTAGTGCCATCACCGATCCTCTTGTAACTTAACTCTTTTCTTGAGCTCATTATCTTCCCCCTTTTTGACATCGACAAATTGGGTATTGCAGATAGTGGCTACTTGATCTATATGCCCCATGAGTTCTTCTCGTAGAACCACTGTCTTCCGATCAAGCTGGTCATATCTCTTCTTTTGACCGACCTCGGCTCAATTTATCATCCATGAACCGCTTTAAGATGGTTGTCCTGTCTATCTTTTTCCATTGCAGTGCATTTTCAACACTTGATGAAATGAGGCCTCCTTAGCTTTTCAGGATTCTTTCACTTGATCCTCAACAAAATCCCTGATTTTGGTATATGCAGAATCGAACGTCTTTGTTTAACCCACTCATCTTGTGAGTTCATCTCCGTAGCAACTTTCTTTTCACTTCACCATTTGTTCCTCATGCCCGATCCTAGAGAAATATAGATCAATCTTGGTTTTCTCATGAATTGCAGCTTCTATATTCTCCTTGATTGATGATATGATGACATTAGGAACCAATTAAAAGGCATTTAGACAGGCATTCTTGAGATTTTGTAATCGCTTTCAGAGCTTCCACTTCGGATACAGACGCGAGATGTGGAGGGCAAGATCTGTTCTTCGATGGAGTCGAGATCTATTTCTTCGATTTCAGCTTCGGTTTGCACCTCCACAATTTGCTCCGTTTGTGCCTCCTCACCGTATCCATCTCACTGGCTCATCGGCAGCTCCACCGATTACCTCTTTCTCCATCCTTTCCTCCTCAACAACAACCTCTTCATCCTTCTTGTTCTTCCCCCTTCTCAACCGCTTTCTCCACCTCCTCTGGGGTCTCATCTCCAAGATATACTCTTTGTAGGATATAATCAACAAAAGTATTTTCAGTTAGTATATCTTGGAATGACTTGAGTTTTGCCTTCTTGAGAACCTCTTTCTCCCGTGATGGCTAGGTTGTTGCCTCCCGCTTCGCCTATCGTAATAGTTGTCTCTTCAAAGGATCCTAGCACGAGTCTTCTTAATGAGATAGACATCAATAAGCTCCTTCAATAGCTCGGGCTCGTCCTTAAGAGTGGATTCTTGTCTTAGGAGAAATTTCTTCCCAAGAATCCGCGGTGAGGTCTCGATTGGTCCCATCTCCCGGATGGGTTGGGTAAATTTTGGTAAAGATCGAGTTCGGATGAGGTTGAGGGTAAGAAAGAGAATGGGTCGAATGAGGGTTGGGTTTGTGGACTTATGGGAGTGGACCGTTTTAGAGGCTCGGAGGTAGCGGTCTCATCTCGCCCCTTCATCGCCAAAGTTGGGAAGAGGTGGGTTTAGATACTCCAACCTCGGATGAGGATGAAGATGATGAAGGTGATTTAACTTCTTCCCCTTCTCCGGATTCATCCTCGACGAGACTTCCACAGCCTCCGTCTGCCCGGATACTCCTACTACCTCACCGGGACACTTCCCCCTTGGGAAGGCTGTCCTCTCCTCTTCTTCCTCATCTTCCTCCGTCTCAGCAGACGAGGATTCATCCACCAACACCGTCTTGGTCTCCTTTCTTTTGGCTTTTGAAGCCTTTTTCTTAGAAAGTGGAGGTGGTGCGGGAGCATCTCCATCTCCTTCCGAGTCGATCGGCCCATACAGACTTCTCGTCTTTTATTAGAATTCCCTTTTTTCTGTGTACTTTTTGACTCCAACACTCCAGTCAAGGTTGTCAGACCTACTTTATGCTCAAGTATGATGGTGATCCTTGCCATCATACTTGCAATTTTGGTCGAGACCATCTCATTAGCTCGTCTCAGAATCGTGAGTCTTGATGCACTTCTTTATCTCCTCCATTATCCTTGAATACACCGGTCTGGCCCGGTTGATTTCAGCCCCATCTAGAATAGCTCTTAGACAGATATCCTCGGCTTCGTTAGCCCATCGTGACTCTGTTGTTCACCCCGAATACACTTTGTCGGAATCGGCATGAGTAATCTGTATTTTCTCTTCAACATTGGCCTCTTCGCATTCGACGTTGTATTCGATAAGTTTTTACGGCCATTAGTCGGAAACTCTCCAAATATTCCGATGATTTATAAGTGAATGGGTTGTCGCGGTGGTGCTCAAATTAAAAATCGCACCAATCTCGTAAATCGATAAAAGCGATTCTTCGTTTCTTCTCCTTAGTTCTAATTCGAGATTCTAATCCTGTATCTGTTGCTTTTGCCTGGTCGGGAACTCGGCACATAGATCATCCACCGTCAAATTCTTCGTTGGTTTCATCGTGAAAGATCGCTTTAAACCCCTTGATTCCAAAGCAAGTTTAATATTTCTCTCGTTTGACATCGGTGGTAGTATCCCAATCAACGTACATTTCGATTTTGTTTTATCTCTAATGGAAGTCAAGTCATATTCAAACTTGATATTCTTTTTGGATTCCGCCATTGATGAATATTGAAGGTTTTTAGGAGGGAAAAGAGAGGTTTTGAGAATAAATATGAAGAGTTTTATGTGTGCGTAAATGAAAATTATGCACATGAATGTCTATTTATATGGAAAATATAATACTAAATAATTATTAGAATAATAATTGCTCGCAAAAGTGTAAATATAGGCTTTGAATTGCCATTAATGCAATTATGGCATTTATTTTGAAAAGTGCATAGAATATTATTTAATATGTCGCGCGTGAGATTGAGACGGTTCATATTTCAGAAACCACCTCCATTTTTGGCGCGTGGAGTATACTCAGTATTTCAAAAATGAATTTGATAAAATTTCGGGTCCGTAGTAACTTCTCTCGACATAGTTACTTATTTGAGAAATTACTTTTCGCTTAATTGGAGAAATAAAATAAAATATTATTATTTTAAGAAAACAAATTTGAACCTTTATCCTTTTATTTTGTAAAACAAAATATTTTATTACACCGAGTAACTTCAATTTTAAATGAATGAAAAAGAGAATTATGATATTAAATTCATATATTAATCATATGAATTCAATATTCATAATTAAGAGTATTTAGGAGAAACTTCTGGTCTTTCACCTCTGCTGGATTGATAGCATCACCGTTTGTTTTCTTAAACACTTGGATAATCTTGACCTTGTCTTGTATTTAGAGATGTGTAAACTTTGTTCTTGCTGAAATCATAGACACTTAGACAAATCGTTAGTAACAAGAGTAAGTCGGATAAGGTACAATAGCCATCCGAATCTTTAGAAGTCAGTTGACTATTATGTCCTTATCTAATTTACCTATGTCGGATAAGTAACTATCAAGTCGGATATGGTCAATATGACTAATCCTTGATTCTTGATTCCAATGATAGGAGATCAAATGTTATCAGCTACCGATTGTCCTTTGACTCAAATCATGTCCGATAATTCTTTCTAGACATAATAAACTAGAGTTGAGAGAGACAAGAATTAAAAACAAAGAATTAGAGATTTACTTGAATAAGCATCTAATAAACCTAATTCTACAGATAATTCTTTAAACCTCGTCTCTGCCGGTGGTTTTGTCAAGATGTCTGCTCTTTGAAAATCGGTAAGAATCTTCTCAAGTCGATATCTCCTTTTTCTACATGGTCTCGGATGAAATGGTGTCTTATATCTACATGCTTGCATCTTGTATGTAGAACGGGTTCTGGGTAATAGCTATGGCACTATTACTATCACAAAAGATAGGTACATCTTTGGTGATAATATTATAGTCCTTTAGGCTGTTGGCTTATCCAGATCAGTGAACAACAACTTCCACCGCCATATACTCGGCTTGATTGTGGAAGTAGCTACAGAGGTTTGTTTCTTAGACAACCATGAAATCAGCTTACTTCCAAGGAATTGGCAAGTACCGGATGTAGATTTTCTATCTATCTTACACCCACCAAAATCCGAATCTGAGTATCCAGATACTTCAAAGTTGTCATCACCGGATACCATAATCCAACATTTCTTGTTCTTTTCAAATACTTGAGAATTTTCTTTCTTTGCTTCAAGATGACTTTTCTTAGGATTAGCTTGAAAACGAGCACAAACTCCAAGCTGCAACAGAAATATCGTGTCTACTAGCAGTTAAATATAATAAAGAACCAATAAGACCTCGATACTTAGTTTGATCGAGTGTCTTCTCCCTTCTCATCATCTGGATCCATTGAAAAATTTGTCATCATAGGTATCTTAGCTTCTCGGTACCTATTCCATATTTTTCAATAAGATCTTTGTATATTTGGCTTGGTTGATGAATATTCCCTTCTTTGTCCTGCTTGACTTGAAGTCCAAGAAAATATGTAATTTCTCCCATCATGGACATTTCAAATCGCTTTTCATAGGACTACTAAATTCTTCACACAAAGATATGTTAGTTGATCCAAAAATTATATCATCAACATAAATTTGAACTAACAAAAGATCGCAACCAAATTCTTTTCTAAAGAGAGTTCTATCAATCCTACCTTTAACAAAACCATTTTGAATTAAATAATCGACAAGGTATCATACCAAGCTCTTGGTGCTTGTTTAAGTCCATATAGAGCTTTCCTTAGTTTATAGACCTTGTCTCCTTTGACAAAGCCGGGGGTTGCTCTACATAAACTTCCTCGGCTAAGATTCCATTTAAGAAAGTGACTTAACGTCCATTTGAAAAACTATGAATATTTTAAAAGCCGCATAGGCTAAAAACAACCTTATGGCTTCCGGACGAGCTACTTTGGTGCAAGGGTTTCATCATAATCAATACCTTCGATTGTGAATAACCTTGAGCAACTAGTCCGCCTTATTTCTAACCACAATATTGTTTTCATCCCTTTTGTTTTTAAAAACCCATTTAGTTCCAATGACTTTTTGATGATGAGGTCTTTCAACAAGCTCCCATACATCTTGTCTTTGAAACTCGATTTAGTTCTTCTTGCATGGCATTAATCCGGTTGGAATCGATTAGAGCTTCAGTAATTGATTTGGGTTCAAGTAATGACACATAACAACCGAACATACAATCTTGATTTAGTTGGGTCCTCGCCCTGACACCCGCAGTCTAAATCTCCAATTATCTCGCTCACTGGGTGATATGACATTACTTTCTTACCTTTATCCTTTACGGTGGATGGTGTCTTGTCTGAATTATTTATTTTGGATGATTCTATGTTACCTTCGATAACTCAACCTCGACCTACCGATATGTTGTTGTTAAATGCGATCGGTGATGTGTCGTTGGTCGTCTGATCGGTTGGTAGATCAGGTGTTGAGGAAGTTCTTTCGTGTTCTTTTCCTTTGTCGATTCTTCCTCTTCATCTGAATCGATTCTTGATTGTAGAATTTTATGGTTGATCTTTTTGATAGTCATTTGATTCGGATCATCCGATATCTTTGTGATGTCCCCTGTCTAATCAAACTCAAGAGAAGATTCATCAAATACCACATAGGGTGTTTCTTCTACACACAAGGTTGTTTTATTAAAAACTCTATATGCCTTTGATATAGATGAGTATCCTAAGAATATCCCATCTGCTATCTTGGCATCAAAGGTTTTTAATTGAGATTTCCCATTGTTGTGTATGAAACATTTACAACCAAATATATGAAAATATGAAATTTTGGGAGATCTTCCCTTCCAAATTTCATAGGGAGTTTTACACTTATCCTTGACAATTAGACTTCTATTTTGAACATAGCAATTTGTATTCACATACGCCCAAAACCTATGAGGAGTGTTGAATTCGGACAACATTGTTCTAGCCGCCTCTTTCAAAGTCCTGTTTCTTCTCTTAACAACTCCATTTTCTTTGTGGAGTCCTTGCTATGATGTTTCTGAGCTATACCATTCTCAATGCAGTAGTTAGAAATCAATTTATTTAGGAATTCAAGACCTTTATCACTTCTAATTTTAACAACATTTAATCCTTTTTCATTTTGAATCTTTTTAAGAAATTCTCGAATCTTAGACATAGTCTCATTCTTTTTGTACAAGAAAATAACCCAAGTAAATCTTGAAAAATCATCAACAATTACTAAGGTGTATTTTCTTCCACTAAAGCCGAGAGGAGTTACTTTGGACCAAACAGATCCATATGAAGAAGTTCCGTAATCCTTTACAAGAAGGACTACTTATTGTTTTAAAGAAGTTTTGGTCTGCTTTTTCTTTTTGACAAGAAACACATATATGGTTCTTTGAAAATATTTTATCAGGGAGTCCTTTAACTAAGGATTTCCTTGCTATTTTGTTAAGAGTTTTGAAGTTTAAGTGACCAAGTCGTCATTGCCTGACCCAACTTAAGTCATCCGAACTCTTAGCAACAAGACAAGTATCCTTAGGACAGCTTTTGAAGTTGGCAACATAAATGTTACCTTGTCTTACTCCAGCCAATATGATATTTTCATTTAAACCATCTAATACATAGCATGCATTATGAGTAAATTTGACACAAAACCCTTTATCACAAAATTGTGAAACAGATAGTAGGTTGTGCTTCAATCCTTCCACGTAGTAAACTTCATGAACTTGAACATCTCCAATTATTAGTGTTCCTACACCTTTAGTAAGTCCATAGTTGTTATCTCCAAACATCACTCTTGGTCCATCAATGGTTTGATAGTTAGAGAGAAGTCTTCTTTCATAGGTCATGTGCTTGGAACAACCACTGTCAATATACCAGATGACCTCAAGAATGTCTCCTCTATCAACTATCTTCTTGTCTTCCTGCAATCACAAATTTATTGCTTAGGTACCCTTTGTACTTTGGGTCCTTTCATGTTAAGTTGATTTTTAAGAATCCAGACAAATATATCAATGTTCCTTAAAACCATAGATTGAAGCTTACATCCATATCTATCTACTAAGATAAGACTTTCAAGATCAATCTTATTTAATTGATCTTTTGAAATTGTCTTAAATCTAGGTAAGAATGGGTAAGATTTGCTTCTTCCATCAAAGCTATTATACCTAGGATAGATCCTTAATTTAGTCTTAGGTTTAGCCTTAGGAGTTACTTTCCTCGTCTCGGTTTTTCTTTTGAAGTATCGGATGAGGTAATTAATTCCTTTGGTTTCCAGGGACTGAATAAAGTTTCTACCTTAGGTTTAGTTGCTTTAACAAAAACTATAGGTTTTATTGGATCATTCTTCTTACTCCTATCAAAGCCTAATCCAGCTTTTATCACTAGTCTTTTGTGAAGATTTGAAAATTTTATCTATTGTGGTTTGAGAATTATTCATGAGTCCTAACTTGAGATTTAATTCTCTGTTAGTCCTTTTATAATTCTCATTCTCGGAATAGATTTTTGAAAATTTTATTTTTAAAGAACTCAGTTCTGTTCTAACTTATCTGCTTTATCATACAAGTCTTGGTGATCATCTCGATCTGACATTCCCCCTTGAATGTACGGTCGATTTGTCACTTTCCTTAGTTTGATTGACTTTGAGTTAGATCAGAAATTTGATCCTTTAAATTAAGATTTTCAGTCTCTATCTGTTTATAAGCGAGATAAAGCGGTATCCAAATCTTTCAAAAGTTTATCAATAAGCCCAGGATCGATTCGAATAAGGTGTCACGGTCATTATCGATGATGAATAGTAATGTACCTCTTTAGCCATTAGACATATGTCATCATCGAGCTAAAATCGGATGAGGATGAGGATGATGATGTCTCACGAGCTTCTTCTTTCTCGGCTAGGAGAGCTCTCTCGTCGGCATACCTTCTATCTCTTTTCTTCCTCTTTTCTTCTCCCTCTGCGGGAGTGAGTTGAGGACAATCATAGTTTGTAGTGACCAGGTTTGCTGCATGTATAGCATATATCTCCTCTGTCTGTTTTTGGACTACTATCTCCTCGTCGATAGGTGACTTATGACTTCTTGGTCGATCCTTCTTTTATCATTATCTGAACTCTTTTCATCCCCTCGTCTCGATCTATAGTTCCTATGACCTAATCTGTCTCTTTTGTTTCTTTTGTACTTCATCTTTAGTCTTTCATACCTTCTCAACAAAAGAGCCATTTCTTCTTTTATGGACAAATCGGATGCTTTAGAGATCTTTTCGATTCATCTTGATGAACAAAAGCTCTTTTTTTCCGGATGTAGATGACTCGCCTCATCTTCTTCATCTTCAATGTGAATGTCATATTCCAGGTGCTTTAAGACGAGAGAAAAGAGTGTGATGTGATATTGATGACAAATTCCGTGTTGCCTTGAGAATATTAGCTTTCTCTCTCCATCTTTTGCTCAAAGATCTCGAGTACCTTGTTGTTAATTTCTTTCTCGGTGTAAGTCTTACCCAAATCTGCTTGCTTTGTTCACAAGATTAGCCGAGTCTTACGTCCAATTGATCCACGGTTTCACCATCCTTCATTTTGAACGTGTCAAATGCATGTAGAAACAGGCGTAGCTTATTTTCTTTGACTGTTCGGATCCTTCACAAATTCCGGCAAGAGTCTCCCACATTTCTTTGGCAGTCTTGCATCTTTTAACCTTTTCAATCCAATCCTTGCTCAATGTTTCAATAATTTCAGTTCTTGCAACTTGATCTAAATTGTGAATTTTCCTTTCATCATTAGTGAGTTACGAACTCTTCTTTTCCGCCTAACTCTTGTTTCAAATTTGAAGTAGTACCATCACTTGTGCCACCATGATAAAACTTGATGGGTCCTTCCTCAAGAACCTCCTCCATTCTGTCATGAATCGCTTTAAGATGGTTCTCCATTCTAAACTTCTAGTAATCATATTCTTCTATAGAAAAATCGGGCAAACTCCTCGGATTTCTTGCTTTTCTGAGAAGACATGATAAAACAAAAAAACCACAATACTTGCAAGATTTTGTTAGTAGAAGCTGTTAGTGAAACAAAGAAACTACAGTTATCAAGAATAAAATTCAGATCTTAGTTAAGACCTAAAATTAATATCGTAACAACTTAACAACCGCTCTGATACCACTTGTTGGTCCCGTAAAGTTGAGTTGATTAAAATCTTGAGTTAACCTTCTAGAACAAAATCTAGAAAGGGGGGTTTGAATAGATTTTGTAGATTTTTGAATCTCTTCAAAATCAATTCAAAGTACGAGATGAACACAATGGAAAACAATTTTAAACTCAACTATTAACAAGATCAAAAGCAATCGACAAGATAGGTTAGACTTTAATCCTGTGATTAATCTGTAAATGATAAGCTAAGAATTGAAAAGAAACAAACAAGTAAATCAAAGCGATAAAGAACACAGGATTTATAGTGGTTCGATTATAACAATCCTACATCCACTCTCCTTCTTCAATCTTGAAGAAGGGCCTTCACTTACTCACTTTCTTCCTTCTCGCCGACTTACTTACAATATTGAATCTTCAGCCTTACAAATGAATTCTTCCTAATTTACGAATATCTATGGCTTGAAGATTTAATGAGAAAAGTGTTCTATAAACACTAAGAACTGAAAACGTATAAAAACGCTTTGTGAATGTGAACAATATTTGTGAATACAAAATGTACGTTGATGGGTGCAAAGTATCAAAAGTTAATTCTAAACTAATTTCTATGACTATTTATAGAGATCTTCACTTGGTAGTTATAACTTCCTTGATTTCGGTTTTGATCAGGTTATAACAATATAACCCGAGTCCTCAGTAACTTCCTCTTGATTAGTTGAAACAGCTTCTTGAATCTTTGTGTAATATTTCTCTAACACCTCATAAATCGATACTTACTTCACCTTGTCCTCATCTTCATTTCTTGTCTAGGTGTTTGTCTATAGTAACGCATTTATTTGTCTTCTCTGTGTTGTCCTTGTCACGATGTCTTGAGCTAGTCTGACTATTTATACTTAGTTTTATTTACATGTATATACTTCAAATTGTCTATACAAGATGCTCAATTTGGTCATCCTATTTTACACTTTTAACACATCAAAACTAAATACAATTTTTCCTTTTTCTAACACATAAAAACGCTCATATTGCTATGAATAAACACAATTCTAAAAAATTATTCTTTGCACATGTGCAATGCGGCTTCATTGCACATGTGCAAAAATAATTGCACTTCATTGCACATGTGCAAAAATAATTGCACAGCTTCATTACACATGTGCAAAAATAAATCTGCACATTATTGTCCCGGTATATACCGCATAAACGTTCGAAAAAAAAATTGAGAAAAATAAGAATCAAGAAATAAAAAAATTGTCATTTTACATTATGAAAATAAGGATTAGAAAATCCGGTAGATTCATTAATCTCTAATAATTCAACCCAAAAAAATTGTAAAAGAAAAGAGTGGACGGCGCGTAAGAGTATTACAAACCGAGAAGCCAAAATCCAAAACCGAGATGCCAAAATCCATCAAGACCCCATTTTCCAATTAATTGAATAAAACACAAGATTATTCCTTAATCAATAAAAGCCCTAGGTTAAATAGCACATAAAAATAAATTTCTATAATTACCCATTGACTAGTATTAATATTGAATTCGTAGAAGGTGACGAGCGGTGTGATGATAATTAATTTCTACAAACAGATCGATCCCTTGTAGCACCATCAAATTGAGTACCTTGGTGGTCTTCTCATCCAGATTTGGCAATTTTCTCTCCTTGACCAACCTCATTTCTCAAAACTCTGCAAATTTCTCAAACCATATGGAGGGTGCAGCTTGTCATTGCCGCCTAAGTTCGGTGGCCCGTCGATAGTTCGCCGCTTGCTTCTTTTTGTTCTTCACAGATTTGCCGTCGGTACACTTCTTCGTTGCCGCGAGGAGCAGATTTGCATTTCCACCAACACCGTCGGTACTCCCTCTTCGCCGCCTTGAGAAGAAAAATGACAGAGAGAGAAAGAGAGAAGATAATTTGTGAGGGTACGAGACACGTGAGTCTGATAAAGTAGTGAGGGAGAGAGAGTCAAAGAGAGACGAATCTAAAAAGGTGATATGTGAGGGTAAAATAGACAGTTTAAAATAAGAATTGTATCTTATAGTGTTTTATTTTTTGATAGTACCTGAGAGTAATAAAACTCTCAAGATAGTATCTTATAGTCATAAATCCTAAAATAAATTAGATGATCTAAAAGCGGGACCCATAAATAATTACTTTTAAAATAGAATGCATTGGAAGAGAAATAAATTTTTTGAGGTATGAATATGAAACTTTTGAAGTAACATACACGTGGCACACTATTCTAAATTTCAATCCCAAAAGTTTTGTTATGTTCGAAAGGGAGTATGTTTGTGGGACCCATCAAAAGTTTTCCTTCGGCAAGACTCCCATCTTCCTCTCTTTTCTCTAGTCTCCATTGTTTCTTTCTTACTTTCCTTTTTTTTCATTTAAAAAATAATATCTTCTAAAATTTTTAATACCTTTCTCTAGTCCCCATTGTTTCTTTCATACTTTCTTTTTTTTCATTTAAAAAATAATATCTTCTAAAAATTTTTAATATCCGATATGGTTGTCTATAATTTTTTTTTCATTTTGTGCTTTTTTTCAATTAATATAACATAAGTTTTTATATAAAGAGGTCTCTTGTGTTTCGTATACACCGTAAGTTTACGGTGTTAATATTTTTTAAAAAATTAAAATATTAAATATTTAATCAAGAGTATTAAAAATCTTATCAGAATACTAAGATTTAGAGTCAATGATATCATATTTGACAAAAATATGAAAATTTTACCAAGAGTATCAAAATTTGATGAAATTTAATATTTAAAGTTTCAAATATAAAAATATATAAAATATATTACAAAAATGTAGATAAAAAATATTATACATAATAAAAATAATTTTTTATAAAAAAATTAGCGATGTATAATTAGAAATAAAAAATAAAAATAAATTTTGGATCTTGAATTGAGACATAATGATTAAAATTGAATCTTAAATTTTGAGAAAAAAATTCCCATCTCGAAGATTTTTGGTGAATGTGTTAATCTTGACCTGGAGTAGCAAGTGGGGACCTTCAATGCCGCTTGGTTAAATCTCTTCATGAATACACATATGTTTTCCCCTTCTCCTTGTTCATGTTGAAAAGTGTCGGCGTGACTCTGGTCTGCCTTCGGGCGCTTGCAAATTGATGCAAGGACACCACTAAACTCCTTAAAGGACCTAATAGAGTTAGGTTCCAATTGGTGAACCATTGTTGGGCGGCCTTGGACAAAGTGGTCGAAAAACCACCGCACTTCACACCCTCCCCATATCCATGTAGGAGGGAAGAATTCTCAAATCTCACCAAGTGATCATAGGGGCCGTAGTACCATCTTATTCATAGTTTAATGGTTTAAAATTATTTGACAATTCATCTTGCAAAATACTTTAAAATTGACATCCCGTAATAGGTCTATCTATACTAACCCGGTTATCCATCCGATATTTCATGGTGTCCATCTGCTTTCTCAAAGACTGGATTTGGTCTTTTATAGCCGCCGAATGGGTGTCTCCGGTCCCTTCCTCCTCATCCTCTATCTTACTTCCTCGCCGCAGAGGGGGCCGCTTCCTTCCCTCGTCCGTCTCCTTCAACACCCACATCCCTTGCTCTAGGAATCGCAGACTTCTTCTCTGGACTCCTTCTCGCTCCTGTGGTCTCTTCTGGTTTCTCGGATTCAACTTCTCTCCTTCACTTATCTCTGTGCTCCTCCGCCTACTCCTCCCGGGCCTGGGATCGAGTAGGCAAGTTTCCTGGTCCCCCATCTCTTACGCCAATTTTACGGGTAGGCCTCCTCTAACCTCGGTCGTAACTCTCTCCACGGCTTTGGCTATTACATAATCCAATTGTTCTTGAGTCATTGCAATGTTGGCAGCAGGTGCCGACACTATTTGGGGTGGCCCCCTCGGTTGGGCTGCTATGAATATGGTTTCTCATTCAACGCTCTCCATAACTCCGGTCGTGGGGATTCCTTTAGGAATCCCCGAGGGAGGAATCGCACGTTAGCCCCCTTCCTCGGGCGAAAACTCCGCCTCTCGCATTGCGCTGGCCAGAGCTAAGTTTTCTTCTCCAACCACAAGAATGGGCAATGTAGCCCCACTACCCGGTGCTACGGATGACGGTGCACGGGATTGGCAAAGAACTTCCCCTTGAGTCGAGGTCGAAGATGCCGACCTCCCCATGCCGGTACTAGTGCAATGAGCCTCATTGGTGTTTGTTCACCACCCATGGTTCCTTTCTTTCGGATGTTGAAAAAGAAGTAGAAACTCACGTCTCAACTCTTCTTCCCATAGACGGCGCCAATTGATGTGTAAAACTTAACTGGTCTTTTTCCCCACCCGGGTTCGATATAGTTCAACTCCTTCGATCAGCTTCCTTGTGAACAACAAAATCTGCAAAACACACCGGAGGGTTCTCCGACATAGGCACTCCAACGCTCAAATTAGAATACTAGAAAACCGTAGAAATGTGTACTAAAGTACGTAAGAATAAGCTAAATAAAGTATTAATATCGTTATCTCTCTTCATAGTACGTTATTTATAGATATGAATGCATACCAGCGGTTATTATCGTTATTTAGCATGATTCACCATGTTCCTCTCGTGATGTTATGCGTTGATATCTTTATTCTCAAGAAACTGTATTCGCATATCTTCCGATCTCTCTGGACCGAGGTGGACCAAGTCAAAGAAAGATTCCAGAATATTCCTTGGCTTGGGCCTTAATTATTTCAACCGTTTGTTATTATTTGCTCTCAATCGATTTTATCTCTTAGATAGCTATTATGGGCTCGTGTAATCTCGTGTTTTGGGTTTTTCACCTTGCCTAGTCCTTACGGCCCACCTCGCAATCTCACTTGGGTTGGGCCCATCTCGAATTTTTCTTCCTCTTTTGAGGATCGTCTTACATATCATTGGGACTCGGCTAAGCGTCTTTGGGCCCTACTTCTAGTTGGGCCGATTATTTTTATCCGTATCGTATACTAAAATTTTTTGACTTTTAAATTGGGTCATTTTAACCTATGATCTATCCAAAAAATTTATCCAAATGCAAGAAAAAATTAAAAAAATATTTAAATTAATAAAATATCCCAAACTCTATGAGTCCACAAAATAACAAGTAATTAGGGTTTAGAATTATAAGTTTAAATTTAGAAATATTATATATATATATATATATATATATATATATATATATATATATACTCCTCTTATCCTATTTTTTATTGCTCAAAATAAAATAAAAATGGACGTCTTATTTTTGTTTTTCCATACCCAAAATAACAAAAAAATAACACTACCCTTTTAAATTAAACCCTTACAAATATCTCTTACACCTTAATGTTACTCAAATAACCATTTCAATAAAGTTTGTTGGTCCCACTTAGTTGAGTATCTTAGAGAAAACTTGAATTATCCTTCTAGGAAAGATCTAGAAAGGGGAGGGGTTGAATAGATTTTTAGATTTTTACAAATCTTTCAGACTTATTCAAGACACCGTAATCACACAAATGAAATCTATTTTAAACTCAACTTTATTAAGATCAAAAGCAATGATATTTTAGTTCTAACTTCAATTCAAATTAATCTTTGATTGATAAACAGAAATTGAAATTGTGAGAAAAGTAACGTCTGACAATAAAGAACACCATGGTTTATAGTGGTTCGGATCCTACATCCACTCTCCTTCTTCAACTTGAAGAAGGGACTCGAATTACCACTTACTTACTTTCAATCCAACTTACAACTTACAAACTTACAAAATATCTTCACTTACCCTAGAATCACCTTCACAATATCGTCATTAACAAATGATATCTCCGTCGAGCATTTTCTTCTTTAATTCAGACCTTCTACCGTTCATTGATGTACGGGCAATCATCTCAAATGATTCTACCCGGTCGTCGATTTGTAGGTGAGGGGTTTACTCCTTCATTGCTTGTATAAAAATTAGGGCCACCTCCGTCGTAGTCACCAGTTCTTTCTTTGTAAACTCGAGTTACGAAAATGTCGTTCTCGTATGTCCTGCGACATAAAACTCTATCCCTCTCATGTCCAGAGTTTTGTTGGTGTTGGATTTCTTGGAGCAAAATGTCCTCAATCCAGGACCTCTCTAGTAAACCGAGAATCTGTCGTGATTCTTCATCGGTGGTGGTGTCGAAGTCGACGTACATCTCCGACTTGATCTTCTTGTTATAATTCTCAATTGACTTCCACCATTGTTGAAGTTGTTGAGATAGATTTTGGGATTGGCTCATAAAAATTTGGCAAAGGGTTTTTTTTAGAATAAATTTTTGCAGAGTATATGAAGGTTTTCGAAAGTGAAAAAGTTTGATCAAGAAGAAGATGTATTTATAGGAGGGAAAATTGGAAAGAGAAACCGCTTTAGAAAATTGAATTTTAATCTAAGCCGTTTATTTAAAATGATTTCTTGTCTTTGAATCAACGGTTAAAAATTTGGATAAACGATTGGGATTCAGTGCGTGTAGTTCACTAATCTTTGAATTGCGTAAAAGTTACTTTGTAGATTGTTGATTTGACAGAAATAGATTACTTTATGCGAGAAGTAAGTATACTGACGTCGGCCAGTGGTTACCTTACTTCGTATAAGGGTTTCTAAAAAGATTTGTCTGAAAAAGTACCTCGTCCGATTTTTAAAACAAATTTAGTTTTATCTTTTGGCAACCTTAAAGACCGCTTAAGAAAACATTTTATTTCAAATAAGCAGGCTCATTAGATTTTCTAAAGTTAGTTTTTCCAACCAATGAAAACAATCCGATAAGAGTTTTATAAGTAAACACGGTGTTTGAAGAGTATTCGAAACAAAGGTGTTCGGATGAAAAGGTTTATAACGGATGAGGTGAAACAACCTGATTTATCAACTGACCGTGACTCATTCCCGTAAAGACATAAACTTGAAGAAACCATTAGTAGCTAGGGTAAGTCGGATAAGATACAATGGTCATCCGATTTTATAGAAGTCACCGACTATTGTGTCTTTGTCGATTTACCAAATGTCGAATAAGTAATCATCAAGTCGGATAAGGTCAATATGACTAATACTTGATTCTTGATTCCTTAGTAGGAGAGCAATGATATCACTACCCGATTGTCCTTTGACTCATATCTAGTATGATAATTCTTTCTAGACATAATAAACTAAATAGAGAGAGACAAAGAATGAAAAACATTGAAAAGATTATAGATTAACTAAAGAAGCATCTAATAATCCTAATTCTACAGATAATTCTTTAAACCTTGTCTCTGCCAGTGGTTTTGTCAAGATGTCCGCTCTTTGGAAATCTGTCAATCTTCTCTAGTCCGATGTCACCTTTCTCAACATGGTCTCGGATGAAGTGGTGTCTAATATCAACATGCTTGCATCTAGTATGTAAGACTGGGTTCTGGGTAATAGCTATGACACTATTACTATCACAAAAGATTGTTACATCTTTGGTGATAATATTAAAGTCCCTTAAGCTGTTGACTTATCCGGATCAGTGAACAACAACTTCCATTTGCCAAATACTCGGCTTGATTGTGGAAGTAGCTAAAGGAGGTTTGTTTCTTAGACAACCATGAAATCAGCTTACTACCAAGAAATTGGCAAGTACCAAATGTAGATTTTCTATCTATCTTACATCCACCAAAGTCTCGAGTCTGAGTATCTAGACAACTCAAAGTTGTCATCACCGGATACCACAATCCAATATTTACTGTACCTTTCGGATACTTAAGAATTTTCTTCACGCTTCAAGATGACATTTCTTAGGATTAGCTTGAAATCGGCTTGCAGACTCCAACCGCAAATGAAATATCGTGTCTACTAGCGCTTAAATATAATAATGAACTAATTAGACCTCGATACTCAATTTGATCAGTGTCTTCTCCCTTCTCGTCTGGATCCATTGAAAAGTTTGTCATCATAGGTATCTTAGCTTCTCGGCTGGTACATATTCCAAATTTTTCAATGAGATCTTTTGTATATATGGATTGATTTATGAATATTCCCTTCTTAGTCTGTTTGACTTGGAGTCCAAGAAAATAAGTCATCTCTCCCATCATGGACATTTCAAATTTGCTTTTCATAAGATGACTAAATTCTTCACACAAAGATGTGTTAGTTGATCCAAAAATAATATCATCAACATAAATCAACTAATAAAAGATCACAACCAAATTATTTTCTAAAGAGAGTTCTATCAATTCTACCCTTTACAAAACCATTTTGAATTAAATAATCGAGACAAGGTGTCATACCATGCTCTAGGTGCTTGTTTAAGTCCATACAGAGCTTTCCTTAGTTTATAAACCTTGTCTCCTTTGACAAAACCAGAGGTTGCTCTACACAAACTTCCTCAGCTAGAATTCCATTAAGAAATGCCTGACTTAACATCCATTTGAAAAACTATGAATCTTTTAAAAGCAGCATAGGCTAAAAACAATCATATGGCTTCCGGACGAAGCTCGGTGCAAAGGTTTCATCATAATCAATCCTCCGATTGTGAATAACCTTGAGCAACTAGTCTCGGCTTTATTTCTAACCACAATATTGTTTTCATCCCTTTTGTTTTTAAAGACCCATTTAGTTCCAATGACTTTTTGATGATGAGGCCTTTCAACAAGCTCCCATACATCTTGTCTTTGAAACGGATTTAGTTCTTCTTGCATGGCATTAATCCAGTTGGAATCAATTAGAGCTTACGTAATAGATTTAGGTTCAAGTAATGACACATAGCAATCGAACATACAATCTTGATTTAGTTGGGTCCTCGTCCTGACTCCAGTCTAAATCTCCAATTATCTCTGTTCACCGGGTGATATGACTTTACTTTCTTACCTTTGTCTTTTACAATGGATGAAGTTTTGTCTGAATTATTTATTTCAGATGATTCTATGTTACCTTCGATGACTCAACCCGATCATCCGAGTTATTGTTAAATCCCGATCACCGGTGAGGAAGAGCTTCCAGGTTCTTTCTCTCGTGTTTGAATCTGGTTCTTCTTCTTCATCCGAGTCCGATTCTTGATTGTAGAATTTTATGGTTGATCTCTTGATAGTCATCGATCCAGATCATCGATATCTTTGTGATGTCCCCTGTCTTACTATACTCAAAAGAAGATTCATCAAATACAACATGGGGTGTTTCTTCTACACACAAGGTTGTCTTATTAAAAACTCTATATGCTTTTGATACGGATGAGTATCCCAAAAATATCCCATCTCGCTATCTTGGCATCAAAAGTTTTTAATTGAAATTTTCATTGTTGTGTATGAAACATTTACAACCAAAAATATGAAAGTATGAAATTTTGGGGATCTTCCTTCCAAATTTCATAGGAGTTTTGCATTTATCTTTAACAATCAAACTTCTATTTTGAACTAAACAAGCAAGATAACACTTTTCGCCCAAAACTTGTGTGGAGTGTTATATTCAGATAACATTGTTCTTGCCGCCTCTTTCAAGGTTCTGCTTTCTTCTTTCAACTACTCCATTTTGTTGTGGAGTCCTTGCTGCATATGTTTCATGAGCTATGCCATTCTCAATGCGGTAGTTAGTGACAAGCTTATTAAGGAATTCGGTACCTTTATCACTTCTAATTTTAACAATAGTTAGTCCTTTTCGTTTTGAACCTTTTTAGGAAATTCTCGAATCTTAATCATAGTCTCATTCTTTTTGTATAAGAAAATAACCCAGGTAAATCTTGAAAAGTCATCAACAATTACCAAAGTATATTTTCTTCCACGAAGCCGAGAGGTGTGATTGGACCAAAAAGATCCATATGAAGAAGTTCCAAAATTCTTTTTGAAGAAGGACTACTTATTGTTTTAAAAGAAGTTTTAGTCTGCTTTTCCTTTTTGACAAGAATCACATACATGGTTCTTTGAAAATACTTTATCGGGAGTCCTTTAACTAAAGATTTCCTTGCTATTTTGTTAAGAGTTTTGAAGTTTAAGTGACCAAGACGTTTGTGCCATACCCAACTTAAATCATCTCGAACTCTTAGCAACAAGACAAGTATCTTTAGGGCAACTTTTGAAATTTGCAACATAAATGTTACCTTGTCTCGACTCAGCTAATAGAATATTTTCATTAATACCATCTAACACAAAGCATGCATTATGAGTAAATTTGACACTTAACCCCTTATCACAAAATTGTGAAACGGATAGTAAATTGTGCTTCAATCTTTCCACGTAGTAGACTTCATTTACTTGAATATCACCTATCATCGGTGTTCCTACTATTGGTCCCACTTTAGTTGAGTAGATTAGTTACAACTTGATCTAGCCTTCTAGTGAAAATCTAGAAGGGGGGTTGAATAGATTTTCGATTTTTACAAATCTTTCAAAATTATTCAAGGTACCCAAGTAGCACAAATGAATTCAATTTTAACCTCAACTTGATCAAGATCAAAAGCAAACCGATATTTTAGTTTTAACTTCAATTCGAAATTAATCTTTGATTGATAAACTGAAATTAAAATTGACGAAAAGTAAAGTAAAGCAATAAAGAATACTAGGGTTTATAGTGGTTCGGATTATGAATAATCCTACATCCACTCTCCTTCTCCAACTTGAAGAAAGGACTAGCTTACTACTTACTTACTTACAATCCGACTTACAACTTACGACTTACAAATTCCTTCGGATCTTCAAAGCTCCTAACTTCTTCTCTGGAATCTAACTATTACGGTGGTAGTGGAATTTGAAGATTACAAGTAAAGTGTTCTATAAACACTTAGAATTGTTTTGAAAAACTCTTTGAAAAACTTGTGAATTGATTGTGAAATCTGAATAGAGAGTAATGTGCAATTCGTGATGTGTGCAAAAGTTTTTTTAAAGTACTTTTCAAAAATGAAAATCTAGACCTATTTATAAGTCTCGAAAAGACAGTTAGTTTGTTATTCTGTTCTAACAAACTAAAAGCTGCTCAACAAACTTAATCTTGTAAACCGCTTTGCTCCTCACCGATCTATCCTACTCGTCTGGTGACTTGGTGAAGACTTCGTCTTTTTATTCTACTCACTTGTCTTGACCTCGCCTCGAGCTCTTCATAATCGTCTCCGCAGATGACTAGATTTGAGCTTGTCTTCGATGACTTGCAACTTATCGGGCCTACAGTGACTTGATCACCGATGACCTAGTCCGATCACTTAGTACTCGGACTCGCCTCACTGCTCTTCATAGTCGTCGATCATCCGAACCTTCTTTTAACTCATCAAAACTTTCTTGATCTAACAATTTCCCCTTTTTGATGAAGTTAAAACCTACAAGAAAGAGACACACTCACATTGAAGTTAGTTTAATAGTTAATCAAGATTATCAAATAGGTATATTAGAGCACATTCTCACATTGAATCAAATTCATTCGAGTTGGAGCATTTAATTTACACTTAGAAAAATTTAAGAGAATATCCTTAAGTCTTAATAATTTAGACTTAGGGAAAAGTTTTAAAACTTAAAGAACTTTAGAAAAGTTTTAAGACTTAGAAAATTTTTAGAAAATTTTAAGTCCGAGATGAAAATTTTCTCGAGATGATTAATACTTAGAAAATTTTTAAGTTTTCTTAGGAACAAAAACTTAAGCTGAAAATCCAGATAAACCAGATAAAGCACAGTATATTCACATCACTTTACAAAGATTACAAATGGAGACTAATAGAAAAGAAAAATAAGGAAAAGTAAAAGTCCTGTTTCTATTAGACTCCCACCGGTCTTCATCCTGGGATCATCAACCAATTAAATACCCGCCTCCTCACCGCTTGAGCTCCTCCTCCCGAACAAGTCCAGGACTCCGCCTCGCCCTTTGAACTATTCCCTTTACCCAATCAAGGTCCAGGGATCCATCTCGATTTCTTGGCGGGGATGGCATACTCAAAGCCGGAGCGATCGATTAACATTGAACTCCACATCTCGCTTCTTCCAAAGAATGATGATAGAAGTCTTTGTCAATCTTCTCTATCCACTCATGCCAAGCTAAGTCTCGGATCTTGGAGTTGATCCTCGAGCTTTGAGAATGTACCAATAGTACATCCACATTCCTTCCCATTCTTTTTCCTATACTCCTCTTCATACTTGCCACAAGCTAGCTTTGGTGGAGCATTTGTTGGATGAAATGGTCAAGTTAGCACCACTTGAGTCTTTGACCAGCCATTTTCGCTTAGTGCTACTCCGTAAGACATCGCCTCCCTTTTCTTTCCTAACCCTTCTCTTTTCCTTCTTTCCGTAGAACTCCTTCTCTCTCTTTATCCTTTTAATCTATTCTCTTGAAAGATTTGAATAGTCGACCTCCCTCTTTCCTTTCCCCTTAGCGGCTCTGGAATAGATATCACCGATCTTGGGTCAATAGCCGCTACTTCCTTGCCCTTCCCCTTGGCTTCTTTAGATTCAGATTCTTTAAGTTTAGCCAAGAGACTTTCATTCTCTCCTCCTCCTCTTTCTTTCGTTTCTCCTCATCCTCCTTCGGCGCCTCCTCTAATTGACTTACCCTCGGCTTGAGAGCAGCTAGCTCATCGACTTGAGTTTCAAGTTTTCCTTAGCTGCCTCCGGATCACCGTGTTGGCCTTTATGCCTACTTCTTTCCTGGTCTCCTCGACCACATTTGTGAGGGCTTGTCTCTTTTCTTGTTCATCTTTTTCCCCCTTTTTAACTTCAAAGAGCCAAGTTCGCCGATTTACATCAAGATCATTGCACTTGACTCAAGTCCGATTGGTCTACAGCCATTTCATTCACCACCATCCGATTGTAACCCTTCACTTCTTCTTTCGCCTTCACTCTTCCTCCATTGCTTTCACTTTGTCACCAAAGACAGAGTTAGTGATAGATATGATTTTATCGAGATAAGGTTACCTCCACTTCTCTCATGCTTTGGCAAGCATCGTGTCGCTCTTGCTTGACCATCTTCCTTGTCCTCCTCTTCATTTTCCTCCTGAATGTTGAATTTATCTTTTTCTCCACAAGGGTGAGGATTGAGGAGATGGCGGAGACAGGGCTTAGGTCATCGTCATCTTCCTCGACGAGGAATCGGACGAAGAAGGAGTTGGTTCTTTTTGAGTAGGTGGGAGAGGGGTAGGATGTGTTTGGATGGTTGGGAGAGAGGAGTAAGATATAGTAAAACAGGTGAGGCTTGGACTTGCGGAGAGAGGATGGTTGGGTTTGTATAGTGGGGGTGGGAATGGGAGATGAGGTTTGTATGAGTGGTGTTGATGGTTGAGATGAGGTATGTTGCTTCGGTGGGTGGGGTTTGAGTTTGGACTATAGAGGGAGTAAGTTGTTGGAGAGGCTCGAGGTACCACTGGGATACCTCTTCATTGTCTGTTTGGACAGTTGGGATGACAGCTGAATTTGAGGCTCACGAAGTGCCAGCCTGGGGCACTTCTTCATTGCAGTGCGGAGTGATAAGGAAGGAGATGAAGATAGGCTTGTACTGCTTTCTGTGGATCGGGGAAGAGTAGCTTCCTTGGTTGGGGAGGGAGAAACCTCGAGCCGACCAACCTCAACCGCTATCTTCAAAGACAGAACCTCCTTTGGTAGCAAGGTTGTTGTGTCCATTCGCTCGGACCCTCCGTATTTGGTGGAGCCTTCGTGAGCTTTGAGATGCTCGTCTGGGCCTCCTTACCAATGGGATTTTAGCTTCCTCTACCTCTTCTTCTTGAGGCTTCTTTGGTGGGAACAATGATGAACCCTCTCATTTCTTCTTCTCGAGGCTTTTACCAGCCTTCTCCTCTTCTCGCCTCCGAGAAACCCTCGGAATGACAGCAGCCGTCTCCTGGGTTGGAATCACAACCGCTTCCACTTGAGTTGCGACCCCACTGCTTCCTCCTCGTGTTCCTCTGCTTCTACCTTAGCTGGAGGTACCTCTGTGGTTCATTCTTGGTCTCGGGCTTCCTCCGCCGCCGCTGCCTCCATCGATTCTGGCAAGATCGACTCATCGTCTAATCTGGATTTCCTCCAAGCCTCTCATCCTTTGTGAGGATTCCCTTCGCTTGGAGTAATTCTTTGTACCCACTCTTGATCAATTTGCTCTGTTCAGCCCTTCAATCAACACTGTTATTTTGTTGAATAGGCCGACTATCGAGTTGGTACTAGCCTTTCAAAGACGACTTGAAGGTAAGCCGTTTCTTCTTCTCCTTTAGCTTGTAAATCGGTAGGTCTGTCCAGTTCACTTGGACTCCATCCAGATCGCCCTCATAACACATAACTGGGTTTGGTTAACCCATCATGCGAACTCTGTTCCCCAACACCGATTTGGTAACCACCGTCATCGAATCGGTATTTTCTTCTCAACAAATTTTTCTTCAAATCCCTATGGGTTCCCCCGTATGTAACTCCTAGCCATCAAGTCAAAAGACTCCTCCCGGTCGTCCTCTTTGTACGTCAATAGATTGACTCCTTCCATTGACGTGTTGAAAATTCTCGCAATATTCTCTTTGGAGTAACTCGATCGCTCGTCCACGGTTGTGTCGAACCCATCCCGGTATCCCTCATGTTTGCCAAGAACTCGCTGCTCCCAACAAATCAACAAATTCCTATTCTCGAGGAGATTTCATTGATAGAAATCCCCTTAGCCTTGATGCTTCCAATAAGCGGAGGATTTCTGCAGATTCTGGTTCTCGAGTGGTTTCAAGTCCACACACATTTATGCTTTTAAATGGTTTTGAACAACTCTTCATTCATTTTAAAATGAGAAGAGTTTGTTGAAATATATGTGGGCTTGTAGGTTTTGGTAGTTTTAGAGGAAGAGGCCATGGTGAATTTTATGAGATTGAAAAGTTTTAGAGTATTTGCAGGTTTTCTCAAAGTGAAAACGGTTACAAAAGGAAGAAGATGTATTTATAGGAGGGAAAATTGGAAAGAGAAACCGCTTTGAAAATTTGATTTTAATCTAAGCCATTTATTTGAAATGATTTCTTGTGTTGAATCAACGGTTAAAAATTTGGATAAAACGATTGGGATTCAGGTAGCGTGTAGTTCACTAATCTTTGAATTGCGTAAAAAGTTACTTTGTAGACTGTTGATTTGACCGGGTAGGATTACTTTATGCAGAGAAGTAAGTAATCCCGACGTCACTTAGGGTTACCTTTCTTTGCATAAAGGTTTTCTAAACAGACAAGGTCCTCAAGACAACCGGTAAATGACCTCGTCTGGGTTTTAAAACAATCTAGTTTTATCTTTTGGCAAACTTAAAGACTAGTTAAGAAAATATTTTATTTCAAATAAGCCTCGTATTAAATTTTCAAAAGTTAGTTTTTCCATCCAATAATTTGAGAAGAGTTTTATCAAGAAAAACAATGTATGGAGAGTATTCAAACAAAGGTGTCCAGATGAGAAGGTTTATAACAGATGAGGTGAAACAATCTTATTTGTGACCTAATCCTACAAAGACATAAACTTGAAGAAACCATTAGTAGCTAGGGTAAGTCGGATAGGATACAATGGTCATCCGATTCTATAGAAGTCAGTTGACTATCAAGCGCCCTAGTTTGATTTACCTAATGTCGAATAAGTAATCATCAAGTCGGATAAGGTCAATATGACTAATCCTTGATTCTTGATTCCAAAATAGGAGATCAATGATATCACTACCCGATTGTCCTTTGACTCATATCTAGTCCGATAATTCTTTCTAGACATAGTAAACTAAATTGAGAGAGACAAAGAATGAAAAACATTGAAACGTTATAGATTGACTAAAGAAGAATCTAATAATCCTAATTCTACAGATAGTTCTTTAAACCTTGTCTCTGCCAATGGCTTAGTCAAGATGTTCCGCTCTTTGGAAATCAACAGATCTTCTCTAGTCGATGTAACCTTTCTCAACATGGTCTCGAATATCAACATGCTTGCATCTAGTATGTAGGACTGGGTTCTGTAATAGCTATGGCACTATTACTATCACAAAAGATTGGTACATCTTTGGTGATAATATTATAGTCCCTTAAGCTGTTTACTTATCCAGATCACCAGGAACAAGAACTTCCAGTGCCATATACTCAGCTTCAGTTGTGGAAGTAGCTACAGAGGTTTGTTTCTTAGACAACCATGAAATCAACTTACTACCAAGAAATTAGCAAGTACCGGATGTAGATTTTCTATCTATCTTACACCCACCAAAGTCCGAGTCCGAGTATCCAGATGTACTCAAAGTTATCATCATTGGATACCACAATCCAACATTTACTGTACCTTTCGATACTTAAGAATTTTCTTTGCTTCTTCAAGATGGCTTTTCTTAGGATTAGCTTGAAATCGAGCGCAAACTCCAACCGCAAATGAAATATCGTGTCTACTAGCGATTAAATATAATAATGAACCAATTAGACCTCGATACCTCGGTTTGATCGGTGTCTTCTCCCTTCTCGTCTGGATCCATTGAAAAGTTTGTCATCATAGGTATCTTAGCTTCTCGACCGGTACCTATTCCAAATTTTTCAATGAGATCTTTTGTATATTTGGCTTGATTGATGAATATTCCATTCTTAGTCTGTTTGACTTGGAGTCCCGTAAAATAAGTCATCTCTCCCATCATGGACATTTCAAATCACTTTTCATAAGATGACTAAATTCTTCACACAAAGAGATGTTAGTTGATCCAAAAATAATATCATCAACATAAATTTGAACTAATAAAAGATCACAATCATATTCTTTTCTAAAGAGAGTTCTATCAATTCTACCTTTAACAAAACCATTTTGAATTAAATAATCGACAAGGTGTCATACCATGCTCTAGGTGCTTGTTTAAGTCCATATAGAGCTTTCCTTAGTTTATAAACCTTGTCTCCTTTGACAAAACCAGGAGGTTGCTCTACATAAACTTCCTCAGCTAGGATTCCATTAAGAAATGCTGATTTAACATACATTTGAAAAACTATGAATCTTTTAAAAGCAAGATAGGCTAAAAACAATCTTATGGCTTCCAGACGAGCAATCTGGTGCAAAGGTTTCATCATAATCAATCCTCCGATTGTGAATAACCTTGAGCAATTAGTCCGGCTTTATTTCTAACCACAATATTGTTGTCATCCCTTTTGTTTTTAAAGACCCATTTAGTTCCAATGACTTTTTGATGATGAGGCCTTTCAACAAGCTCCCACACATCTTGTCTTTGAAATGCAGATTTAGTTCTTCTTGCATGGCATTAATCCAGCTTGGAATCGATTAGAGCTTCAGAATCGATTTAGGTTCAAGTAATGACACATAACAACCGAACATACAATCTTGATTTAGTTGGGTCCTTGTCTGGACTCCATAGTCTAAATCTCCAATTATCTCTGCTCACCGGGTGATATGACATTACTTTCTTACCTTTGTCTTTTACAATGGATGAAGTTTTGTCTCAATTATTTATTTCGTATGATTCTATGTTACCTTCGATGACTCAACCCGATCATCCGAGTTGTTGGTCGTCGATCACCGTGAGGAAGAGCTTCCGTGTTCTTTCTCCGTGTTTGAATCTGGTTCTTCTTCTTTATCCGAGTCCGATTCTTGATTGTAGAATTTTATGGTTGATCTCTTGATAGTCATCTCGATCCGGATCATCGATATCTTTGTGATGTCCCCTGTCTTATTATACTCAAAAGAAGATTCATCAAATACAACATGGGGTGTTTCTTCCACACACAAGATTGTCTTATTAAAAACTCTATATGCTTTTGATACATATGAGTATCCCAAGAATATCCCGTCTCGCTATCTTGGTATCAAAAGTTTTTAATTGAGATTTACCATTCATTGTGTATGAAACATTTACAACCAAATATATGAAAGTATGAAATTTTGGGATCTTCCCTTCCAAATTTCATAGGGAGTTTTGCATTTATCTTTAACAATCAAACTTCTTTTTTGAACATAACAAGCCGTATTAACATCTTCTCGCCCAAAACTCGTGTGGAGTGTTGTACTCGAGATAACATTGTTCTAGCCGCCTCTTTCAAGGTTCTGTTTCTCTTTTCAACTACTCCATTTTGTTGTGGAGTCCTTGCGGCAGATGTTTCATGAGCTATGCCATTCTCAATGCAAAGAGTTAGTAACAAGCTTATTAAGGAATTCAGTACCTTTATCACTTTTAATTTTAACAATAGTTAGTCCTTTTTCATTTTTAACCTTTTTAAGAAATTCTGGAATCTTGATCATAGTCTCGTTCTTTTTGTATAAGAAAATAACCCGGGTAAATCTTGAAAAGTCATCAACAATTACCAAAGTATATTTTCTTCCACTAAAGCCGAGAGGTGTTATTGGACCAAAGAGATCCATGTGAAGAAGTCCTGCACTTCTTTACAAGAAGGGCTACTTATTGTTTTAAAAGAAGCTTTAATCTGTTTTCCTTTTTGACAAGAATCACACACATGATTCTTTGAAAATACTTTATCAGGAGTCCTTTAACTAAAGATTTCCTTGCTATTTTGTTAAGAGTTTTGAAGTTCAAGTGACCAAGAAGTTTGTGCCACACCCAACTTAAATCATCCGAACTCTTAGCAACAAGACAAGTGTCTTTAGGACAACTTTTGAAATTAGCAACATAAATGTTACCTTGTCTTACTCCAGCTAATAGAATATTTTCATTAATACCATCTAATACAAAACATGCATTATGAGTAAATTTGACACTTAACCCCTTATCACAAAATTGTGAAACGGATAGTAAATTGTGCTTCAATCCTTCCACGTAGTAGACTTCATTTACTTGAATATCACCTATCATCGTTGTTCATACACCTTTGGTAAGTGCATAATTGTTATCTCCAAACATTACTCTTGGTCCGTCTATGGTCCGATAGTTAGAGAGAAGTCGTCTTTCATAGGTTATGTGCTTGGAACACCCATCACAATATACCAGTATGACCTCAAGAATGTCTCCTCTTTCAACTATCTTCTTATCTTCCCGCAATCACAAATTTAATGCTTAGGTACCCTTTGTACTTTGGGTCCTTTCATATTAAGTTGACTTTTAGGAATCCGTGCATTTAAGATATCAATGTTCCTCAAAACCATAGATTGAAGTTTACATCCATATCTATCTACTAAGATAAGACTTTCAAGATCAATCTTGTTTAATCGATCTTTTGAAATTGTCTTAAATCTTGGTAAAAATGGATATGTTTTACTTCTTCCATTAAAGCCATTATACCTAGGATAGGACTTTGACTTAGTCTTAGGTTTAACCTTAGGAGCTACTTTCCTCGTCCGAGTTTTCTTTTCAAGTATCGGATGAGGTAATTAATTCCTTAGGTTTCAGGACTAAATCTAGTTTCTATCTTTGGTTTAGTTGCTTTAACAAAAACTCTAGGTTTTATTGGATCATTTTTCTTATTCCTATCAAAACCTAATCCAGCCTTGTCATTAGACTTTTGTGAGGTATTGAAGATCTTATCTATTGTGATCGAGAGTTATTCGAAGTCCTAACTTGAGATTTAATTCTCTGTTAGTCCTCTTGTAACTTTCATTCTCGGAATAGATATTTGAAAATTTTATTTTTAAAGAATTCAATTCTGTTCTAACTTGTCTGCCTTATGAGACAAGGTACTAGTGATGGTCTCGGTCGACATTCCCCCTTGAATGTACAATCTGGTTTCTCACTATCCTTTGTTTGATTGACTTTGGTCGATCGTAATTTGATTCTTTAAATTAAAATTTTCAGTCTCTATCTGTTTATAAGCGAGATAGAGCAGCCTCTAAATCTTTCAAAAGTTCTCAATAAAACTAGGATCGAGTTTCGAGATAGGGTATCAAAATCATTATCCGAGGATGAATAGTAATGTACCTCTTTTGTCATTAAACAGATGTCATCATCGACCCCAAAATCAAATGAGGATGAGGATGATGATGTCTCATGAACTTCTTCTTTCTCGGCCAGTAAGAGCTCTCTCGATCAGCATACCTTCTATCCCGCTTTTTCCTCTTTTCTTCTCTCTCTCTGGGAGTGAGTTGAGGGCAATCATAACTATAGTGATCAGGCTTGTTGCATGTATAACAAATATCACCCCTGTCTGTCTTAGGACTACTATCTCCTCGCCCGATTGGTGACTAATGCTTCCTCGTCCGATCCTTTTTCCTATCATTGTCCGAACTCTTTTCTTCTTTATCTCGATCTATAATTCCTTCGACCTGAATTGTCTCTCTTGTTTCTTTTGTACTTCATTCTCAATCTTTCATATCTTTTTAACAAAAGAGTCATTTCTTCCTTAATAGATAAATCGGATGCCTTGGATATCTTCTCGGATTGATCTTGATGAACAAATGCTACGGTCTTTCCAGATGTTGAAGATTCTACTTCGTCTTCTTCGTCTTCGATTTGGATGTCATACTCTAATGCCTTGAGATGAGAAAATAAAGTGTGGTGTGAAATTGAAGATAGATTTTGAGTAGCTTTCAGAATATTAGCTTTCTCTCTCCATCTCTTGCTTAACGACCTCAACACCTTATTGTTGATTTCTCTTTCTGTTAGATTTTACCCAAATCAGCCTTGTTTAGAAGATTAGTCGATTGTAACATCAAGTTGATCAATGGATTCTCCTTCTTTCATCTTGAAAGTGTCAAAAACATGTAATACTAATTGCAATTTGTTTTCCTTGACTCGATCGATCCTTCACAGCATTCCAAAGCAAGAGTTTCCCACATTTTCTTGGCAGTCTTGCATCTTTTCACCTTTTCGATCCAATCCTTACTCAAAGTTTCAATGATCTCTGTTCTAGCAACTTGATCCAGATTATGAATCTTTCTTTCATCACTTGTGAGTTCGGAGCTTTTCTTTTCTTGCCTAACTCTTGTTTAATTTCATATTAGGCAGATCCGTCACTTGTACCTCCATGATAAAATTTGATAGGCCCTTCTTCAAGAACCTCCTCCATTCTATCATGAATTGCTTTGAGATGGTTCTCCATTCTAAATTTCCAGTAGTCATATTCTTCAATTGAGAAATCGTAGACTCCTTGATTTCTTGCTCTTAACAAGACATGTTGAGATAGAAAACCAAAAACACTTACAAGATCTAGTTATTAGCACGATTAGTGAAACAAGAAGGATGAAGATAATCAAGAACAAATTTCGAATCTTGGTTAAGACCTAAAATCAATATCGTAATGCCTTAACACCGCTCTCCGATACCACTTGTTGGTCCCACTTTAGTTGAGTAGATTAGTTACAACTTGATCTAGCCTTCTAGTGAAAATCTAGAAGGGGGCAGATTTTACAAATCTTTCAAAATTATTCAAGGTACCCAAGTAGCACAAATGGAATTCAATTTTAACCTCAACTTGATCAAGATCAAAAGCAAACTGATATTTTAGTTTTAACTTCAATTCAAATTAATCTTTGATTGATAAACTCGAAATTGAAATAGACGTAAAAGTAAAGTAAAGCAATAAAGAACACTAGGGTTTATAGTGGTTCGGATTATGAATAATCCTACATCCACTCTCCTTCTCCAACTTGAAGAAGGGACTAGCTTACTACTTACTTACTTACAATCGACTTACAATTTACAACTTACAAATTCCTTCGCATCTTCAAAACTCCTAACTTCTTCTCTCGGAATCTAACTATTACAGGTGAGTAGTGGAATTTGAAGATTACAAGTAAAGTGTTCTATAAACACTTAGAATTGTTTTGAAAAACTCTTTGAAAAACTTGTGAATTGATTGTGAAATCTGAATAGAGAGTAATGCGCAATTCGTGATGTGTGCAAAAGTTTTTTAAAGTACTTTTCAAAATTGAAAATCTAGACCTATTTATAAGTCTCGAAAAGACAATTAGTTTGTTATTCAGTTCTAACAAACTAAAAATTGCTCAACAAACTTAATCTAGTAAACCGCTTTGCTCCTCACCGATCTATCCTACTCGTCTGCACTGACTTGGTGAAGACTCGTCTTTCTTATTCTACTCAGGCTTGTCTTGACCTCGTCTGAGCTCTTCATAATCATCTCCCCGCAGATGACTAGATTTGAGCTTGTCTTCGATGACTTGCAACTTATCGGGCCTACAAATGACTTGATCGATCGATGACCTAGTCCGATCGGCTTAGTACTCGGACTCGGCCTCTCGGCTCATCATAGTCGCTCCGATCATCTCAACCTTCTTTTAACTCATCAAAACTTTCATGATCAAACATCTACACCTTTTGTAAGTCCATAATTGTTATCTCCAAACATTACTCTTGGTCCGTCTATGGTGTGATAGTTAGAAAGAAGACGTCTTTCATAGGTCATATGCTTGGAGCGGCCACTGTCAATGTACCGTGATGACTTCAAAATGTCTCCTCTTTCAACTATCTTCTTATCTTCCCGCAATCACAAATTTAATGCTTAGGTACCCTTTTTACTTTGGGTCCTTTCATGTTAAGTTGACTTTTAGGTATCTGCATAAAGATATCAATGTTCCTTAAAATCATAGATTGTAGTTTACATCAATATCTATCTACTAAGATAAGACTTTCAAGATCAATCTTGTTTAACCGATCTTTTGAAATTGTCTTATATCTTGGTAAAAATGGATATGTTTTACTTTTTCCATCAAAGCCATTATACCTAGGATAGGACTTTGACTTAGTCTTAGGTTTAACCTTAGGAGCTACTTTCCTCGTCTGTGTTTTCTTTTCGTAAGTATCGGATGAGGGAATTAATTCCTTAGGTTTCCAGGGACTAAATCTAGTTTCTATCTTTGGTTTAGTTGCTTTAACAAAAACTCTAGGTTTTATTGGATCATTTTTCTTACTCCTATCAAAACCTAATCCGGTCTTGTCATTAGACTTTTGTGAGGTATTGAAGATCTTATCTATTGTGATCTCAGAGTTATTTAAAAGTCTTACTTGAGATTTAATTCTCTGTTAGTTCTTTTGTAAGTCTCATTTTCAGAATAGATATTTGAAAATTTTATTTTTAAAGAATTCAATTCTGTTCTAACTTATTTGTCTTATCGCACAAGGTACTAGTGATGGTCTCGGTCGACATTCCCCCTTGAATGTACAGTCTGGTTTCTCACTAACCTTTGTTTGATTGACTTTAGTCGATCGAGAATTTGATTTTTTAAATTAAAAATTTTCAGTCTCTATCTGTTTATAAGCGAGATAGAGCGGTCTCCAAATCTTTCAAAAGTTTTTAAATAAGACTAGGATCGGTTTAAGATAAAGTATCACAATCATTATCTAAGGATGAATAGTAATGTACCTCTTTGCCATTAAACAGATATCGTCATGCCGATCCAAAATCGATGAGGATTAGGATGATGACATCTCATGAACTTCTTCTTTCTCACCGTAAGAGCTCTCTTATCAAAAGATACCTTCTATCCCGCTTTTTCCTCTTTTCTTCTCTCTCTCTCGGGAGTGAGTTGAGGACAATCATAACTATAGTGGCCGTGTTTGTTGCATGTATAACAAATATCTCCCCCCTGCCTTAGGACTACTATCTCCTCGTCGATTGGTGACTTGTGCTTCCTCGTCTCGATCCTTTTTCCTATCATTGTACGAACTCTTTTCTTCTTTATCCGATCTATAATTCCTTCGACCGATCTATCTTTCTTATTTCTTTTGTACTTCATTTCTCCTTTCATATCTTTTTAACAAAAGAGCCATTTCTTCCTTAATAGACAGATCGATGCATTGGATATCTTTTCGGATTCATCTTGATGAACAAATGCTACGATCTTTCCGTAAGTTGAAGATTCTACTTCATCTTCTTCGTCTTCGATTTGGATGTCATACTCTAATGTCTTGAGATGAGAAAATAAAGTGTGATGTGAAATTGAAGATAGATTCTGAGTAGCTTTCAGAATATTAGCTTTCTCTCTCCATCTCTTGCTTAACGACCACAACACCTTATTGTTGATTTCTTTCTCTCGTATAAGTTTTACCCAAATCACTGCCTTATTTAGAAGATTGGTCATCTAACATCTAGTTGATCAATGGATTCTCCTTCTTTCATCTTGAAAGTGTCAAAAATATGTAATACGATTGCAATTTATTTTCCTTGACTCGATCTGATCCTTCACAAATTCCAACAAGAGTTTCCCACATTTTCTTGGCAAGTGTTGCATCTTTTCACCTTTTCGATCCAGTCCTTACTCAATGTTTCAATGATCTATGTTCTAGCAACATGATCCAGATTATGAATCTTTCTTTCATCACTTGTGAGTTCGGAGCTCTTTTTCTCTTTCCTAACTCTTGTTTCACTGCGCGTGCCGTCACTTGTACCTCTATTATAAAATTTGATAGGTCCTTCTTCAAGAACCTCCTCCATTCTATCATGAATTGCTTTGAGATGATTTTCCATTCTAAATTTCCGGTAGTCATATTCTTCGATTGAGAAATCGGGTAGACTTCTTGATTTCTTGTTCTTAACAGATGACATGTTGAGATAGAAAACTAAAAACACTTACAAGATCTTGTTAGTAGCACAGTTAGTGAAATAAGAAAGATGAAGATAATCAAGAACAAATTTCGTAATCTTGGTTAAGACCTAAAATCATTATCGTAACAGCCTTAACACCGCTCCGATACCACTTATTGGTCCCACTTAGTTGAGTATCTTAGAGAAAACTTGAATTATCCTTCTAGGAAAAATCTAGAAAGGGGGGTTTGAATAGATTTTTAGATTTTTACAAATCTTTCGTGACTTATTCAAGACACGAGAATCACACAAATGGAAATCTATTTTAAACTCAACTTTATTAAGATCAAAAGCAAACCGGTATTTTAGTTCTAACTTCAATTTCAAATTAATCTTTGATTGATAAACAAATTGAAATTGACAAAAAGTAAAGTACAACAATAAAGAACACTGTGGTTTATAGTGGTTCGGATTATGAATAATCCTACATCCACTCTCCTTCTTCAACTTGAAGAAGGGACTCACTTACCACTTACTTACTTTCAATCCAACTTACAACTTACACTTACAAAATATCTTCGCATCTTCAAAATTCCTAAGATCTTCTCTAGAATCTAACTATTACAAATGAGTAATGAACTTTGAAGATTACAAGTAAAGTGTTCTATAAACACTTAGAATTGTTTTGAAAACTCTTTTTGAAAAACTTGTGAATTGATTGTGAAGATAGAAAATCAATCGTGAGCAATGTGAAATTCGTGATGTGTGCAAAAGTTATTTTTAAAAATGAAAATCTAGACCTATTTATAAGTCTCGAAAAGACAGCTTAGTTTGTTAGTCAGTTCTAACAAACTAAAAACCGCTCAACAAACTTAATCTTGAAAACTACTTTGCTCCTCGCCTAATTCATCCTACTCGCATGCCGACTTGGTGAAGACTCGCCTTTCTTATTCTACTCACTTGTCTTGACCTCGTCTCGAGCTCTTCATAATCGTCTCTGCAGATGACTAGGTTTGAGCTTGTCTTCGATGACTTGCAACCTTCTAGTCTCGATTTATTCACTCCTCGACCTAGTCCGATCACCTAGAACCAGACTTTGATCTCAAATGCTCTTCATAGTCGTCCGATCATCCGGATTGCTTTTAACTCATCAAAACTTTTCTTGATCCAACAAAGTTGACTTTAAAATAACTCATTTCAATAAAGTTGATACTCATTTATTCTTCACTTTATACCTTTTACTAATAAACAACACATTTCTTAATCTTTGTGCCAATTCCCTTTGAACAAAAACTATTGGGACGGAGATAGTATTATATTTGCCCTTATTTCGGTCCAATTTTCTCGTAATATGTTATTTTTATCTTAATAACCGAAATCGAATCAAATATCAAAAATTTTGAAAATTCAAAATTCAAAATTGAAATCAAATCAAGTTTCTATTTCAATTCGGTTTGGCTTTTTTTTCCCGAATAGTGCGGACCCTTGTGTCCGTGTACGGTGAGTTGTCGGCAAAATCAAGTTAGATAATCGCGTTAGGGTAAGAAAAAGTACTGTTTGGTTTGTTGCAAGGAATGGTAATGATAGTAGTGAGGAATAGAATGAATATGATCCACAAAGTTGTATTGTTTGGTTGATAATGTGAATCACTATTATAGTCATTGCTTTCGTTTGATTTGCCAAATTTTTTAGGAAAACCATAGTTAAGGAAAGGAGGTATGTGAAAGTCATAGTTCAAGAAATTGTGAGGAATGAGGGATTCCTTAAACTACATTTATTTCGGGATTTAGGTGTGCGGGAAGTCATGACTTTAAATTCATGGGATGTAAAATCTTTGATGAATAGTAAAAGTGTGCTTGTTTTAAGATTTTGGTAGGATGAGATTTTACTTTATGTCAAATCAATATTTGATAGATTGATATTGTATTATTTTATTGTATTATGTAAGAATAAAATAGAAAAGAAAATAGATGAATGGGAGGAAATGGATTAATATGATGTATTATTTTATTGTATTATGTAAGAATAATGTAGGAAATACATGACCAAGAGAAAAAAAAAAAAAAAAAAAGATGAACGAGAGAAAATTGATTGTATTGAGAAGAATAATAATATGCTTTATAGTTGTGGATTAAGTATGAGATTTGAAATTTGGATTTTAAATCCCTAACTCGTACGGAATGGGGGCCGAAAAGTTTTAAATCCTTCCGTGTGAGTTCCAAAATAAACTTAGTTTTAATTTTAAGATTTCAAATTATTGTAACACCAATCAAAAGTGCAAACCAAACACTTAAGGGGTGTATTAGATTAGGATTTTAAATGACTTTTTTAGTTGGAAAAAGTCCTCATGGATTTAAAAGTTCAAGATTTTATAGAATTTTGTAGACTTTGTAGAATTTTATAGATTTGTGACATAAAAATAAAAGTTCAAATTTTTTTCATAAATTCGAATTTAGAAAGAGTCAAACACATACACACAAAAAAAAAAAAAAACCAACAACAATCTGGATAAATAATAATAATTCTCTATAGAGCTAATCTCTTGTGAAATATTTTTCTCGTGAAATATTAGTTATAAAAGGTATATTTACAAATCTCGCGGATCAATTAACAAAATGGGTCAAAATATGAATAAAGCGTAGATTAGGCGCAGAACAACGACAAAGAAAAAGAAACAGAGAAACGCCGGAAAAAAATCGCGATAGAGTGGGTTAGGAGGCGATTCAACATAGAACTCCGGAAAACAATAGTGAAATTTATCAACGACGCCAAATTGAAGAGAAACAGCAAAGATACGTATAATAAAGAGAAGATATGAATGATTTTTTTAAAAAATTGTCAAATAATTGTTACAGATCGATCAAAACAATAACAAAGTTTATCAAGAACATCAAATTGATGTGTGTCATTGAATCATCTTAGTTATTAGTTGCTTGTTTTTCTAAAAAAGCTGGAATTAATATTGCAATCGTTACCCTGCTTTCGATTTGTTCATATAGTAACACATCTTTCTCTATACAAGAACACATTTGTGTTCATATAGTAACACATTTTTTTCATATAGTAACACATCTTTCTCTATATAGTAACACATTTGTGTTCATATAGTAACACTCGCGCAAAGGCAAAAATAAAATCTCATTCTCAGGTGTATTACTATAAGATTAAAACATATGTTACCGTAAGGATAAGTACGTGTTACTAGTCCTAAAAAGAATAAAATATTTATCCATTTGTTGTACCGATTTTGTTTATTAGTAACACATTTTTCTTCATACAATAACACATGTTTAAAACACAAATCGAGTATTAATTTTTATCTTTGCACGAGTTTAGTACACATATTTGTCCTTACAATAACACATATTTACCTCAAATCTTATACGTGTGATCAAATAGACCCATGAACTTTTTTAGCACATTTAAATCATTTATCTTTAATATTGATATCAAATTAGCCCTCAACTTAATAAAATCACACTCGGTAATAAAAATAAAGTTGTCAAAGATTAGAGACTTATTTGATCCACACATATAAGATTAGAGATTTATTTGACAATTTTTTCATTTTTATTTTTGCATTTGGGCGATTATTATTAGACAAATACATATTATTTATTTTACAAGAACACATATGTTTCGTTAAAGTAACATATGTTTAACTTAATAGTAACACTCTTGGGAGCACGTGGGGCGAATTTTTTATTTTTTTCGCGCGAGTTTTTTGGAAATATCCATTGAGCTCGACCGACCCGACTAGGATCCGCGAATTTCATTAAATGAGTTATTTCACAAGACAATATTTCATATAAGAATTTGTCTTCTCTATAATATCATGTCCTCCTAAACAACATTCATCCACATATCCATAGTTATACTAAACCTCCAAGCATTAGATATATCTTTAAATTACATTTAATTTATAAATTATGAATAATTTATTGTACATCAACAAATATATCATTAAACATATTTTATCTAAAATTATAGGGATAAGGTACAATTTGAACACTCAACTAGTGTCTCATGTATAAATTTGATTCTAAACTATTTTTTTGTACAAATTGGAACTTGAACTAATATCTCATGTACAAATTGGACCCCAAACTATTTTTTTGACAAATAGATACTTTTACTTTTAAAATTAAACAAATAAACCCTTCAACTAATAAAATAATATATGGAGACTCTTTCATTAAATAAATTGGCATAAAACATTATTATATTAGTGGATTAATTGACAAAAAATTAAAACCATTATGATAAATTTTAAAAGATGAATAAAACATCAACAATATTTTTTTAATAATGGACTCATAATTTTTTTAATATAAAATATGATATTAAACTATAATAAAAAGAAGATCTAATTATATTTATATAATGAATTGAAAATAAAATTAAAATAAAAAATTATAATATTAAAATTCATAAAAATAATAAAGAATTTTTTTATAAATATATGGGACTATTACGTTTATAATTTTTATATATACTTTTTTTAAAAACTATAATTAAAGGGACATTCATGTCTCATTTTATTAGTTGAAAAATATATGTATTTATTTTTAAAAGTTAAAGTATTCATTTGTAAAAAAAAAAAAAAAAGTTCAAATTCCATTTTCTACTCAAAATACTAGTTCAATGTCCAATTTGTAAAAAAAAAAAAAAATTGTTCAGAGTCCAATTTGTACTCAATATACTAGTTCAAGGTTCAATTTGTACAAAAAAATAGTAAAGAGTCTCATTTGTATCGGTATACTAGTTGAGGGTCAAAATTGCACCTTTTCCCAATATTTATTAGTATGTCAAGATTAAAAAAATAAAAATAAAAATTCAAATTATTAGATTTATTATTAATAAAAATTATTGTGCTGATTTTAGGATTTTTTCTTTTACGGGATTTTAGGGTATTTGTTGAATTTATTAAAATAGTTTCATCTCTTTTTAATCCCATGAGTTTGGATGGAATTGTTGGTATTTATAAATACACTAAAAAGTCCTTCAAAATACATCTAACACAACAATCCTTTAAAATTCTTATATATATTTTAATACCAATGGATATTTTTTTGTAGTAAAAAGTCTTGAATGAATACCAATGAATTTTAATGGACTCTTTAAAAAATCTTAAAAATCCAAATTAAATACCAAAGATATTGTTTTTAAGTGACATAAAATCCGATTGAATACCATCAATTTTTTTAAATCTTTCAAAATCCATTGAAATTACACCCTTATTTTCGTTCCATTTTTGGGTATTAGGGCAAGAAAAAGATACCCCTTCCCCAAGTTTCCTCTCTGCCTAATATATAAAACAGGAAAAATTATTTTTTTAGGACACTATCTTATTACGGTTGGCAAAAGTATGATACTATATTTTCGGGCTTGCAAAACTAGGACATTATTTTTAAGTTTGGCAAATTTAGGCCAAATTACACTTAATTGGGCTATTACTCATGTGAAATGCACATGGTTTTCGATCGAGCTTGGGAAGTCAATGTGTCTAACAAAATGTATTTTTCATGCTAAATCAGTAGTCCATATCACAAAATAAATTGGAAAGAATGATATAAAATAATCTGGACATAATTGAGACATTATGTATTTCCAAATAATCAGTTTAAGAGTACTTTACAAAAACCACAAAACTAATAAAAAGTCATTGTTAGGCACAATGATGGGAATCACAAGTCTAAAAACTGACAAAAAAATTCGATTCATACACAATACATCCATCACAAATGTAACAAAAATTTTAATTTTTTTAGTTCTTCTTAAACTGGTTTTGCAAGGTAGTCAAACTCATAAATTTCTTTTTCTCCTTGAATTACAATGGGAACAGGATTTTGCCAAGAATGCATTACGGTGGTGGTGTCTTTGCAACAAGGGTGGACCTCCACCAACTTGACCTAGTTGGAGTTGATTGTGCATTGAAGGACCAAGGACCTTCTTGGTTAGAATTTGAGATTCTTGGGTTGGAACACAAGGTGGCAAAGTTTCTTCTTCATCACACACCACACTATTTGAAGGTACAGTGGCGGCATTGAAGAATAAGTTTGACCCTAGACAAATACAAACATTAAAAAAATAGATTTCATTATAAAAACAAGTTGAGCAGTTAATCGGTAAAAATTCAATAACATGTTCTTACAACAAAGATGATATGTTAATCAAAGAAAAATACTCACATCATCATGGATATCAACTTCTCGGTGTAGCAGTTCTTGCATCCAATTTGTTAAACACCGAAATATTATTAAAAATCTTGTAAGTACAAAAAAATAAAATAACACTAATACATGGACTTATAAATTTTAAATATGCTTACATCATCAACCTCCGCATTTACTTCAATTCTATCTTCTTGTATCTTCAATTACATCTTCTTGCATCCGATTTGTTAAACACTTCATCCAATCAGAGTTGTTAGTACAAGAATGCATAAATCATGTAGAAGAATTAAAAAAAAAAATTACATCTTCAATTCCATTTTATGTTGTATCTCTTATAGTACTTCTATTATAGTTCTTCCTAACCCGAAATGCAATTAGTGTTATGAATTGAAAATTTCTATATATATATATATATATATATATATATATATATATATATATATATATATATATATATTGGAAATATATAAGTAAGGTTAAAAATGCTTTTAACTTCTTTCTCTAAATTGAAGAAAATTTCTCTTCCGCATGTTAATGAGTTGTGTCCTTCTTCACCACACTCACCGCATTTCAAAGTGGTCTGCCTTCTCTTTAATTTTGTGGGCTTTCTTCCTTTGACCTTCTTTCTCGACTTTTGTGCAGTTCATCGATTCTCTTCTCCTTGCTTTTGTAGGCCTACCTACTCCTCTCCCCCATATGTGGAGGCAAAGGTGGAATAAAAGCAGTCTCCCCCATAGAGCAGTAACCATTGATTCCTTTAATTGTGTATGCATAACTCTTTCGGTAAACTTCCACCGTATAACACTCATGGACATAATCCTCTCTGCCTCGCTCTCTCGATGGTTGATTGCACAAATGGCATGCTTACAAGGGATGCCACTTAAACCCCAAAGCCTACAACCGCAACTCATCTCACCCAAGTCCATCAGTATATTGACTTCCGTCATGACATTTTATTTGGTAGTGTGTGTTGTCCCCCTTAATTGACATACAATCAGTTACTTTCTCGGATGTTTGTCTAGGATTTTCTTAATCCTAGGGCAAATCCTCCTGTTCCACTTCAAGTTTGAGATATTCCCGTGTCTTTGAAATCGACCATCATCCACTCCCTTATCCATTCTAGCATAGTGAGAATAGGCTTCTCTCTTGCATCAAGAATGCTAGAATTAAATGACTCACAAACATTGTTCAAGAACATGTCACATTTGGGGTGTTCACCGAAATGTGACTTGCTCCACTGCTCTACGAGGTTTATCCATCAACCATTGCCATGCACCTTCATTCAACCGTGCTTGCTCGTGCAGCCTCCACAAAGTCTGTCTTATATGATAGACCTCTATATCCAAATGACTTGAAGTTTTCATGAAGATGCCTCACACAAAATCTATGTTTAGCACCTGGGAAAATAGCATTAAAGGCCTAAATTAGACCTTTTTGCTTGCCGGACATATGTTTAGCATCTTCTTCTCGTTCCTAGTATCACAAGAGAACCGTGGATTAGTAGATCTCAACTCTTCAAAGATACTCCCATAGTTTTGAATACCGCAAGTCGATTTCCCTCAAGTTTCTTCATAGCTATCCTCTTCGCTATATAAGCTTAATCCTTTGAGATATCACAACCTATTCCATCCATGGCATCTTCTCTATACACATTTACTTTCCTATTAGGCTCAACCACAAACTTTCTCATGAACTTCTCACTCAACCATCGAGACTTTACATTTTACTCAAGGTAGGGTCACAAGTGTGATTAGCCATGTATTGCCTAATCTGAAAAGTTTCCTCACAAGCTATTTTGTTGAGGTGGATGTTCCATCTACACTTTGGATCCTCACAAACTACATACATCCGAGTAGGTGCAAATTTTGTAAATTTCAAAGACCTTTTGGTCTTGATGGCAAGAGACTCGCACAGCCATTTTAAACTCATTTTTACTACTAAATATCATGCCCAACTCAAACTCTGGTTCAAAAATAACTTCAGGATTGAAAATAGAATGATTTGGACCTTCTCGCTCACCATCGTAAAGCTTATGCTCATCAAAGCCTCTATCCTCATGAACCACATCTTCATCCTCTTCACTATAATCATCATCACTAGAAGGATCATTTCGTCTACACCATCAACTACCTGTTTGCTAACATTAATTTCATACAACTCATCATCATTTTCACTCTCTTCATCGATGTTGTAATCACTATCATATAATTCTTCGAGTCAATATTCTTATCAACACTAGAATCTCTTAACCCCCATCTTCCACATTCTCAACATATAACACCAACCGTCTCGAACCAAGGCTTTTAAACTAATTTCTTTTACTTCACCATTAGTCACCAACTCCTTGAAACTGTTGTTCATCAATATGTAGAACCTATGTCCAGTACAATCCGTCATCTCTTTCATAGTGTTGTTCAGTGAATTCAAATTTAAGTGTCTTGCAACTACATAATCTAACTTCATTTCAAAACCCTTTCATATTTTGCAACAGTGATATTATGAAACGATCCCCATAGTGTAAATTGACATTAAGTACAAAACCTATAGGCTCGCAAACATTGAACAAAGAAAAATAAATAAATTAAAAATAATTTCACTAACTTTAATAAGCATACATACGACAATAGTGCCCAAGTCACATAAATTTAAAAACAAACTATTAACATCTTCCAGTTGATTTAAACAATTCAAATAAATATTATTTCTACCGATTCGAACGTTTCAAATACTTACTATACATTGGAGGAGGCCGATCTAAACATCTCTTTTCACAAAATTTCATCATTACTCACGCCTATGGAGTGACAATTTCTTCAACGTAGCGATTTTGGGGTTAGGATTTTGGTTCGCAGATTTGGGGGAGATTAGGAGGAGTGGCACGCCGGCTTCCCAAGCCCGTTTAGAGAACCATGTGCATTTCATGTGAGTAATGGTCCAATTAAGTGTAATTTGGCCTAAATTTGCCGAACTTAAAAAATAATGTCCTAGTTTTGCAAGTCCGAAAGTATAGTGTCCTACTTTTGCCAATCGTAATAAGATAGTGTCCTAAAAATTAATTTTCCCGTATAAAAGACTACAAAACCCTCTTTTTAAATTTAAATTTACTTCAGGATTTTGCAGATTCTCATGGCCTTCAGAAACTCGCTAGAGATTTTTTCTTGTCCAAATATCTTCTTCTCCGTCAACAATTATTTGTATCTCAACAGTGTATGTCCTTCGTGTGTGTGGATCGCTTTTATTTTTATTCATGTGATATTAATTTCTTAATCCGTGTAGGCATCGAGTAGATGGTCGAGGTTATCCTTGGTGCCTCCCAATGGATATTTGATTAGACGTGAGTTCTCGTGTTTCTAATGATTTCTCCAAGAAGCTTAAAGCTAAAGTTGAAAGGTAATCTTTCCTACATTGTAATTCTTATCTTCTGCGTTTTCTTATTTGAATTACTTCATGATTTGTTCGGTCAATGTGGTTGCCCTACTCTGTCTTTTGCTTGGATAACAACTCTTTTAGGGTGAACTTTTAACGCTGAATGCTAATTCCCAAATTTTGAGTTTCCTTCACTCACACAGACACACATATATGCGCGTGTGTGTATATCTTTTGGGATTGGGGGTGTTGTTGTTTTTGTTGTCTAAAGTGGGAAAATAATTGTTGCACTTTACGGCTGCATGCCTTTGCTCATTGTGATAGCATTCTCGTGGTTAATTATTTTGATGATTTTCCCTCAATTCGCAACATATTGTTGTTGTCCGACTTTTCTCGGATATTGGTGTGATAAGGTGAGGCTTTTGTATGATGGTTGAGATTCGGTGTTCTTGGAAGTAATGTTACTTGCCTAAAACATTAATCGGCAGCCCTATCTCGATGAGTCAAACCATACATCTTTTATTTATTTCACTTAAAAGTTGTGTTAAGTCTTTGTTTGTGAGTTGAATCGATCAATTCTTACTTCCATCAACACTTTTGTGGGCCTTCTACTTTCATCGAAAACTTACGTAATTATCCCGATTGATTGACTCTAGTATAAACAAAACGCCAATCAACAAACATACAAAACACAATTATGTGGGTGAAAAATCCGACATACAAAATCACCATCTCTCCGAATTCCATTTCCTCGTACATACTAGGAATGTGACCCCTTCTCTTACTAAAAGCAAAACCCTAGACCCCCTCTACCTTCTCTTATTTCCAATATATAAAAGGGGACATTATATCATCACCTCTTGATCATACTTGTGAGAAAAATATCTGAGAAAACAAAATTGAAAGTGGTAGCTTCTTCCGATGAAAGCAAGAATGAAGAAAATGTCGCCGGTAGCAATGACCTCGGCCTGAAAAAGAAGCCCCTTATTCTCAATTTGGGTGGATTACTTGTCAAAAAGACTCATGCAAGGGAAAAGGCCATCGTCACAATTCGACCAAGTCACTTATGGAAAATTTTGGGGTAACTTTTTGCATTTTTTTATGTTTATATTTTGCTTTGAATTATGAATAATATTTTTTAAGTTAAATTTATTTCTATATGTTACAGCTTTTAAGAGGCCATTTTCCACCGAGTTTCTGAAATTTTGCTTTGAGCGTTTGGATGTTGCGTTGTGGTCCTTTACCAAAGAGTAAATGATGGAAGATTTTTTTTTCTTTGAATTTGGAGGGAGTGGCGTTAGTGACACACAGATCTCTGTAACATAATGGTGTTACATCTCCAGTTACATTAATTAAATTTGCGCCACGTGTACATACGATTATATTAGGATGTTATTCCCTTATTTATAAATTTTGATGTATGTACACGTGGCGCAAATCTAATTAATTTCAAAGGAGATGTAACATCATTATGTAACAGAGATCCGGATCACGTTATTAAATTGATACATATGTGTATATGACTAAAAATGGAAAATATAGAATTTTCAATTTTTTGTTTATAGTGATTTTCAAAATTATGATTCTCTTTTGTCATACATGTATTTGAGAGGAGGGAGTCTTGTGTACATAAGATGGGCTTTTGTCTTGATATTTAAGTCATGCATTGGAGCTTCATTAACACATAACAAATTATATGTAGAATAGTTGAGACCAGCCTCGTGTATAAAATCTTGACATATAACTTTATTATTGAAGAGCTAATTCTTAAATTAATGATCCCAAAAAAATTAAAATTAAAATTCCCTCTGCTTAATTCTGTGTTTGATTTTGAGTTGTTCGGGCATAACATCTATGATGTGCTTTGAGAAATATCTCTGATGAAGCCTCAAGCAAGTTCATATTTGTTTGGGCAATCAATCAATATCAACTTTTCAATTTTTAAGAATAATAAAATTTAAAAATAAAAATCAACTGTTGTGAAATGTGTAGAGAAGATATAAGATAAATATGAGAGATAGATTATATGTTTTGTACATCCATCTTCAAGGGAATACCCACACATATATATATATATATATATATATATATATATATACATCTAGATGCCATCAATAACTAAGAGATACGCAGGAATTAAGGATGATTGACAGGAATTAAGGATGATTGATTGGCAGAATTAAGGATGATTGACATCCACTTTAAGGAATATGATGAGATTAAGTATAATCATCATTTAATATTCCATAACACTTCCCCCTTGGATGTCAAGTTATTTGAAACAATGTGTTTTGGCTACCTCTTTAAAAAAAAACCTTGCCAAGGAAAAACCCGGTGGGAAAAAACCATGGCTAAATGGAAAAAAGAGTACAAAGATGCATTAACTCCCCTCATAAAAACATCAATGGAGATCCTTGAGGCAACACATTCCAATTCAGTGAATTAGCTTCTTGAATGTAGCAATCGAAAGTGCCTTAGTAAATAAATCGCCAAATTATCACTTGACCGAACTGCCGAACATGTATATCTCCATTCTTCAAGTTCATGAGTGAAGAAAATTTTTGGTGAGATATGCTTCGTTCTGTCACCTTTGATATATCCTTCCTTGAGTTGTGCAATGCATGCCGCATTATCCTCATATAGAATCGTTGGAGCTTGTTTCTCGGATGACAGACCACAACCTTCTTGTATATCTTTGGATCGTAGATCTTAACCATACACATTCACGACTCGCCTCATGGATTGCTAGAATCTCTACATGGTTAGAAGAAGTAGCTACAATGGTTTGCTTCATGGAACGCCATGAGATGGCTGTACCACCATGTGTGAATACATATCCAGCTTGTGATCGTACATTATGAGGATCGGATAAATACCCCGCATCTGCAAAACCAGTCATTGTTTCTTTGGATAGGTTAGAAAATAACAAACCCTTATCTTTTGTACATTGGAGGTAACGAAATATGTGCTTAACCCCATTCCAATGCCTTCGGGTAGGACATGAGTTAAACCTTGCTAGCAAATTAACGAAACCGATATGTCAGGCCGTGTGTGACTAGCAAGGTACATCAATGCTCCTATTGTACTTAGGTATGGTACTTCAGACCGAGGATTTCCCGAGGGCGGAATGGGTCTTTTTCTACTTGAAGTGACCTTACCACCATCGGATCAGTCAATGGTTGTGCTTTATCCATATAAAACCTTTTAAGCACCTTGTCTCGTATGTTGTTTGATGCACAAGGATTCCATTCTTTAGGTGCTCAATTTGTAATCCGAGACAAAATTTCGTTCTTCCAAGATCTTTCATCTCAAATTCCTTTTCAAGTATTCCATAGTCACCAAAATCTCTTCAGAGTTCCGATGATATTTAGATCATCAAAATATACAAAGAACAATAACAAAACTCGACCCAAATCTCTTTATAAAAATGTATGGGCTAATAGGGTCATTATTATAATTTTCTTTCAGCAAATATTCACTAAGGCGGTTTGTACCACATGCGCCCAGTTGTTTTAATCCATACAAGAATCTATTCAATTTGATAGAATATGACTCTCGAGATCCTGTATTTCTTTGCTTCGGCAGCTTAAAACCTTCCGGAAGTTTCATGTATATCTCATTATCCAAATGGGCCATACAAGTAAGTCATGACAACATCCATTAGTCGTAAATCAAGTCCTTCTCTTACTGCAAGACTAATTAAGAATCTAAAAGTAGTTGCATCCACCACAGGGAGTATGTCTCTTCATAATCAATGTCGGGTCTTTGTGAGAATCCTTGTGCAACTAAACGTGCCTTGTATCTCACAATTTCACCCTTTTCATTTCTCTTGCGCACAAAAACCCATTTATAACCCACCGGCTTAACACCTTCGGTGTGCGGACTCTTGGTCCAAACACTTCTCTCTTTGCAAGAGATTTCAGTCTGCATCAATTGCTTCTTTCCATTTTGGCCAATCATCTATTTGTCTACATTGATCCATGGACTTTGGTTCTTGATCCCTTTCATCACTCATGACATCAAGTGCTATATTATATGAGAAAATATCATCAACGTCGATTTCATTTCGGTTCCATGTTGTTCCGGACATGACATAGTTTGTTGAGATCTCTTCATTTTCGTGCACCGAATTTCTTACGGAATTGTATCGTTTGTCATGTCTATGATCTTTCTGAGATCCATCGAGAAATCATTGGTTCCTCGAATTAGTCATTTTCAATCTTTGCTCCTTTCCGTTTTGAGGATTCTTATCTTTGGAACCCACTAGTCTACCACGCTTGATCGTACTCTAGACTCATTAGCAACTTGATGTTGTCCTTCCGGGAACATCAATTTTTATAGGAGCATTCACAGCCGGTATATGTGACTTAGTCACTCTATTTGGGTCGATAAATGCGTCGGCTATTGGTTTGCTAACCTCTGTAAATGAATTATCTTTTGGACTTCTATTTCACATTGTTTAGTCCTGGGATCAAGATGAGACAATGATAATTCATTCCAACCGATTTTCTTTTCCAGTTGTTTGTTTGTTCCCCTTAATGTCGGGAAGACCGACTCTTTAAAATGACAATCTGTGAATCAAGCCGTAAATAAATCCCCTGTTGATGGCTCTAAATATCCGATTATCGATGGGGATTCATATCCCACATATATTCCCAACCTCCTTTGAGGACCTATCTTAGTTCGTTGTGGTGGAGCAATTGGAACATATACAACACATCCAAAAATTCTTAGATGGGATATATTTGGTTCCCCGACCAAAAACCAATTGTGATAGGGAGAACTTATGATGACTCGTTGGCACGATGCGAATAAGTGTTGTTGCATGTAATATAGCATGTCCCCAAGCAGAAATAGGGAGTTTAGATTTCATGAGCAATGGCCTAGCAATCAACTGAACACGTTTAATTAATGACTCTGCAAGACCATTTTGTGTGTGAAAATGGGCTACAGGGTGTTCAATGTTTATCCCAACCGACATGCAAGAATCATTAAAGGCCTTAGAAATGAATTCACCAGGCATTATCAAGATGAATAATCTTGATTGGATAATCGAGGAAAATGTGCTCGTAATCGATCAATCGAGCAAGTAACCTCGCAAACGTCGGGTTGCGAGTGGATAACAAGGATACATGTGACCATCTAGTCGATGCATCAATTAAAACCATAAAATATCTAAATGGTCCACATAGGGGATGTATTGGCCCACATATATCTCCTTGTATACGTTCTAGAAAATTAATAGATTCAAAATTTATTTTGGCTAGTGATGGCCGAATAATTAACTTGCCTAGAGAGCAAGCAACACACGAATAACTTTGAAGAATCTGCTTGGCTCTTCAACGAATGTCCACAAGAATTCTCAATTATTTTTCACATCATCATATGACCCGGATAACCTAACCGGTCATGCCAAATCGTAAAGTCATCGATGAAACTTCGGTTTATTATAGCATGTGCTTCAATGGTGCTTATCTTAGTGTAGTACAACCGGTAGAGAATGCGACAATTTCTCTAAAATATTTTTTTGCCTTGGGATATGCTTGTGATTTGAAGGTATTCATTATTCCCTTCACTTATTGTCTCAATATGATATTCGTTATGACGAATATCTTTAAAGCTCAACAAATTCCTTTGAGACTTAGGGGAATATAATGCATCAAGTATTTCAAATTTTGTTCCCATAGGCAACATTATATGTGCTTTTAGGAGCCTTCTATAATCTTTGTACTACCGGATATAGTACTCACACCGATGTTTTTCATAATCAATTGAGAAAAATATCTCTTGCTTTTAAGTATAGTATGAGTAGTCGCACTATCTCGCTAAGCACAAATCTTCACCATTTATTGATAGTTGTGCTTGGGGAGTATTCATGTTCTTCACATAAATGAAATAAAGTCAAAATAAAATAACAATTTAAAAGTTTAACATAAATATCCAAAAGTCTTAAAACACATAATGTCCTGGTACAATAGAAAAGTTCATAAAAGTAAACTACTAGACTCTTATTCATAAAGATCAAAACTCATATACATCTCAATTATTCCCTTTGGGGGTGGTAAGGAAATCAATGACTTCCAAGTGCGTTGTCATATGACCAAAATCACCTTCATCATCCTCATACACAAGATTTGTCTCTACCTTATTTTCTTTTTGCTTCTTGGATTGCTGATAGAGATCAACAAGGTGCTTTGGCGTGCGACAAACACGAGACCAGTGCCCACTTCCTCCACAACGATAACACACATTGGTCACATTCTTATCATCTTTCTCGCATTTGTTACCATTTTTATTGTCCCACTTGGTGAGAATAAGAGTTCTTAAAGTGACCACCTCGACCTCTATTAGGTCCATGTCCGAAGTAACCACCTCGACCTCTCTGGGTCCATATCCTCTTCCACGACCCACGACCTCGACCACGGCCTCGACCACCGCTGTTGGCGTAGTCCGTATTTTTCTTTAATTTTCCATCTTTGAATGCTACATTCGCTTAAGGGAATGGTGCAAAACCAAGAGGTCGTGACTCATGATTTTTTAATAATAGCTCATCATTTTGCTCACCACAAGTAGACAAGATATCGATTGAATATTGTTAGGATGTATACTATAAGCCTAGCTTTTGTATGAACATCTTTTTGAGTATGAACATCTTTTTAATATGAGATTCATTATGATCAAAATACTTATTGTTTATGATTGTTATATATATTATTATTTTGTCGGGTTAATCTATCTTGTAGATAACATGGTGTGTGGTGTCACACGTAAGATTATGCTATCGAGTTCCTTATAGATTATAAATAATAGCTCACAACCAAGATGGATTTGGACAAACCATTGGAACGTTGTAGTGTAATTTGGTATTAGTCTATCTTGACTATAAAGTTACACTAGTACATTTTTATGTATTGAGCGGGACCATATGAGGTTGTTCAATTTGTACCGACTATATAAAAGAACAAGACCTCTCTGTTGTTATGGATGTACGTCTTCTTAATCCCTATATAATAATGGGCACGTGTACTCAATGTATGTTTCTTTGATTTGCCAATGGGTGAGATTTATTAAATCAATAGGCTCGGTGTAATAACCCAAAACCAAAACCTAGAGTTTTATATTTGATTTTTAAGTTTGATTTATTTTATTGATTGATTTAAATTCTATGTGGTTTTCTTAATTTTTCTCCAAGTGACGAACGGTTTTTCAACCCGAAAATCTATCGATACTTTTCGAACTCACATCCGTAATCCGGATTTGTTTAATAATGATCAATGAGTCCTTTAAAGGTGAGAAACACTCAAGAAAACCCTAATGAAAAATGTTTGTTTTCCAATCGCTGCGTTTTAATAAATTTTGAGCCGAAACTCGAACCGAAAAATACCAAAAATTCAACGTCGAGATCGAATCATGTATTAAATAGTGGGCTGCCAATTGACAGCCCAATTGCCAAAAATAACCGACCATGTGGGAGGTTAGAGGGGAATAGTGCCAATGATACCTTTCTTTACCCATAACCACACTCTAAAGACCTACCTAGTGTACTACCTCTCCCTATTTCCCTCCCCAAAACCCCCAAAACAACCGGCCATGTGAAGGCATGTGAGAGTAGTACCTATTAACCAAAAATCTTGCCAAAACTTAGGTTTAGCTCCTAAACTAGCCTTATAGCCTTATGTCTATTAATCACCTAGTTTGCTCCCTTTCCCCACCTCACTTGACCGGCCCCCTCCCTCTCTTTTCCCCTATAAATACCCCTCTTCCCCTTCTTCATTTCCTACACCAACAAAGAAGGAAAGAACAAGTAGCAAGCAAGAAGTCCTTAGGAGGAAACTACAAAGGTTAGCCTCTAAGCTTATGTTTTGTTTTAAGAGCTTTAAACAATTAGTAGAAGCATGATAGGAACTCCTAAGAACTCCTTTTTACATAATTTGATCTTATATGGAGTGCTTGAGTTGGAATTTTGGTGTTTGGAGTCAAAATGGTGAAGTTATACTTGAAACATGAAACTGCCGAAATCAAGCCCCAACCACTGACCCGTTTTTGTAAAAATACAATCGGACCCTTTCCACCCGTTTAAAAATGATGAGAAAATTCCTAGATCTAGTATTTGAAGTGTAGAATAACATACTAAAATTTCGTGGTCACTGGATATTTGTAGACTGAGAATAAAATCATGAAAGATTATGTGTCGGAAGTGATCCGAAACTGGGAGCAGTGACTCATTTCTTTTATTTCTTCCCTTTATGATGGTTATAAAATTCTAGGAAAAATCTGGGATGTTCCCTTGATGTGTTGTAAATCATAATAAAAAATCATGACTTTTCGTTTAGTACTTTATGAGATAAAATTCGTTTTCTGAGTACCTGGTCGATGTTCGATGCATAGGGTTATTCTGTGTTGCATGAATTTATTTTTCTGTTAGACTATTGTATAAATCATGAAAATATTCATGAATGACCTACAATCTGTTTATAACAAGTTTCATAAATTTGGTGATTTTTAAACGAGTATCCAGTAAGTTATGAATTTTCTCGTAAGACATGTTCAGTAACCGAGCCAAACGATGGATTGAATGTTCACGATTTTTCTGGACAGAATCCGTAAGTGAAATGGCTTGGGTCCCTGAATGAAAGTTTTTCATACTTGAGTGCTTCATCACATATTTTAATTTCATAATTTTTGGATGTTTCTTCTGAGAGTTATGGATTTTATAACTTAAGGTCACTGTTTTTGCCGAAACAGAAATTTAGAGTCCTTATTACAAAATCTGCTATAGTTTCGTAACTCAAATGAACTTGGACCCTTAATAAACTTTGTTCTACACTGAAAAATGTACAACATACTAAAATTTCATAATTTTCCAATGAGTCTAAGTATTTTATTTCATTTATGCATGTATAGGTATTGTTTCTTCATTGACTGGTACTTGATTAAATTAAATGGCCAAAACTTTTAATGAAATGCATGTTTGAATATCAAATGGCATACATGATACTTTAGGAATGCTTATACTTGAGTGTCTTACGTATTTTCTTGAAAATGAACGGAACCGAAAGTCCCAATTTCGTGACCACAAACCGTAGTACACCAATAAAGCCGTGGGACGTAGGATTAAACCCATAGAAGCTTTTGATAAAATAAAGTACCTCTTCTTCATGAAAGCCTAGTTTTTAGAAGGCACAATAAGATCAAGAACCTAAGTTTTCGGTGGACAAAAGATCTCGAACTAAACATACGGATTGTGCTAGGTAGAGTACGGTCGGAACCGTAGACCGAGACTTTTGTACGAGAGGCCTAAGCAATCAAGAAGTTAAACTTTCTCTTAAAAGTTCTCCAGGTGGGTGACACTATCTCAGATAGCCAGTTAATGTTATATGGACTGTTGTCGCTTTTCTGAATCAAACATAAACAGATTCCTCGAAAGATGCAAATACCAAAAGCGTGTGAATGTATAACTTAAATGTGTGATCGTCAAATGATGAGCTATATTTTACTTTTATTTATGATTTTATGAAAAGAGGGCAAGCCCTATATGATGTGATGAAAGTTTACGGGGTCGGATGTGATAGGAAACTATCATGTGCCCTCCCATTGATGAAAGTTTACGGGTCCGGATGTGATAGGAAACTATCATGTGCCCTCCCATTGATGAAAGTTTACGGGGTCCGGATGTGATAGGAAACTATCATGTGCCCTCCCATTGATGAAAGTTTACGGGGTCGGATGTGATAGGAAACTATCATGTGCCCTCCCATTGATGAAAGTTTACGGGTCCGATGTGATAGGAAACTATCATGTGCCCTCCCATATGATGAAAGTTTACGGGTCCGGATGTGATAGGAAACTATCATGTGCCCTCCCATATGATTACGGGTCTCGGACGTGTAAGCGTGACATCCCGCAATATGCAATACAACATAAATTACTTTATGTAACACCATGTTGTAACACTTATTAGGTAACACTTATTAGGTAACACTTATTAGGTAACACTTATTAAGTAACACTTTATGCACAATAGGTAACAATTTAGGGGTGTTACATAATCTAAGTTATGTTGTAGTGATGATTACGGGTCTCGGACGTGTAAACGTGCCATTCCACAATGTGATTACGGAGATCGGATGTGATAGGAAACTATCATGTGCCATCTCATACGTGCTATATTTATGTACTAACTGCTTTAAAGAAAGATGAATTTCTTAATCGAACGGAAGTTAAAGGATGAAAATTTTATAACGGAAGATTACCTTATACAAATGTACACAATGCCATAACAAGGAAGTAAATAACGAAAGATGAGAATAAAGCATAAAACATTCAACTATTTTGGGATTTCTGTCAATCGTATAACAACAGACATGTGTCATCCATCGAGATTTTATCTCACACCCTATAACTAATATTTTTCAGGTCACGAGATTGAGGCCCGGGAGCTGCAATAGACGACTCCGCTTCCACTCTCCTTTTATCTAAATGGGTCGCTTTATATCTTTATGAAAATTTGTATTTTTGTTAAAGACTCGTCACTACGATTTTTCCGAGAGTTGAACCTTAGACTCACCGGTGACTTTTGTCAAACGATTAATCTCTTCATTTAGTTATGAATATGGTTCAAACGCCTTAAATAAGTGTTTGTGAAATCTTCCGCTGCAACTCAAATGAATAGCTTTGCCTCCTAAAAAGAAATTTTTTTGGCTCGATTTTATGGTTCACTAAGTGATGACTCGGGTTTAGGGACGTCGGGACCTCAAAGGTCGACTTTACGAATTCCGGGGTGTTACACTCGGTGAATTGTGAGACAAAGATTGTTTATATGGTGTGCCGTTGATTATAGAAGGAATCCGTGTCCTAATTATTTAGGATGATGATGTCCCCTTGAGGAGCTCATAAAGATTATTATGTAAACTCTGCAGTGGATTTAATCCGACATAATAATAAAGATGAGTGGTACTACTCTTGGAATTAGATATAAATTAATTAAGTTGTCGATAATTTAATTAATTTATGTACATTCGATATCTTAAACACGGGAAATAAACGTACACATAATAAAGGAGCCCATATTATAATATGGGATTAGGACGGTAATTCAATTATAACTCTTTAGTGGATCGAGTTATAATTGATGGGCTTAAGTAAAGTGTTCGGACTAAACACAGGATATTTAGGCCCATCAGAGGCCCAACCCTAATTCCTCCTTAGGGTCCCTGTTGTAGCCTATAAATAAACCCTAACATCGAGCCTCCAGCAGGTGAAAAAACGTGAGATCGAGAGAGGCGGATTCTCGATTCCTTGGAGGATCGTCGACCACTCGACGTCCAAGGGAAAGGGATAGGAATACGGCGTAAGACCGTGAGGTTTGAGGCTCATCCTTCGATCGCAGATTCGACCTTAGAACTGGTTTGTCTTCACCTATTACGGTGAATAAAGGTACAATTCTATCCACTGCGTTTATGTGATTACGATCCCGAATCTAATAATTGCGTAGAGTCGGCGATCGGTGGTTCCAACAATTGGTATCAGAGCCAGTTACGATCCCGGGACTGTGGGCGCGACTGATCGGGCAGTCGATCCTCGCGACCTGAGCGGCAGTGCCGATCTCGTTTGGCGAGGCGCCCCGCACTGCTTTGACGGCGAACATTCAAGCACATGGGAGTATGAAAGAAGCCATAATAGTTGGAATTTTATTTTCCATATTTATTCTTTCTCTTATGTGTTGTTGTGTTTAGCATGCTTTATGTGTTTCATATATTGTGCATATTAATATCCCTCATGTTAAATAACTAAGTGGGAGAGGGGTTATTTTTCACAAATCCCATAGCCTCCATTTCTAGTTTGTAAGTGATGCATTCAAACATGAACGTTGGTTTTAAGTGCCTTCTTCCATATCGGATGTGTTTGTTTGCGGATCACTAGATCAAACTTCCTTATGGATAATTATAAGTAAGTTATTTAGGAGCGTGTTATCTTCTCCATCCGAAGAGGCACAAACCTAGGTAATTGACTTGGTATTAAGAAATGGTATACACTTAGATGCATATAACGATATCCTCCCCATCGGAGTAAGTGCATTATTTGTATGGCTAAAGACAAACCAACTATTAATTTTTATTTTGTTTGACAAAATGATGAAATTAATGGGTAAAACCTCCTCTTGCAAAATGATTGAATTAGTATACGTCCACACTATCGTGGCATACAAACTTCACGGTGTTTTGAGGTGTTGGTGAATTTAATTATATTGTTTGAGGGAAACAATATTGATTTAAATTCTTAATTTTGATCATAATGCATTTACGTGTTTCTCAGGATTTATCATGGCTTTCAATCCACTTGCCGTTATTCTTAAAGAAAACAAACTTATTGTTCCTAATTATATTGATTGGAAAAGAAACTTGGACATTGTCTTGATCAGAAGAGTACAAGTTTGTACTCACCGAAGTTTGTCCTGAAAAACCCGATGAAAACTCTAGTGAAGAGGAGAAAGAGGCTTATAAGAAGTGGTTCAAGGCGAGATGAGATGGTGCGGTGTTACATTTTGGCTTCTATGTCAAATGTGCCGCAACATCAAGATCGTGCCATGACCTCTCGCTATGAGATGATGCTCAATCTCAAAGAACTCTTCGGACACCGCAGTCGGGCTGCCGTGCAAGAGGCCATGAGAAACTTAATGACGACCACCATGATCGAGGGACACCCGTAAGGGATCATATCCTCAAGATGATGGCTCATTTGAATGAGATGGAAGTCCTTGGAGCTGAAATCGATGGGGAAACCCAGTCGATATCGTTCTCCAGACACCGCCTAAGAGTTTTGAGCAGTTTCGTCGAACTACAACATGAACAAAAGGTTGTATTCGATGGCGGAACTTCCGGCGTAACTCCAAGCAGCAGTAAGGGTTATTTCGCAAGCTTCTCAAGCTTATATTGCTGAAAATGTTTCTACATCTAAGCCAAAAGGCAAAGTGATGAAGAAAAAGAAACAAGCTGGTTTGGCAAAGAAAGCGGGTGAACCAAAGAAAATTGGTCCACCAAATGGCGTGAAGAAGCCTAAGGGCAAATGCTTTTTGTGCAAGCGGCAGACATTGGAAGGTAGATTGCCCCGTAAAAGGAAAAAGAATGTATATCTTATTCACTAACTATTGAAATATGTTTAGCGGTGTTATCTATCGGCACCGGTGTGTAGATACGGGAGCCATCGATCATGTCCGCAATTCTTTGCAGGGTTCCGTAAAACCAGCGGCTTAGTGAGGGTGAGATTACCATCTACATGTGCGACGCTACGAAAGTAGCAAGTGTTGCAGTGGGAGATGTTTATTTATTTTTTGATAAGAATAAGACTTTGGTTTTGAGAAATTATCTTTACGTACCTTATTTTAGAAAGAACTTGATTTCAGTTTCTAAGTTATTTTTGGATGGATATTCTGCTTTCTTTTGATAGCAAAGTGGTTGTCAAGAAAAATAGTGCTATTATCTCGTTACGCACGTTGATTGGCAATTTATATACTCTTAATCCAATAACTCCCACAAAGCAACAAATGGAAATTAATAATACATCTTCTAACTCAAATAAGCGAAAAGAACCTTCAAAAATAAACCAAACATATCTTTGGCATCTAAGATTAGGTCACATTAACTTGAGTAGGATTCAAAGGTTGATAGTCGATGGACCTTTGAGTTCATTGGAAGTGAAAACTATCCGACTCGCGAGTCCCGCTTGGAAGGAAAATGACCAAAAGGCCTTTTAAAGCCAAGGGGTATAGAGCCAAAGAAGTGTTGGAATTGGTTCATTCGATTTATGTGGTCCTATGTCTACTCAAGAAAGGGGTGGTTTCGAATATTTTGTCTCTTTTATAGATGATTATTCGAGATATGGATATATTTATTTGATGCGCCGCAAGTCCGAGTGCTTTGATAAATTCAAAGAGTACAAGGCTGATGTGGAGAAGCGTCATGGTAAATATATCAAAACACTACGATCCGATCGTGGTGGCGAGTACCTCTTAGGAGAGTTTAGGAATTACTTATCGGAAGCCGGGATTCAATCCCAATTATGCACGTACACCCCAAATGAATGGTGTGGCGGAAAGAAGGAATATGACACTCTTGGAAATGGTTAGATCGATGATGAGCTATTCGGAATTGCCGAGTTCGTTTTGGGGGTATGCCACGAAACGGCAGCGTACATTTTGAACTTGGTTCCTTCTAAGACAAGATTCTACTCCCACAGAATTGTGGAATGGGCATAAGCCTAGTCTGAAACATATTCGGATTTGGGGTAGTCCAAAGACATGTTTGAAAGGAGATCTTGATAAATTGGAATCTCGACGAGAGTTCGACTTTGTGGGCTATCCTAGAGGAACAAAAGGTGGTTTGTTTTATAGTCCTAAAGATCGAGGGTAATTGTTAGAACAAATACCCGATTTTTAGAAAGAGGACTATGTAATGGACCACAAGCCCATGAGTAAAATTATTTTAGAAGAAATAAGGGGAGAAACTTCTACCTTAGTACCAAGAGTACAAGATGAGATACCACATGGTCACCTGCACCATCTGCTACTAATGATACGATATTAAAACAAGTGCCTCGTCGTAGTAGGAGGGTTGTTAGACAAACCCGATAGATTCATGTTTTGGGAGAGTCTTCGGACTTAGTACCCGGTGAACACGAATCGGATCCTCGGAGCTACGACGAAGCACTCCAAGATAAAGATACAGAATATTGGGAAAAAGCAATGAAATCGAATTAGAATCTATGGATTCTAATCAAGTCTGGGAGCTAGTAGAACCACCAAATGGTGTAAAAGCCATTGGGTCAGAAGTGGGTCTACAAAAGAAAAAGAGGATCGACGGGAAAGTAGAAACTTTCAAAGCAAGGCTTGTAGCGAAGGGGTACACTCAAAAGAAGGAATCGATTATGAGGAAACATTTTCGCCGGTAGCCATGCTTAAGTCTATCCGGATTCTTTTGTCTATTGGGCTCATATGAATTATGTGGTTTGGCAAATGGATGTCAAGACAGCTTTCCTTAATGGAAGTCTTGAAGAAAACATCTATATGAGCGATCGAAGGATGAGCCTCGAACCTCACGGTCATCTGCCGTATTCCTATCCCTTTCTCTTGGAAGTCGAGTGGTCGACGATCCTCCAAGGAATCGAGAATCCGCCTCTCTCGATCTCACATTTTTTCACATTGGAGGCTCGATTTTAGGGTTTATTTATAGGCTACAACAGGGACCCTAAGGAGGAATTAGGGTTGGGCCTCCGATTGGCCTAAATATCCCGTGTTCATCCGAACACTTTACTTAAGCCCATCAATTATAACTCGGTCCACTAAAGAGTTATAATTGAATTACCATTCTAATCCCATATTATAATATGGGCTCCTTTATTATGTGTACGTTTATTTTCCCGTATTTAAGATATCGAATGTCCATAAATTAATTAAATTAATGACAACTTAATTAATTTATATCTAATTCCAAGAGTAGTACCACTCATCTTTATTATTATGTCGGATTAAATCCACCTCATGGTTTACATAATAATCTTTATGAGCTCCTCAAGGGGACATCATCATCCTAAATAATTAGGACACGGATTCCTTCTATAATCAACAAAGACACCATATAAACAATGTTGTCTCCCAATTCACCGAGCCTATTGATTTAATAAATCTCACCCATTGGCAAATCAAAGAAACATACATTGAGTACACGTGCCCATTATTATATAGGGATTAAGAAGACGTACATCCATAACAACAGAGGTCTTGTTCTTTTATATAATCGGTACAAATTGAACAACCTCATATGGTCCCGCTCAATACATACAAAATGTACTAGTGTAACTTTATAGTCAAGATAAACTAATACCAAATTACACTACAACCATTCCAATGGTTTGTCCAAATCCATCTTGGTTGTGAGCTATTATTTATAATCTATAAGGAACCGATAGCATAATCTTCTCGTGTGACACCACACACCATGTTATCTACGTATAGATTAACCCGGATAAAATAATGATATATATAACAATCATAAACAATAAGTATTTTGATCATAATGAATCTCATATTAAATAGATGTTCATACTCAAAATGATGTTCATACAAAAGCTAGGCTTATAGTATACATCCTAACAATCTCCCACTTATACTAAAAGACCATGCTTCCATAATTGCCGCCATACATCCGATTCCCATCCCTTCAACATGCCCATCAAAAGCTTTACTGGAAGAGCCTTTGTAAAAGGATCTCGCTAGGTTATCCGCTGATGCAATCTTGGCGACAACAACTTCTCCTCGTTTTACGATGTCTCGTATCGGGTGGTACTTGCGCTCAATGTGTTTGCTTGCTTTGTGGGCTCGTGGTTCCTTCGAGTTTGCCATCGCACCATCAAGTTATCACAATAAATTGTGATAGCTTTAGGCAAACTAGGAATCACTTCCAAGTCCATCAAGAAGTTTCGAGCCATACAGCCTTCTTTGGCCGCCTCGGAGGTTGCCACATACTCGGCTTCCATGGTGGAGTCCGAAATGCATTTCGCTTTACACTCCTCCATACTATGGCTCCACCTCCCAAGGTAAACACATAACCCGAGGTAGATTTACCGTTGTCCCTATCCGATCGGAAATCGTAGTCCGTGTAACCCTCAGAAGTAAAGTATCTGCTTGGTAAACCAAAGATATAATTTCTAGTCCTTTTCGTACTTTAAAATATGCTTTACCGCAGTCCAATGTCCTAGTCCTAGGTTACTTTGATATTCGCTAACCATGCCCATGGCAAAACATATATCCTGGCCTCGTACATAGCATTGCATACATTAGGCTTCCTACACTCAAAGAATAAGGAACCGCCTTCATGTCCTCTATCTCCTTTGGTGTCTTAGGACACATCTCTTTAGATAAAGGTACTCCATGTCGAAAAGGTAGAAAACCTTTCTTGGAGTTTTGCATGCTAAAACGAGATAAGATAGTATCAATATATGAAGCTTGAGATAAGCATAACATTCTTTTCTTGCGATCCCTTATAACTTTTATCCCAAAAATATGTCCAACTTCTCCCAAGTCCTTCATATCAAACTCGCTTGGACAACCATACCTTTACGCCCGACAACACCTTGACATTGTTGCCAATGAGCAAGATGTCATCTACGTATAGTATAAGAAATACCACCACGTTTCCGTCACTCTTCTTGTATACACATAACTCATCCGGACATTGAATAAATCCATAAGATCGGATTACCTCATCAAAACGGATGTTCCAAGATCTCGAAGCTTGTTTCAACACATAAATGGACCGATTAAGCTTACACACAAGATGCTCTTTGCCCTTTGCAATGAATCCTTCCTGTTGCTTCATATAGATGTTTTCTTCAAGACTTCCATTGAGGAAAGTCAGTCTTGACATCCATTTGCCAAATCTCATAATTCATATGAAAGCGTGATAGACAAAAGAATTCGGATAGACTTAAGCATGGCTACCGCTAAAAGGTTTCCTCATAATCGATTCCTTCTTTTGAGTGTACCCCTTCGCTACATGCCTTGCTTTGAAAGTTTCTACTTTCCCGTCGATTCTCTTTTTCTTTTATAGACCCACTTACGCCCAATGGCTTTTACACCATTTGGTGGTTCTACTAGCTCCTGCACTTGATTAGAATCCATAGATTCTAATTCAGATTTCATTGCTTTTTCCCAAGATTCTCGCATCTTTATCTTGGAGTGCTTCGTCGTAGCTCCAGGATCCGATTCGTGTTCACTGTACTAAGTCCGAAGACTCTCCCAAAAACATGAATCTATCGGGTTGTCTAACAACCCTCCCACTACTGACGAGGCACTTGTGGTAATAGTGTATCATTAGTAGCAGATGGTGCTGACCCATGTGGTATCTCATCTTGTACTCTTGGTACTAAGGTAGAAGTTTCTCCCTTTATTTCTTCTAAAATAATTTTACTCATGGGCTTGTGGTCCATTACATAGTCCTCTTCTAAAAATCGGGCATTTGTGCTAACAATTACCCTCTAATCTTTTAAAGACTATAAAACAAACCATCTTTCGTTCCTCTAGGATAGCCCACAACAAAGCCGAACTTCGTGCGAGATTCCAACTTATCAAGATTTCCTTTCAAAGACATGTGCCGGACTACCCCAAATCCGAATATGTTTCGGGACTAGGCTTACGCCCATTCCACAATTCTCAGTGGGAGTAGAAGATACTGTCTTAGAAGGAACCAAGTTCAAAATGTACGCTGCCGTTTCCAGGCATACCCCAAAACGAACTCGGTAATTCGAATAGCTCATCATCGATCTAACCATTTCCAAGAGTGTCCTATTCCTTCGCTCCGCCACACCATTCTCGTTGGGGTGTACCAGTGTAGACAATTGAGATTGAATCCCGGCTTCTAATAAGTAATTCCTAAATTCTCCTAAGAGGTACTCGCCACCACGATCAGATCGTAGTGTTTTGATATATTTACCATGACGCTTCTCCACATCAGCCTTGTACTCTTTGAATTTATCAAAGCACTCAGACTTGCGGCGCATCAAATAAATATATCCATATCTCGAATAATCATCTATAAAAGAGACAAAATATTCGAAACCACCCCTTGCTTGAGTAGACATAGGACCACATAATTCGGAATAAACCAATTCCAACACTTCTTTGGCTCTATACCCCTTGGCTTTAAAAGGCCTTTTGGTCATTTTCCCTTCCAAGTAGGACTCGCAGTGTCGGATAGTTTTCCACTTCCAATGAACTCAAAGGTCCATCGGCCATCAACCTTTGAATCCTACTCAAGTTAATGTGACCTAATCTTACATGCCAAAGATATGTTTGGTTCATTTTTGAAGGTTCTTTTCGCTTATTTGAGTTAGAAGATGTATTATTAATTTCCATTTGTTACTTTGTGGGAGTTATTGGTTTAAGAGTATATAAATTGCCAATCAACGCACTGCAACGTATAATAGCACTATTTTTCTTGACAACCACTTTGCTATCAAAAGAAATGAATATCCATCCAAAAATAACTTAGAAACTGAAATCAAGTTCTTTCTAAAACAAGGTACGTAAAGACAATTTCTCAAAACCAAAGTCTTATTCTTATCAAAAAATAAATAAACATCTCCCATCAAATAAATGCTACTTTCGTGGCGTCGCCCGTGTAGATGGTAATCTCACCCTCACTAAGCCGCCTGGTTTCCTGGAACCCCGCAAAGAATTGCGGACATGATTAGTAGCTTCCGTATCTACACACCAGTGCCGGTAGATAATATCGCTAAACATGTTTCAATAGTTAGTGAATAAGATATACCTTCTTTTCCTTTTACGTGGCAATCTACCTTCCAATGTCCCGTTGCTTGCACAAAAAGCATTTGCCCTTAGGCTTCTTCACGCCATTTGGTGGACCAATTTTCTTTGGTTCACCCGCTTTCTTTGCCAAACCAGCTTGTTTCTTTTTCTTCATCACTTTGCCTTTTGGCTTAGATGTAGAAACATTTTCAGCAATATAAGCTTGAGAAGCTTGATTTAAATAACCCTTCGCTGCTTGGAGTTCATTAGAAGTTCCGCCATCGAATACAACCTTTTGTTCAAGTTGTAGTTCGTGCGAAACTGCTCAAAACTCTTAGGCGTTGTCTGGAGAATGATATCGACTGGTTTCCCCATCGATTTCAGCTCCAAGGACTTCCATCTCATTTAAATGAGCCATCATCTTGAGGATATGATCCCTTACGTGTTCCTCACATGGTGGTCGTTATTAAGTTTCTCATGGCCTCTTGCCTCGGCAACCCGACTCACGGTGTCCGAAGAGTTCTTTGAGATTGAGCATCATCTCATAAGCAGAGGTCATGGCCTGATGCCGATGTTGCAGCACATTTGACATAGAAGCTAAAATGTAACACCGCGCCATCTCATCCGCCTTGACCCACTTCTTATAAGCCTCTTTCTCCTCTTCACTAGAATTTTCATCGGGTTTTTCAGACAAACCTCGGTGAGTACAAACTTGTACTCTTCCGCAGCCAAGACAATGTCCAAGTTTCTTTTCCAATCAATATCAACGCCCTGTTCGAAAAAAAATCCATCGATTCTTTGCTATCGAATCGGTTCCTCCATCGACCATCCTAATCTGCTCCTATTACAGCTTTATCCAACGATCCTATACATCATCTAGATCGAAATAAAATCTACACGACATACCGCCGTGGTTATTACTATTACAATCATTCACCAACCCAAAAAAAACCTCGACAGTGTCCGAGGGTTTAATATATACATAAACATACATGCCGACCATAATAGTTGGATTTAGGGTTCCCGCAAAAATATCGAATATTTGCATACCCAAAAAAATCTACGATTAACATCGAATCCCTAATATAACAGATTTATGATAATCATGCAAACCCTAATATGACAGATTTACAAATACCATGCAATCCTATTCAATATCGATCATGAACCTCTATAATAACGAGATCAAGAAAACCCTATTATAACAGATCAAGAAACCCTATTATAACAGATCAAGAAACCCTATTATAACAGATCAAGAAACCCTATTATAATAGATTTACAATAATCATGCAATCCTAATAAATCAGCATCTATGAATAACCGAATCAATTGCATAGAGTCGAAAATACGCTCGATACCAATTGTTGGAACCACCGATCGCCGACTCTACGAAATTATTAGATTCGGGATCGTGAATCACATAAACGCAATGGATAGAATTGTACCTTTATTCACCGTAATAGGTGAAGACAAACCAGCTTCTAAGGTCGTAACTACGATCAAGGATGAGCCTCGAACCTCACGGTCTTCCGCCGTATTCCTATCCCTTTCCCTTGGACGCCGAGTGGTCGACGATCCTCCAAGGAATCAATCCGCCTCTCTCGATCTCACGTTTTTTCACACGCTGGAGGCTCGATGTTAGGGTTTATTTATAGGCTACAACAGTGGACCCTAAGGAGGAATTAGGGTTGGGCCTCCCGATGGGCCTAAATATCCCGTGTTCAATCTCGAACACTTTACTTAAGCCCATCAATTATATCTCACCACTAAAGAGTTATAATTGAATTATCATCCTAATCCCATATTATAATATGGGCTCCTTTATTATGTGTACGTTTATTTCCCGTGTTTAAGATATCGAATGTCCATAAATTAATTAAATTACTGACAACTTAATTAATTTATATCTAATTCCAAGAGTAGTACCTCGTCAAAAAAATTCCAAGAGTAGTACCACTCATCTTTATTATTATGCTCGGAATAAATCCACCTGGGGTTTACATAATAATCTTTATGAGCTCCTCAAGGGGACATCATCATCCTAAATAATTAGACACTGATTCCTTCTATAATCAACAACACACCATATAAACAATGCCGTCTCCCAATTCACCGAGCCTATTGATTTAATAAATCTCACCCATTGGCTAATCAAAGAAACATACATTGAGTACACGTGCCCATTATTATATAGGGATTAAGAAGACGTACATCCATATCAACAGAGGTCTTGTTCTTTTATATAGTCAAGACAAATTGAACAACCTCATATGGTCCCGCTCAATACATAAAAATGTACTAGTGTAACTTTATAGTCAAGATAGACTAATACCAAATTACACTACAACCGTTCCAATGGTTTGTCCAAATCCATCTTGTTTGTAAGCTATTATTTATAATCTATAAGGAACTGATAGCATAATCTTCTCGTGTGACACCAAACACCATGTTATCTACAAGATAGATTAACCCTGACAAAATAATGATATATATAAGAATCATAAACAAAAAGTATTTTGATCATAATGAATCTCATATTAAAAAGATGTTCATACTCAAAAAGATGTTCATACAAAAGCTAGGCTTATAGTATACATCCTAACAATCTCCCACTTATACTAAAAGACTATGCTTCCATAATTGCCGCCATACATCCGATTCCCATCCCTTCAACATGCCCATCAAAAGCTTTACTGGAAGAGCCTTTGTGAAAGGATCTGCTAGGTTATCCACGATGCAATCTTGGCGACAACAACTTCTCCTCGCTTTTACGATGTCTCGTGATCGTGTGGTACTTGCGCTCAAAGAATAAACGGTGAATAAAGGTCGATCCTCACATGGCGTGGCATCGCCCTGCACTCCCGCTTCGACGGCGAATATTCAAGAACATGGGAGCATGAAAGAGGTCATAATAGTTGGAATTTTGTTTTCCATATTTATTCTTTCTCATATGTGTTATTGTGTTTAGCATGCTTTATGTGTTTCATATGTTTTGCATGTTAATATCCCTCATGTTAAATAACTAAGTGGGAGAGGGGTTATTTTTCAACAAATCCCATAGCCTCCATTTCTGGTTTGTAAGTGATGCATTCAAACATGAACGTTGGTTTTAAGTGCCTTCTTCCATATCGGATGTGTTTGTTTGCGGATCACTAGATCAAACTTCCTTATGGATAATTATAAGTAAGTTATTTAGGAGCGTGTTATCTTCTCCATCCGAAGAGGCACAAACCTAGGTAATTGACTTGGTATTAAGAAATGGTATACACTTAGATGCATATAATAGTATCCTCCCCATCGGAGTAAGTGCTTTCATTATTTGTATGGCTAAAGACAAACTAACTATTAATTTTTATTTTGTTTGACAAAATGTTGAAATTAATGGGTAAAACCTCCTCTTACAAATGATTGAATTAGTATACGTCCACACTATCGTGGCATACAAACTTCACGGTGTTTTGAGGTGTTGGTGAATTTAATTGTATTGTTTGAGGGAAACAATATTGATTTAAATTCTTAATTTTGATCATAATGCATTTACGTGTTTCTCAGATTTATCATGGCTTTCAATCCACTTCATTATTCTTAAAGAAAACAAACTTATTGGTCCTAATTATATTGATTGGAAAGAAACTTGGACATTGTCTTGATCTTTGAAGAGTACAAGTTTGTACTCACCGAGGTTTGTCTGAAAAACCCAATGAAAATTCAAGTGAAGAGGAGAAAGAGGCTTATAAGAAGTGGGTCAAGGCAGATGAGATGGCGCGGTGTTACATTTTAGCTTCTATGTCAAATGTGCCGCAACATCGGCCATCGTGCCATGACCTCTCGCTTATGAGATGATGCTCAATCTCAAAGAACTCTTCGGACACCGTAGTCGGGTTGCCGTGCAAGAGGCCATGAGAAACTTAATGACGACCACCATGACCGAGGGGAACACCCGTAAGGTGGATCATATCCTCAAGATGATGGCTCATTTAAATGAGATGGAAGTCCTTGGAGCTGAAATCGATGGGGAAACCCAAGTCGATATCGTTCTCCGACACCGCCTAAGAGTTTTGAGCAGCTTTGAACTACAACATGAACAAAAGGTTGTATTCGATGGCGGAACTTCATTTAACTCCAAGCAGCAGTGAAGGGTTATTTCGTCAAGCTTCTCAAGCTTATATTGCTGAAAATGTTTCTACATCTAAGCCAAAAGGCAAAGTGATGAAGAAAAAGAAACAAGCTGGTTTGGCAAGAAAGCGGGTGAACCAAAGAAAATTGGTCCACCAAATGGCGTGAAGAAGCCTAAGGGCAAATGCTTTTTGTGCAAGCCCAGGACATTGGAAGGTAGATTGCCCCGTAAAAGGAAAAGAATGTATATCTTATTCACTAACTATTGAAACATGTTTAGCGGTGTTATCTACCGGCACCGGTGTGTAGATACGGGAGCCATCGATCATGTCGCACTCCTTTCGTGGGGTTCCAAAAACCAGCAGTTTTAGTGAGGGTGAGATTACCATCTACATGGGCGACGCCATTTACGAAAGTAGCAAGAATGCTGGGTGGGAGATGTTTATTTATTTTTGATAAGAATAAGACTTTGGTTTTGAGAAATTATCTTTACGTACCTTATTTTAGAAAGAACTTGATTTCAGTTTCTAAGTTATTTTTGGATGGATATTCTGTTTCTTTTGATAGCAAAGTGGTTGTCAAGAAAAATAGTGCTATTATCTCTGCTCGCACGTTGATTGGCAATTTATATACTCTTAATCCATTAACTCCCACAAAGCAACAAATGGAAATTAATAATACATCTTCTAACTCAAATAAGCGAAAAGAACCTTCAAAAATAAACCAAACATATCTTTGGCATCTAAGATTAGGTCACATTAACTTGAGTAGGATTCAAAGGTTGATAGTCGATGGACCTTTGAGTTCATTGGAAGTGAAAAACTATCCGACTGCGAGTCCCGCTTGGAAGGAAAAATGACCAAAAGACCTTTTAAAGCCAAGGGGTATAGAGCCAAAGAAGTGTTGGAATTGGTTCATTCTGATTTATGTGGTCCTATGTCTACTCAAGAAAGGGGTGGTTTCGAATATTTTGTCTCTTTTATAGATGATTATTCGAGATATGGATATATTTATTTGATGCGCCGCAAGTCCGAGTGCTTTGATAAATTCAAAGAGTACAAGGCTGATGTGGAGAAGCGTCATGGTAAATATATCAAAACACTACGATCTGATCGTGGTGGCGAGTACCTCTTAGGAGAGTTTAGGAATTACTTATCGTAAGCCGGGATTCAATCCCAATTATACGCACTTGGTACACCCCAAATGTAATGGTGTGGCGGAACGAAGGAATAGGACACTCTTGGAAATGGTTAGATCGATGATGAGCTATTCGGAATTGCCGAGTTCGTTTTGGGGGTATGCCTCGAAACGGCAGTCGTACATTTTGAACTTGGTTCCTTCTAAGACAAGATTCTTCTACTCCCACAGACTGTGGAATGGGCATAAGCCTAGTCCAAACATATTCGGATTTGGGGTAGTCCAAGCACATGTCTGAAAGGAGATCTTGATAAATTGGAATCTCGTATTAAGTTCTAGTGTTTGTGGGCTATCCTAGAGGAACGAAAGGTGGTTTGTTTTATAGTCCTAAAGATCGAGGGTAATTGTTAGCACAAATGCCCGATTTTTAGAAAGAGGACTATGTAATGGACTACAAGCCCATGAGTAAAATTATTTTAGAATAAATAAGGAGAAACTTCTACCTTAGTACCAAGAGTACAAGATGAGATACCACATGGGTCAGCACCATCCGCTACTAATGATACACTATTAAAACAAGTGCCTCTGTCAGTAGTAGGAGGGTTGTTAGACAACCCGATAGATTCATGTTTTTGGGAGAGTCTTCGGACTTAGTACCGGTGAACACGAATGGATCCCCTGGAGCTACGACGAAGCACTCCAAGATAAAGATACGAGAATTTTGGGAAAAAGCAATGAAATCGAATTAGAATCTATGGATTCTAATCAAGTCCTGGGAGCTAGTAGAACCACCAAATGGTGTAAAAGCCATTGGTCAGAAGTGGGTCTACAAAAGAAAAAGAGGATCAGACGGGAAAGTAGAAACTTTCAAAGCAAGGCTTGTAGCGAAGGGGTACACTCAAAAAGAAGGAATTGATTATGAGGAAACCTTTTCGCCGGTGAGCCACGCTTTAAGTCTATCCGAGTTCTTTTGTCTATTGCCGCTCATATGAATTATGTGGTTTGGCAAATGGATGTCAAGACAGCTTTCCTTAATGGAAGTCTTGAAGAAAAGATCTATATGAGCGATCGAAGGATGAGCCTCGAACCTCACGGTCATCTGCCGTATTCCTATCCCTTTCCCTTGGAAGTCGAGTGGTCGACGATCCTCCAAGGAATCAGAATCCACCTCTCTACGATCTCACATTTTTTCACACGCTGGAGGCTCTGATGTTAGGGTTTATTTATAAAGGCTACAACAGTGGACCCTAAGGACGAATTAGGGTTGGGCCTCCGATTGGCCTAAATATCCCGTGTTCAGTCCGAACACTTTACTTAAGCCCATCAATTATAACTCGGTCCACTAAAGAGTTATAATTGAATTACCGCCCTAATCCCATATTATAATATGGGCTCCTTTATTAATATGTGTACGTTTATTTTCCCGTATTTAAGACATCGAATGTCCATAAATTAATTAAATTACCGACAACTTAATTAATTTATATCTAATTCCAAGAGTAGTACCACTCATCTTTATTATTATGTCGGATTAAATCCACTGCTTTGGGTTTACATAATAATCTTTATACAGAGCTCCTCAAGGGGACATCATCATCCTAAATAATTAGGACACGGATTCCTTCTATAATCAACAAAGACACCATATAAACAATGTTGTCTCCCAATTCACCGAGCCTATTGATTTAATAAATCTCACCCATTGGCAAATCAAAGAAACATACATTGAGTACACGTGCCCATTATTATATAGGGATTAAGAAGACGTGACATCCATAACAACAGAGGTCTTGTTCTTTTATATAATCAAGACAAATTGAACAACCTCATATGGTCCTCGCTCAATACATACAATATGTACTAGTGTAACTTTATAGTCAAGATAAACTAATACCAAATTACACTACAAACCGCTCCAATGGTTTGTCCAAATCCATCTTGGTTGTGAGCTATTATTTATAATCTATAAGGAACTGATAGCATAATCTTCTCGTGGTGACACCACACACCATGTTATCTACGGATAGATTAACCGGATAAAATAATGATATATATAACAATCATAAACAATAAGTATTTTGATCATAATGAATCTCATATTAAAACGATGTTCATACTCAAAATGATGTTCATACAAAAGCTAGGCTTATAGTATACATCCTAACAATCTCCCACTTATACTAAAAGACCATGCTTCCATAATTGCCGACATACATCCGATTCCCATCCCTTCTATATGCCCATCAAAAGCTTTCGTTTGGAAGAGCCTTTGTGAAAGGATGCAGCTAGGTTATCCTTTGATGCAATCTTGGCGACAACAACTTCTCCTCGTTTACGATGTCTCGTATCGAGGTGGTACTTGCGCTCAATGTGTTTGCTTGCTTTGTGGGCTCGTGGTTCCTTCGAGTTTGCCATCGCACCATCAAGTATCACAATAAATTGTGATAGCTTTAGGCAAACTAGGAATAACTTCCAAGTCCATCAAGAAGTTTCGAGCCATACATGCCTTCTTTGGCCGCCTCGGAGGTTGCCACATACTCGGCTTCCATGGTGGAGTCCGAAACGCATTTCGCTTTACACTCCTCCATACTATGGCTCCACCTCCCAAGGTAAACACATAACCCGAGGTAGATTTATCGTTGTCCCTATCCGACCGGAAATCGAGTCCGTGTAACGCTCGGAAGTAAAGTATCTCGCTTGGTAAACCAAAGATATAATTTCTAGTCCTTTTCGTGTACTTTAAAATATGCTTTACCGCAGTCCAATGTCCTTGTCCTAGGTTACTTTGATATCTCGCTAACCATGCCCACGGCAAAACATATATCCGGCCTCGTACATAGCATTGCATACGTTAGGCTTCCTACAGCCAAAGCATAAGGAACCGCCTTCATGTCCTCTATCTCCTTTGGTGTCTTAGGACACATCTCTTTAGATAAAGGTACTCCATGTCGAAAAGGTAGAAAACCTTTCTTGGAGTTTTGCATGCTAAAACGAGCCAAGATAGTATCAATATATGAAGCTTGAGATAAGCATAACATTCTTTTCTTGCGATCCCTTATAACTTTTATCCCAAAAATATGTCCAACTTCTCCCAAGTCCTTCATATCAAATCGCTTGGACAACCATACCTTTACGTCGACAACACCTTGACATTGTTGCCAATGAGCAAGATGTCATCTACGTATAGTATAAGAAATACCACCACGTTTCCGTCACTCTTCTTGTATACACATGACTCATCCGGACATTGAATAAATCCATAAGACTCGATTACCTCATCAAAACGGATGTTCCAAGATCTCGAAGCTTGTTTCAACACATAAATGGACCGATTAAGCTTACACACAAGATGCTCTTGCCCTTTGCAATGAATCCTTCGGTTGCTTCATATAGATGTTTTCTTCAAGACTTCCATTGAGGAAAGCCGTCTTGACATCCATTTGCCAAATCTCATAATTCATATGAGCAAGAATAGACAAAAGAATTCGGATAGACTTAAGCATGGCTACCGCGAAAAGGTTTCCTCATAATCGATTCCATCTTTTTAGTGTACCCCTTCGCTACAAGCCTTGCTTTGAAAGTTTCTACTTTCCCGTCGATCCTCTTTTTCTTTTATAGACCCACTTACAAACAATGGCTTTTACACCATTTGGTGGTTCTACTAGCTCCTGAGTTGATTAGAATCCATAGATTCTAATTCAGATTTCATTGCTTTTTCCCAAGATTCTGCATCTTTATCTTGGAGTGCTTCACAGTAGCTCCGTGGATCCGATTCGTGTTCACTGTGTACTAAGTCCGAAGACTCTCCCAAAAACATGAATCTATCGGGTTGTCTAACAACCCTCCCACTACGACGAGGCACTTGTGGTAATAGTGTATCATTAGTAGCGAGATGGTGCCGACCCATGTGGTATCTCATCTTGTACTCTTGGTACTAAGGTAGAAGTTTCTCCCTTTATTTCTTCTAAAATAATTTTACTCATGGGCTTGTGGTCCATTACATAGTCCTCTTTCTAAAATCGGGCATTTGTGCTAACAATTACCCTCTGATCTTTAGGACTATAAAACAAACCACCTTTCGTTCCTCTAGGATAGCCCACAAACAGCCGAACTTCGTACGAGATTCCAACTTATCAAGATCTCCTTTCAAAGCACATGTGCTTTGGACTACCCCAAATCCGAATATGTTTGCACTAGGCTTACGCCCATTCCACAATTACGTGGGAGTAGAAGATATCTTGTCTTAGAAGGAACCAAGTTCAAAATTTACGCTGCCGTTTCGAGGCATACCCCCAAAAGCGAACTTCGGTAATTCGAATAGCTCATCATCAATCTAACCATTTCCAAGAGTGTCCTATTCCTTCGTTCCGCCACACCATTCTCGTTGGGGTGTACCAGTGTAGACAATTGAGATTGAATCCAGCTTCGATAAGTAATTCCTAAATTCTCCTAAGAGGTACTCGCCACCACGATCAGATCGTAGTGTTTTGATATATTTACCATGACGCTTCTCCACATCAGCCTTGTACTCTTTAAATTTATCAAAGCACTCGGACTTGCGGCACATCAAATAAATATATCCATATCTCGAATAATCATCTATAAAAGAGACAAAATATTCGAAACCACCCCTTGCTTGAGTAGACATAGGACCACATAAATCAGAATAAACCAATTCCAATACTTCTTTGGCTCTATACCCCTTGGCTTTAAAAGGCCTTTTGGTCATTTTCCTTCCAAGCGGGACTCGCGGTCGGATAGTTTTTCACTTCCAATGAACTCAAAGGTCCATCGGCCATCAACCTTTGAATCCTACTCAAGTTAATGTGACCTAATCTTACATGCCAAAGATATGTTTGGTTCATTTTTGAAGGTTCTTTTCGCTTATTTGAGTTAGAAGATGTATTATTAATTTCCATTTGTTACTTTGTGGGAGTTATTGGATTAAGAGTATATAAATTGTCAATCAACGTGCAGCAGGATAATAGCACTATTTTTCTTGACAACCACTTTGCTATCAAAAGAAACAATATCCATCCAAAAATAACTTAGAAACCGAAATCAAGTTCTTTCTAAAACAAGGTACGTAAACACAATTTCTCAAAACTAAAGTCTTATTCTTATCAAAAATAAATAAACATCTCCCATCGCAACAAATTTGCTACTTTCAGTAGCGTCGCCCATGTAGATGGTAATCTCACCCTCACTAAGCTGCCTGGTTTCCTGGAACCCCTGCAAAAAATTGCGAGACATGATCGTGGCTCCCGTATCTACACACCAGTGCCGGTAGATAACACCGCTAAACATGTTTCAATAGTTAGTGAATAAGATATACCTTCTTTTTCCTTTTTACGGGGCAATCTACCTTCCAATGTCCTGGCCGCTTGCACAAAAGCATTTGCCCTTAGGCTTCTTCACGCCATTTGGTGGACCAATTTTCTTTGGTTCACCCGCTTTCTTCTGCCAAACCAGCTTGTTTCTTTTTCTTCATCACTTTGCCTTTTGGCTTAGATGTAGAAACATTTTCAGCAATATAAGCTTGAGAAGCTTGACGAAATAACCCTTCTGCTGCTTGGAGTTACGTCGGAAGTTCCGCCATCGAATACAACCTTTTGTTCATGTTGTAGTTCGAAACTGCTCAAAACTCTTAGGCGGTGTCTAGAGAACGATATCGACCTGGGTTTCCCCATCGATTTCAGCTCCAAGGACTTCCATCTCATTCAAATGAGCCATCATCTTGAGGATATGATCCCCTCACGGGTGTCCCCTCGATCATGGTGGTCGTCATTAAGTTTCTCATGGCCTCTTGCACAGCAGCCCGACTCGTGTCCGAAGAGTTCTTTGAGATTGAGCATCATCTCATAAGCGGAGGTCATGGCTCGATGCGATGTTGCAGCACATTTGACATAGAAGCCAAAATGTAACACCGCGCCATCTCATCCGCTTGACCCACTTCTTATAAGCCTCTTTCTCCTCTTCACTAGAGTTTTCATTGGGTTTTCGGGACAAACCTCGGTGAGTACAAACTTGTACTCATCGGCGATCAAGACAATGTCCAAGTTTCTTTTCCAATCAATATAATTAGGACCAGAAGTTTGTTTTCTTTAAGAATAACAGACAAGTGGATTGAAAGCCATGATAAATCCTGAGAAACACGTAAATGCATTATGATCAAAATTAAGAATTTAAATCAATATTGTTTCCTCAAACAATACAATTAAATTCACCAACACCTCAAAACACCGTGAAGTTTGTATGCCACGATAGTGTGGACGTATACTAATTCAATCATTTGTAAGAGGAGGTTTTACCCATTAATTTCACCATTTTGTCAAACAAAATAAAAATTAATAGTTAGTTTGTCTTTACCCATACAAATAACAGCACTTACTCCGATGGGGAGGATACTATTATATGCATCTAAGTGTATACCATTTCTTAATACCAAGTCAATTACCTAGGTTTGTGCCTCTTCGGATGGAGAAGATAACACGCTCCTAAATAACTTACTTATAATTATCCATAAGGAAGTTTGATCTAGTGATCCGCAAACAAACACATCCGATATGGAAGAAGGCACTTAAAACCAACGTTCATATTTGAATGCATCACTTACAAACCAGAAATGGAGGCTATGGGATTTGTTGAAAAATAACCCCTCTCCCACTTAGTTATTTAACATGAGGGATATTAACATGCACAACACATGAAACACATAAATCATGCTAAACACAATAACACATATGAGAAAGAATAAATATGGAAAACAAAATTCCAACTATTATGGCCTCTTTCATGCTCCCATGTTCTTGAATGTTCGCCGTCAAAGCGGGGGTGCGGGCGATGCCACCCAAACGGGATCGACCTTTATTCACCGTTTATTCTTTGAGCGCAAGTACCACCTGATACGAGACATCGTAAAAGCGAGGAGAAGTTGTTGTCGCCAAGATTGCATCAGCGGATAACCTAGCAGATCCTTTCACAAAGGCTCTTCCAGTAGAAAGCTTTTGATGGGCATGTTGAAGGGATGGGAATCAGATGTATGGCAGCAATTATGGAAGCATAGTCTTTTAGTATAGGGGAACTCTTGTGTGAGACCGTCTCATGCATGAGACGGACATGGGACTGAGTCACTTTTTAATAAATTATTATCACTTTTTCATAATTTGTTATCACTTTTTCATAAATTGTTATCACTTTTCATAAATTGTTATCACTTTTTAATTTGTTATCACTTTTATATTAATTTGTATCACTTTTTAAAAAAGTGATAATAATTTATTAAAAGTGATTCGGTCTCATGCATGAGACGGTCTCATACAAGTTTTTGCCTTTAGTATAAGTGGGAGATTGTTAGGATGTATACTATAAGCCTAGCTTTTGTATGAACATCTTTTTGAGTATGAACATCTTTTTAATATGAGATTCATTATGATCAAAATACTTATTGTTTATGATTGTTATATATATCATTATTTTGTCCGGGTTAATCTATACCGTAGATAACATGGTGTGTGGTGTCACACGGAAGATTATGCTATCAGTTCCTTATAGATTATAAATAATAGCTCACAACCAAGATGGATTTGGACAAACCATTGGAACGGTTGTAGTGTAATTTGGTATTAGCCTATCTTGACTATAAAGTTACACAAGTACATTTTTGTATGTATTGAGCGGGACCATATGAGGTTGTTCAATTTGTACTGACTATATAAAAGAACAAGACCTCTCGTTGTTATGGATGTACGTCTTCTTAATCCCTATATAATAATGGGCACGTGTACTCAATGTATGATTCTTTGATTTACCAATGGGTGAGATTTATTAAATCAATAGGCTCGGTGAATTGGGAGACAACATTGTTTATATGGTGTGCTTTGTTGATTATAGAAGGAATCCGTGTCCTAATTATTTAGGATGATGATGTCCCCTTGAGGAGCTCATAAAGATTATTATGTAAACCCTGCAGTGGATTTAATCCGACATAATAATAAAGATGAGTGGTACTACTCTTGGAATTAGATATAAATTAATTAAGTTGTCGTAATTTAATTAATTTATGGACATTCGATATCTTAAACACGGAAATAAACGTACACATAATAAAGGAGCCCATATTATAATATGGGATTAGGACGTAATTCAATTATAAGTCTTTAGTGGACCGAGTTATAATTGATGGGCTTAAGTAAAGTGTTCGGATGAACACGGGATATTTAGGCCCATCGGGAGGCCCAACCCTAATTCCTCCTTAGTGGTCCCCTGTTGTAGCCTATAAATAAACTCCTAACATCGAGCCTCCAGTGTGTAAAAAACGTGAGATCGAGAGAGAGGCGATTCTAATTTCTTGGAGGATCGTCGACCACTCGACGTCCAAGGGAAAGGGATAGGAATACGGCGTAAGACCGTGAGGTTTGAGGCTCATCCTTCGATCGCGATTCGACCTTAGAACTGGTTTGTCTTCACCTATTACGGTGAATAAAGGTATAATTCTATCCGCTGCGTTTATGTGATTACGATCCCGAATCTTATAATTTCGTAGAGTCGGCGATCGGTGGTTCCAACAATTGGTATCGAGCCGTGTTTTCGACTCTATGCAATTGATTCGGTTATTCATAGATCGATTTATTAGGATTGCATGATTATTGTAAATCTATTATAATAGGGTTTCTTGATCTGTTATAATAGGGTTTCTTGATCTGTTATAATAGGGTTTTCTTGATCTGTTATTATAGAGGTTCATGATCGATATTGAATAGGATTGCATGGTATTTGTAAATCTGTCATATTAGGGTTTGCATGATTATCATAAATCATATATTAGGGATTCGATGTTAATCGTAGATTTTTTTTTTTGGGTATGCGAATATTACGATATTTTTGCGGGAACCCTAAATTGAACTATTATGGTCGGCATGTATGTTTATGTATGTATTAAACCCTCGGACTGTCGAGGTTTTTGTTTTGGGTTGGTGAATGATTGTAATAGTAATAACCACGGCTTCTGCGTCATGTAGGTTTTATTTCGATCTAGATGATGTATAGGATCGTTGGACAAAGCTGTAATAGGAACAGTTAGGATGGTCGATGGAGGAACCGGTTCGATAGCAAAGAATCGATGGATTTTTTTCGATCGGAGTGCTGATATTGATTGGAAAAGAAACTTGGACATTGTCTTGATCTTGAAGAGTACAAGTTTGTACTCACCGAGGTTTGTCTGAAAAACCCAATGAAAATTCTAGTGAAGAGGAGAAAGAGGCTTATAAGAAGTGGGTCAAGGCAGATGAGATGGCGCGGTGTTACATTTTGGCTTCTATGTCAAATGTGCTGCAACATCGGCATCGTGCCATGACCTCTGCTATGAGATGATGCTCAATCTCAAAGAACTCTTCGGACACCGTGAGTCGGGTGCCGAGCAAGAGGCCATGAGAAACTTAATGACGACCACCATGGATCGAGGAGACACCCATAAGGGATCATATCCTCAAGATGATGGCTCATTTGAATGAGATGGAAGTCCTTGGAGCTGAAATCGATGGGGAAACCCAGGTCGATATCGTTCTCCAGACACTTTGCCTAAGAGTTTTGAGCAGTTTCGCACGAACTACAACATGAACAAAAGGTTGTATTCGATGGCGGAACTTCTACAGAACTCCAAGCAGCAGAAGGGTTATTTCGTCAAGCTTCTCAAGCTTATATTGCTGAAAATGTTTCTACATCTAAGCCAAAAGGCAAAGTGATGAAGAAAAATAAACAAGCTGGTTTGGCAAAGAAAGCGGGTGAACCAAAGAAAATTGGTCCACCAAATGGCGTGAAGAAGCCTGAGGCAAATGCTTTTTGTGCAAGCGGCCGGGACATTGGAAGGTAGATTGCCCCGTAAAAGGAAAAAGAAGGTATATCTTATTCACTAACTATTGAAACATGTTTAGCGGTGTTATCTACCGGCACCGGTGTGTAGATACGGGAGCCAGCGATCATGTCTGCAATTCTTTGCGGGGTTCCAGGAAACTAGGCGGCTTAGTGAGGGTGAGATTACCATCTACATGGGCGGCGCTACGAAAGTAGCAGGTATTGCGATGGGAGATGTTTATTTATTTTTGATAAGAATAAGACTTTAGTTTTGAGAAATTGTCTTTACGTACCTTGTTTTAGAAAGAACTTGATTTCAGTTTCTAAGTTATTTTTGGATGTATATTCTGTTTCTTTTGATAGCAAAGTGGTTGTCAAGAAAAATAGTGCTATTATTTGTTGTACGTTGATTGGCAATTTATATACTCTTAATCCAATAACTCTCATAAAGCAACAAATGGAAATTAATAATACATCTTCTAACTCAAATAAGCGAAAAGAACCTTCAAAAATGAACCAAACATATCTTTGGCATCTAAGATTAGGTCACATTAACTTGAGTAGGATTCAAAGGTTGATAGCCGATGGACCTTTGAGTTCATTGGAAGTGGAAAACTATCCGACCTGCGAGTCCTGCTTGGAAGGAAAATGACCAAAAGGCCTTTTAAAGCCAAGGGGTATAGAGCCAAAGAAGTGTTGGAATTGGTTCATTCTGATTTATGTGGTCCTATGTCTACTCTAGCAAGGGGTGGTTTCGAATATTTTGTCTCTTTTATAGATGATTATTCGAGATATGGATATATTTATTTGATGCGCCGCAAGTCTCGAGTGCTTTGATAAATTCAAAGAGTACAAGGCGATGTGGAGAAGCGTCATGGTAAATATATCAAAACACTACGATACGATCGTGGTGGCGAGTACCTCTTAGGAGAGTTTAGAAATTACTTATCGGAAGGCTGGGATTCAATCCCAATTATGCACGTATACCCCAATAGAATGGTGTGGCGGAACGAAGGAATAGGACACTCTTGGAAATGGTTAGATCGATGATGAACTATTCGGAATTGCTGAGTTCGTTTTGGGGGTATGCCACTGAAACGGCGGCGTACATTTTGAACTTGGTTCCTTCTAAGACAGTATCTTCTACTCCCACAGAATTGTGGAATGGGCGTAAGCCTAGTCTGAAACATATTCGGATTTGGGGTAGTCCAGACATGTCTTTGAAAGGAGATCTTGATAAGTTGGAATCTCGTACGGAAGTTCGGCTGTTTGTGGGCTATCCTAGAGGAACGAAAGGTGGTTTGTTTTATAGTCCTGAAGATCGAGAGGGTAATTGTTAGCACAAATGCCCGATTTTTAGAAAGAGGACTATGTAATGGACCACAAGCCCATGAAGTAAAATTATTTTAGAAGAAATAAGGGGAGAAACTTCTACCTTAGTACCAAGAGTACAAGATGAGATACCACATGGGTCGGCACCATCCGCTACTAATGATACACTATTACCACAAGTGTCTCGTCGTAGTGGGAGGGTTGTTAGACAACCCGATAGATTCATGTTTTTGGGAGAGTCTTCGGACTTAGTATCCGGTGAACACGAATCGGATCCACTGGAGCTACGACGAAGCACTCCAAGATAAAGATGTAGAATCTTGGGAAAAAGCAATGAAATCGAATTAGAATCTATGGATTCTAATCAAGTCTAGGAGCTAGTAGAACCACCAAATGGTGTAATAGCCATTGGTTGTAAGTGGGTCTACAAAAGAAAAAGAGGATCGAGACGGGAAAGTAGAAAATTTCAAAAGCGAAGGGGTACACTCAAAAAGAAGGAATCGATTATGAGGAAACCTTTTCGCCGGTAGCCATGCTTAAGTCTATCCGGATTCTTTTGTCTATTGTTGCTCATATGAATTATGAGGTTTGACAAATGGATGTCAAGACAGCTTTCCTTAATGGAAGTCTTGAAGAAAACATCTATATGAAGCAACCGAAGGATTCATTGCAAAGGGCAAAGAGCATCTTGTGTGTAAGCTTAATCGGTCCATATATGGGTTGAAACAAGCTTCGAGATCTTGGAACATCCATTTTGATGAGGTAATCCAGTCTTATGGATTTATTCAATGTCCGGATGAGTCATGTGTATACAAGAAGAGTGACGGAAACGTGGTGTTATTTCTTGTACTATACGTAGATGACATCTTGCTCATTGGCAACAATGTCAAGGTGTTGTCGACGTAAAGGTATGGTTGTCCAAGCGGTTTGATATGAAGGACTTGGGAGAAGTTGGACATATTCTTGGGATCAAAGTTATAAGGGATCGCAAGAAAAGAATGTTATGCTTATCTCAAGCTTCATACATTGATACTATCTTGGCTCGTTTTAGCATGCAAAACTCCAAGAAAGGTTTTCTACCTTTTCGACATGGAGTACCTTTATCTAAAGAGATGTGTCCTAAGACACCAAAGGAGATAGAGGACATAAAGGCGGTTCCTTATGCTTGGTTAGGAAGCCTAATGTATGCAATGCTATGTACGAGGCCGAGATATCTGTTTTGCCGTGGGCATGGTTAATGAGATATCAAAGTAACCCGAGGACAAGGACATTGGGTGCGGTAAAGCATATTTTAAAGTACACGAAAAGGACTAGAAATTATATCTTTGGTTTACCAAGCGAGATACTTTACTTCCTGAGGGTTACACAGACTCGATTTCCAATCGGATAGGGATAACGATAAATCTACCTCGGGTTATGTGTTTACCTTGGGAGGTGGAGCCATAGTATGGAGGAGTGTAAAGCGAGAAATGCGTTTCGGACTCCACCATGGAAGCTGAGTATGTAGCGGCCTGCGAGGCGGCCAAAGAAGTCAGTATGGCTCGAAACTTCTTGATGGACTTAGAAGTGATTCCTAGTTTGCCTAAAGCTATCACAATTTATTGTGATAACGGTGGTGCGATGTGCAAACTCGAAGGAACCACGAGCCCACAAAGCAAGCAAACACATTGAGCGCAAGTACCACCTGATACGAGACATCGTAAAAGCGAGGAGAAGTTGTTGTCGCCAAGATTGCATCAGCGGATAACCTAGCGAGATCCTTTCACAAAGGCTCTTCCAGTAAAGCTTTTAATGGGCATGTTGAAGGGATGGGAATCGGATGTATGGCGGCAATTATGGAAGCATAGTCTTTTAGTATAAGTGGGAGATTGTTAGGATGTATACTATAAGCCTAGCTTTTGTATGAACATCTTTTTAGTATGAACATCTTTTTAATATGAGATTCATTATGATCAAAATACTTATTGTTTATGATTGTTATATATATCATTATTTTGTCAGGGTTAATCTATACCGTAGATAACATGGTGTGTGGTGTCACACGAGAAGATTATGCTATCAGTTCCTTATAGATTATAAATAATAGCTCACAACCAAGATGGATTTGGACAAACCATTGGAACAGGTTGTAGTATAATTTGGTATTAGTCTATCTTGACTATAAAGTTACACTAGTACATTTTGTATGTATTGAGCAGACCATATGAGGTTGTTCAATTTGTACCGACTATATAAAAGAACAAGACCTCTGTTGTTATGGATGTACGTCTTCTTAATCCCTATATAATAATGGGCACGTGTACTCAATGTATGTTTCTTTGATTTACCGGTGGGTGAGATTTATTAAATCAATAGGCTCGGTGAATTGGGAGACAAAGATTGTTTATATGGTGTCTTTGCTGATTATAGAAGGAATCCGTGTCCTAATTATTTAGGATGATGATGTCCCCTTGAGGAGCTCATAAAGATTATTATGTAAACCTATGAGGTGGATTTAATCCGACATAATAATAAAGATGAGTGGTACTACTCTTGAAATTAGATATAAATTAATTAAGTTGTCGCATTTAATTAATTTATGGACATTCGATATCTTAAACACGGGAAATAAACGTACACATAATAAAGGAGCCCATATTATAATATGGGATTAGGACGGTAATTCAATTATAACTCTTTAGTGGACTGAGTTATAATTGATGGGCTTAAGTAAAGTGTTCGGGTCGAACACAGGATATTTAGGCCCATCGGAGGCCCAACCCTAATTCCTCCTTAGGGTCCCCGTTGTAGCCTATAAATAAACCCTAACATCGAGCCTCCAGCGTGTGAAAAAATGTGAGATCGAGAGAGGTGGATTCTGATTCCTTGGAGGATCGTCGACCACTCGACGTCCAAGGGAAAGGGATAGGAATACGGCGAAGACCGTGAGGTTCGAGGCTCATCCTTCGATCGCAGCTTCCGATCTTTGAACTGGTTTGTCTTCACCTATTACGGTGAATAAAGGTACAATTCTATCCGCTGCGTTTATGTGATTACGATCCCGAATCGATAATTGCGTAGAGTCGGCGATCGGTGGTTCCAACAAATATTTCTTAAAACCCTTTTCACGATATTATTTACTTAGGAGAAGATTATCTTTATGAAAAGTGGAGTAAGTTTTTTCCAACATCTCCTTATCGTAATTTTCTCTCCACATAGTTTCATTTTAGAGGTTATTCTAAACATGGTCAATTGTAATCACTTACGCATTTATAATCTTGCAGCCTTAAATTTAGCCATTCATAACGAGCCGAGGGAAGTATCACGGTTTTCTCGGTGGTCATATCTTTCCTTTAAATTACTCCAAAGCATTTCTGGGTCTTTAATAGTTAAATATTCATTCTTTAGAGCCTCATGGAGGTGATGACGAAGGAATATCATAGCTTTGGCCTTATCTTGGTTTGATTCATTATTTTCCGCCTTAATAGTATTACCAAGGCCCTTTGCAACAAGATGAATTTCGGCATCAAGTACCCAAGATAAATAATTATTTCCAATGATATATATCAAGGGCCACAAATTCAAGTTTTGCAAGGTTTGACATTTTACACTATACAAAATAATATTGCAAGATAAGATTAAATAACATCCAATGAATATATACTAATCGATTATATAATATAGTAAATAATTAATCAACAGTACCATTGTTAATGATCTAATCATGTAACAAAGAGCTATGATATATGAATTATACAGAAATTAACTTAATAACATACATGATTTCAAGTAAATTAAAACATGTAGACAAATCATATGAATTTATACTCATGCGGACAAAATAACAATACCACATAATCCTAAAACATAAAAATTTGATTACTATAACAACGACGAAGTATACAAAAGTATATGGTGCATAGAAAAAATAGTTTAATAATCCAAATATGTGAATTACACCACAAAATCTAAGCTTCATAAAATAATAATAAATACAAATGGATAATAATAAATTAACAAATACAAATTGTGAAGCATGTAAAATCTTTGCTATACACAACTTTTCCAAAATGATAAGTAAATTGTAAAATGACGTTGTCAATGAAAGTTCATAAAATAACAAAATTTGCATGCAATTAGTTGACAAAATTTATCATTGTAAGATAATTCTTAATACATTTCATAATAATAATTTGCATTTTATAATATATTCCTATAAATATATATATATATATATATATATATATATATATATATATATGTGTGTGTGTGTTTCATTTCACTTTTAAAACGATATATTTATAAAAATCTGACATGCACCATTAATTTTTGTAAGAAGAAAAATCTTTTTACTTAGAAAAATCTAACATATGCTATATAATTGAAGAATTGAAAATTTAATCAATTGAACATGTGTCAACCATACATATTATCTCATGATGAAAACCAATAAAAGACAAGAATTTGTATGAAATTTACATTGACAGAATTGACGGATGTGGTTTTGTGGGTAATTTGCTCAATCGAATCGATTCAATCTTTAGAGTGTCGTCTTGATAACGTGTTGTGAAATGTGTAGAGAAGATATAAGATAAATATGAGAGAAAGATTATATATTTTGTACATCCATCTTCAAGGGAATACCCACATATATATATACATCTAGATGCCATCAACAATTAAGAGATACGCAGGAATTAAGGATGATTGACAGGAATTAAGGATGATTGATTGGCAGGAATTAAGGATGATTGACATCCACTTTAAGGAATATGATGAGATTAAGGATAATCATCATTTAATATTCCATAACATCAACTAATTTGTTTATTCATTTTCGTAGTCGAAGAGTGCATCGTTCTAAATTTCACCGCCGTGAAAATAAGCATAAGCCTCTGCTTTCGAAAGAATTGAAAGACCTCTGGGAAAAATCTCCTTACAAAGAAAAATACACTGCCAAAAATACCTTGTTGATTGATGATGAACCTCACAAAACCCTACTAAATCCAAGTAATATTTCATACTCCCTCCGTTCCATAAAGACGCAAAGATAGGCCATAGTTATTTTTACATGGAAGATATTATGGTTATTTCATTAAATTTTTATTTAGTTTTTAATTTTACCCTTAATGACCCATCCCTATTATACTAATAGGGAGTTTAATTTTGATGGTGTGTCGTCTCGAGGTTGATTTGGTTGTTTTGTCGCATTCTCATGAAGTTTAAAATGTATTGTAATGATGTGCTAATTTTCTATTGGTTTGTGTTCAATATGTGGCATCTATGTGGCATAATAATATTGAGTTCACAAAGATTTGAACCTTACACCTCTTGGATAATGTTTATGTTACATGACAACTAAACTAACTTATAAATATTTACAAGTTTTGTATAACTATTTTATTGAACACTTTCTCGCAATTAATCTTAATTTTAAATTACACATCGATTTATAATATTATGTTTAACTTAAATCTATAAATGTGTATTAGATATTTTATTGTGATTATATTAACACATATTTATCTCAATATATTTAAAAAATCATGTCAATTTATATTTTAGTATTCGACATATAAGCGAAGTTAACTTAAGAACACAATAAAATTTTATCTCGCATAAATTTAAAAATACATTTTCTTTTACATTTAAAATATAATTTATTCTACATATGTTTCTTCTTTCTTTACAATATGATATTCTTCTCTATTTCTTCTTATTATAAGAAGTTACAAAAATACATGAATTATCATACACATGAATTTAATAGATGATATATATATATATATATATTTTAAATTACATTCATATATATATATATATATATATATATATATATATATATATATATATATATATTTTGCTCTCTAACCTAAATTTTTTTAATCACAAGAACTAATAAGTTACATAATACAATAATTAGTGTGTGGATATTCAACTCGCGTATTAATTATACTAAAAACTTAAGTAATTATAAAATAATTTTTAATTGAAAATTATAAATTATAAATATTACTATAATTTTAAAAATAATTTTATATAAAATATTTAAAAAGAAATTATTGTTAGTTTGTGGGATAATAATTGATGATGAGAGAGAGAGAGAGAGAAATAAACATAATATAATATATTTGATGTGCAAAATAAAGTTGATGTGATTGTATTGGGATATGTAAAAATAGGTGTGTAGATATATTATAGGGTTGGATGGAGTTTTGAATGTGACCAATCCAAAATAGAATGAGAATATCTGGATGGCCTCATCCCTAACCAAACATATCCTAAGGGTGTGTTTGGTTTAATGGATAGAGGTGGATAGAATATATAATCCAAACTAATCCGATGTTTGGTTCAATGGATATTGGCCCGGAAGGATATTAGGTCCGGCCAAATTTTAGTTATATCTCATCAATGCAGGATTTTTTTATCTAAGGGGGTGTTGGATTTTTTTATCCATATTGTTAAATTTACCATATTGTCCCTTCATATTATAAAAAATAAGTTATGTCTCATTTTAATTGTCGCTTTTAAATTTTCGCATATTACAAAAATTATTAATATTAACGATTATAAAAATAATAAATATATTCTCTTAAAAGTAATTAATGAATCATTTACCCAACTTGTTATAAAAATTGAGAAAATGACGAAGTTGGAAAAAATTATTTAATACTAATATTTTAGAAAATTAAAAGCAATAGATATTTTGAAATATTATTTTTCACTAAAACAACAAAAAATACAATGAAGATATTATCTAACAATTCTCAAATTTTTTGACAAATTTTTCTTTTTCTAGTGCTTGTTATTTTTCAAGCCGAAAATTTATATAAAATATAGTACTTTTTTCTTCTCATATTAGATACATTTATTGAAAACATTTCATTTCAAACTCTATGTTACATTTTTTTAAAGGAAATAAAGTAACATAATATATATACTTCAAACACCTAAAAATTACACACAATGTCATTGTTTTATTTATACTAATTAAAAATCTATTTTTGCAATAAGTAAAATGAACTATTACACCTCTATTTTATTTAATTTAATATTAATAAACAACTTTTATTTAATAATTTTGCAAATAGTAAATTTATCATTGAATTTGGGATGAAGTTACTAGTACTCCCTCCTATTAATAAATAGTTACGCATTAGTGCCTTGACAAACATATTAAACTTCAATCAATTTTGTGCTCTTCTTATAACTTTTATATTAACTAAGTTTGATTCTAATCTAATAACAAATTCTTCATTATGCTCTTAACAATTTTGTTCATAAGATGAGAGGGCAAAATTGTCAATTATACTATCTTTGTTATTTATCCCACAATTCAAACATTTAAAAAAACTTATCCGCAACAATAAAAATTATAATCCATCAAACCAAACATATCACCTAATTTCAAAAATTACAATCCAAACCGCATACCCCGACTAATTTTGTCCCGAGTTATTTGTCCCGTTCATTGAACCAAACACACCCTAAGGGTATTATTTTCAAATCATTAATAGGAGGGAGAAAATAGTGTGGGGCTCAAATGACAAATGGTATAAATAAGTATATGTTGTAAGGGTGAAAATAATTAAAAATAAAAACTTTTCATTTTGGGATGACATATTAAAATTGGTCGGATGAAGTATTAAAAAATATAAAGTGAAGGGTAAATAAGTATTTTTTAACTTTATTGAAAGGGATTCCTTTATTATCAATGGATTAATTGAGTGTCACGAAATATAAATAATGAATATGTGTAAGAGTTTAATTTGAGAGTGTAGTAATATTAATAAAACAGAGAGAATATAATTTAATAAATATTTTTATATAGAATAAAAACAGCGTAATACGCGGCGCGCCCTAGTTAAATATAATAACTAGACTATTTTTTGTGGGACGAATAAAAATATAAATTATGCATATTATTATTTGAAATATTCCATGAATATTTATATAAACTAATTTCTTTTTATGCAGCCAAATACAACAATATTTCCTCAGCCATATAAGAAGCACAACCCTAAAGACACACTTTAGGTAACATATAAACTATATTTTGATCTTGAATATCAATCACATGTAATTATATTTTGTTGGTGTAGGGAAGGATAGTGAGCCGAGAAAATACCTAGATGGGGTTGCAAATGCCGAGGATGTTCCTTCGTACGTGAAAGAACATCCGTTTGAATAACCCGCTATCACACCATCTCATCCTGATTGGGACTTTTACGCGAGGGTCGTTGGTTCTTTCGACAAGAAAAAGGAAAAGGTAGAAACTTCAAAATGATCGATGCCTACTATATGTGCAAATGAATGAATGCAAGCAAGATTCAAACCTATGGATTATGTAATACGTCTTTGAATCTTGACCTTTTGTATATGTGTCGATAAATATGAGTGTTTTTATCAACATGTTGGCATCATTTTAGGCCTCGTTTGCTAGCTTTGAGTTGTAATTTGCTAGCTTTGAGTTGTAATTTACCCGATTGGCTATGTTTTGATATCTCGCCAAGATTTAAAAATGTTCCTTCCGTCCCATCTATATCTTCATACTTGTGTTTATACACTTTTTTAGAAAATTTGTTTTATTAATTTTTATGAGATATAAAGTATAAGAGAGAGAATAAAATATAAGTGTATTTTGGGTGGTTTTAATCGGATAAAAGTAGGAGAGAGAATGAAGTAAGATAGAATAAGAGTGATAATTCAAAATAAAATGATAGTGTGAGGATCTTTATATATATATATATATATATATATATATATATATATATATTTTTTTTTTTTTTTTTTTGATCGGGGTGAAAATGTTTATATTGAGAGTTATTTCCTTTTAAAGAGTGTGAAACTAATCTTGTGGCGAACGGAAAAGAAAACTGTAAAGATAATTAGGAAATGAAAGGAGTATGGAAATGTTTTTGGTGGTTTGGTGCACACCTATTATTGATGGCGAGATTGTGGTGAGGTGGGGTGTCAGATATACAGTATAATAATATATGAAAATTCCTAAACTAATTAACCTCATATTTGATATACTAGTATCGACCGTAAACGTGCTTTGCACGGTTGTCTAATGAATAATTTATTTCGTATTTTTAATAATATTAATGTTTTATTATAAAATTTAATGAATAATATAATAATTAGTGTGTGAAAAATTAATAAATCATAAAACAAACATAAATTTTATAAATAATAAAATTTTTATTTAACAAATATCTCAAAAGTTAAAGGTTTTTAAAAATCTCACGGAATGCAACATTCTTTCTCTTATTACAATTATTATCATTATCATACACAATAAGATCTTCAAATCAGCTCGATTAGTAATCCTTGAAATTGCGACATACATTTGACCATGACCGAACACCGCTTTCTTCAAAAATTGTCCTGACGTGAGAGAATGTTTATCCTTAACTTTTATTGATTGACATAGCATATGATATAGTTAATGGAAATTATATCTTATTTGAAATTTAAAGGGCAACCTTGCATCCGAAGGAGTTAATGATAACCTTGGTATCAAAATCAATTCACCAAAGACTTGCTACCAAATAAAATCAATTCACCAGACTTGCTACCACCAAAATCATTCCTTCAATTATTTTATCTTTTAATCGTGTAATCACCAACCTAATATTAAAACAAAAAATTAAAAATTAACAGTAATATTAAATATATTATTGTTTACAAATATAATTATAAATCTTAACAAAACTATAAATAAATAACATTAATAAAAAAATTACCTTGCTCCATTACATAACCCATTCGAATGATCAATGTTTCTCAACAACATTATCGGCGTATCAGCTTTTCAAACTGGTTTTATGATCGAGCACGCCAAATCATTTTAGAGTGTTCAAAAATTCTAGTATGGACATTGTTACATATAATTGTTAAAAATTATAAGATGTTTGCTATAAAATACACTTGAATTGTTGTAGCAAGAAAAATTATTGTATTATACTTATTGAAGTATTTGAAAATTTTATTTTTGTGTTTTAAATATGAGTTACAAATCCTTTTTTTTATAAAATATTGACACATCCCGATTTTCGAAGACTTTTGAAAAAAAAACTTAATTTTATAATTATTCGAAAATTTTAATTTTTCACAAAAAGATAGAACATTTGAAGATGTGTTTAATAGACAGTTAATTTTGTAAAAACATGCAACAAAGTAAAAAGTAATAACATTAGTAAGTTCGAAAGTGAATATAATTAATAGAAATTAATGTAATTTATTTTTAAATATAAATAAATTTTAATAAAACAAATGAGATGCGACACTTTTGAAAATAAATATTTAAAATCCTAAAGTTTGAACTTTAAATATAAAGAAGTAATTCTAAACATGAAATATTGGTTGTGACACATCCACTGCCCTCCACCGCACTCCTTATTAATCAAAAGAATTTATTACTAGTTACTACAAATTAGCACACACATATTCCAAGCGCATACAAACACCGTAGTAATTTACAATTGGGTTCAACCGTTACTTTTAATTTGACGATAACTACCGTTCGCAGTCTTCCCACGCAAGATTTATTTTTATTGTATCTCACAAATCGGTTTGACTTTTTGTAGCGGCCCTAGGGTTTCCTCTCCGATCCTTCGATATACAATTTTTGCTTTTTTCGTCCTTCTTTGATTTCAAATTTTGAAATTTGAATTCGTCTTGATCGTTCACGGTCTATAATGGTTGGTGTTTTGCGTATTACCTATTTATTTTATGAATTTGTGTATCATGTATTCTGTCTTTTCCGTATGAAAATGAGTCCCGATTTGGAGATTATCATGAAAGTTCAGTTTAATGGAGAGTGTAAGATAATTCTAATTGATTCTCGAACATCGTTCGATTATATTTCTAAACAAGTAGTCGAGTTGTGGCGTAACTGTATGTTGATCAAATTCGGTATCGTTATTCAGCAGGTGTGTGTCTAACTGTACTAGGGTCTCGATGCTGATCTTTTGAATTTGATTTCATTATGCTCTCATATAGTAGAGAGATTTGTTGTAGTTGATGTGTCGTCTCGTTGAAAAGTGTGATGAGTTTGTTGAGGTTACCCCAATAAGCAAAGTGAAGAAGAGTAGATATTGTTATTCAACCGAGATGAACTCTTCTAATTATAGTTATTCAACACTCCATTCAATGGAGCAGTGCTGGCTGCCCTGACAGTCCCTGTTCCACATACGATATTTGTTCATCCGTTGAGAAAACTCTGTTGCTTTCTCGATTCTTGGGAGATATTTTTGCTGGTGGTGTGGGTAGTATTTTTCCGGTGGTGCATCACGGTTTAGGGGTCAACTTATTAAATATGCTTCTTTTCAACAATTTCATTTTAATTATCTTCGCAATGATCGGGAATATATTCATCTTTGTTTGTGCGGAAAAAAAAGCAGATGTGGGTGTAAGTGGTTTGTAAAGGCCAGAGAATGGTTGCATCTAATTTTTTTAGATATATAAGTTGGACCTTAATCATAACTGTAATAATAGATTTTTTTCTATTAAGAATAGAAGGTTGTGTCCTAGGATTATTGCTAATTTAGTTGAGGAGGAAGTTAAAGGAAATAGTAAAATTCGTGGTAAGGATATTGTTGAACATATGCGTATTCATTATGGCATTAGTATTCCATATTACAAAGCCTAGCGTACAATTGAACGTGCTAGAGATCGATTATATCGATCATATGCGAATCATATGATCGATTCACGGTGGTACCTTGTGATGCGGTTCAACATACCAATCTAGGTTTCATACATTTTTTTATTGTGTTTTTATATATTCTTTTATTCGGTTTCTAGTTCAAGATATGTAGTTCGGATATCGGTATAATTGTTAGATATTTTCTGCATTTCTTGGTCCTATGTTGAATTCCATTCTTTTAATTGTGATTCATGTTTTTATTGTTGAATATTTTTGTGTTAATACCCTCGTTTGTGTTTGTATTTGACTTTACATTATTGTAGGCGGTGTTTTTGAGATTGAGGTCAATAAGGATACCGGACACTTTGAGCGTGTTTTTTTCGCATTTAAAGGTTGCCTTGATGGCTTTAGATAATCGTCGTCCGATACTATTTATAGATGGTACATTCATGCTTGGTAGAGCTAAGGGCACTCTTCTAATAGCAACCGCAAAGGATGGTAACGATGGTAATGTTTTGAATGGAGTTGTATTTTTGTTCCGTAATTTTTTTCGATTAGATTCATTCACTTTTTGTTTTTGCTCTTGTTTTGGTTTTGTATAAATTGGATAATTATGCATTTGAGGTTGAATACATGTAGGTTTGTTTCAGCTGCAATGGCGGTTGTTTCTGCCGAGAATACCGACAATTGGGTGTGGTTTTTATCTAACATTCGTGACTATTGTCGACATAATGAACAAATAATATTCTTTTCGATAGGAATTGTGGACTTATGGCTGCATTTCCTATTGTTTACGAGAGGCCTGCTCATTTTTTTGCTTTTTCCACTTAATGTTGAACTTGAAGGGCGGTTTACGGGTTTTCGTAAGAACATCAAGCGCGTTAAAATTGTAGACCTTTTCAGGACTGTGCATATGCACCTAATGCTTGCATTTTTGAAGATAAGTTGGCTATATTCAGGAGTTTGGTGGTACCAGAGCCGATGAATGGCTATCGAGTTGCCCTTTGAGAAATGGGCTGTTGCATTTTCACCGAGATTAAACGTTATGGTGAGATGACTTCTAATGTTGCCGAATCATTCAATAATTGGATCAAGAATGGTAGGGGACTTCCCATTACAATCCTATTTTGGTAATACGTTATTTTACAATCCTGAATTGCTGCAATAATGTATGCGATTAATTGATTCGTTTGGTTTGCTTTTGTCTATTTTCTTATTTCGTAGATAAGCCTTCGCATTTCAAATTAGAAATGAAAGCAACTCCTGGAGTTCAATTTTGTGTCCTGCTAAGGATGGACAATGGTTATACGGTGGTGATTTGTGTAGGTCATTGAACATAAAGCAATTTAGTGATGTTGAATTCGTAGTTGAATCCTTTCCATCCGCTTCTGTCGTATTGATGACAAGACTTGTACGGGCTCTCGGTGGCGAGATGAATGGTTTCCCCGCTACCATGCTATTGGTGTTATACAATATATTGACTCGAAATTGGTGAGTATGTTGATAGGTGCTTCTTTGTGGATACATATCGTCAATCTTACATGTCTAAAATTCATCCCATTCCCGGTACCGAAAAATGTAATTTTAATGCGTGCATCTATGATAAGATTCTTCCACCACGGTTGAAACGAAGATCTGGTTGTCCGAAGAATAGTAGGAATAAGTCATTTGGTGAGCATTGCTAATGTATTAATTATTGATTTGCTTTCTTTACTATATTGATGTACTACTTATGTATTCTCTTTTGGTCCTTTAAATTATTAAATTGAACGAATATTCTCGCATTGAGGAAGAAAATTTTATCATAAGTTTGTGATACGATTGCACAAAATTGCATTGCATTCAAGGGTTTTTTTTTTTTTTTATTATTATTGGTTGGTGATTTCATACATGATATATTGTATATATTTTTTTATATCGGATTTTATTTTATTTTTTAAAATAATAAATGTGTATTAGCAATAACCTTTGTTTTTAGACGAATAAGATATAAAAACTTAAGTTTGTTTTTCACATTGCCTACTGCGATGAATAACATAGTGTTTTCAAGAGTTGAATGACATAAATACGCCTATACATACCATTATAATCATACATGTTAGGATATTTCCTATAACCAATTTTTGTAGCGTTATATCGTAGTGTCTTGTTTTGTTTTCTACATCTCTTACTCTTCTTGTACTGCTTGATGCTAATGGACTTGTGATGTCCTCGTCATCATTCTTTCATCTTCGATAATTGATCGACATGCACCAATGGGACCAATCATGATCCGGACGGTGGTAGTACAATCGGTCTGGGTTGTTTGTTGTTTCACTTAGCCGTATCCAACATACCGCACCGCATTTCTTACAAAAATGATTTTATGTATTGGGGATAATTTTGTGTGGATGAGTAGTTGTTGGATGAAGACATGATGTGGTTTAACCTTTTTTTGTCAATTTGTGATATTGCCGTGTGTAGGTTGGTTTGGCCCAATATATATACGTGCGTTTTGTGTTCAACGGTTATATATTAACGGTCCAATTTTGCCATTTTTTTGCGGTTCATATTTTATTTTATGTTTGTTTAAACTATATTACTAACGGTAACTAGGCTAATCAAAGACATGTTTTTTTACTATATAGTGATCGAAAATTTATTATTTTATTAAAACATTATATGGTTATACCCATTTTACGGAAAATACTCAAGTCCATTCATTGCATTTTTATATTTATGAGATTGAAGATACTAATTGATTTTTTTGTGTTTTTTTTTATACTACGATGTTATTATTGTTGTTTAATGTTTTTATTGCATTAAATTGCACATAGTTTATTCCTCTTTTAATGCATTTTTCTCTTAGTTGTTGCGTACATTATTCATCATTTCTTATATGCATTTAATTTAAACCTTAGTTCCATTTGTAATTATCGGTTATATACATAGATGGAATTTTTAATTATTACCGTCATTCAACTTCGTATTTACCGTCGTTGTAATGATTAACTGCCCGTATATTAAATGTCAAATCGTGTCACATCATTCTCGATAAATTAGATTATTGTATATAGATTCATTGGAAAAGGAAGCTACGGTTCACATTTCAAGCAAATTATTTTAATGTACTCGTAAATATAAAAAATGCATATTATTTTTCTCTGTCTATGTTGAATATTTATTAATTATATTAGGTTGCGTAATTGGTTGTTCTCCTTTGTTGATTTGTTTTATGTAGTTTATAATGTATTTATTAGATTTTTTAAAGGGTTTTATTGTAGTATATGTCTCAGCCGGTGCAAATTTTTGATTTGATTTGGTACTCAATTCGATATTTCGGTTTTCGTATTCGAATTTTGATAAAGTAGAAATCGGGAAAATTTTTTGTTTATGTTCTTTTAGTAATTACATATTAAATATAAATAGGAATTTTAGAATATACTACCTTAACTAATCATAATATTATAATATATTTATTAATAATAAGTTGTTCCATCTTTGTTTTTAATGTTTGAATTAATTGTATAATGTACTTGCAAAGTTAAGACATGGAGATTGGTATTCTATATGATTTTATGATGTTCGCATTTGAAATTTTGTTGTTCGTGTTTGAATAAAAATATCTTGTTTGTGTTGATTAGTATTTAAATTCAAATAAAAACGTTTGATTTTTGTTTCGATTCGGTTGCACTCCAAATAATGTAATGTGAACATCTGCATACTTTTTTTTTTGTCATTATTAAATATTTGATGTTCAATGTTCGGATATATATATGTAGAGGGATAATTTTTTTAAAAAATATATAAGAACTTATTCGATGGAAGATTAACTTTTAGTTGTTTTGAATACATTGGGTATGCTGCAATGTCATTTCGTAATTAATGCTCAATTAAAAGTTGCGGAGAATATAGATAAAGATTGCATAAAATATATTCGTACATATGTTATTATACCGATGTACCTTTTTCGATTTGTGTAAGTTTTTTCTTTTTTTTTTCTTGGACGACCTATTTTTGGGTTTTTCTTTCCTTTTTTTTTCTTGTTTTTTTTTTTTTTTTTTTTTGCATAATTGATACATGTATAACATATCATAATTTTGCTAATTATATTTAAAAATTATGTAATATTAAATCACCCGATCATTAAATGTATAATGTGAAGTTAGCTTTGTTTAGATAGAAAAATGAAATTAATTGAATAACTAACTAAATAGTTATACAATGCATATTCTTTTTGTAGTGTTGAATGGATGATAAATGACAATTTTTCAGTTGGGTTTTTTTTTTTATTAGTGTAGTTCATAACGAGTTGGAGTATATGACATTATGTAACTTGTTAGTACAAGATATGTCACTACGATATTGAATTGTATTAGATAAGTTTTGTATTACTCATAACATGACATTTGCGGTGAATCATTTTGGTCAATCTCGATTAATGCAAAATTTCTACATTGAGAGGTTTACAGATATTATTTGGGATTTGGTTTTTTTTTTTTTTTTTTTTGTTTTATGTATTAAATGTCTTTTTGATTTCTAATGCATAAAAAAATGTAATTGAGCAATCAAGATTAATTGAATATTAATTCAATAACAAAATCCTTTTGGCTCCATTTGGATGGAGTGATTTGAAATCAAGGGATTTGAGGATAATATACCATACATTTACAAATCAAAATGGAGAAAAACTAAATGGATGGATTTGGTTCACACAAATATTACTTATAAGTGGGAGGATTTCAAATACCCAACAAAATCTAGTCATTTGAAATCCTCTTATTTCTCCCACTTGTGCTTAATATTTGAGTGAATCAAATCCATTCATTTAGCTTTTCTCCATTTTAGTTTGTGTGAATGTATGTTATATTATCCTCAAATTCCTTGATTTCAAATCACTCCATCCAAATGGAGCCTTTGTGAACATTCATCATATAGTAGTTGGTGGAGAGAAGTAAAAATAATAATTTTTTTATTCGAGTAAAAAATCGAAAAGTTTAAAATTTAATCAATAATAGATGTTACATGAAATTACATTAAAAGGTTATATGTAGATTAAATTATAATCAATCGGGGATAGTAAGGAAATAATGTTAACCTATTTTTTTCTATTTGAAAACAATCGAGGGCATACAATATAGATTTCGTTAATCAATTTTAATATTAATATGAAGTCAGAAGACTGAAAAATTAAATTAACACTTACAAATGTATGTGTAAACCATATCATAACCAATTATGGACTAATATATATTTTATGCTTAATTATATAAGTTTTAGGCATTCAACATTGGTATTGTAACAAGACATGTAAGTGGGCAAAACAAGTAACACATTAACACATACAAATATTTTATTTTAGAAAATAAAAAAGATAGATAAGACCTTAAGTTGAATGATACTTCTTTAATGACTCAATGAACACGTTCTCCTCCTCCGCCACCTCTTGCTCCGATTTATTTATTTCTGCAATGAGTTTCCTCGTACACTAACTTGGATACCCCAACTACAAAGCAGCGAGTTCCTTCAGCCAAAATAGATGGTTTTTTAAGAGTATAACTTTGTCCAGTTGATTGTCCAGTTTACGCTTTTTTAGTCGGCGATTCATTTTTGCAATCTACGAATGATAAAAATAGTGAGTAATGTAAAAAATAAATATAAACAACAAATAACTATGAAAATACATATATTTCGTATACGTAATTCCGACTTATGTAAAATGCATTTAGGTAATAACCTGTTGCTTGTCGCTTGGATCAATCGTCTGTATATCTATATCAAATTTAGAGATAAAATCATTGTGTTCCTGGCACCGCGATCCAGATAATCGCGGTAGTTCTTCATCTCGTCATCCATTATGGTGATTATTTTTTCCATTGTTGGGTTAGAATGTATTCTAGAAGGAATGAAGTGATGTGGGAATGTTGAGGAGTGTACGTGGTTCAATAAGTGATCTACTTTAAATAGGCTTGAACCGTGGTTCAACATGTCGCTTCGGGGTCGCAATTAAAAAGGTTTTATTTTTTGATGGAATGTATCTCCTGATTTAATTTTAAAATATGTGAATTAGAATGGCAACCGTCCATGGCTTAATCGTTGTCGTATTTTCTTTAAAAAAATGAGTTATAGTAATAATCTTTCTAAAAATTAACGAATAACGGGGGTGTAATTAATCTGCAATAAAAAAATAAAACATTAAATATTTGAATCTTTGTAAAATAATATAAAACAAAAAATCAACTAAACTTTGAAATGCCTTTATATAACAATAAAATAAAATTTAATTAAACAGACTATAATAAATCGGTATATGTATAATAAAATGTGTTGTAGGATAGATTTTAAAAAAATTAAATTACTAGTAAACTTGACATGACATATGTACGTTATTAGTAAAGGCAAATAATTTTTTTTTTTCTACAACCGCTTGTATAAATATTTTTGGTTTTCAAATTAAGTTCAAATGTATGTTTTCTGTGTAAAATAACCGGTTATGTAATTTTATATGTGTTGAATAAATTATATGTTATTCAGTTTAAATTTACTGTAACCAATGTGTGATGAATAAATTCATTTAGATTTAAAATATAATATATTTATCTGAATTACGTTAGGGATTCGTGAGTAGTATTAATGATAAGTAACTCGTAAAATGTATTACATATTTTATTGTATTATTTATTATATGGTAAAATAAAATTCATTCCTGTTTTAATCATGAAAATATAAAATAACAATCTTTTCGCTCGTTTTTGTTTTGTTTCCTTTTTTCCAATAATATTTAGGATGTAGTAATAGATGTTAAAATTAAGAAATATAATAATTATATATATATATTTTTATAATGTGACGTGTATAGACTCAATAAATTAGAATGGAAAAAAAGGAGGGGAAAAGAATCGATTGCTAATATAATTATAATTATATATTATTTTAATTTTTTATTCGTCACGGTCATTGACATGTATTTGACGGTTACTATTCATCCATTTAATAGTTCTCAAATCAATCAAACGATTACTTGATTGTAGGCTTTCCGAATTACGAAGCATTGCGTTGATTCACACCCTATCTATTTATTGGTGTTATTCAAGGAGTTTGTTTCATTCCTTCTTCGAAATTTTTTACCAAAAATATGTCCTGACATCTTTAATAGGTTGGATTTGGAGATGAATAACTCTCGTTTGTATCACGAGAAGCGGAATGAGGAGCACGCCGAGTTTTTAACTCGGTTCCTGACAATAATGGACAAAGTGTTGATATCGACGATAAGGATAAGGTCCGTTCTTTTTGATGTTTTTATAGTGCTTCAATATCGAGTTCTTTGTAGTAGTTGTAGTCTTTTAACTGATATTTTTTTATTTATATGTGGGTTGTTTTAGGTTGCCTAGATGTATCGTGAACTCGGCGCAATGTTGGATAACCAGTGGGATGCAGTACAATTTTTAAAGAACAACGTGAGATGGTTGAAGGAGATACGTGCCCTGGATTTTATTTACTCAAGAGACGCGTGTTAAAGTTGTTGCTTTGAGGTGTAGAAAGCTGAGTTGGAAGCCGCGAAAGCGGAGGTGAAATTTTTCCTCTAGTTGCGGCGATTTACTAGGAAGTACCCATGAATATAACAATCAGATATTTATATTCTAGTTTTTATCCCCGCATAAGAGACAATTTTATGCTTTGAATACTTATTTTTATTTTATGTAATATATATGGATTTTTGTGTGTGTGTTATATATGTTGTTTTCCGCTTATGTGTTCGTTATTTTTTTTTTACTTTGCTTATGTGTTGGTATTTTGTTTAATGGATGTTTGTATCCGGTTTTTAGTTTTAATGCTACGGTATAAGTTTATTTATGTGAAATATGTTATTCAATTAATATAGATGTTCAACAATATATATTTATTTTGTCTTTGTATGATTACGTGATTCGCTTGTAGAATGACAACTCTATATTTGGCTTGTACAATGTATGCGTAAATCAATTATGTGATTTGTTAACTGTTGTATAATGACCGTGTAATTCATATTTATTTTCTTAGAGGACATAGGGATTTTTCTTCTAATTTGTTCAATTGTAATATATTAATATTATATTTTTGAATGTTTTTATGTAATCTAGTTTTTCCTTTTTTTTACCGTAATTGTCTTTTTTCATTGTTATAATATTTTTTTGTCTTTTGTTATTCATTTACTGTCTAATATAGAATTTGTATAATTTGTCACCTTCTATTTCAGTTTGTTATATTATATGTATTATATATTTGATTTTTAATTGTTATGTTTCAAGTGTATTTTACATTTTTTGTTTCTTTTGCTTAATTAATATTTTTATTTTTGATCATTAAATGTAGAATACATTATACACTATCTTAATAAGTTTTATCTCTGTATTAATGTTTTGGAAAAAAATTTAAATTTAAGTTAACACATATATTTTCCCTTTAATTTTTTTGTTCTTTTTCAAATTAACGTGTACCTATAATTTGTCTATAAAATTTAACAGTGTATAAGTTTTGACTTCTCATTTTTTCTTTTGTTATTGTGTTAATAAACATTTGTTTATGTGTAATTATGTCCATCTTAATACCATTGTCCCATGTTTTGTGCTGGTTTTTTATTTTATATTCTTGTCTACATACTCCTTGTAATATTTGGTTTAGTTGTTATATGATATATTTTATACTATCTATTCAAGAGTACTTAGTTCCTGATAAAACTATGTAATTCAATCTATAGCTAGTCGTTCATATGTAATTATTTTAAGTACATATTAAACACGACAAATCATTACCGTTAATTAGATTATATTCAGAGAATGAAGAAATTGTCAACCTTTTCTTTCTCCTAACTTCATTCTCGCATATGACACCGACATAGTTTCTATTATATAGTTCAAAGATTCAAAACTACATATTTCGCATTCTTCTACATAGTTCAGTAGTCTACTACATTTTATATCAAAAGGTAGTTCACTTAATACCAACGCTAATTGATTATAAAACTTACTCGTTGATGCACTTACTCACCCAGCCTCCTTGGACAAATTGCGCCTCGCACGAATGGGAATATCGTGGCAAGAAGTCTCCTCTAACTCGGGTGCATCGATGGATCTCGTAAGTCCTTGACTCTAGGTTGTATGCCACAAAGAGATTCGGTGGTTCGATGCAACAACAGGTTCCTTATTATTGGGCTTCATTAATCGTAGAGGTTGAATTCTCGGTGCCCGCTCTGCATCATTTAACACCCCTCCATTAGGGAATACTATTCTTCTCCACGATCCTCGGATCATCGTATATCTCCACTACCCACATCTCGTATCCTTCAAAGGAAAGACAAACACTAGAAAACAATACCAGCCTCCCATCATCAATAGCCCCGATGTCACCATATACGTGTACGCTTTCCATTCCTACTTGGCATGTCAATCTTACCGAATGTATTTGTTCTCAGGCAGAAAGTAGTTATCTCCGTTGTTGTATTACCGTCTAGTATCTCGCCAGTTGACCTTCCCTCCAATATAGACACCCGGAGTTCCCACTGGATTTTCATAAGGGAATTCACCTAGATACTCCCAATTCATTGTATTTGTTGACATAACGTGCACTCTAGACTTTTTTTTGGGGGTGTCTCGAACCCTACAACACGTATGACTTTATAGTCGTCGCCATCCATGTCATAACCCATTCCGAAAAAGGCTGCTCCGTAGGTACGGTTCTCACGGGAACTCTATCTTCGGGGTTGATATCTGGACTCTTACACCCGATAGTGAGTTCTTGATCATAAACTCATCATACGTGTTGCATTCCGTAAGTAGTCCATTGCGACTTGCTAATACGTACAAGAATGGCTCGTACTCGGACACTATTCTCGCTATTTGTGTCCGCGTCTGCCTTCATTCGGTATGTATCCAAGGGGGTAGAAACCGTCATCGTGTTTGGAGGACATATCCAACTTGATTTTCCTTCTTCATCCTTGGCGGGTGCATCTTTGACACGAAGTATTTATCTCATATCGTTTCTCCCACTTACGCTTTACACTTTGAACCTCATGAGTGATCTTGTGGGCAACCTTGATAGTATATCCATCATTATATCAATTCCAAAAGTTGTTCCACCCACCTCCATGGAAGGAGCCGCCGAAGATTTTTCATCTTACGTCTCTTTTTCTCACTAGTTTAACCTTTTATCTGTCTAATTTCTTTGTGTGCGGTTTCCTTGTATTTATAGGCAAAGGCTAATGATTAATGTTTAGTTTACGATTCGGTCTTAATTTTTTTCCTTTTTATGCTGATGTGTTTGGGCGGGACATCCAACTGTCAAATCAATTTTTCGCAATTTCTTTTTCTTATATGTCATATAGCATTAATTGCTTTACTTCCAAGTATTATCCATAGATCTTTTGTTTTTCCCTTTTTTTTGGAGTGTTAAATAACTTATGTATATATTTTCACCACAAATATAAATACATATATTTGTTGGATATATTTTTTTCATGGTTCAATGAGTGTACCATGTTGTTACTATTTTTGGTAGTGCGGGGTTTGAGGAATTCAAGAATATTTTTTTACTAACGATTTCAACCTAATTAATCGAATCATTTATTTTTGGTACTATCAACTCATACATGTATTTTATAGGTTATGTTAATTTTATAGTTAAATAATTGTACACCGTTGTTTCTTATTGTTTTCTTTTTGAAAGAAGATATTATATTTGGATTAAACCATATACAATATTGTTATATAGGTTTTCCAAAAAAAAAAAAAAATGAAGTTTATATTATTAGATTTTCTTTGTTGTTTATACCTTTTTGTGTGTGTTATTTCTTATTGTATGGTTTGAGGAATACATAAATTTTTCTTTATTATTATTTTATTATTTTTTCTAATTAGTACTACACAAGCTGTAGAACCTAATCATTTTGTGACCCCTATATGGCAATTGAATGACAGCAAGTTCCCTACTTACATGACATAGTTGTATGTATATTTATTGATTGATTAATATTACATTTTGTTTTTGCACACGTTTCTTCTCTTATATACATTCTAGTTTTCAATTTTGCTATTGTTTGTTTATGTTTCTATTTTACACCCCACCCCACCACAACCCCCACCCCTCCCCTCCCCCAACCCATTTTCTTTATGTTTATGTGGCAATTGTATATATTTGCTTATTTTTTATGAATAATAGGTAATCGCTTTCTATTTGTATGGCGGTGCTATTACCACACGTTCTATTTTTTTCGTCTTGTAAATAATTGTTCTAGATTTATATCATATCGACACATTATTGTCCAAAGTTTTAATTTGTAAATTACAGTCTACCTCAATCTACCGGTCGAATTTATAGAATACTCGATACATTGTCCGTCTAAAATTTTGAAAATTGTCAAATACAATCTGTAATACCCGGACCCAAATTGTGATTTATTTATTTACTTACATGAGTGTTATGTTATGCTGATCTTTCTTTCGAAAAGAGAAACTTTGATGTTATTCAAAACCTTCGATTTTGGAGTAACAGACGAAAGCGTAACCGAACCGACGTGCTCTAGAAACCCTAATACTGTTCGAACCGGTACTCGATAGTCGAAATATGGATAATATACAAGTTCAAAATAAGTGAAGAAACCGTTCGTGTTAATAACACAAGAGTTTTCATTTAGTCGCCGAAATTGGGCGAAAAACCACTAAAAATTCAATTTCGAATCTACCGAACAAAAATCGAACCAACCGAGAACCGAATTGATAAAATAAGTTAAAAGCCTTCTTAATTACAAACTCTTAAGGTTATAAAATTATTTAGTGATTAAACGAACGAAACGTAACTTCCGAGCCCGAAATTCCAAAGCGGAGCCCGTTTTTCAAGATCTCGAACCGCACGCCTGAATCAGAAGGGGCCACCACAAGCCAAAGGCTTGTGGGGCCCACTATTTGGACGTCCAAGGGGAGGGTTTGCAGCCACTTTCAAGGGTCAACACACCAAGACAAAGTGTGTTGACCCCAAGTACTTGTACCCCCTCCTTTCCCATTAATTCTTGTCCTTCCCTTCCATCCCACCATCCACTTGCTTTGATCTTGACCCTCCATCTTTTCCCACATGCTCTTTTAAGTTGCTTGGGCACCACTTCTCCCCTTATTCAAGTCATCAAAGAAAGGAAGCATTCCTCTTCCCCTTCACCCCCATTTTCGGCCATCTTCACAAGGGAGGAGGAAAACCTTCTTCTTCTTCCAACTTCTCCCACATACACACATCCAACCCTCACCTCAAGCCATTTCTTCTTCCTTCAAGGTGCAAAGGAGTAGAGCCATTCCTAGGAAGAGCTTGAAGAAGGCATTTGGCCCTAGCCTTTTTAAAGAAAGACTACAAAGGTGACCACACCTCAAACCTTAACTCTCTTCCTTAAAACTCTTAATGGAGAAAATGGCATGTGTTTTCTTGAGGTCTTGTTTATTTCTTGGTAGCATGATATTTTATTTATGAAAGAGTTGAAGGTTTCATGATTTTGAAAGTGAGAATAAGTTTTTAGTGCCCATAGCATGTGAATAGATGAACTACCTGTTTTCCCGTCAGAAGTTTAAACCGAAACGTTTTCGTGACTTGGAGCTTTGGCATATTTGACTGCATATTCTGAAAGTAGGACAAAATGGCTTTCGTTTGCCACTGGTCTCATGCATTTTGGAGTTATATTCAATAATCTATGAATTTTGAAGTTAGTGTGACAATCTGTGACGTTTTTGTGACTCTTCGATTTTTCTGGAATTCCTCACTTCGGTTAATATTTTTATAAAAATCAAAATAAAATACTACATGATGTTAGCTTCGTTTCTGGATTTTTCCATGATTTTAGGAGTAGTCTAAATAGTTTTACAAAAATTATTTCTCTAGTTGGTACGTGACTGGAAAGACATAAATGTTTCTATCCCTTTTCCAAGAATGAACCAAAACACCCTTTTCCCTTCATATTTTGTCTAAAGTCAAAACTAAAGAAATGTTGGTGACTTCATAAGGTATCTAATGTAAAAATTTCATAATTTTCTAAAGTGTTTTAGTATTATTAAGAAAATTATTTCGATGGTGTCTCAACACTGAAAATTTTCTGGAACACTGTTTCGACCTAGAAAATAAATTCAAAAACCCAATTTTCGTATACCTTTTTAATGAGAACATATTTTATGTGTGATATACACTTCAAGAGAGTGTCTACTGTGCTTTTGCCAAATTTTTAGATGATTTATTTATATTTTAGAAAATGCCCCAAAGTCGAGTGGACAGTCGGAAGTTGTCATAATGCTTGAATTACTACTTTTGAAAAGGTGTTTTCCATTTTTACGTGTCATACTTAGGAGCACGTTAGTAAGAGTCTTATATATATATACATATATATTCTTGTGTCGAAAAATTAGAGTTTCAATAATTTACGACTAAAAGACATAAGGCGTATAAGTAATCAAAAGTCCTTTGGGACCAACGCATTGTATTTATTCCTTGATAAGAAACTAAAACTCAAAAATTTCTTTAGGAACGAGTACGACCAGTCGGTGATTTGCTCGGACGTTTTCCCCTTTCAAGTCATACTTTCGAACTTCTTTTTAAGGTGGGTAGCACTATCCGTATTGCCTTAATTTATGTCATAGTTGAAATATCATTGCTAAATCATGTTTGGTTTACGAGCGATGTTGGTATCGTCTCGGTTGTTTTACGAGCGGAGGTGGTCCGTCTCGATTTACGAGCGATGTTGGTATCATCTCGATTGTTTTACGAGCGGAGGTGGTCCGTCTCGGTTTACGAGCGATGTTGGTATCGTCTCGGTTGTTTTACGAGCGGAGGTGGTCCGTCTCGGTTTACGAGCAATGTTGGTATCGTCTCGGTTGTTTTTCGAGCGGTGGTCCATCTCGACGAGCGGAGGTGGTCCGTCTCGGTGTTTACTTTTCTCGTAAAAATATGATTGATGTGTATGATATTAAATCAGTATGCATGATAGCGTGCGGCTACCCACACCGAGAAATTCAAATTCTCATGCCCTTTTTAAATATTTTTCAGGTGAGCCGATGGAGTACTGGGAGCAGCGGTAGACTTGGCCTTCCCCCGCCATATAATATTTGAATGCTTAAACGCTTTTATTTTCCTGTCTGCAAATTTTAGAGTCTCTATCTGCTTTTGCTAAAACTTAGACTCACAATACTTTCTCCGCCGCTACGGTTAATTATGCTCCTGTTTTAATGATTAGGATTTTAGCTTGATCTTTGAATACTTTAAGTTAAGAATCATCTCATTGTTTTCTTTTATATTTTCCCTTATCGATTCCTTTTCTTAAAAAAAAAAAAAAATTTGTCTTACTTTTTCCCTTACACTAAGTGACGACTCGAATTTGGATAAGTAAATGGAATTATCCGGGTTCGGGCGTTACACAATCTACCTCAGTTCAACATTCAAGCCACGCAATATAACACAATTGTTTATCTACTCAACTGCATTTTCATGCATTTGTTATTGCGAAGTCTCACTATTTTACAATTCTTTGTTCTCACATCCCATAAACCATTCAACCATTTTTTTCGATATCTTGTCACGCTTTGCTGCGTAAATATTTTGGATGGGTATACTTTTGGAGTATTTCACTCTCCATGTTGCTGCAAACAACGACTCCACAATCCAAGTTGTCTCGATGCATTGCTCCATACATGGTAACGGTAGCGGCCTTGTTTTCCCTCGTGCATATTATATGTGTAATGTTTGATTTTTGTACATTGCAATCAACCTCTCCACAACATAATCAGCCTGTAATATGTAAAGTCAAAATGTTACACTACAATGCATTAGAATATTTATTGAATTTTATATGTAATGTTTAATACTAGTCTTTTCTTACCAGATTACACTCCTGTCCGAGTGTACGTCCTTGGTGTTGTTAGTCCGTGGACGCAATGAGTTAAAGAAACTCCATTGACCAATATTTATATAAAACTTTAACAAAGTTCAATGGTCACCTCGCAATCATTTGGTTCCTCGAATGCTCTTGCTTAGCAATGGAAATAGCAATATATCACTTGCTCCAGACATTTTCAAGGCGATCATCAACAAGTTTTTTTAAATTTCGATTCTCTCCTCCTCTATTTACATTTACTAAGTCCTGGTTATTGCGCATAATATGTCGGTGTGCTTAAAATCATATATGCTTTTGAAAGGTTAGAGAGATGCATATTTTACTGTCCATATAGTCCGTAGTGCAGGGAAGATGAGAAAATGTGAACTTGTTTAGCAAATGTCGGTGATTCACCGTATCTTTCAATTAAAATCTCGCTCCATGAATCAACTCGCTGTATCAATGTAGATGGTTATTATTAATGATTGTTAGTAATTCAAAATGGGTTGATATAAACATTGGGTTTTACCGTATAACATACTCCGGTTGATAGTCACTCGTTATGTAATATTGCAAGAATGTCATGTATATACACGATTGACATCCCATTTGGAGAACTCCATGCTACATATCTATTTACACAGAAAAAGATAAAATTAACATGTTAGTATTAAACCATATAAACCATTGATTATGAATATTACATTCATTCCATTATTATACGTACTCTTCCATTGACTCATTCCATGCCTTTTCGATTGCTTTCTTCACCGGCGTGCTTGTTTCCTGAACCGCTGTGAAGGATTCATCCCATCTTAGCTTTTTTAGATGCCCTTTTCCCTTACCTATATTTTCCAATTCATCTCGTACACAGTGCGGTGAAATTTCTCTTGCCTTTCTTGAACATTCAGCCGTCCGGCTTTCACTCTTCGCGTAAGTGTGCTTGGGCTTGGTATTTTTTTTTTTCTGTTCACCCAGGTGTTTTGTTTTTGGTCCCCTGTTCAATGTCCCGAACTATAGACTTCTCAATGATCCTTATTCTTTCCTTCGCTTGGTCGTTCTCTAGTTTCAATATTTCATTATCTTTCATAGCAATGGATAGTTACGCAATTTTATCTAGGTGTGCCATTGTTTCCTCATTGCTCGGTTCATCTCATTGTAAAAACCTTTGAATCCAACCTATCCTCCAAGTTCGTAATTTTCTCCTTTAAGTCATTAATTTCATCATCCTTTTTGAGATCACCTCTTTTTGTTCATCCTCTTTCGCAGCTCGATCCAATTCCGTCTTTTCAATCATGTCTGAAATTTCCTTATTTTTTTCCTCCAACGTCTTCATGAACTCATTCACTTGTTGTTTTAATATTGCATTGTCGTTCTTTAATCGCTCCAAGTCATGTTCACAGTGCACATTTTTTTGTAGGTATGTGTTCTGATTGATCGCGCTCACTATCTTCATTACATCATCATCATTTTTGTTATTCAACTCCCATTCTTGTGTCATGTTAAGGCTGAAATTAGGCGCATCATTCTCGCATCATGTCTTCACCTTCTTTCTCTATGGGATCATCATCATCTGTCTCATCACCACTATCATCATTGTTTTTGGTTTCGTCTCCATCTATTTCATCGGTTGAATTATCTACATTATCATTCAATCGCTCGATGTTTGAATCACGAGATGATCTTGACACGTTTGAGTTGCACCATTGTCACCGCATTTAGCATTATCTATTTTCTCAATCATTTCCTTGTTGTTATCTTCATTCATGTCTCCATCGTGAATCTTATCTTGTTTGGTTTCTTGATTCAATTCATCCTTTTCGTCCTCACCGCTTGATTCTAATGAATCCTCTTACATCGCGTTTATTTCATCTTCTTCACTCTCTAATGTTGTCCAAGATTTCACCATATTTTCTAGTGCATTCTTCTCTTGTCCGGTTGGCTTTAGTATAGTCTGCATTGCACTGAGAGACATTGTTTCAAATATTAGTTTTCTTTCATTGTTTTTGTTGGATATATTAATTTTTTTATTATTTATTTTACTCCTACCCTGTACCGCAAATTTTTAGGTTCAATTTTCTCGAGTGTCTTGTTCAATTTATGAGGTCCCGCTTTGATATTCTTGGCATTTTTCCACTTCCACTTCTTTCAACAATTGTCGTATGCTCACACAACCAAAAGCGCACATTTAAAACAAGCATCGCTTATGAAACCCCGATTAAAATTGAAGCTCCAAGCATCGGTTTATTAAATCATGTTTAATACAGAGGTTTATAGTAGTTCTTACCGGTAGCAATAGAGCGTATCCTCCAATGCTTGTGTTCTTGCTTCTTAAGATCTGTTGGTGGAGCAGTCAACTACCGGTGCACCAATCATATTTCCATATATCTTCAACCTTAGCCGGATAAATTGAGTAATGCCATGGTTACCCTACCATTCATACCCGGTGTTAGTACTATTACTAGTAAGTATAGGTGAGTTATCCTTGCAACATCCCCCACACTATGTCCTGTCATTTCGAAAATGACCTCCATTAACTTGTCATATACATACTTTTTGGTCAAGATATTCCCACCCCCGTCCCGTTTTCACGTCTTTTCCAAAGCATCATTTTATCCACTCGGTAGCACGTAATCATTTAATTTTAGATCGATTCGAATATTACCACCGAAACCCCAAATAGCAGAGATGAACATCTCTGTTTGTTATTTTCATTTGTTCCCCCTAACAAAAAAGACATGGTTGGCTTATCAAAAAGCAATATCACACTCTGAATATCCTCTTCATATTTCACACTGGTTTTGTATTTTTCATATTCTCGCATTCATTATTGTCTCAAACGGAATCCAAAACGGTGTCTTTTGTATTTCTTTCTTGTGCTCATCATTATACTTTAGACCTTGTAAATCCCTCACCGCTGATACCAAGTTGCTACGATAATAGGTTGTTCTCTCCTTGATTTCCATTTCTTCTCGTTATAGCACGTAGTTCGAACAAACATGCAATTATTCCTCCTTTTAACGTATTTTTGTGGTGCAACGAAAGTTGATTAACATGTTTGACATTATATTTGTGATAAGATTTAATATAATTTGAACTACTTACTGAATGAGTTCCTTGGTCTTCTTTCGCATTCGTTGTCCTCGGATGTAGTCTCATTCAAAGATCTCGCTTATCAAGCCGTTATCGTGTTTTTGTCATGTTAGTACATTATTGACATTTTAACATTGATTTTTCACCTTAAAAACCACAGCCTGGACATACCTTTCTTATATTTCGTGTCCGGTCTTCCCGAGCTCAATCATTTGTTCTCATGATGACTCTTATGTGATTCGTTTGTTTTATATGCATGAATAATACTAAAAATTAGTTCTTATACTTGGTTTTGCTATCATTTGTATTCACGTATTAACTTCTATCTATGCTATAATGAATTTTTAATCAGTTTCATAAAATACACACTCTTCTCATACCTTTTTTACCACGTCTGTCCCTTCTTCCGGACTTCTCTTTTCTATAACCGTGGTATCCTTGTTACGATGTATCTGTTTTCATTCCCAAAACAATGCATTGAAGAATACATTTTTTTATGTGTTATTATTCCTTTTTTTTTTTTTGTAATTTGAATACGTATGTTTTTACCTTCGTCTGAATTTTCATCATCAACAATTTTTCATTTCCCCTTCTTTATTTCCTCACGCTTCACATCATTGTTCTTGCCTGAGTTATCTATTTTCACACGGTATGTTAAAATATTTCGTAGTGCATGTATCTTTACTAAAACTATTTGATTTACTCTCTACATTACTTTCGAATACTGTATTACCTTCGATGATGTGTATGATAATTGTCTTTGTACCTTCTTTTCCTCCTGTCTTTGAATCTGTTGTGCAATTTTCTCCTTGTTGATCCACGAAAATCAAACACGAACTTAGTACATTCTGCAAAAACAATTAAATTCTTGTTAAAACTATAAACAGCTTCAACCCACACCTTCTACATAGCTTCCCTCTGTGATCCCCTGTTCATAATTTATTTTTTTCTCCCGCCAAACAAAGAGGCAAGTATATATTAATGCGATCATTCTATCTATTATCGACAAGAGACATATATTAATCATTTCAATCCTTCATTAATTACGCCTCGTATCGTACCTCCTTTTGCCTTTTTCCTTGGTCTTCCTCTTCCGCTGGCATCTTTATCAATTGTACGTTTTTATCCAATTTTGGTCCGCCCATCCTATATTTTTACATGCTACTGCTCACAAGAACTATACCCTTATTATACACATCGTTAATCACCCTAAATTTACGTGAATATTCATAGAGCTTAACAACAATATGTAGTTCGATGTCTGTTTCTTGAAAAAATTGGGGGATTTTAACTTCTACCCTAAGTTTGTCTTCTGTATTCGATATCAAGAAACTAGATTACATATGTGTTCAATACCACATTTAAATTTTCTTGGAGTCTGTGGTTATTATACCCATTTTTCTGCAAATAATTCCATACCAATGTCCGGATACACCAAAAATCAGAAAACCAAATACGAAAAAGTAAATCATTTTAAAATCAAAATATGTATATATCTCATTTTCTGCACTCGTATACCGATGATTATTACTCAACAATCCTTCGCTTCGTAACGGGATCTTGATCTTCTCTGCGTTTCACTCTTGGACGATTTTTGCTACCGTATATATTTACGAATTTTTGGAATGTGAAGGGTTTTATTCTTCACAAATGAACAAGATATGGGGTTTTCCCGCCTTGGAAATCGAGTAAATCGTGCATTTATCATCCTTACTGACTCCCTTCCTTGGAAAGCACTCAAGCTACAGTCCGTGTATTGTTAGATCAAGATTATTTTGATAAGTTAAAAGATTATTTCAGATGAGCAGATGATAATAAAAGACTCGAGTTCTAGTACTAAGCCGATCGTGACTAGGTCAAGGATAGTTCAAGTCAATCAAGACTAGGAATCATGAGTCATCCGGAGACAAGCTCAAGTCTAGTCGTGCAGAGGAGACAAGTATGAAGAGCTCGACGAGGTCAAGACAAGCCGAGTAGAATAAGAAAGGCAAGTCTTCACCAAGTCACCGCAGATGAGTAGATTAAAATCACCGAGGAGCAAGCGGTTTTCAAGATTAAGTTTGTTGAGCAGCTTTTAGTTTGTTAGAACTAACTAACAAACTAACCTGTCTTTTCGAGACTTATAAATAGGTCTAGGCACTTCATTCCGAATATAGAGAATACATAGAACACACAAGTTTTTCAGCAAGTTATTTTTCACAAAGTTCTCAAAAGCACAAAATAGTTTTTCACGATTTCTTCATAGAATTTTCTAAGTGTTTGTAGAACACTTCACTTCACATCTTCAAATACACTTCTTAGTCTTAGAGTTAGATTGCGTAAGTTTGATTAGCATTTTCGAAGAGTTGAAGATCAAGTTGTAATTTGTAAAAGATTGTAAGTAAGTAAGCGGCTAGTAGAGACCCTTCTTCAAAGTTTGGAGAAGGAGAGTGGATGTAGGATTGTTATAATCCGAACCACTATAAAATCTGGTGTTCTTTATTGCTTTCATTTAATTTATGTTCAAGTTACAATTTATTATTCAAGGTTTAATTTCGTAATTAAAGTTATGATCTGAATATCGTTGTTGCTTTTGATCTTATTAAAAGTTGAGTTTAAAATTGCTTTCATTTGTGTTAATCTGATTCTTTGAATTGATTTTGGGAAGATTCGAAAAATCTACAAAATCTATTCAAACCCCCCCTTTCTAGATTTTGTTCTAGAAGGCTAACTCAAGGTTTTAATCAACTCAACATTCCGGGACTAACAAGTGGTATCGGAGCGGTGTTAAGTCGTTTCGATATTGGTTTTAGGTCTTAAATAAGATTCTAAAATTATCTTGATTTTCTTCATTTCCTTCATTGCTACTAACAGTGCTACTAATTAGTTTGTGGAGTATTTTGTTTCTTTGTTTCATCATGTCATCGGGAAAAACAAGAAGTCTAGGAATCTTCTGAATTCTCTATTGAAGATTATGATTTTGGAAATTTAGGATGGAGAATCACCTAAAAGCCATTCATGATAGGATGGAAGAGGTTCTTGAAGAGGACCTATAAAATTTTATCATGGAGGCACCAAGACTGGAGCGAGTCACCAATCCAGACTGCATAAGAAAAGAAGAGTTACGAATTAACAAATGATGAAAGAAAGTGATGGAACACGCTGGTGAAAGCGGTCCGATCCCAAGATCGTTGTTGGATGCCAAACATATAAAACAGAGAACAAAAATAAATAAATAAAACCTAAACATGCATCTAAAGCAAATGTTAGATTCGTTACCCTTGAAGATCAAGGCTTTGATTCCACAATAGACCTTCTAGTCTGTCTCCCAACCTCGTTCGAACACCGGGTGGACGGCGAGCTATCGAATCGTGGTGAAAAGACGCTGCAGCTGCTTTTTTTTCCTTCTTCTTGTTTTAAACGAATCAAGCCCCTTTTTATATACACTCATTAGGTTTTTTCATGGGCCGACTAGGGATCCATTAGAAGGTATAGGGTTTGGGCTTCTTTCAAGTCCAAACGTTCTTATGTTCAGCCCGGAACATTATTTGGCCCGAAAACATTAATTCATTCCACTAGAGAATTAATGTTGCACTCCCGTCCTATCCCGAACCGAATCAGACTTCTATTAGACTCTATAACTCCCCGTGTTAAAGATATCGCACTTCCATTAATTATTAAAGTTTCGACTACTTTAATTAATTAATATCTATTATTCCTTGAGTAGTACCACTCAACCTTGTTGTCGCACGGATTAAATCCACCGCAGGTTTAATACAACAATCCTTTATGAGATCCTCAAGAGGACGTCATCACCTGGATGACAGTGACACGTTGCCCTAATGCCAATAAATAGACATCATGCGAGTGATATCACTACCCAAAATACGAGTATGTTGAATCTAATAAGATTCTCACCCATGATAAATCAAAGTAGTGAATAAGCACTCCACACACCTAAATATCACACTTAGGGTTAAGAATTATAAGAGTCACCAAGACCTCTAGTTCTTCATGACAATCGAATAGAAGAACATGTCTTATCTCGTGATCCATTCAATACGACACGCCGTATTAGTATAAACTAATGACCAAGACAAGCCACCAACAAGTTCATACTACAACTTAAACCAATAGTTATGTCCAGTAACTATCTCGGTCGTGAATACTGTTTATATCTTATAAGGAACCGACAATGTTATCTTCTGTGTGACTACGAAAGGTCCACAATCTTGACCAAGTAGCTCGAATCAAATCATTGAGACTCTAAGTAAGGATTGGATAGAAAAGGTTAAGAGATGCAAAATCGCCAAAGAGATGTGGCGGACTCTAGCCAATGTTTGTGAAGGATCTGAACAAGTCAAAGAAAACAAGTGCGATCGATCTTGCATGCATTTGAGACATTCAAAATGAAGGAAAATGAGTCTGTGGATTAGTTAGATGTAAGGTTGACCAATCTTCTCAACAAAGCGGCTGACCATGGAAAGAATTATACGAGAAAGGAGATTAATAACAAGATTCGAGATCATTAACCAAGAGATGGAGGGAGAAATCCAATATCCTTAAGGCTACTCAAGATTTATCTTCTATTACTCACCATACTTTGTTTTCACATCTTAAAGCTCTAGAATATGATATTCAAATAGAAGACGAGGAGGATGAGATGGAGTCGAGTACCTCATCCAAGTCTATTGCCTTTGTCGATAAAGAAGACAAGGTGTCAACAGTGCAGTAGGAGCCGATCTATCTTTGAAGGAGCAGATGGCTTTGCTCACTAAAAGGTACGATAAATTGAGAATGAAGTATAAAAGAAATAAATTGAGATTTGCGGGAAAGGATAAATCAAGATCCGAGATCGGTAGAAAGGAAGATGAATCAACAGATGATGACAAAAGCGTATCGAGACAAGAAGGCACAGATCACTGTCAAGAAATCCTTCCACCCTAGATCGACGGGAATGATATTTGTTACACTTGCAACAAGCCGAGACATTTCAAATGTATGATTGTCCTCAACCGACTCGAAGGAAAGGGAAGAAAAGAGGAAGAAAAGAGACAGGAGATTTGCGGATCAAAGAGCTTTCTTTGGCTGAAGAAAAGGAGTCAAAGAAATCATCATCATCTTCATCATCCTCATCGATTTCGGATCGGATGATGAAATCATGCTTATGGCTAATGAGGTAATCTACTATTCATCTTCGAGATAATGATTCTTGTCGATCTGCATCGATCATGACCAAACTGTTATCCATGAGTTATTAAGAGATTTAAAGACATCTCTGGCTGCTTATAAACAGCTAGAGACAGAGAATTTGGTTTTAAAGGATCAAATTCAAATTCTAATTAAAGGCAAGCGGTGATGAATCGCTGTAAACCGAGGAAACATTCAAGGGGGAATGTTTTCCCAGCCGAGGCTAGTACATCAGCCAGCTTATCTGAAAGGTTAGAAAATGAATTGAAAACTTTAAAAGACAAATTTGAAGTAGTCAGCTGAAAATGAATCAATTAAGAAAGACAATGAGAAGCTTGTCTTCAAAATTAGTCAACTTAATAATTCACAATCGGCAATAGACCATATCTTTAATACCTCTCGAGAAAACCCATGACAAGACAGGTCTTGGTTATGATAGGAACAATAAATCGGATGTACAAAAACCTAGGATATTTGTGAAAGCATCCGATCAATCAAAGGAGGTTAAAATTGGTCCATGGAAACCAACTAGTCGGATAAAGTGCATCTCCCGGCTGAAACCAAAAATTCAGTGAGAACTCCTTATCGGACTAGGAGAAACCCAAGAACCAAAAGAAGAAGAAATTCTTATTATAATCCTTTTAATGGAAGGAGCAGATGCTATCCCACATTTCCTAAGTTTAGGAAAATTACTCAATCAATACAACAAATTATCATTAAAAATGATATAATTGTAGACAGATTTGGTAGAAAACCAAGTCGATTTATTGCTTGGAGATGAGATGTTTATTTCGTTACCTAAAGGTATATTTGACCTTAAAGGACCCAAGATCACTAGGGTACCTTATAACCGATCTGCTTTTCGTGGTACACAGGATCATCACTCAAGGAAGAGATATTAGCTTCAATATGGTACATTGATAGTGGTCGTTCACAACACATGACCCATAACAAGAGGTCATTATCAAATTTCCAAAGCATTGATGGTCCAAGAGTCTTATTTGGTGACAATAATTGTGGTCGACTAAAGGTGTAGGTACTCTGATTATCAAGGATATTCGTATCGAGGTATATTTTGTTGAAGGTTTGAAACATAATTTGTTATCTGTTTCTCGGCTTTGTGATAAAGGTTTTCTTGTTAAATTCTCAAGGGATAAATGTGATATTTTAGATAATTCCTCGGATAAGGTACTTTAATCGGCTTGAGACATGGTAATGTCTATGTGGCCAACTTTAATAGTTGTCCCAAAGATACTGTTTGATAGCTAAGGGTGGAGAAGATCTCGGTGGCTATGGCACAAGAGGCTTAGTCATCTCGAATTTCAAGACCCTTAGTAAGCTGGCTAAGAAGAACCTTGTCAAAGGATTACCCGAAAAACTTTTATCCACGATCTTAAATGTGATGCTTGTCGAAAGGTAAACGGCTAGACACTCATTTAAGAGTATTAACTCCTCTTCATCTGAAAGAGTGTTGCAACTACTTCATCCGGATCTGTTTGGACTCGTTTCTCCTCTTAGTTTCAAAGTGGAAGGAAATATACTCTTGTTGTAGTAGATGACTTTTCTAGATACACTTGGGTTATATTTCTTTTCAAGAAAAATGAGACTATGAACAAGATTCCTGATCTGCATTGAGACAGATTCAGAATGAAAAGGGTGTTAATATTATTAAAATAAGGAGTGATAAGGGCACGAGTTTTTGAATTCTTGTTTATCTAACTTTTTCAATGAGTGTGGAATTATTCATGAGACATCTTCAGCAAGAACTCCTCAACAAAATGGAGTGGTTGAGAGAAGGAATAGAACTTTGAAGGAAGCGGCCGGGAGCATGTTGGTGAGTATGATACCCTCACAGGTTACGGGTTGAAGCCATCAACACGGCTTGCTATACCGAGCAGTGCTTAGTTGTCAAAGACAAGGGTAAGACTCCATATGAGATTTGGAAGGGTAAGATTCCAAGAATCTCATATTTCAAAGCTTTTGGTTGTAAGTGTTTCATCCATAATAATGGGAAATCTAAGTTAAGAACTTTTGATGCTAAGGCGGTGATGGAATATTGTTGGGATATTCTAACACTACCAAGGCATTTAGAGTGTTTAACAAGACAACCCTTTGTGTGGAGGAAACCCCTCATGTTGTTTTTGATGAGTTGTATTCTTTCTCGGACAAAGTGAATCAAATTTACGAAAGTCTAGATAAAATTGAACTAACCAAGACTAAACATAGAACCTGTCTATCTACCTAGTCTTGATTGAGACTCGGATGAAGAAGAATCTCCATCCGATAATCAAGACAACTTGATCGGACTCCATCGAAACAGACACTCTTGACATCGGTGATCGGCGGGGTCGGTGATGAAGGGGGAACGTCTGCTGAGGTTGAGTCGGAGGAATTGCATACCGAGACTCAAGATGAGGATACTTCTCCTCACATAGGCAAAAGGATGAGAAGCTACCATCCATCCGATCAGTTATAGGAGGCCCATCTAGTAGTGTGCGGACACGAATGATGCCGGACTCGAAAGTCTTTCACTGTTATGTGTCACTTTTTGAACCCAAGTCTATTGAGGAAGCTCTATCGACCCAAATCGATAAGCGCCATGCGGGATGAACTGCATCGGTTTGAAAGGCAAAGTGTATGGGAATTAGTGGAAAGACCCTTACACGTAAATATTATAGGCACCAAATGGGTGTTTAAAAACAAAACATGAGAACAACATTATTGTTCGAAATAAGGCAAGATTGGTTGCACAAGGTTACTCACACTGAGGGAATAGACTATGATGAAACCTATGCTCCGATTGCGTATTAGAGGCAATAAGGTTGTTCTTGGCATTTGCCGCATATAAATCTTTCAAAGTCTTTCAAATGGATGTTAAGTCTGCTTTCCTTAATGGTGTGTTGCTTGAGGAAGTCTATGTGGAGCAGCCTCCTGGGTTTAAGATCAATAACAAGGTCTATAAACTCAACAAAGCTCTATATGGACTGAAACAAGCTCCCGGAGCTTGGTATGATACCTTGTCGATTTCTTGACATCAAATGGTTTTTCAAAAGGTAAGATTGATAGAACTTTGTTTAGAAAGGAAGTAGATGGTAACATCTTATTAGTTCGATTTATGTAGATGACATAATCTTTGGTTCACCTAATCAAATTATGTGAAGAGTTTAGCATTCTCATGAAAAATAGGTTTGAAATGTCAATGATGGGCGAATTAACATACTTTCTAGGCTTACAGATTAAACAGAGATGAGTAAGGGTATATTTATACATCGGTCTAAATATGCTAAGGATCTGATTGAGAAATTTGGAATGACTACTAGTAGAGAAGTTAAAATACCTATGGCAACTAACTTCTCTATGGATTCGGATGAGCAGGGGATACCCACCGATGCAACGGAGTATCGTGGGTGATTGAATCTCTTCTATATCTCACCGCAAGTAGGCCGGACATAGCCTTTGCGGTTGGGGTATGTGCAAGATTTCGCCTAATCCCAAGAAAACTCATCTGGAGATCGCTAAGAAAATTCTAAAATATCTCAAAGGAACCTTGCAAGTAGGGTTATGGTACGCGGTGATGACAACCTTGGTGACAGTTATTCGATTCGGACTTTGGAGGATGTAAAATTGATAGGAAGTCCACTTCAGAACTTGTCAATTTTTAGGCAACAAATTAATTTCTTGGTTATCTAAGAAACAGACATCTGTTGCCACCTCCACAACTCAAGCCGAATACATGGCGGTGGAAGTTGTTGCTCTCAACTCCTCTGGATTAGTCAATGACTTAGAGATTATAATATTCAAACATCACTGTTCCTATTTCTTGTGATAGTAATAGTGCAATAGCAATGACTTACAATCACATTACGCATTCTAGATGTAAGCATATAGATATTAGGCATCATTTTATTAGAGATCATGTTGAGAAAAATGACGTTAGGATTGAGAAAATAGCCACCGAGTCACAAAGAGCGAGACATTCTTACAAAACCATTAGCTGAATCTAGGTTTAAAGAACGTGCTTAGAATTAGGATTACTTGATGCATCTTTAGCTGGTTTCTAATTTGTTTGCATCTGTCGAATGTATTCCTTATTTCTTTTCTAGTCTTTAAATTAATGTCTAGAAAGAATTATCGACTAGATATGTGTCAAAGGACAATCAGTAGCCGATATCATTGATCTCCTTTTTAGGAATCAAGAATCAAGGATTAGTCATATTGACCTTATCTCCGACTTGATGATTACTTATCCGACATTGGGTAAATCGAGATGAGGGCACAATAGTCACCTAATCTCCTGAAGAAACAAATGACTATCTACACCCTATCCGATCCGCCTCAAGCTACCGATGGTTTTTCTTAAGTTCATGTCTTTGCAGGAATAGGTCACGAGATCATATTGTTTCACCTCATCTGTTCTCAAATCCTTTATTCCGATACCTTTTGTTCCTAAATAAATTCCATATTTTTATATAAAAATATTTTTGGATTGTTTGGATGGAAAACCTAACTTTAGAAAATTAAATCTAAGCCCATTTTTTCTTAAAAGTTGAAACTAAAGCTGTTTTCAAAATCAGACGGAGTTACTTTATCGATGACTTTATAAACTCATCTGCTTTGAAAACCCTTATACGAAGTAAGATAACTCAGTGGCGTCGGGTATACTTACTTCCCTGCATAAAGTAACCTATATCTGTCAAATCAACAGTCTATAAAATAACTTTTTACACATTTCAAAGATTAGTGAACTACACGCGGAATCCCAATCGTTTATCCGAGTTTTAACCGTTGATTCAAGACAAGTAATTCATTTCAAATAAACGGCTTAGATTAAGATTAGTTTTCAAAGCGGTTTATCTCTCCAAACTTTCCCTCCTATAAATTCATCATCTTCCTCAATCATACCCTTTTCCGCTTTAAAACTTGCATATTTTCTAAACACTTTTCAAAACCCCACAAATTTTCCAAATGGCGTCTTCTTCCAAAACCACCAAAACCCACAAACCCAAATATATTTCAACCAACATTTCTCATTTCAAAATGAATGAGGAATTTTTCAAAAATCGACTAAAAGCGTAAATTTATGTCGACTTTGAAACCACCCAGATCCAATCTGCAGAGATCCTACGTCTTCTTGAAGCATCACGGCTCGGGGATTTCTCTCAATGAAATCTCCCGCAGCGAAACAGTGACCTCTTGGGGGCATTCTTGGCAAGAATGGTGGATACCAGAGGGGTTTGATACCTCGGTGGATGGGACAACTCAGAGCTATTCAAGGGAAAATATTGTCGAGAACCTTTGATACGTCAATGGAGGGAGTTAATCCATTGACGTACAAGGAGGATGAGTGGGAGCAATCTTTTGATTTGATGGCGAGGGTTTCACAGAGGGTACCGAAGGGATTTAAAGAAGAACCTTCTCGAAGGAAATATAGATTGCTGATGAGAGTAACTAAGGCGGTGTTGGGTGAGCAAAGCTCACATGATGGGTTAATCAAACCCCAGATTGTGTGTGATGTGAGCCATTCTAGATGGGGTTCAAGTAAATTGGGTGGAGTTGTTGATCACCAAACCGAAGGAGGAAAAGAAACGACTTACCTTTAAGTCGTCTGGAAAGGGTGGATCCCTACCTCTGTGGTCAGGCTGTTTAATAAGATAACCGTGCTGATGGAAGGAGCCTGAACAGAGAGGCCGATGGAGAGTGGGTACGAAAAAGTACTCCAAGCAAAAGGGAATCCTCACCAAGGATGACAGGCTTGGAGGAAATCCAGACTCGGATGATGAGTTTGATGCGGCCCAGGTCCAGAGGCTGGAGACGGCAGCTGCGGAAGCACAGAGGCCAAGTGGCTGAACCCGGTGAGCCCGGCCGAGGTCCCTCAGCTGAGATCGAAGTAGAGGGACATGAGGAGGCAACAACCGAGGTCGCTCCTCAAGAAGAATCGGTTGAAACAGTGCCGCAGTCCCCGTGGTTTCCCAGAGGAGAAGAAAGAGGAGGTGGTGAAAGCCGTGGAGAAGAAAAAGGGGAAAGCTCGTCTGCTGCTTCACCAAAGTTGCCTCGAGAAGAAGAAGAAGAGGAGGAAGCTGATATTCCTCTGGTGAGGCGGCCAAGACGAGCAACTCGAGCTCGGAAGACTCAACCAAATCTGGTGGCTCCGAGCAACAAATGGAGTTGTCGACTCGCTACCAGAGGAGGTCCCAGATCCTTCGAGATAGCGGTGAGGTTGGTCGGTGGAGATTCCCCCTCCCCAACCAAGGAAGCCACTCTCCCCAATACCGGGTATAAGTCTTTCCCCATCTCCTACTTTATCTCCGCACTGCAATGAAGAAATGCCCAGCCGACATTTCGAGCCTCAAACTCACCTGAAATCCCACTGTCCAAATAGGCAATGAAGGGGTATCCTGTGCCGGTACCTCGAGCCTCTTCAATGTCCTACAATCCCAACCGAAGGTGTGGGTAAGTGTTTTTGCGAGAATGTTGTCTCGAATGTTGGCAAAATCGAGAACAACACAGACGAAAATAAATGAATGTAAATACACTGCGGAAGTCTTAAACACTTTGCAAGATGGATATCAAAATTTTCGTATAGACTATAAGTAAGTCTATACCGCCAAACAGCGTATTATCACTAATAATTGTTAAGTGATACAATCGGTGAAAACATAAGCCACACCGTGAATGGATCAACGTATATAGTGACTAGATAATATTCAATCTAACCTATCACTAATACAAATAAAGACTCAATGTTGAGTGAAATGTCGGAACATTCACCAACGGAAGTATCGAGTATGAAACTACAATAAATTCTATAGTCTATGCCAATCGACTATGCTAGATTGTGTTTCCCTCAACTTCAAGTTTTAATCTTCATAGCAGCCGTGTATTTATAGATAAAATCTGGACTCTTAATGCTTGAAGATAACTTCCACATCTCCCTTGAAAATAGGTAACTTCCATGTAACTTCCCATGATCTTTATAACTTCTCTTAGCTTGCCTTTTCAAACGCATGACTTCGGTAATCGCCGTAAGTCTTCATTCTGAAAGAAAACAAGACATTGACCAAGACAAAACGTGGGTTAAGGGTTAGTGAAAGTGGAAGGACGAATTCGATGTTGTGACCGAATGTTGGCACATTCTCGAGTAACACTCGTCATAACATCAACAATCTCCCCCAATTCGGCCTTTCTACCGAACACACCCGATGTTGTACCATTGTACGTAATGTGTACACAATAGAGATAAGTAAATAAACATCAAGTAAATGACATCTCATTACTTAGCCAAAAACAAATAACACTTAAACAGAAAATATATATTACGAACATAACAAAGACTTAACACTTAATAAAATCAAAATCAAAATCAGTAGCTAACATAAAACAATAATACTTAAACGAACTAACATAAATCGAGCTTAAAATATAAAAACTAACATAAACAAAAATCAGAGCAATAAAATATAATAACCTAACATAATAAATCGTAGCTTAATAAAATAAAAACATATAAGAAACTTAACCAAAAAAACCATAACAAATACTAGACATAAAAAAATAAAAACAGAGCATAGTATCACGAACTTAACTAAATACCAAAACACTATTAAGTTCATCAACATACCTAACACATAATATAAGTTCGAAGAGACACAAACATAAAAACAGAAAAATAAATTGAGTCTTTACAAAAATAGATAAAGCTTATAAATGAAGGTTTAGGAGAGGATTGGGCAGAAGAATAACAAATGCATCTTCATAAGTCTACACGAACTCCCCTTTCTTCAAGCTTCTCTATCTTCGAAAGCTCCCCTTGCTTAATGTCCCCAATCATCCAAGTCATCATACAAAGACAATGAGATCTTCATCATCTCAATCTATCGTATCTATCTTTTCAGCATCTACGTCCATGTTCGAAAGCCGCCTGGGTCCATCATTGTTGTCTGGATTTGTGGGCACATTCTCCGGCGCGATTCTCGGGTTTCTCGTTTCGGCCTCGATACCAGGATCTCGCACTTGTTCCAGCTCCGCATATATCAAGCATCTCGGTCCTCCTTCTGTTCCATCAACATTAGCATTTACACCTTCACTGTTCAAGCAGAATATCAAGAACATCCGCACTGGAGCATCAACTTGAGCAGCAACATCAGGTCCTACTCCCCGTGACAAGTAGAAAGTAGTGCTTCCTGCACTTTTGTGCATTTCAAGGTTGCTCAACAGTACACTTGGCATTAGTGATTGAATTTTCAGTCAAAGCAATCGATCTCGGATGAATTGCGATCGTAATTGCGGAGTGTTGGCAGCGTGTGTGCCAACATTTCTCGGCACATCGGTTGGTTGATCGGTAGGAACTTCGTGTTCAGTGCATTAGGATCTCTGTAGAGGCGTATCAATCACTCTTGGTCTAGTCCTTAGAACATGAGATATTGCCGGGCTTAGTGCAAACGAGCCGATAATCTCATTATTCTCTCTCTGAAATCCTTGAGCCGAAATCAACATGTGAATTAGGCTAGGATAAGGCAAGAGTCCTTTGCTTGAAATTCTCCCGAGTATGTCATCATATTGTCAAAGATAGTCTTCCCAAGATTAAACCTCCTAAGATGACCAATCTTGTACATTAAGACAGCTTGCTCCGAGGTCGAGTGATTGTGTTCGATGAAGGCAGCCAATTGTACACAATTAGCTTGTGCAAGACACTATATAAACTTGTCAAAAGGAATTCATTCTATACCTCCAAGCAAGAGATCCTTCCTCCAAAGGATAACACCGATCACTTCATCTAAATTATCCACCTGTGGATCCTCATCATCACTAGTTCTTAAGACAATTTATTATAAATGGAGTTATCTCTATAACCTTGCCTCTAAATTTCACTTTCCCATAGTGCCTCGAATTCACTTCGAAACTCTTACTTTCGATTAGCATAAAATTCATATATCCAATCAACTAAGTAAGGTGTAGCAAATCGAAGGGAATGCAAAGAAAGATCTTTCATCAAATATCCAACAAGATTCATAGAGACAAAATCATCCATCTTAATTATTCTCTCCCCAACTATCACTCGAGTTCGCAAAGTCCTAAATTTATCACTATCCACACCATTATAGCTATCATCGAATCGGACGAGGACATATTCGAGAGAAGAATCATTATGTACCTCATCGTATTTAGCCTTACTTGCTTCGGATGAAGAGGACTCGCAGTCGAGGACGATGTGTCCATTGGTGTGCCAACATCCTCTCGGCACATCCTGCGGATCATTTCGCTTTTGCTTCACTTCTCTAAACGAGCAGCCATTTCAGCCAATGTTTGATTTATTTCTGAATCCTCAAGACTCCCCCTCGGGCCGAGCACCTAACAGAGGCTTGACCACTTGTTTCTTTCTCTGGGCTTGCTTCTCGCATTTCCTCTTCGTAAGAGTCAGAGTCAAACACTTGAATCGGCTTTAAAGCAACACCATCATCATGCTTCGCTTCTTCCCTTTTCGCAGTAATCCACCCTTTTGCCCATGGTTCGTAAGAACGCCTTTTGACCGCGTCCCCTGGAGCTTGTTGCCTTTTGTCGAATGGTTTCAAAGCGAGCAGTGAGTTCACCAAAGTGTCGGTTGAGTCCTGACGGGTCTTCTACTGGAGCATCTTGCGGTGATTGTGGCGGTGTAAACACTAAGTGTTTGTACTGCTGGGAAATCAACCTCCACGTCGCCTACCTTGACAACGGGGTAAATTGTCTCGCTTAGTGAGGGTTTTGAACGCATAGACGATTTGATCGGCGGTGGCTCCTTCAGCTAGCTCCACCGTCATTGGATATGTTTCGAGAATCGGGCCTTCGCTAGCTTCGCCGCTAACCGGATTTTGTGGCGTTCCGCCCAAAATTGGAATTTCCGATGGTTGTTCGACGAGAATCTCAGCATGGGTTGGCGATATTGGCACATCCAACGATCCAACCCTAATTGATGTGGGTGATGTTGGGATTGGTGCGCCAACACTGCCGGAGACATTTTCTCAAGCCATTGTTGCAAGAAGTCGAAGGTTTCGGAGGTAGAAGATGATGCTTTGGAGAGGTTGAGTGTTTGGATTGTGAAGTTGAGAGGTCTTTTTGATCAGCCATATTAATCACCGCAAAACACTATTCAAATTAAATTAATAAAATAATACATTTGAATATAAGTAGGCTGATGGAAAGAACTAATACCACAAAGTATGATTAATAATACCTTTCGAATACTTGTGCTAAAATTCAAACTTTGATAAAAATATAGAACACACCGAGTATTAAGGACCTTAAATAGGGAATAGAAAGATTGCGTAAGTTGTGAACACATCGAAGTTAAAAGATAAGATTTAATCACATCCCTAAAAATTAGGGCATTATCAAATGTTGGAAGTTTATTTCAATAACATGCTAAAAACCGCCCGATTCTAGATAAAATAACTGCACAATTAATTAAATTAGATTGTATACTATCGCTGGGAACAATTTAAAATAAATAGATCTTCATAAAATAATATTCGGAAATTTTCAAACTCATAGAGGTAAATATACATATGAGAACCAGAATGTTATTCACCGAATGTCGGCACACACACTTCTCAACACAGCTTTTACATGAAATAAATTCATTTATGTTGCACTATATTTTGCTTTACCCACTTATTCACATTGATCCATTTTTCCGTAAGAGATCATCGTAGTTGTCACTCCGTGTCCCATAATTACTCAATGGATTGTGAATATATTGATGCATTCAAGTCACCTTTTAAAAAGAGAACATCGTAGTAGTCAACTCCGCGTCCCATAGTTACTCGTGACATAGCATCTAATTGTGAGTTTATTTAATTGCATTTGAGAGAAGTGTGTCCAGGACAATTTATATTTATCACAAAGTTCTAATACTATTTACACAAGAGAGTTCAAAAACACTAAATATTACAAGTACTTAGAAAAATTTAAACAAATTGTTCTAGTGTTGCTACAAATGTTGGCACATTTGTCACAACACACAAAGAAATATAGGTCTAATTAGTGCATAAACCTAGAGATTTTCTAAGAGAAGAAAACCTCTCATTATCAAGGGCTTTAGTAAAAATGTCTGCAATCTGCTTTTCAGTAGAAATGTATTCCAACTTTACAACTTCTTTTTCTACAAGATCCCTAATAAAGTGGTGTCTAATACTTATATGCTTAGTTAACGAATGTTGAACAGGATTCTTAGATATATTAATTGCACTTGTATTATCACAATAAAAGTAAGAGTATTGCTCTCCAAACCGTAATCATCGAACATCTTCTTAAGCCAAAGAAGTTGAGTACAACAATTCCCCGTGGCTATGTATTCGGATTCAACCGTAGATAGGGAAACTCAATTTTGTTTTCGCTATGCCAAGAAACAAGATTGTTACCCATGTAGAAACATCCACCACTTGTACTTTTCCTATCATCACTATCACCCGCCCAATCTGCATCACTATAGCCAATCAAAGAACAATTAGTGTCCTTGCTATACCATATTCCATAGTCGCATGTGCCTCGCAACATATCTAATTATCCTTTTAACCGAATTCATGTGAGATTCTTTAGGATCACTTGATAACGAGCACATAAACAAACACTAAACATGATGTTTGGCATACTAGAAGTCGGATACAAAAGACTACCAATCATCGACCTATACAATGTTGGGTCAACATTTGTGCCAACACTGCCTTTACACAATTTTTGTGTCAATCTCATAGGTGTCTTCATGTGTTTAGCATTGTCTAAACCAAACCTTTTCACAAGATTTTTGGCATATTTACTTTGACAAAAGAAAATACCATCCTTGCATTGTTTAATTTGAAGACCTAAAAGTAATTCAAGTCTCCAACCATCGACATTTCAAAGGTAGTGGTCATTTCATGCACAAATAATTCAAGCATTTTCTCACATGTAGAACCAAACACAATGTCATCAACATATATTTGAGTAATCATAATATCATATCCGTAATGTTTAATAAACAAGGTCCTATCAGCTTCACCTCTATAAAAACCGAATTCAACTAGAAAATCAGTTAATCTACCATACCATGCCCTAGGTGCTTGCTTCAAACCGTATAAAGCTTTCTTAAGTTTATAAACATGATCAGAAATTCATGATTCTCAAACCCCTTAGGTTGTTCTACATACGCTTCTTCCATAAGAATTCCATTAAGAAATGCGGCTTTAACATCCATTTGATGCGCTTTTATATCAATGTAGCATGCAATAGCAAGTAACAGCCTTATGGATTCAATTCTAGCAACAGGAGCAAAAGTCTCATCAAAATCAATTCCTTCTACTTGTGTATAGCCTTGAGCAACTAATCTAGCTTTGTTTCTTACAACATTACCGTATTCATCAATTTTGTTTTTGAAAATCCATTTTGTACCAATTACATTCACATCATTAGGCCTAGGCACAAGTATCCAAACATCATTTCTTTCAAATTGATTTAACTCTTCATGCATTGCATTAATCCAGCTTTCGTCTATCATAGCTTCATCAACATTTTTAGGTTCATTGAAAGAATGAAAACATTCAAAGTTCACCTTGTTACACATAGATGTCATACAAATCGATCTTACCACATGTCTTGCATCAAAACTCAATTTTCTCCTTGTTTGTACACTTGATTCTCGATTACCTATGATCCTGTTGTTGTGGATGATTTTTGAGAATCCTGGAAGATGGCTTGTAGCGAGGATGAGGCATAGTTCTATTAATTTCTGGATGTTGAGGTGATGTTGCTTCGAGATGTGGGCACATTTGTAGCAACATTCTCAATTGATTCGTAAATTCCAAAACTTTGCATCTGCTCAATAAGATCGATTACATCTTCTTCAATGGCATTATCTGCAAGACTTGCATTATCATCAAAAACAATATTCATAGACTCTTGAACAAGATTCAGTCCTAAGATTATAAATCCTAAAAGCTCTACTTGTTTCTAGCATAACCAAGAAAGAAACCCTTGTCACTTTTTGAATCAAATTTGTGTAGTCAGTTTTCTATCATTCAGTAATGTAGCAAACACAACCAAAGACATGAAAGTATTTCAGATTAGGCTTTTGTTATTCAAAAATTCATAAGGTGTTTTAGTGGAATTAGGTCTTAAATAAACTCTATTAGATATATGACAAGCAAAAGATTCAAAGCTTCACCCCAAAACCTTTTTGAAAGTTTCTTGGATAAAAGCATTACTCTAGCCATCTCTTGTAGAGTTCTATTTTTCCTTTCGGCTACACCATTTTGTTGAGGTGTTTTAGGAGAAGAAAACTCTTGAATTATGCCTTTGTTTTCACAAAAATTAGTGAATAAGCTGTTCTCAAACTCCCTACCATGATCAGACCTTATTCTTTTAACCTTAGTGTCAAAAACATTTTTAAAACGTTTATAAAGAATTTTGAAAACTTCAAAAGCATCTGATTTTTCCTTAAGAAATTCGATCCATGTAAACCTTGAATAATCATCTACTATGACAAAAGAATATCTCTTACCACCAATGCTTTAAATCTCCATTGGTCCCATTAAATCCATGTGCAAAAGTTCAAAGCAATGTTTCGTAGTACAATGTGTCAACATTTCATGTGACATTTTGACTTGTTTACCACTTTGGCAAGATCCACACACATTTGACATACGTATTTGTAACTTAGGTAGACCTTTAACAAAGATCAAATTTCAATAATTTCACAATATTCCTATAATGAGCATGTCCAAGTTTTTGATGCCAAAGTATACTCTCATCGGTTTGAACATTAAAACATGCTTGATTCGAATCAATTAGATAACAATTATCAACGAGATCTATTACCAACCATGAGACAATTATCATCATTATTTAACACATAGCATGAACTTTTATCAAACTTCACATGCAAGTCATCGTCACATAATTGACTAATACTAATCAAATTTGCAAGTAAACCTTTAACATGTAAGACTTTTGTCAAGTTTGGAAAACCAGAACATTCAATGTACCTATACCAATAATTTTACCTTTTGAACCTCCTCCATATGTAACATTTCCACCATCATATGCCTTATAATCAGAAGATAACTTTCCTCACCGGTCATGTGTCTAGAACACCCACTATCAAAATACCATAGTCCCTAACACATGCTTTTAAAGAAGTATAGACAACATTACATACAAGATTTGACTTTTCACCCAAGTAGATTTTTGAACAGGTTTTGAAAAGATTTCAACTGTTTGTTTGAATGTTGAGCAGAATGTGGCAACATTTTCAAAGACATTTTAGAAAACTTTTTATCCTGCCTCATTCTAAAAGCAGTTTGGTCGTTTGTGACCCTCGGTGAAACAATAATGACAAACATCTTTCTTTTCGTAATCATTTTTCAACTTTTCAGGTTCAACAAGGTTTAGTAAACACAATAGGTTTGTTATTGTTTAAAAACTGAGTGATATTACCATTATAACCAAGACCATGTCTACTTGTACTTCCAATTGTTAGCGCCTCATCAAGTTTGGCTGAACTTTCAATATCTTTTGAAATTCAGTGTCGTGCCTTTGAGCCGCTCTTTGAGGTTGCATAGCTCCAGGTCTTTCCTTGTTAGTATGACCTAAAGCTTTATCACCAAATCCTTTTGATATGACTCTTCAATAGTCATGTCCCTTAAGGCTTTTTGAGTGGATTCTAACTCTTTTTCAAGCTTTTGATAACTGGACTTACAGTCTTCGCAAACATTGTTAGAAGTACCTGCTTTATCTACACATGAACTTGAGAAACAATTAAATTCTGGAACCTCCAATGTTTCCTCAAATGTTGGCACATTTGACTCAACATCGAATCATCCAAGAAATCATCAAGAGTATCATCATATATAATCCTTGCGTAAAAACATATTCTTCATTCTTATCGATCATCTTCACAATCAGACTCATCACTTAAGGTAGCATTGAAATTTACCCTTTTTCTCAAAAGAGTGTTGGCACATTCATTAGCATAATGACCAAAACCAGAACATGCATTACATTTAACATTTTTCCTATATTTTGGATCATATTTGATCTTGTTACCTCTATCAAATTGCCTAGGTTGATTAACATTCCTATTTTTATCGTGCAATTGGCGTGAACTACCAATCGATCTCTATCTTGATTCTTAATTTGCAAATTATTTCTAAGCCTATTTGCTCTCTTTTTCAAAAATGCATTAAACTGCTTAGTTAAGAAAGCAATGTTATCGGCATTTTCGCACAATCATCAATAACATCTTCATCAATCTATTTCAAGAACAAACGGTTGTTTATCGGTATTAGAAGACATTTCTCCTTTGAAAACAGAAATTTTCTTTTCGCATTTCTCATTATCTCTTTGAGAAAAATTCATTTCATATGTTTTCAAAATACTCACCAACTCATTTTGAGTAATAGCATCAGTATCTTTAGCTTCCTCAATAAAGCACATATCTTAGCATCAAAACGTTTAGGAACAGCTTCTTGATTTTATGTACTAACCTTGTATTGGATATAGCTTCACCAAGTGCTTGAGATTCATTGGAAATTTCAGTTGATTCTTTCATTGTAGGAGGATATGGTCTCATCTTCCTTCATCCTTAAATTTTCGAACTTGGTTCCAAGCATCCGCAACTTTGTCCTTCTCACACTCTCGGATCCTTCACAATGTTCTTGTAATCTCTCCCATGCATCTTTTGCGTATACACAATTAGAAATTATTTTGAACATGGAAACATCCGTGGAAATGAATAAGGCATTGAGTGCCTTTGAATTGAAGTCGGCCGTGGTCACCTCATCATTTGTCCATTCTAACTCCCTCTTGATTTGAGCTTCGGTATTGTCGGTGGCTGGAACTGTTGGTGGAGTCCAACCAGGTTAAAATACTCCTCCATGCACGTTCATTAATGGACTTGATGTACATGCGCATCTTAGGCTTCCAAATTGCATAATTTGTACCATCGAGAACCGGTGGCCTAATTGGAGCTGTCATAGGATAATCCATCGAAATAAATCACACCAAACATAGGATCTAAACTCGGGATAAAGAGTTCAACGGCTCTCGTGCCAATTGAAGGTGTGGGTAAGTGTTTTTAGAATGTTGTCTCGAATGTTGGCACAATCGAGAACAACACAGACGAAAATAAATGAACGTAAATACACAGCGGAAGTCTTAAACACTTTGCAAGATGGATATCAAAATTTTCGTATAGACTATAAATAAGTCTATACCGCCAAACGGCGTATTATCACTAATAATTGTTAAGTGATACAATCGGTGAAAACATAAGTCACACCGTGAATGGATCAACGTATATAGTGACTAGATAATATTCAATCTAACCTATCACTAATACAAATAAAGACCCAATGTTGAGTGAAATGTCGGAACATTCACCAACGGAAGTATCGAGTATGAAACTACAATAAATTTTATAGTCTATGTCAATCGACTATGCTAGATTGTGTTTCCCTCAACTTCAAGTTTTAATCTTCATAGCAGCCGTGTATTTATAGATAAAATCTGACTCTTAATGCTTGAAGATAACTTCCACATCTCCCTTGAAAATAGGTAACTTCCATGTAACTTCCCCATGATCTTTATAACTTCTCTTAGCTTGCCTTTTCAAACGCATGACTTCGGTAATCGCCGTAAGTCTTCATTCGAAAGAAAACAAGACATTGACCAAGACAAAACGTGGGTTAAGGGTTAGTGAAAGTGGAAGGACGAATTCGATGTTGTGACCAATGTTGGCACATTCTCGAGTAACACTCGTCATAACATCAACACCAACACCCAAACCCAAACCCCACCAACATAACCGAACATACCTCATCTCAACCACCAACACCCATATTACCAACCTCATCTCCCATTACCACCCCTACCATACAAACTCAAACATCTCCCCCACCTTCATCTCGAGCAAATTACTCTCCCCACAGTCCAAACCTCACCAATTCCAATTATATCCTACTCATCTCTTCCAACTATACAAACACAACCTACTCCTCTCCCACCTACTCAAACAGAACCCATTCCTTCCTCATCCGATTCCTCGTCGAGGATGATGAGAGTGATCTAAGCCCCACCACCGCCATCTCCTCCATCCTTAATATTGTCGAGAAAAAGATCAATGCAACCTTCAAGGAAGATGGAGAGGAAGACAAGTAGGATGGTCAAAGTCATTCTGACACAATGATAGCCAGCATGAGAGAAGTAGAGGTAAACCTATCCGATAAAATCATAAGCTGTTACTAACTCTGTCTTTGGCCGACAAAGTGAAAGCGATGGAGGCTGAGCCGATGGCTTTAAAAGAAGAAGTTAAAGGGTATAATCAGCTGGTGGTGAATGAGCTGGTCATAGATCACTCCGACTTCGGGGCCAAGTGCAATTCATTGGATGCAAAACTTACAGACTTGGCACTGAAGTTAAAAAGGGGGAAAAAGTCAAGCCGAAAAGAGACAAGCCCTCACACTGTGTGGTCGAGGAGACCAGAAAGATGTAGGCATGAAGGCCAACACACCTGATCCGGAGGCAGCCAGGAAGAAGCTCGAATCAAATCATGAGCCGGCCGCACTCCAGTGAGGGTGAGTCAACTTGAAGAAGCTATAAAGGAGGATGAGGAGAAGAGAAGGAAAGATGTTGGTCCCGGACGAGATGTGAAAGGAGGTGGAAAGTCTAGAAGGGGGTTGAATAGACTTTACCACACTCAAAACTTTTTACAACTTTTTGTGAGTCGAGTGAGGTTAGAAGACTTTGAAGTCTTCTGCAACAAGGTACTCGAGTGTGCTAAGTGAGATCAGCGAGACTTCGAAACTCGAAGTCTTCGATGGTGCGGAAGCTAATCTCGTGTGTATTTGAAAACCCTTTTAAAGAAAAACCTTCTTGAAGTTAGAAGACTTTGGAGTCTTCTACAAAGCAAGGTTGATGCAGTTTGTAAAAACGATGAATGAGCAAAGTTATAAGTATGAATGCAGAAAGCAAGTAAAGACACAGTAGATTTTTATAGTGGTTCGGATATAACGATCCTACGTCCACTCTCCCCGATCCCACAGGGGTCTTACTATCCACCGAAACTGGTCTTGTCTCCTCTAATCTCCTTGAGGATTCGACCACAGAAGTTTAACAAGTTCCGCCCTTGGTACAATCAAGATGATCCTCGAGTGTTAGCTCTTAGATCAAAACAATCAACCTTTTCTCGTACGAGAGATAATGAAAGGTGATTTACACTTCCTTGACCAAAAATAAATCTCTTAGGAAATTTAATCGTGAAAGATTGATTTCTGGTATGAAGAATTCAGCGTGTATTGCAATGAGTGAAGGAGATGTTCTTGATGTTTCTCGTGCGCGTATATTCAAAAATCCTTCACTTCTTTTTATGATCCTGAATTTGACTAGCCGTTAGGCTAATTTGTCAATCGTGTCTTCAAAGAAATGGTAAGTGATCGTTGGAAGATTTGTTTGACTTTGGATAATTGATTGTCCGATACCAATCAATTATGCTTTGTGATTGATCTTGATTGATAATCAAATCTTCACTTGACTTACTTCGGATATCTTTGAAATATCTTTCTTTCTTTAGTTAACCCCGATGAACTTCTTGAAGTCAACTCTAGCAACCTTACATCTTGCTCCAAAGACATCTTAAAGTTTAATGTAGCATGGATATCAACCTTGCTAACTTTACTTGAACCTTTCTTAACGAGAACTTCTTTTTGCATAACTCTATCATCTCTTCTTGATCTTCGTGACTCCCTTCCAATTGACTTCGACCGAGATTTCTCTTAGATCTTTAAGTCTTCTTATCGGCGACCTTCGGTTCTCTCAACCAATATGAAGCTTCGTGTTAGGCCTAGCAAGATTAACTATACAAAGACACAAACCCTTTCTAGATCAACAACTAACAGATTCAAATTTGGTCCTATTACACTTAGGTTTTGGGAACATCATCAAAACATACAAATTCAAATCCTAACAAAAGAAGAGGAGGAAAGGACAGAGAAACTCTTGGCTCACCAAAGAATCAATCAAGGAGCCAAGGAAAGGGAAAAGAAGTAGCCTCTCGAGCCCAGATCACCAAATTGTTACCAGAGTCAAGCTAAGGGAAAAGGAAAGAGAGAAGCCGATTATTCTAATCTCTCGGATGAGCGAGATCAAAAGAATTAAAAAGAGATGGAACTCTATGGCAAGAAAGAGAAGAAGAGGCAGAGAAAGAAGAAAGACTACAATGTTTTCTCGGAGTGCCGCTGAAAGGAAATGGATGATCGTGAGATCAAGGCGGGAAATTCGCACCATTCCACAACACGTCTGCTTCTCCTAAGGTGGCTTGCGAAAATATGAAGCCGAGTACGTAGAGAAAAATCTGAGGGAATGTGGATATACTACCGGTATATTCTCAAGGGCCCCGGAGCATCTCAAAGCAAGATCCAGATTTGGCTTGGCATGAATGGATTGAGAAGGTGGATAAAGAATTCTATCATCGGCTTTGGAAGAAGCGGATGTGGAGTTCAATGTCAACCTAATCTCTCCGGCTTATGAGTAAGCCATCCTCGCCAAGAAACCGAGATGGATCCTGGACCTAGACCGGGTCAAGGGAATTTTGAAGAAGGCGAGGCTGAATCTGGACTCGCTCAAGGAGAAGATCTCAAGCAGCTTAGGAAGCGCGTATTCAACCGGGCCGATGATCCCGAGATGAAGATCGGTGGGAAGATTAATAGAAACAGGATTTTACTTTTCCTTATCTTTCTTTTCTATTATCTTTCCTTTGTAATTCTTATAAATCCAATGTGAATATACTTTGTTTGATTTGTTTTACTTGTTTTATATTCTTAAAGTTATCTTTACTGTTTTAAGAAAAACTTAAAAAATTTTCTAAGTATAAATCATCCGAGAATGTTATATCTCAGTCTTAAAATTTTTTTAAAAATTTTTTCTTCCAAGTAAGACTCAATTTTTTTTTCTAAAAGAGTCTAAAAGACTTAATTCGTTTAAGTGCTTTAGTGTGATTGAATCTTTTGTAATGTGAAGAATGTGCTTTGATATATCTATTTAATAATCTTGATTAATTCTAAACTAACTTCACTGTGAGTGTGTCTCTTTCTTGTAGGTTTTAACTTCATCAAAAAAGGGGAAATTGTTAGATCAAGATTGTTTTGATGAGTTAAAAGATTATTTCGTATGAGCAGATGATAATAAAAGACTCGAGTTCTAGTACTAAGCCGATCGTACTAGGTCAAGGATAGTTCAAGTCACCAAGACTAGGAATCACGAGTCGTCTGGAGACAAGCTCAAGTCTAGTCGTCTGCAGGAGACAAGTATGAAGAGCTCGAGACGAGGTTAAGACAAGCCGAGTAGAATAAGAAAGACAAGTCTTCACCAAGTCACCGCAAATGAGTAGATTAAAATCACCGAGGAGCAAGCGGTTTTCAAGATTAAGTTTGTTGAGCAGTTTTTAGTTTGTTAGAACTAACTAACAAACTAACCTGTCTTTTCGAGACTTATAAATAGGTCTAGGCACTTCATTCGAATATAGAGAATACATAGAAAACACAAGTTTTTCAGCAAGTTATTTTTCACAAAGTTCTCAAAAGCACAAAATAGTTTTTCACGATTTCTTCATAGAATTTTCTAAGTGTTTGTAGAACACTTCACTTCACATCTTCAAATACACTTCTTAGTCTTAGAGTTAGATTGCGAGAAGTTTGATTAGCATTTTCAAGAGTTGAAGATCAAGTTGTAATTTGTTAAAGATTGTAAGTAAGTAAGCTTAGTAGAGACCCTTCTTCAAAGTTTGGAGAAGGAGAGTGGATGTAGGATTGTTATAAACCGAACCACTATAAAATCGGTGTTCTTTATTGCTTTCATTTAATTTATATTCAAGCTACAATTTATTATTCAAGGTTTAATTTCTAATTAAAGTTAAGATCCGAATATCGGTGTTGCTTTTGATCTTATTAAAAGTTGAGTTTAAAATTGCTTTCCATTGTGTTAACTGATTCTTTGAATTGATTTTGGGAAGATTCGAAAATCTACAAAATCTATTCAAACCCCCCTTCTAGATTTTGTTCTAGAAGGCTAACTCAAGGTTTTAATCAACTCAACATTCCGGACCAACATGTATTGGTCAGAGGACAAATCCGTCCTTACACAACAGTCCTTTGTGCCCCCATGCAATTTTTGATTTTGAGTGTATTAGTTTGTAATCAACACTCTTAATTTGTATCCCGTAGTTACCGCCCCATCCGAAAAAAATGTTAATGAGATTGGGTGAGCAAAACCACTAGCTCGGTGAGGTCACTTTTTCACGCTAAATATCACACATAAATAAAATCATCAACTCACATAGCATGCATATAAGTAGTGTGTCAATATATTGGTCATTCAATCAGATATCGTGGAGTTGCCTCCAAGGAGTTTTTTTCTCCCGGACCGTAGCCCCGCAGTTACAACGACCTTTCCGTCAAGTAACCCAATAGCGTATGTAATATGTGAACGTAATATGCCGTAGCAAGCAACAATTAAATTCACATGAATATTTAAAGGTGACAAAGTAAATACGAGAGTAAGAAACCTCACCTTGAATTAATAAATTTATGCAATGTAATGCTTTGAAGAAATATTTGTGAGTACAAAATTTTGTAGAATAAGATGTCGTAGAAATATAATAGAATTTTTAGACATGGGCTTGGACTTAGGTTTTAGTGAGATAAGTATTAGAATTTAAAACATTGAAGAAAATATATTTTCTTGTGATTAAAGATTTGATATAACCGTGTAATCCAATTATGTAGAAGTGAGAAAGATATTTGTGTTGAGACAAAAGAAAATTTGGACCTACAAAATCTCACACCTAAAAGATAAGATTAAAATTTAAATTTTTGAAAGAAAATGAAGAATAAAATCGGCACTTCTTTTTTTTTTAAAAAAAGAGAGATTTCTTTGTTGCGAAAATGAGTATGTGTGTTGATTCTTATCTACACTATATATATAATATTATTAATTTTTAAAATTTTAAAAATAACTAAGTTGAGAATTTTAGGGTGTTGCATCCTACTCCTCTTAGAAAAATTTTCGTCCTCGAAAATCATTACTAAAATGATGCATGCATATGTTGATTTTAGGGTGTTACATCCTACTCCACTTAGAAAAATTTCGTCCTCGAAAATCATTACTAAAATGATGCATGCATATGTTGATTTTTTTTTTTTTTTAAAAGTCACGGAGTGAACATACTTATTTGCATGATCTTATAACATATAATAGCTTTGAATGAAACTTAATATGTATCATAATACATGTACCATATATCATGTGATCATCTTTTCCATGATCGAAAAGTAGTATAGTGTATAAATATTCATGTCATATCTTATTGGAGTTGAAGCGGTGGGAGGTGGTGTAAATTATAATATGCATGATTTTAATTTTTTCAGAAACAAGATTTCAAAAGTTTTTTTTTACAAGTCTACAAGAACGTAGATCTGCTCTGTTATCACTCTGACACATCCCGATTTTCGTAGACTTTTCAAAAAAAAAAAACTTAATCTTATAATTATTCGAAAATTTTAATTTTTCATAAAAATATAGAACATTTGAAGATATGTTTAATAGACTTTGAAGATATGTTTAATAGACAATTAATTTTGTAAAAACATGCAGCAAAAGTAAAATGTAATAACATTAGTATATTCGAAAGTTGAATATAATTAATAGAAATTAATGTAATTTATTTTCAAATATAAACAAGTTTTAATAAAACAAATGAGATGCGACACTTTTAAAAATAAATATTTAAAATCCTAAAGTTTGAACTTTAAATATAAAGAAGTAATTCTAAACATGAAATATTGGTTGTGACACATTCACCAAATTCTCCACCGCATTCCTTATTAATCGAAAAAAATGTTAATGAGATTGGGTGAGCAAAACCACTAGCTCGGTGAGGTCACTTTGTCACAGCTTAAATATCACACATAAATAAAATCATCAACTCACATAGCATGCATATAAGTAGTGTGTCAATATATTGGTCATCAATCAGATACGGTGGAGTTGCCTCCAAGGAGCTTTCCCTCCCGGACCGCACCCCCGCAAAGCTACAATGACCTTACCGTCAAGTAACCCAATAGCGTATGTAATATGTGAACGTAATATGATGTAGCAAGCAACAATTAAATTCACATGAATATTTAAAGGTGACAAAGTAAATACGAGAGTAAGAAACCTCACCTTGAATTAATAAATTTATGCAATGCAATGCAATCCTATTGATGAGTCTCATTAATCCCGTCTCCGTAAATTATTAAAAAGAAATAGACGGTGTAGATGAAAATTTTGAAGAAATATTTGTGAGTACAAAATTTTGTAGAATAAGATGTCGTATAAATAGAATAGAATTTTTAGACTTGGGCACCGCTTAGATTTTAGTGGGATTAGTACTAGAATTTAAATATTAAAAATAACTTTTAAATCCTTATTTCAAAATATTTAAATTTAAAACATTGAAGAAAATATATTTTCTTGTGATTAAAGATTTGATATAACCGTGTAATCCAATTATGTAGAAGTGAGAAAGATATTTTTGTTGAGATAAAAGGAATTTTGACCTACAAAATCTCACACTTAAAAGATAAGATTAAAATTTAAATTTTTGAAAGAAAATGAAGAATAAAACCGGCACTTCTTTTAAAAAAAGAGAGAGATTTCTTTGTTGAGAAAATCATGCTAGAGATAAGTACACAATATATATATATATATATATATATATATATATATATATATATATAATATTATTAATTTTTAAAATTTTAAAAATAGCTAAGTTGAGAATTTTAGGGGTGTTACAAATATAGTATACATACATACCTCTATTCATGTAACATATAAAAAAATAATACTAATTAAGAATATTGTAAATATGTGAGACTAACCTTTTGTTATTAGATTCATTGTTTAATAGTGAATTGAAATTTATGTTATTAGAATCTAGAGATGCTCAAACCGAAACCGAACCGGCGGTTCGAACCGGATTTTCGGTTTGAAATCACTGGTTCGGCAAAACCGCCGATTTTGGTTTATAAACCAGACCGGAACCGAGTATTAGACGGTCCGGTTTCAATTTCGATCATTGTAAAACCGAAAAATGACGGTTTAACCGAATCGCGGTTAAACCGAAACCGCGGTTTTGCGGTTAAACCGTGGTTTCCAATTTTTGTATTTTTTAAATTTGAAATTTCAAATGGACGGATCAGATTAGTTGACCGTTGGAGATCAACGGCCCAGATCATCAAACCGTTAGATGGAACCGGCGGTTTGAACCGAAACCGATGGTTCGGCGGTCAAACCGCCGGTTTTGACCGTTGCAATTCAATTTTTTTTTATTAAATTTCCCATCTCTATAAATACCCCACACACCTCTTCTCATTTTTACCACACCAATTCTTACTCTCTTACTCTCAATTCTCAATTCATACTCTCTCAATTCTCAAATTCTCTCAATTTCAATTATTATACTTATATTATAGTTATATTAGTTTAGTTTACTTATCTATTTATATACTTATATTATACTCAAATTCTTATATAGTTATATATTTATTACTATATTATATACATTATACACTACATTTATTATATTATATACACTTATTATACATTATATACTATACTTATTATACATTATACACTACACTTATTATTTTATTATACACTTATATTATACACTTTACAAAATCAACCGAAAATGTTTAGCCGAAAGTCATCTTCTTCAAAGGGCAAAGGCAAAGCTTCCACCTCCGGTTCTGAATTATCTCTTCCTCCTCCTCCTAGCAATGTAACCAATGCTCCTATTTTTTATCTCAACGATGATCGCGATAATGCTATTCGCGAAACTCTCGGTGTTGGTTACGAAGATTATATATTTTCGGATGATGATCAACCCGATGCCACCACTCAAATGCCTCCACCACAACCACGACGAGGCCGAGCCACCACTCAAGAAGAAAGTGACGATCAAGAAGAAAGTGACGATCAAGAAGAAACGCCAACTCCGGATTCAAACCAATCAAGAAAGGTGTTGAAGTCCATGACGCGTTTGTTCGTCATTTTAAGAAGAATTACGTGGGGAAGGATTCAAAAGGGAGGGACAAGTTCGAGGCGATTTGCAACTATTGCAACATGAAATATTCGTTTATAAAAGGAAACGGATATGGAACGTTGAATAGTCATACAAAGTCGAAGCATCCGGCGGAGTGGGGGATTGCAACGAGCCAAACGCAACTTTCAAGTCACGAATATACCGAGTCCTTCGGTGGTGGAGCTCAAGGCGTTGTAAGTACTTCTAACACTAATATTTGGAAATATGATCAAATTGCTTATAGAAAATTTTTAGCAAAAATGATATGTGTGCAACATCTTCCTTTTAGTACTCCCGATAATTTTATGTGAACCGAAATGGTTCAACTTGGTCTTCAACCTTGTGCAAAAAGTTTCTCGTAGTACTACTACTCGTGATGTAGCTAAAGTTGTAGGAGAATATAAATATGCTTTGATTAACCGTTTTGCCGATTTTGATGGTAAAGTTTCAATTTGTGCCGATATTTGGAGTGATAATTTTCAAAAACATTCTTATATTGGAGTTACTTGTCATTGGATTGATGAATCATGGACTTTAAACAAAAAGATTAATAGCTTATAAAGATTTTGATACCGATCACTCCGCCGTTAATATTAGAGATAAATTGCATGATATATTGAATATGTATGTTTTAACCCATAAAGTTTTTTCCATTGGTTTTGATAATGCTAGTGCTAATACCGCTAGTATTGAAGATTTAAAGGCGATTTGTCAACCGTGCCTTGGAGGTAAATTATTTCATATTAGATGCATGTGTCATATTTTAAATTTATGTGTTCAAGATGGTTTGCATGTTTTACGTGAACAAATTGCTCCTATTAGAGATGTTATTTATTTTATGACTCGTCGTTTCTAGTTTAATGAAAAATGGAAAATTTTTGTAGAAATAACAACGTGCATCCAAAAAAATTCTCTTGATGTTTCTACACGTTGGAATTCTACCTATAAATTATTAAATGAGTCTAATGAATATAAAAATCATTTATCTAATTTTTTTGCTAATGAAAATATTGGTTTTCGTTTATATCCTCAATATTGGGATCCTTGTGTGAAAATTTGTGAAATTTTAGGTATTTTTAATGATGTTACTTATGCTATGTCTAAAATTTACGAGCCTACTAGTCATGTTGCGATTGATTATTGCTTAAAAGTTGTTGGTGTTTTACGTGAAAATTTGCATGATCCTATGTTGCATGCTAGTGTGTTTTCTATGATGGAAAAATGGACAAAATATTTTCATACCATTCCCGATTTATTTTTAGTTGCTAAAGTTTTTGATCCTACTTTTAAATTAGATGGTTTAGTAGATTTGTTAACTTTTTATTATGAAACTTTATATCCATGCGGTGATGTAACGAATTTGATCAATTTAGTGATATACGTCCAAATGTAGGTGAGATAATTGCTAGAGTTAGACAAATTATTGTTGATTTACTTAGAGAGTATGCGGGTCCACCTCAAACTCAAACTTCTTCTTCTTCATCTTATAGTTCTACTTCAACTTCTTCCGGTCCTATTCTTAGTCGTATTAATTCTTTTTGGATAATCGTTATCAAAAAGGGCACGATCTTCTACTAACACTTGTCAAGATTTAGAAACATATTTTTCTCTTAATGTTGAGTTTGAAAGCGGCGAACATAGTGAGAAAGGCATTGACGTGCTAAAGTGGTGGGCGAGGAGAGCAACCATACTTCCGGTGATGTCTAAGGTTGCACGAGACATTTTTGCATGTCCCGCCTCCACCGTTGCTTGTGAACAAGCTTTTAGCTTGGGAGGTTATACATTGGATGCAACGAGATCAAACATGACGGTGGAGAATGTCGAGAACCAATGCTTGCTCGATGATTGGGTAAGAGCCGAGCATAGAGCTCAAGTAGCGCTCGTAGAAGATGAAGATAGCGAAGAATGGACGATATCCACCGGCGGAACTAGTGAAGGTTAAAGAATCGAGCATTCAACCGTATAAACCAAAAAGGTAAATTTTGAGGTAAGAGAACTACGTGGACTTTGATTCCTAATTGGATACGTAGACAACTTAATTTTAAGTTATGGACTTAGAAATTCTAAGTTAATTTCTTAAAATTAAGCTCAAGTCAAAATTTTTAATCCCTCCCCCTTCCCCTTTAATTTTATTTAATTTGTAATTTGTAAATTTGTAATGTATTATCTAAGTTGTAATTTGTAAATTTGTAATATTTCAATATTATAAATTGTAATATTTTTAATTTTGATATTCTAAAGTTGTAAGTTGTAACTTGTAAGTTGTAATGTAAGTTGTAAATTTTAAGTTGAATTATATTATATTCAATTTCAATATAAAATGTAAGTTAAATTATATTCAATTTCAATGTCAAATAAATTAATTTGCACATGTTATGTAAGTTGTAACTTATAATACTATTTTTAATATTAATTACAAGTTGTAACAAAACACATAATTTAATTAAAAAGTTAAAAAAATAGAAAAACCGCCGGAACCGCCGGTTCCCGAACCGGAACCTAAACCTTGGAACCACCGGTTCGGTTCCGGTTCCAAAAAATCGGCAAACCGGAACCGCCGGTTTGGAACCGAATCGGCAGTTTCCGGCGGTTGGTAGTATCACTCTCAATGGGTGACCCAATTTTAATTCTTTTTGGAACAAATTAATGGAGTTATAAGGTGGCTTGGAGAATTCTAGGAGTGTTTGAGCGCTTGGTGGACTAATTACTAACAACTAACATTACCGATAAAAAAAGTCTCATAAATAAAGTTCATTATATTACAAACCATATTCAAATTAAATATCTCTCAATTTATTATTTCTTAAATTTATATGGTGAAATTTCCATGGTGATGTCAATTTTACAATTAACTAACATCATTTACATAGATATTGTATTTTTCATAAGACGATTGACGGCACAAAAAGCAACATCATTTTCAGCCTCTAGTTCGGTAGTCCCAAAATTTTCTTGAATTTTTTAATGTGTTCTTCCTCATCTCTATATAAATGAACAACTCGAATAATATAATGGAACAAAGAATCGATCCATGGTTTTCAATCTTGTATATAGGAATCGAAAAAAATAGCTTGCGTAAAATATCAACCAAGACTAATTGTCATATCTGAATTTGAATGAGAGTTTTTTCCATTATCAACTCGTACAATAATAATTTTTTTCATAAAAAATAGGAGCAATTTCGATTGTATGAAATGAATAATAATTTTTGTTCATCGAAAGGATCGAAGTTTATCAAAGTTTGTATGTAAATAATTGAGTATATCATAAATATTGTCAAAAAGAAAATCATGCAAAAACTTAAACACAAACTCATTACAAACATATTTCCAAAAAAAAAAAAAAAACTCATTACAAACATACATATATCAAATATCATAAAAATACGGTTCTACTATTGTAAAACAAATTCAATAATAAACAACCTATTAAAAAAATTAATATAAAAATAGTAATATATACAAAGTGTACCTTTTACATAAATAAAGTTCATTATATTACAAACTACATAAAATTAGAATATCACTCAATTTATTATTTCTTAAATTTAAAATTTATACATAAATAATTGAGAATGTCATAAATATTGTCAAAAAGGCATGCAAAAATTTAAACACAAACTCATTACAAACATGCATATATCGATAAAAAGAGGACAGTGACTTTCTAATCAAATCAAAGAAACAATCATTAACAATTCTAATATGCACTCAAATGACCTGCCTCGACTTGCCGCGCCCGCACGGTCTTGAGATGATGACCCGTAACTTTGTCTCGTAAGTGGCGTGCCGAACCCGCCCCAACCTATTTTTACATCTTTATAAAAATTCTTATTTTTACATAGTGTAAGTTACATTCTATTTTTTTTTTTTTTTTTTTTTTTTTGTAAATATGATAACCTAACATAAAAATATCAAACACAAACTACAATACATATACAAACTCATATTTTACCTCATGAAATATTCATTAAAATTAGACAAACAATCAATCAACAATTTAGTAAAGAAAATAAAAATGCATCAAGTTCAATAAATATATATTTATATATATTAAATTATACGTAAAGAATCTAAAGATATTTTTGTAAACATAATAATGTAAAGGATGATATATATATATATATATATATATATATAATATATTTTATTTATATATATATATATATATATATTGAAATACAAATATAAGATGCGGGTCGGGCGGGTCGGGGCCCCGTAGGGCCAATATAAAACCCATACTCGACACGATTATGAACGGGTCGGGTCCGACTGGTTCATTTTCGGCATGGGATGGGTCCGACTGGCCCAAATCTCTCGAGAAGGGGCGGGTACCCACGGGTTGAGTCAAACCTGTCATCCCTAAGAATGTGTGCAATTAATAATAAGAAAAATCTTTAAAGAATGTGTGCATTTATTAGTTTTAGATACGTAAGTTCAATTTTAACGAAAAAAATATTTTATAAAGGATGTAAAAGAAGTATTATATCTTCTTACATTAGAAAGAGAAAAAAATTCTTAGTCTAAAGCCTTCATGATACAATAAAATCTAATATTCATAAACAGGGTTAAAGAAATTCAACAAACTATATTATATTTTTGGAAAAAGACATTAACTTATAACCGAAATAAAAAAATCAACTCGTAGCATTAATCTATGCATAATTACTTCATAAAGCTCTACATAAATTAGGGGACATACATAAATTTTCTAAAGCTCTACGTTTTCATCAAAAATATAATAAGCAAATGAACTTACGCACAATAATATTATACAACAAAAATAAAATAAGAAACTCACATGTAAAAGTAACATAAGAATGGGAGACCTAGAGAACTTTAAGTTCTTGTAGTAAATCAATATATCTCAAACATAAGTATTATAAATAATAATATGATAATATAGGATTTTCATAAAAAAGAAATAGAACCAAATTCTAATATCATAATTTCCTTATTTTTTATTGGGACGGTGCCTTAATTTTCAAGTTAGCTCGACTTGAATTACATAATTTATTTATATTGAATACATTAATATTCTCACTCTAAATTAATTTGAAAATCTTTTGTAATAAGTAATTTTTTAAATATCTTATTTTTTGGTCAAAGATTTCAAATAAAAAATTAAACATCAAAACTTATGGGACAATAAATTTAGGATCGAAAATTAATATATTCATATTTGTTTCCTTTTTGTTATTATTATGAAAACTTAGGTATTAAAGTAAGATATGATTGTATTGAAATAAGTTCTTGTGTTATACTATTTATAGTCATTAGATAAACTTAATATTTAGACAAATGAACAATTAAGAGTTTAAAAATTAAGAATGATACTAAAATTGAGATAATCACACATATACTACTATAAATATTTCAATTAATCAGCATGAAAAATTCTTCTATCAATTAGTTGATTTACCAATTTAGAGCCATATTGTTTGCCCATTACTTTATGTTAAGAAGTAAATTACAAATAATTTTTGTCTGGGTATATTTTTTCTTACAATTGATTTCCTTTCTAAAAATGATATTACAAAAGTCAAGCTAAATCGTAAATTTAGATAATTATGAGATTTGATTTTGATTTGTTTTTCCTTTTAAATAAAATTCTATCAATTACTTTTTCAAAAGGATAGTAGACTAAAAAAGCGGTAAAATACAATTAATTACGGGATGCTACTCTTGAAAAAAATTAATTAATTAAGTTAAAATTATCATTAGACACGGGATGTTACTATTGAAAAATTGTGGCCAAAGCAATTGATGAAGTATGCTCAAATCACTCAAAATAATTAACAATGATATCACATATACATATATCAAAACAAATCTCAAGGCATATATATGATTCATTTAAGTTAATTCATAGAGTATGGTCAAATTTTCCTATTTTAGATTTGATAAAGTATAACATATTGATGAATTAGTGTTGTTTCAAAGATTTATTAAGATATATTTTTTCATTAACCATAATGACTTTTAATTATGTTAGTAATATATTAGTATATTAGTGTATTATATTTCTCGATTTTTATATTACTAAATTACTTTAGCCTTGATATTTTTCACATACTTGTTTCTATTTGCAAAAATTAATTATTTTTGTATGTTCAAAATAAGTTAGAGTCTTTTTTTTTCCAAAAATATAATATACATATTTTTAATAATGTAATATTTAAATATAATACTAATTTTGTGTATTGTTAATATATGAGATTAATCAATTTTCATTAGAACCATTGTTTAATGGTGAATTGAAAAGTTATACAACTTATTCATAAAGATTGAGTAATGAGACATTGTTACATATAATTATTAAAAATTAAAAGAAATTTGCTATAAAATACACTTGAGAATTTGTAGCAAGAAAAATTATCGTATTACACTTATTAAAGTATTTGAAAATTTCATCTTTATGTTTTAAATATAAAGTTACAGTTCTTTTCTCATAAAATATAGTATACATATCTCTATTCATGTAACATATAAAAATAATACTCCCTCCGTCCCAGAAGTTTTGCATACTTCCCGGGATACGTAAACTAAGAAAAAGCGATTTTGTTGACTTTATGATTAAATATAGAAGGGGATTAACTTTTAGTGGGAAAGTTAATCTTCCACTTAAATTTTTGGTGGCAAAATTAATCTTTCCCACAAAAAAAAAAATCGATTGTTAACAAAAATTAATAAAAATTAAAGTGATAATTAAATTTACATGGAAAATAAAATTAATTTCCAAAGTTAAAATTTCACCAATGTACAATTCAACATAAACCGCAATTACATAATCAAAGTCCATACATTACAATAAAATTACATCCATAAATTAAACTACAATTACAAAAACTCGGAATTTAAAATACAACATCATAATTTGAAGAAGATAATTTGCATTTAATTTCCCTCCTAAACCACAATTTGGAGGTAAATTAAAATTGCTACCCCCTCGAAATATCTCATCATAAGGTCTAATCACATTTTTATCACCCACATTTCCCTCCAAATCAATTGTTATAAATGAGCTTTCTGCATTCATCATAAATGGTTAGAATATCACAACAATAAAGAGCATTGATTACATGTGTAGGGTTAGAAACCAAAGGAATCTAACACTAACCGGAGGAACTGTTAGTGCGGTTCCTCATTGCCAACAGACCAATGGTTCTGTGCATAGGGGAAAATCAAGGAGGCGGTAGAAAAGTTTCGTAAGCATTAGATGTGTTCGCAATCATTGGGCCACAAAGCAAGGCATCGCTTATCTCAAGGTGTACCGGTGAGCATACAATGCAACATGACAGCAAAGTGCACAAGAAAAGCGCCCCACTTGACATGCAAAAGATGAGGCGATTCCATTTGAGAAAAGAGGAACCATAAGAAGGTTTGCTAGAGAGTTACAAGTCACAAGAGTCAAGTTGGAAGATGGGTGAAAGAGCATCAAATTCTACCACATACAAATGCAATTCATCCCGAGCTAACTCAAATGAACAAGCTTCAAAGGCTGAAATTTGCATTGAACCGATTGGTAATGGACAGTGATGCACAACAGATAAAATTTTCAAGTATGCAAAATGTTGTTCATATTGGTGAAAAGTGGTTTTTTATGACAAGAGCAATGCAGAGAATGCATAAACTACCTGAAGAAATCGCACCATATAGGTCTTGCAAAAGCAAAAGAAAAATACCTAAGGTAATGTTCACGTGTCATTGCAAGACCTTTATATGGAGATGATGGATGATTAATTTTTATGGGAAAATTGGTATTTTCCCATTCATAACCAAAGAACCAAAGAAGAAGAAACTCTAATAATAGAGTTAGGGGGACAATGGAGACTAAACCAATTGATTCTATCACAAAGAGTGTCATCAAAGATTGTCTTGTGAATCGGGTTAGTTATTTACCTAGTCAGCCGATTTTAATATCATCGCCCAGCTCATTCTAAGTCATTTTTACAGATTATCCCGGCTATTAAGGCAAAGTGGCCTTCAAATGCAAGCAAAGAAATATACATTTAGCGAGATAATGCAAGACCACATATAACCAACATAGATCCACGAGTTTAGGGCTGCTGCAAGTTCGATGGTTTTAACATCAAACTTGTATGCCAACCACCAAACTCACCAAACAAATATCAATGACTTGGGGTGGTTCAGAGCAATACCATCACTTCAACTAGACACACCGCTTACTAATGTTGATCAACTTGTTAAGAATGTGTTCTTTGTCTTTTAATCAATTGACAGCCATCACACTTAACAATGTTTTTTTAAGTCTTCGGTGTTGTTTAGTGGAGATAATGAAGATGAAGGGTCATAATGATTTCAAGGTGCCACACATGAAGAAGGCTATGCTTTTAAGGCAAGAAAGACTACCGAGGATGTACTAGAGGTGGATGAAGAGCTTGTGATTGAATGCATACGATATCTAATTGATCATGATCGTGTATCGAGAATTCTCATATGACACGGGTGGGCTAATGTTTAATCTTGGATTCTAGATTGAAGATGGGTACAAGTATTTTTGATGTTTACGGCTAAACATGTAAGCATATTAGTGTGCTTTTTTGACTTTTTGATGATGTTTGTCTTTGTTAACAATCCAAGTATGTAATGTGAACATATATTCACTTTTGTATGCAAGTTTATCAAGAATTTCATAATTTATTTCATCATTAATCACAGCCAAAGCATGCAAGTCATGAGGGCAAAGCATCCTAAACTAGAACAAGTAACCTAAAGGGTGACTATGAAAATATGTTAGCACGAAATTTATGCTTTTTCAAAGATTTCAGAGAATAATTCATCATAAATCATCAAAAATCAACAAGTACCGATTGCGAACATATTTTCAGTCTCAACAATAGGTAAAATGAACTAGTGGATACTACCTAAGCATGCAAATCACCAAAACACACCAACATCGGATGAAACCCAATCAACATCACCAAAACACACCAACATCACCAAAAACGGTAATCAACATCACCAAAATACACCAACATCGGATGAAGACCCAATCAACGACCAAAACACAACATGCAAGTCGGATGAATACCCAATTCAAAGAACCAGCGGATATTAAGGTAAAAGGATATTACCTAAACCCAAGGCATAAAATACAAATCATCTCATAGCAAGGTGAACGAGTATCAACCTTAGGCATAGCATCAAATCTTGCCTTCAAACACACGAGTTTTCAAATCGAAGGGCGAAACACCAACATCACCTTCGGCAACTCCGTGTCGAGACATATTCGGACAAGTCGGTATCGGACACATAGTCGGAAAACTCGGTATCGGATACATAACTCATCTCGTAACCGAATGGAATATCATCCATCGAATCGGAGAGTGTGAGAGCGGCGTCGATTAGGGTTTTCAAGTGAGAGGAGTGAGAGAGGCGATTAGGTTTTTCAAGTGAGAGGAGTGAGAGGCGATTAGGGTTTTCAAGTGAGAGGAGAGAGTAGATCGGCGACGATTAGGGTTCTTGACAGAGAGTGAGAGAGACGATTAGGGTACCGACCATCGGCACCAATTAGGTGAGAGGAGAGAGTAGAATCGGCATTAGGTGAGAAGAGAGAGTAGAGCGGCGCCGACTAGGTGAGAGGAGAGAGTAGATCGGCGCCGATTACGGTGAGAGAGAGGAGAGAGTGTGAGAGTTCCAGAAAGTTCTTGAGAGAAATCGGTTGGAATGGTGTGTTCCAGAGAGATCGGCCCGGGAAATGGGTGAGTGAGGGTAATGGGTGGGGTAATTAGGTGTATTGGGTGTGTGATTTTAATTAGGGCCCAAGATTAATTAGTGGGCTGATTAGTGTTTAAGTTTGTTTTAATTAAAAATAAGTTTAGTTTAGGTATTTTTAGGAGTGACAATTTTGTAAATAAGTGTTGACTTTTATTTCTATTTTGGGGGTGTGAATAAGTTTTTGGGACAAACAAAAAAAGAAAAGTGTGCACAACTTCTCGGGACGGAGGGGATACTAATTAAGTATATTGTAAATCTTAATCGTGGCAATACGATCACGATTCTTCAATTTATAATAATAACTCAAATATTCCTAAATTAATCATACGTAATAAATGAAAAATATTCCCAAAATTTAAATATGACATTAAATCTTACCTAATAATACTAATTAAATCGTTTCCTATTAATTGAATATTGTCAAATTATAAGTATAACGTTTAACTATTTATAGTAACATAAATTATCAAATTAATTTCTTCACACTGTTTCTCATAATTAGATTGACTCATAATTAGATTGTGTCTCTATTGAGGATGTTCTTCCCTCCACAATTTGTTTCTTTTGCAATAATTAATATTTTATTTGCATAAAATTAGAGATAAATTTAAGTAGTAAATAAGAGTAGGAAAAAGTCAATCAAAAGATTTATAGTAATACACAATTGTCAAATTAATTTCTTAATTTTTACTAAAAATCGGTGAATAGTAATTAATTTATAACTATGATAAAAAAAAGGAATTTAATAAAATTTAAATGATTAATGAATTGGAGAGTTTATACATATTGAATTGAAAAATTGATCTTGATTTTGTATTATCTCTTGAGAAACTATTCATGTGTCAAGGTCATATATAAGTATTTTGGTTGGACTCATGTACTTGGTATACGATACGATTAAATACATACCTAAGAGTTTATTTTTTTAAAAAATGGGTAATCCAACACCCTTTGTTTAATGTACAACTACAAAAAATATGAACTTTCAAAAACTCAATAATTTACATTAGATCACTATCGAATTAATAAAATTAAAAAAATACAAATGAATAGTCGCAGATCAACCACCACTGTTTTCTTCCGATTCCATGAATGCGTTCTTTATTTAATTAGTGCTCGTAACTTGGGTCGAGTGGCTCCTCCTCTTTCCTCGCGAGCAACGTAATATATGGATGATGGTGGTGGTGTAATTGTGATATTAATGAACAAAAAAACTTCAATAATTTATAATGGAGGGTGAGACCGAAAATGAGAGATGAATTAGAGAGATATCGTCCTATTAATTGTGCATGTCTGCTACCTAAATTAGATGTTTGACCATGTGGATGACCATAATGAATCGAAAGAAATTCGATCAACTGAGCGAGGTGAAATTACGCCAAAATCCAAATGTTGAATGTGAGCGGCTTTTATATATTATAAGATTTGGTGATGATTATTGAACGGTCATTATTAATCCAACAAAACCCAATTTCTCACTACTCTTCATAACTAGGGGTGTAAGTGAGTCGAGCCGGCTCGCGAGATACTCGTGCTTCGAAAAAGATCGAAATCGACTCGAATTTAATTGAGTCGAGCTCGAGCTACTCGAGTTATTATCGAGTTCGAGTTCGAGTTTAGAAATACTCGGCTCGAGAGGCTCGCGAGCCTAACCGAGCTTACACATATATTACTATTTTGTCCTTAATTTTTTTAGTTATATATATATATATAATTATATTTTAATAAAAAATTAAATAGAAATAAAAATTACGAAACCCTAATCAGAATCACTTTATCACCGATGAATTAGAATTCAGCCCCCAAAACCCATGCCCAAATTCTCTTGCCGTCCTTACCCCACCCATGGTCGAATGGTCCTTGCGCGCGTCCATTGTTGGTTCTCACAGATCTCCTCTTCTTTGTATATCAATGGCGGTGGACGGTGTTCCTCTCCAATAGCAGCGGTGGCGGTGCCTTTCTCAGCAGAAACATAGTATTCGGCAAGAAAACTTTACCTCTTCACAATCTCTCATCTGCACGGTCTGCGCACTAGCGACGCCTATTTTAGGGGCGATTGCCGGCGTAATTTTTATTGATAGCAGTGACTGATGCTACTTTTCAAGATTTCTTCTTTTCTTTTATATTCTTTTTATTTTTAATTTGGTGTTCTCTGTTTTGAGACATTGCAGTGAGGCTAAAATTTATTGGACGATGGGGTCTTGTGATTGAATATTTGTTGAATTTCTGCACTTCTTCAATTTCGTGTAAATTGTTCATATTCACCCAATTTCTAACTTTTTCGGTGAAGGAGTCCCTAGTTAATTGTTGAAATTAGTTTATACCACTTGAGAGTTTTCAAATTTGTTAATATGGTCTGCACGATGTAATATTATTCTCAACAGTTTTAAATTTAAATCTTGATTTAATGTTAATGAGTTGTTTGATGTTGTTCTATATGATACTTTTCATTTTGTGAATGGTAGAACCTGGAAAAAGATATTTAGAGAAGACAGAAGATTTGAGTTTATTCAATCCTTGAATTTAAAAATTAGAGGTTATCGAGCCGAGTCGAGCTCGAGTTTATCGAACTTTCTAATGAGTCGAGTTCGAGCTCAAAACATTTGAGCTCGATCGAGCTCAGTCGAGTTTCGAGCTTCGAGTTTTATAGTCGAGACGAGTTCGAGTTTGGCACTACTCGGCTCGACTCGGCTCATTTACACCCCTATTGATAACCCTAAACCAACAAAAGCGGCTTATGAATTGTTTCGCCATTATTAAAAGGTATCGATCGTGATAAGCTGAAGGGTATGTTTGATATTACTAAAAGGTAACAATCTTGATAATGTATGAATATGACCTATATTACTAAAAGATATCACCATGATAACCTAAAGATATGACTTATATTACAACATTGCAAAGGATATTAGTAATGATAATTGAAGGGTATGACTGTAATAATAAAGAGTATTAGTCGGGATAGGTGAAAGGTAAGCTTCATCCATTTTTTCATGTGATTCAAATTTCACCATAAAATTTGGTTTACAAGAGACACATTCAAACAATAATGGAGAAAACAGATAAGAGGAAGAGACATATCGTTATGAATGTACTAATCCACCGATGGGTGTACTCATTCGATTGGGGTATATCTAAAATGGGGGTGCGAATGACCTTGGCCCTTTGTAAAAACCCCTTAAAATCTAGGGGTGACAAATCGTGTAATTTTATCATTTATCGTGTCGACACAATAATGACACAACACGATAAGGTAAACACATGAACTCGATACGATAAGGATACGTGTCGCCACGACACGAACACGAAAAATTTTTGTGTCGACATGACACGACACGATAATATTAAAACTGAAAATATAATCTAAAAATTTAAATTTTAGACACGATAATATTTAAAATTTTAGATTTAAAATATTTAATTAAAACTATTAAAATTTATATTATGTTGTATTTTTGTAATTGTATACATGTCATTAACATATTACTATCAAATACGTATTAGTGATGTATATCGGATCACTAACAAATTAACAAGTTGCTAACGGGTTAACATGTAATCTGTTAATTTTTATCGTGTTTAACGGGTTGACACGACACGAACACGAACACAACACAAAATTTTTGTGTCTTTATCAGGTCGACACGTTAAGGACACGAACACGATAAACCCATACACTAACTCACAATTTTCGTATCGTGTTATCGTATCGTGTCCGAAATTGCCACCTCTATTAAAATCTTCAAAGACCCACTAATCTAATATTAATGGGCTTGGGCCTGTTTCAAAATATAGGCCAGCAAAGCCCAAATAAAGCCAGATTTTAACATGACGTGGCGACTTTTTATTGGCTGTTTCTTCGCAAAATACGTAGTAAACCACCCCGGTCCGAAATTGTTGCAGATATCTAAACCGACCGGTCCAACAAACGACCGTTCCCAAATCAATATTTCAATCAAGGGTAAAAATCACAAATTGAATTGCCCGATCCCAATACAATAAGTTAATTTACCCCAATTCTGTTAGACGCTTCAATTCGTCGTAAGAGTGTGATTTGGGGAAGGAATAAAGGAAAATTTGGGTGTAATTTTGATCTAAATGGAGGCGGAACTGAAAGGATTGCTGAGTGATCTTCACACACTCGAGAAATCTTTGCGTGATCACTCTCATCAAGATTTAATTGATAAGGTAAACTTGAATTCTCTCCATTACTTGTTTTTAACATTCATGATTTCTTTGGTTAATTAAGTGTTTCTTTTCTTGAATGATGCTTAATATCAAAATTTGAAGCAGTTTTGCTGAACTTCATTTTCTTGAGTATCAAAGAATAAAGGGGATAGTGGGCAACGTATCTAACTTTTTATTTATTGTTTTGGAGTTGAATTGGGGAACATTGTAACATATAAAAATTGGTTAGCGAAAATTTATAGTGTTAGAAGGTTGTTTGGAAGGATCTCTGGTCCGATTTAAGTGAGCAGAGTTAGGACTATTGGATTTGGGATGTGCATTGGAAGAAGGTGAGGAGCTAGTTTCTTGATGATGATCCTCGAGAAAAGCGCCGAAATGGAACAGAAGTAAAGGTGGTGAAGAGTTAATATTAGCTCCTTATAAGTTATTATATATGTTTAGTTTACCTAAGAACTTGATTATTCTTTCTTTTACTTTAGCTCTCAAAAGATGTTACCCAAATGATTAGATCTATTGACAATTCACAAATTTGGAGAGAAGTTTAATGCTCACAAACTAGTTTCTTGTAAGCTTTGCATGCACTGAATACGTGGTTTGTTCTTGTAGATGCGGTCATGTGTTGAGCATCTTTCCGCGACAGAAAAGTTGGAAAATTCCCAGCGTTCCAAAATTAAGGTTATCATCATCTCCTTTTTCTTTGCTTATTCTCTGTCATGGTTTACTTGTTACAAGACATTGACATTTCTTTCTATCAAAAAAAAAAAAGACATTGACATTTCTCACATTGCAATGCAGAATATGAGTGCTGAAGTGGTTGATAGCAATCCATACAGTAGACTTATGGCACTTCAAAGGATGGGTATCGTGGCCAACTATGAAAGAATTCGGGACTTCTCAATCGCCATAGTTGTCTGTATTTAACTTCTCTTGCCAAAAGTTCTGCTTCTTTAAAATAATTGCATATGGTTCTACTCACAATAAACATACTTATGGATCTTATTGATCGGTTAACTATAGGAACAATCCCCTGTTGTAGTGCTGTTTTAATCAGAAGTGTTACACCTATCTTACTTACAATAAAAGTTATACTGATATAATTTTTCAGCTTCTGGTTTAGTAATTTGTCTTAAATCCATAACTGCTGATATTCTTAAGCATTCCCTATTAATCATTTTGTAATTTCCTAATTTGTTCAGTTGTATGCATATTGGTGATACTAAATCATACACGTGTCGGTGATATTAAAGTGTTGACTTGGTCTCTCATAAAATATTTTTTTGTACAGGGTATAGGTGGAGTGGGTAGTGTTGCAGCTGAGATGCTAACAAGGTGCGGCATTGGTCGCCTCTTGTTGTATGACTATGATAAAGTGGAGTTAGCTAACATGAATAGGCTTTTCTTCCGTCCAGAACAGGTGCTGTAATATTATATCTTTGAATTAATATCATTTTTGTTGTCATGAAGAACTTTAATTTTACATATGATTTTGTTGATCTAGTATCCGTTCAAACTGTTATGATATTCATGTTACTGATTTTGGGCCCCAACAAAGAGTGCAGAAGTGAAATGGAAAAGGAACAATTTTAACTTTTCCGTTTGTGGTATAAGGATGGGAAGAAAGGGAAAGACTTAGGGCGCTTGGTTGGAAATTCTTCAATGGCAATGGGAATGGGGATTAATATAAGGCAATTGTGGTGCTTAATAAGAATAAAAGATGGTGAATGACATTATTTTTCCTCCTAAATAAGGTAATCATTACCCATTATGATTAACCTTTTCCCCATCTACAATCAATTCTCCTCAATCATTCCCCTCCACCACCAATAACAAGCTTCTTTTGTCTCATTTTTTCCAAAATTGGAGCACAACACCAATGATGTAATCAACATGGAGACATTCCTCCCTCCAATAAATTTGGGGGCATAAGAGGAAAAATTAATTTTATTCCCATTTCCATTGAAGATCTCGTAACAAGCGCCCCCTTAGTATTTTCCTTGTATCATTTGATATTTCTTAGTTGAGGTGCACCTATTTAGGTGATTAGACATATAGTTGAGATGAAAATTATGAGTATCATTTCTTTTTTTTTTTTGATCGGGCAAAGGGTGACTCGAACCCATGACTTTTGGGCCATAGGTAGTGGAGCCTATAAGTATCATTTCTAAATCTAATTTTATCTTTCTTCCTTCTTCAAGCTAAAATAGTGGCATTTGTTTTCTCTTTCAAGGCTGGGATGACTAAGACAGATGCTGCTGTCCAGACCCTCTCAGACATAAACCCTGATGTTGTGCTAGAGGTAAAGTTGTGATGAATTTTGTTCTTCCATTTGTCTCTTTAGAGCTAGCCAGTGTGGCCAACAATATCTTTTTTTTTTTCCTGTTTTAGTGGATTCATCAGTTGATTTTGTTTCTCAGAGCTATACTTTAAACATCACGACAGTTCAAGGCTTTGAGACCTTTATGTCAAGTCTTAAAAATAAATCATTTCGTCCAGATAAAGAAGGTGCCGGAGTTGATCTTGTTTTAAGCTGTGTAGACAATTATGAAGCAAGAATGGTGGTAAATCAGGTTAGAACCAATATTCACGAACAAATTCTTCACTTTTTTGGTTAAATTACTTGTGATTTTGTGTATCTTGCTATGAATGAGAATGATCAAACTGAATTTAGGAAGATTTATTTTGCTGTTTCCTTATGCATACTTTAAAAATTTGGTTATATGTGCAGGCTTGTAATGAGTTGAACCAAACATGGATGGAGTCTGGTAAGCAATACATTGTTTCTGCTTGCTGCTCTCTGTTTGCGTTTATGCCAATAAATAAAAATCTAATTTGGTACATTTAGATGCCATAATGGATCTTCTTATTTGATATGTTCCTAAAGTTATAACGTCCGTTATTTCATATGTGACGACAGGACGAACCAAAACAAAATACTTTTTCTTACTAGGTGTGATCCGTTGAACATAGATCCAATTTTTCCGCTTTTTCGATTCCTTAGAATTTCGTTTTCCTGTTCTTAGTGGTATCAAAACGCCGCTATGTCGGGATATCTTATCTGTCTCTCCAGGAAAATGGATATCTCCAGTAAAGATTTTAAGTTCAATTCTTTTTATTTTTCTCTCCACTCGGACTAACCCAGCTACGCGGCTTCTCATATATAAAGTAATTTGCATATCTACCCCAATGAGACTATTGTTCCGTACCATTATGGAAGAAGATCCGGGTAATATATGCACTTCCTCGGGAATGAAAAAAACGTTCGACTTTCATTTGGTATTTTGGACTAAATTCCTTGCCTCCTCGATACTCAACCAAATCCTCTTTTTGACAATTGAATGCATTTCTAGAGTCCCATATTTAGTAATGCCCGAACTCTTTCTTCTGTATCTATATAGTCCTCTGGAAGTCAAGACCTTAATGAACCTGATTTTACTTTTTTTTTTTTCATCTCTCACTTAAAAATTCTATGCATTTGAGTTGGTCCTACGTCAAGAAGATTTGTTAAATTGCTGCTTTGCTGATCTATGCATTTAACTAATGAGAAATATTTTGTACAGGTGTTTCTGAGAATGCTGTTTCTGGTCATATACAGTTGTTGGTTCCTGGTGAAACTGCTTGTTTTGCATGTGCACCACCCTTGGTATGTTTACTTAGTGAAAATCATTTCCTTTTAAAATTAAAATATACAATCTTGAAAAATAAATTAGTGGTGATCGTCCAGTTCATCTGTTTTTATAGATGTATCACTTAAGCAGGCTACCGTGATTTATGCTGTGCTAAGACTAGTGCAATAAACTTGCTAAAATATCCAGATGCTTATTGGCCTACAACATTCAGTTTTGGATTTGTTGCTAAGTGCTGTTTGTTGGCTGCTGCATTATTATTGTGCTATAAAAGTAAATCATTTATTAATTGGTGAAATCTTGTGTCCTAGGTAGTAGCATCAGGGGTTGATGAACGTACATTAAAGCGTGAAGGTGTTTGTGCTGCATCTTTGCCAACTACAATGGTAGCACTTTTTGCCTCGACCATATTTTTACTTCCTTTTTCATCTCTCCTTTAATGCTCTTCTTTTGTTCTGATTATCTAAGTTTTCCTGAAGGGAATTGTTGCAGGTCTTCTTGTTCAGAACACACTTAAATATTTGCTGAAGTTTGGAAGTGTCACACCCTATCTGGTAACTCCCTCCCCCTCTCTCTCTCTCAGACACACACACTACTCGTGCCAGTGCATACTCCACTCAGCCCATGTAGCATAAGGGTATAAAATTTTCCTTGAGCAATTAATTTGGTGCTATCTTGTGATATTTTGTGGAATGCCATGACACATATTTCTGCAACAAGTTTTAAAAATTCAGCAAACTAGATGAAGTACTTCGTATTCTTTTAAATTTAGTTAATATTTACTTTAATTTCCAGGTTACGATTCTAATTGTGCAAGTACCCTCCAAGCAATATGTATAAGATTCTTCTAGAACATAAGCTAACTTCATGAGTAGCCAATGAAGTAATCGCGAAATCAGAGAATTAACTGGCATTTTGATGCATACTGTACTTGGGAGTCATATAGCTGAGTGCATCCCCTGCCCATTGTATCCTAATATTTGAAGGAAAAGAAATGCCACCTGTTTGTCCACAACATGATATATTTAGTCCCAAGGCTTATTGGTGCTTACTAGATTGTGTTTTACTCTTTCTTGATTAGGGTTACAATGCTCTCAAAGACTACTTTCCAACAATGGAAATGAAGCCAAACCCACAATGTTCTAATTCTGCTTGTTTGGAGAGACAGGTAAAGCATAGCTCGAGCTTTCGTAGTGATCTATTGTTCAAATCTGCACTAGATAGTCTAGATTATATAATTTTGACATCTATTTACTTAATGGGATGGTGCAGAAAGAGTACAATCTTGCAAAGCCCGCCAGGGATGCTGCTGCGGCGGCTAAAGCTAAGATAGAGGCAGAAGAGTTTGTAGAACCTGAATGCCTTCATGAAGAAAATGAATGGAATATAAGGTAGCATATTGAACAATCTTTCATTCATGATATCTACCATATTGTAGCCTTAATATTTCAAAAAGAAAAAAATAAAAACTTAACTGGATTTGTTAACTTACTTTTGATAGATTTATCTTTCATAATACTTAGTTATCTAAGTATCTGAAGTTACTTAATATCTTTCTTTTTGGAGCTATAATGACGTGTCTTCTTATCTTTATGGTGATGCAGTGTTCTTGATGATAGTGATGATGTACATGGTTCGATTGCCATTTCAGGTCCATATCTCTCTTCTTTAATCTACTTCATAACAACGATCGACACATTCACTCTGTAGTCTCTCTTTATATGAATGTTGGCTTAGGTGTGTTTGGGTTGAAGGATTTGAAATTGATAATACCAAATCTATTGGTAGCTCATTCGGATTGATACATATTTCAAATCCATCACGCTCATTTTGAATTAATTCGCAAGTGATGCGTGTGGGTTTGGGATCAACTTTAATTTGGGTGGACTTAAAATCCATTCATTTCAATTCTTGCATTTCAAATCTCACGAAGATTCTATTCGGGATCAAAAACCGTCGTTTTAATAAAAGTGTATATTTACTTTAGGTAATATACCAGAAGGCCTTGTTCATGAGCTACCAAGTGCAGATGAATTTGAGAAGCCACCACCTGCATCAGAGGAAACCACCATCCCCATCGACAACCTTGACGATCTGAGAAGGCAACTCAAGCCCTTAACTCCTGACCAGCTCACATTTGTTAACATTTGGAGGATTAATGCTCTGGTAATTTGATAATCTGGGTTTGAATTTGTGCTCTTGTTGATTGTTGCCTTTTTCTTCACTGTTTAGAACCCAGTTTTGTTATGGTTAAAATAGAGTCCCTATTATCATCAATTGGACCTCTATTTATACCAGTTTTTAGAGGGGTTGAATATCTTATTGTATATGCAAACATATATACATGATCCATCTATATCTTCATAATTTTGTTTGTCTACTAAGCCATAAAAAATTTGAACAAATATCATAAATTTCTTGATTTTCTTTTTAAGTAATATTTATAAAAAAGGGGTGTAACCAATACCCAAACATTACAAATAGTTTTACAAGTCTATCCTTCCACAATCATTCTAGGATCAACGAGCCAGACTGCTCATGCAACACCCAACATTTAACAATCAACCAATTCCAAACTTTAGATCTTAACTCATCCACTAATTTTTCAATAGACATGGCCCCATTCTTAAAAATAATTTTATTTCGCCACCTCCAAATACTCCAAATAACTCCAAGCCAAATAGACACTATCATATTTTTAACCTTTCTTTTCCTGTCATCAAAGAGCTGTGCATAAGTGTTTATATGCATAGACTGTCGAACCTTTGAACCATTTATGCACTTCCATCCAAACCACGTACGCCATCTCACACTCAAAGAAAACGTGCTTCCCTGTTAATTCATGGATATCACTAAAAATGCAGTTCACATCATTGTTTGGTAGGACCACTCCATGTTGTTGGTAACCGATCTCTCAACTCTCCAAGCATGTGCCACGACCTTCATAGAGACAACACTCTTCCAAAGCAACTTGAACGCCTTTTTCTTCTCCAATTCACAGCTCCTCAACCTCTCGATTTGATGCCAAAACTGAGTAAGCTTCCTTAGTAGTGTATATGCCTTTCTTCGCTATTGTCCATTTCCGCGAGTCTCCAATTTCATCTTGATAGATTTGCTATTAATCGACTTTCAAAATAATTAAAAGAATTAAGTTCATAATCAAAAAAATTTCATCTCCATCTCAAATTCCACTTCCATATCCCTCCCTCACGAGAATCCAAAGGACCCAACTTTCCCTTCTTTATCTAGACTTATATTATATAGTCTAGGAAACGTAATCTTCAAAGCCTCATCCCCAATCCAAATATAATCCCAAAAATATGTACAAATCCTTTCCCCAATTACTCTCTCTAAATTCCCATGAAACCAGTCCCCATTTGTCCCCGAAGTTACCTCGACAATAGCTCTCCACCACCCCGACACTCTCCCACTTAAACCCTTATGAATAACCGAATGAGCCCTACCCCACTCTCCCCATATTTTGATTTCAAAATCTTAACCCATAAATTCCCCTTCTCATTCATGAAACGCCACATCCATTTCCCAACTAGTGCTTTATTAAAAACCTCTAGATCCCTAACCCCTAAACCCTCCACAGATTTAGATTTACACACCTCATCCCATTTAATCCAATTAATTTTCCTATCAAATAAAATTTATTAACGTCTATGCAAGAAAATTGGGTGGTATTTTGAACCAAAAAAAAATCAGCATACATTTTTCAAAGTTTCAAATTGGTTATAACATCATAGAATGCTTAATTTAACTAATAATCATTTAAAAGAGTTTGGACACCCAAAGAAGCAAGAATGAATTAACTCCAAAATGTAGAACTCAAAATACTTACATTTTTACACTATCATCATCTCACTCACAAACTGCAACAAATCAATCCATTTACACCAACCAAGTACGAAACAAGATGAACAGAGAGCAATATTGCAGAGAAATCGGAAATCGCTAATCGGGCGGTTTTGTGCCGCCTAGCGCCTAGACGGACTAGGCGCCGCCTAATCACTACCTAGGCGGTCCATTTTCTTATTACTTTTTTAAAAAATATTGATTTAAACTACAAAAAAATATAATAAGTTAAAAACATAATTTCAATAAATTAGTCAAATAGTTAACATTCTAACTACTATAGTACTACTACACAACAAAACACATGTTTCACATACCAAGTTCACATCAAAATAAATTTAAATGTTTAACACTTTATAAACTTCAACATTTTAGTTTAAAAAAATTTAATTATCTCGACCATCTAGGACCCGACCTGTAAGACTTGTCTAGGCGTCGCTTAGAAAATCGGATTCGTAAAAAATCGAATCGGCCGATGACAGCCTAGCGCCTAGTAGGGGCCTAGGCGGGATTTTTGCAACAGAGACAGAGAGACGGGAAGAAGAGCTCAATCAGGACGATGCTAACTTTACAAATACTAAACATTAGAAACACTAATGATGAAAACCAAACAACTCTATATATACAATGATGGTGTCAAAACTGTCCTAACTCAAATCATTTAGCTGTACAATACATCAATGCATACCATTTACAGGTGTACTTTCATGGCAGATATGTTTGTAAACACTTTTTCAAGCTTTGGAAAGTAATGGGCTTCGATACAAATGTCCATTCCATTTGCATAACATTCTTCTCCACTTTCTGATAATGCATTTGCTGTCATCTGCAAATATATCAAGACAAACACTTTACCTTTTTTGAGATTTTGAATATAGACCAAAAGAATTGTAAATATTCCATTTCAACATGATCTTGTTTTTATATAAATGCTTACAGCAACGATAGGTGTCCTCTTTCTCGTTTTTTCTTGTGGATTCAATGGCTGCATCTCTATTCCAGCCTTTACAGCTTCGTCCCAACTACCTGTTTCCTCAAAGGATCGTATCAATCTTGTAGCTTGAAGACCATCTATAACCGGCATGCACACGTCCTTCAAGATTATATCAAATTTTCAGTTTATATTGGTCTGAAGATGATGTATGGGAGAATTCATTTCAAAGAAGCCCACATAAGCTTTATTAGGTTTGCCAAATATATATATACTAGTATTGTACCCCACGAATTTCGCAGGTAATGAAAGAAAAATTAATATATGTAATTATAAAAATTAAAATTAAAAATTTACAATAAATTATTTATATTAAAATTGTAATTCAAATATATAAAAAAATAAAATTAAATATATAGTACTCAATAACTCTATAAAACACTAAAATAAATCCTCAAATTTAATTATAAAATTATAATACTTAATTTAATAAAATCAATAACATGCATTAATAATTAATATAAAGATTTCGGGTATTACATTGACTTAGTAAAAGGTACAAAAATAAATATATACACTATATTTAGGAGATATTATGAATCGATCATAATGTTCAAAGTAATTGATCGTTCATCATATCTTCATAGATATATACCAATCATTGACTTCAAAATATGAATTTTCAAAAAAAGATCTCAATCTTCAATTATTAATCTAAAAAAAAAAAAATCAAAGAAAAATACAAAATCAACTTTAACTCATCATATGAAATATACATCTAATCTAGAAAAATAATGAAACATAAAACAACAAAATAACGCTCAAAATCTTTAAAATATGAATATGCGATAAAAAATTAAAAAAAAAAAAAAGACATTAAAGTATACAAATGCAAAAGCAATAATTAACCTTCGAAAAAAATAAAATATATACCTATCATAATTTTTGAAATATGAATCGCTAAAAAAAAAATAGATTAACATGTTAGAAACATATGAAATATATTAGATCATAAATAAAAAAAAGGTATTAGAAAGATGAATGAGAAAATTGATTAGAGAATGAGAGAAGTAAGAAATCGGGATTTTTAATGAGAAACAAAAAAAAAAAAATCAATGAAAGAGGTCATTAAGATGAATAATGAAAGCAACCAGAGAAAGAGAGAATAAATATATTAGGTTTTGTGATGAGAAATAAATGAGAGGTATCAAGTATTTATAGACTAATATGTAAATAAATGGATGATTAAGATTAAAACTTATAAAATCGATAATTGACATTAATACTTAAAACTAAATGAATGAGAGGAGAAAAATTTGAAATAAAAGAATGTAGCTTTGCCACATAAGCTTCCTTAGGTTTAGGCTTTATAAGATTATTTCGAGAATTTAAATTTTAAAATATTTTTCAAACCAAGTACTCCCTCCGTCTCACGAGATATTTGCACACTTACCTTATTCGTCCTTCCCACAATTGTTTGCACACCTATAAATGAAAACATCTTTCATTTTTAACACCCTCACAATACATATTTATTTACATCAATGTCATTCCTTTTTCAACTCAATTATCTAACTTCTTGTTTTACATACACATACCCTTTACTTATACATGGTCAACTCCCTAGAAGTTCATTTTCTTAACCTCTGTGCCCAGTCAATTTGTGAAAATATCTATGGGACGGAGTAATAATTTATGTAAAATCTAAAAATTTAAAAATATATACAAAAATTGGATATAACTAAAGATGATAATTTTAAAAAATATACGAACTATTTATAATTACTAAATACTAAAGATTTAAAAATATTTATAAAAAAATCTATTATCGTTGAATATTTTAAATATTTCTGAATAAAAATTCATGTTAAAACATAAATTAAAATCTTACACCAAAAGTCCAACTTTAACGGCGCATGTTATTCACGAGCTCAAAATCTATCTTTCAACGTAAAATTCGTATGAAACCATTTTCGTGAGGGGTTATTTTCATGGGACCAATTGTTCAATTTACCCAAAAGTGTAGAGATAAATTTAGTAAGTAATTGTTAAAAGTAGAATGGGTAACTTATAGTAGAGACAATTCAAAATAAAAAAATGAGTAGCCTATAGTAGGACAGTCCAAAATAAAAAAATAAGTAGCTTATAATGGGATAGACAAAATAGAAAAATAAATAATTTATATCGAAACGGAGGGAGTACAATATATGCTGAGGGATGGAGATGAAAATCCAGAATGGGAGCAAAGGGCCTTTGACTGAACTATCCCAATAATAATCTCATACATTCACACAAGATGTGCATCAACTCAAAATTGACCTTCTCCTAACCTTTCTCCAAACCAAAACTAGCATACAATATCTCCACTTCAGCTTCTAATTCAACTTCCTAACTTGAGACGAAAACTAATACGTTGAGGCGCTGAAAAACTGACCACGAAATTTGTCATCATTAGAAAGTTTAGCAACATTAGCGAAGAACTTCAATCTAGCAAAAATAAGATATCCAAATGTACAACTTCTTCCCCATTCGATCTATTAGCTGGTTGCATTTTTTGTATTATCATCAGGCGATATACAATCGAATTCCTTCCGTTTGACAAGAAAACCAGGATGAAAAGGCAGTTTATACTTAGCTACAAAGTTTTTGCCACTCAATCTCGTGGAACCATCTTTACCATACTCATCAAAATCATGCTCTTCATACTTGGCCTTTTCAGGCATGCATGAGAGGTTAGCAGAATTCTCTTCTGGGGCCTCACTAGCCGTAATTGGACAAGTACAATACATGCTGTCTACAAACGAACCGTTCATAGCAGGTCTGAGCTCTTCAGGTGACATTTTCCACCGACTTCCATATACATCTCTTTCAACATCTGGTGAATTGGACAAATCATCACTATCATGAGGTTTAGAAGATACCGTTTTCACATCCTCTCTTGCATCTTCTACATTCTTTATTGAGGACTCTTCCTCACACCCGACGACCTCTACTTCTGAATTGTTAGAAACGTGCCCAGAAATAATAGGATTAGTATCATATGATGCAGCAGAAGACGAGCACTCTGTTGGTTGATTCAGGGAAGGATCTACTATTTGTATTTCTACATTTTCGCTTTTCTTCTTTCTTTAACGTTACAGAAAGAAGAAGAGACGACGGGCGAGCACAAATCCTGCCAGAACCAATGCTTAGAAGCATCATTAGACAATAAGCACACAGTAATATTCAAGTAATAACATCCAGAAAAGGGTAAAACATTAGCATTAATCCTTCCACTTTTTTAATGCAACCTATAGATGTATGAAACATACAAAGAAACACTGTTCCTCCAAATATGGATATTCAAAAAGCCACAGAGCCCTTATCCAATGCCACTATGGTTTAAAAGCTACTTATAATGTTTATGCATATGACTGCACAGATTGAAGCATGAAATCGTAAAACAAGAGTGCAATAAACTTCTGAAGAACTCAATAGAAATTGACTTCTTTGGTAGCTATTAGAAAGTTCACATTATGCAAGTTTGATGCCCAACTTTGAAATGAGAGAAAATACCTGCTGTATAAGAGCATATAAGCTCCCTGTGAAAGCACCTCATCCAAATCAACGCGATCAACCTGATAAGGGGCCAAAAGTAGCAAACTATGGTAGTGAAAGTGAAGAAATACAGATAAATGTGCATGATTCATGATCAACAAACTAAGTCACAGAGTATAGCATGTAATCATCTCTTTCTCAGTGTGTGTTTGCAAATTCAAACTCAATCCCATGGAGAGAATCACTTTTATTTTGAAAAATATCACTTATATAATGTATACAACCACTTTTTAATCATTTAAAATCTATTTTGGCAAAGTTGGTTTGACCTACTTTTGGATTCTCTAAAAGTCATTCTCATTGGGTGAAGCCCAACATATAATTACCCCCACTATTAACAAAAGTGATTTTTTTGGAAACACATCAATTCTTCAATTTGATTTAAAATCACTTTATTTTCAAACATTCCTCTCTTTTAATTTTACTACAGAAATCAATTAATATAACTTTTTAAAAGTGAACAGAGTTTCAAAACACACCCTCAATAAAACAACATCAAAGTATTTATCATAAGAACCCAAGCTGAAGTAGTAATTAATCAAAACCAACAACTTTGATACCACACAAACTTCAACAGCTTGACCATAACTAACATGAATAACTGTGATTTGTCATTGAAAGGAAGCCACTGCCTCACTTAGCGTAAACTCAGTAAAAATTCACACATTTTATACATCATCATGCTTAGCAAATCTATGATTTAGTGTTACCCACTCTCACTACTCAAAAGCAAAGAAGTCGCACAGAGACAGGTGTAAACAATTTTTATAATAGGGATTCTATAAATAAAAAGATCAGCGCTCAAAAGTCAGCATTAATACCTTACTATCGTCAACCCTGTACCAATTCCCACGGAAATCCTTGACATAACATATATAATGGCCAAAAATGATGCATTCAGCAAGTCCAAATGGACGATAACAGCATATAACTTGTAGACATCATTTCCATCTTCTAATTCACTCATGTAAGATCTGAGATCCAGCTTCTCTGGGAAAGTAACTCTCTTGTTAAGTTTACCGAAGTTTCCACTCTGTCCAAAAACAATTAGGAGATCTTTGTTATGAACGTAAGAAAAATGAAAAAACAAAAAAACTAGTTTGAATGAATTTCAGAATCCTTTTATGACCAGATATCTGCTGATATGCTTTGATTAACTTTTGAGTTTGGGTAACCCAATGTCAAAGAGTATACCTGAAATCTTTTCAAGGCAATTGTAAGAATGTTCGGTGCACGCTGAATAGATAGGCGCTTCCATGCTATGACATAGTCATTGCAACTGCATCGAAAACTCATTCTAATCATTCTAAGCAGCATAAAATCATAAAGAAATGAAAAGCATATTCTATATTAAAATCATTTGGGGTCCATATGCCTAAGCATTCCTAAGCAAATTGTTAGGGATCAAGAAAGTCGAACACCCCAAGAATTCAAGGGAAAAAGATATTAGATTGATAATCGGGAGAAATACTCGCCCAAGCCAAAGGCCATAATACAAATGATAATTCCAGAATAAGATGCCTCGCAGTGGGGTGGAAGCTGGTATATATATACCTCCTAACCTGGGCCCACACGCCCACTAACTAACACAAAATACTAATAAAGCCTAAACAAACTGCTGAAACACACAGCTACTCAAAACTAGTTTCTTCCCTTATTCTTATCAATTCCCCACCGCTTGAGAACAGCCTTGTCCTCAAGGCGAATATCTGAAAAATGATTTATCAGTGGGTTCCCCTTTGTGGTTATTACAAGTCAACTCTCCGTCGTCGTTGTCGTCCTCGATTAACATTATTCGTAGAGTCTTCTCCGCACAAACGTGAGTAGGAGTATATGGCTCACGGCACTTATAGCAAAGGCCACGGGCTCGCATGTCCGCATACTCGTTGTGCGACATATAACGCGTGCCACGCGATCGAGAAGGATTAATTGAACCCTTTGATTCCACCGGTGATTGATGATCGGTATCGCTCCTGGTTGCGAAGACGCTGTGATTCCCACCCCATTTGATCGTGACAGGTTCGTTGTGGGCGCTTGCACCTCGACTCTTGCTGGGAATTCGCTCCGATGGGAACGGGAAGCGGTTCCACAATTGAGGGCTCCGAAGGTTCGCGCGAGTGGGATTCAATTCCTGCTCAATCTCTTGGGCTAAATGTATTGTAGACAGAATATCTTCAGTATCTTTAGACCGAATTTTAAGTCGTATCTCTTCTTTTAACCCATTCAAGAACATCCCAAGAGCGATCGCATCCGACAAGCCTTTTGCCGAGGAGAGTCTCGAGAAAAATTCCTCGACGTACTCATCCACGGACTCCACTGCTTTGTAGCCGCCAAGGCTTCATAAGGATTGGTACGTGGATCATCCCCGTACCTCCGCAGGAGTTCGTCCGTAAATCGCCTCCATCCCAAATCGGAAATCGCGAGAGAAGCCATTGGAGCCACCGCAAGGTAGTGCCCTCCATAGCTATTAGCGCCAATTGTATCTTCCTTTCCTCGAGAGTGTTGTCAATTTGGAAATATTGTTCCTTGCACGCGAAATCCATGCCGACGGATTTCCCGAAAAATAGGGTAATTCGAGCTTGGCCTATGTGCGCAAAGGCGGTGCCTTTCAAGATTCGAGGCTCGAACTGAATCTTGACGGAATGTTGCCACGTTCGATGATTCAGCATGATCTTGCACTTTATCTTTCTCTTTCACCAATTGCTTTAACAGGCTTCAAGCCCATTGATCCTTTCATTGAATTGTTTTGCCAATCCTTCCAGCCGTCCATTGAAATCAGCTGTCAACCCTTCTTAGAGTCAAAGAGATCGAAACAAGAATCCAAGAACTCGAAATTAAAATACAGGAGATTCCCGTCCCAAGCCTACGGCTGAAATTTCACTATTCAATTCTCAATACCCCAAATAATGGATCCTAGGCTATTATATAAGCATAACAGCCCCTCCCCAACAGAAATGAGGCACTAACTAATTCAATAACTGCTACTAACTGATTAACTACTAGGAACAGAAAAAGTCTTTCTATGATGGTAATTTTTATCATATCAATTCCCTTCTCCTTTAAAACAGCCTTGTCCTCAAGGCGGAGGTAAGGTAATCGAGTCTAGAACTTCATCCACCCATGTACTTGATCCACCGCAGGGAAATCTTGGGCGCCCTTGGGAAGTGGTGGACGATCAGTGGTATGGAGCTATGCGGTCCCAATACAAAGCGGGTTTGTTCTAGGGTTGTCCTCGTATCATTTCAACATTTCTAGTTTCCTCCGACTTAACCTGTGGAAACGTCCCTAAGCCACCGAAACCGGTATAGGCGTCCCCATCCATCGCAATCAAAGCGAAGTTCAATCTTCATCTCTTCCGGAGTGTTATCCACCCGAAAATATTGCTCAGCCGAGAAATCCACACCAACGGATTTTCCCGCGAACCCCGGCAATTTCAGCTTCGTTGGAGTCGGCATTGGGGCCGGCCGCTCCACGTTAACCACTGCGCCAAGACACGGCGGTTGGACGCCGCGTCCGAAGTTTTCAGCGTGTTCCTTCCCTTTCTCCGCAATTAATTGCCTCAATAGGGATGCAATTTCATCCATTCGCCTATTAAACTGTGTTGCTAATCCATCGATTCGTCCATTCAATTCAGTCTTCACACGATCGACCCTTTCTCTAACGCTTCCAGCCTTGTTTCCAGGGCGTCTAGTCGTGAATCACTCCTCGTCATTGATCCGGTAGGTCGGACCAATTGTTAGGGATCAAGAAAGTTGAACACCCCAAGAATTCAAGGGAAAAAGATATTAGATTGATAATCGGGAGAAATACCCGCCCAAGCCACAGGCCGTAATACAAATGATAATTCCGAATAAGATGCCTCGCAGTGGGGTGGAAGCTGGTATATATATACCTCCTAACCTGGGCCCACACGCCCACTAACTAACACAAAATACTAATAAAGCCTAAACAAACTGCTGAAACACACAGCTACTCAAAACTAGTTTCTTCCCTTATTCTTATCACAAAACAATGGGCATGTTGCCCAAATTCAATTACACTCCCTAGCCCCTAAAAAGACAGCTTCTTATCCCCTTTGGCTGGCTTTCCTTTCGTTAAGCACATGGAAACTCTTCATGAAAGATTGTTGGCATGCCTCTCATAAAATTAAAAGCTGATAAGAGAAAGCTGAACATATTTGATATCTCTTCCCATATGCCTGTTTCAGCCTTCCTTGTCTCTCCCAAACTAAAGCTATTTCTTCCTCATTCAGTCAAATATTTCTATTGAAAGTAAACTAGCAATATATTGAATCTAGTTTGCTGAAGTAATGCAAACATTACCCACCTTGTTTCATCTTTTCTTTTGTTCATCAGTAATTAAGATTGTATCTCTCCCCCTAAACCAGCCCTTTTTATTATTCAAATCATCCTCTTTTTCTCCATTATCAAACGAGCAGTTCATTCAGCCTCTCATTTAGCAATTTGTCTAATGTGAAACTACAATAGTAAACTTTTTCATGCGCACAATCAGAGTATAATGAACTGAATAAATTTAAAGTAGATTCCTATATTTCGGTTGCAAAAAGTTAAGTAGCTTAAAAATATGTATAAATGATGCATATAAAACACTAACCGATCACATTTATACATATTATCGCCGTAAAGCCACTCTTTCTTAGTGAACTGATCCAAACACTCCTCCAGTGATCCAATGTCTCCATGAATTTCAACAGTTAAATCCATCATGTTCTCAAATTGGTTTGAAACATTATCGCATTTGATACATGTAACCTAAAAGGAGAAAACGTTCATTAAACAAGTTGAAGACGTAAGCAGAGGAAGATTAGGTTTGATTCTTCTGAGTGAATTAATGAAGAATGATTTGGTCAAACAATGGCATTGCGGCAGAGAATAGTTAGTTATCTTAAACAGTTTTTTTCAAACAAAGCTTTCACCAGAAGAGTTGAAGTATGTTGACACATCAGATGTTTTATAATCTTCATCATCATCCAGGGTCCTATTTACAAATTCAGATAGCTATAGTCACCAGTTGCGGTCGAAGTCCAAGTTTCATTGGTGCATGCTACCTGAGATTGAAAGCGACCACCAAATATATGTTGAACAAGGGTTGTCTCTTGATATCTAGGATGAACAGCCTTTTCTCCACCAAATTCGTCAAGGCAAGCATATTGCATTGTACCTATGGCAAACCTAGAGGCATAAATTATATATTATATATATACACATTAGATATGCCCCAGAAAAGTAAAATCATGTTGAAAATAAGTTTCTCTGAACTCCATAAACTGATAAAAGGTGAAAGCTAAAATGAAAATTAATCAAACCAAATTCTCAAGAGTGAAGACCTCATGAATTCATGTGCATCCTCCTGCTTCCCATACCCAAGATTACCACCAATATAAGGCAATTGCGAAAGAATGTTGATAGGAGAAAATGGAGTATGACTCCAGTTAGCTCTTTCCACATGAGTTTGAAATTCACACAAGAAACACCATTTGTCCATCTGACCTGCCAAACATACAGATGACATGAACAATAATGACAGTCCAATAGTAAACTCTAAGAAAGATAGTTATTATCAAGTCATATCATTTTACTGCTACTGAGACAGATAGTTATTATAAAGTCAATTACATATTATCTTGTGGTCTTTCTCCAACAAGTAGGAAACAAGTGGCCGAGTGCAGGAAAGGCACTGAAGAATCACATTAGCAAAGCAGCTGCAAAAAAGCAGGAGGGTTTGAAATGGCTAGCACTGAAATTTTAGTGATGAAGAAACAAAGTATGGAATAATAACTTCACTCACCTATTTCCATAGTTTAGAAGTCCACAAGGAGGATAGCCTTGCTCCCCCAGTTGAAATATTGTACGAATTCGTCATACGGGAAAAGTATCTGAATACAAGAATGAACTATCCAGAGTCTAAGTGAATTATTACTGGTAATCAGCTGGTAAAAATGGACTTTAAGTACCTTGTTTGACTGTTTGAGAATCTTTGAGCTATCACCAGTAGCAACCAGTGGAGTTCCCCTTTTCCGCAATGCGTATATTGATCTTGAAGAATCAGTTCTCATGCATTTCGTCTTATGCTCAGAATTCCAGTGGGATCTTTGACAAGCTTCAGAGCTACAATTACAGAAGTACGACGAATGTTAATCAAGTAACCAGAATATAATTCACAGAAGTGTTTTGCATATACAGTAATATGGCTTTGAAAAGTATTCAGTTGAACTCTGAGTGCAATGGAAACATTACTCTACATCACACCATATCATGAATCCGACACTATATTAAGCCATTATTTCAATGACCAATAGACTTATTGCAACTTGAATTTCCTATCACCAACTCAGATACGACAAAAACAAACAGCTGAGTGTTTAAGTCTTCATCACTAAGACAGGGTCCTAAAATCGTGTATCAGTTGCTTGCACAACTCACAGATTTGTTTAGTCCTGGAGTGCTGAAGAACAGCTCAATGAAAACAGTTTCCTGTTTCGGCTTATTACTCATGGAAGGAAATTGAAGTCAACTAGATTGAATGCTCACAACATGTTCTATAGTTTAAGTTTGCCAAAAGATTATTTGACTTGCAAAGAGCAGGGTATAATAGAAGTCCTAACCAGTTATGATCAAAGAATATACTACATGCATCTACATATCATATGAACATTAAGCTTAAGCACGCATGCACATACATAATATACATTGACATATAAACTCACCTAAAGCAGAGTCACCGATGTATAATCATTAAAGCAGAAAGTACCACTCTCATTTTCCTTCTAATCAGAAACGTACGCAATTACATGCACAAATACACACAAAACAAAAACTAGCATTACAAAGAAAGGTAGTCAAAGTGTACCAACACTTGACCATCTTGCAACCGCCGCATTGTTTCGTCGTGAAAAGGCCGCACACGGCGCATGGATCAGAAACCTCGGCGGCTCCACCAGCAGCCGCCGCCATCTCCTCCCTAATGTTGCCGTTCAGAGAAATATCAGCGGCCGGGGAGCCGAAATTGGAGTCGACCTCAAAAACCTAGACGAAGTGTTTTGAAGCAAGCAGAGAAACCCTAACACCGCAGACGACGCAAACACCACGAATTGAAGTAACCAGTTAAAATCCGCAACCAACATGCATTCAAAGTTGAAAAATATAACTTTTTGATAAAAATTTTAAGAATTCTGAATCAAAATCAGAGAAATCCCCGTTTCTGCGAATTTTACAACGAAGCTTGGTGTCTCGCGTCCAATTCGTTGCGGAAATTTTCCATTTGATATCAGAGAACTTGTGTTATATATATATATATATATATATATGAGGGGGTTGACTGGCAGTCGCAGAGAGTAATAAAATTGCTTTTCGTCGAAATTTTATATAAACAAATACTCATAATTTAAATACAAATTGGTTCAAGAAAAATTAAAAATTATAAAAAAATTAATGTTCAAATAAATTAAAAATTAGTCTCGTGCCATTAGATTAAAAAATAGTATAATTATAAATAGGTTTAAAAATTTGAATAGAAACATATATTTTAAATAAATACATAAAATAAAAAAAAATTGAGGGAATTTTTTTTTTTGAAAAGCCCGAGGCCAATTTATTAAATTATTGTATTTTTCAAAATTATTTGGACAACCGTAGCGGGTTTTGAATAGTAAAAATACAAAGAATCAAGAAAAATCCAAAATTACAAACAGTTAATGTTCAAATATTTTTATACGTCTGCTCAAATTTTTTGTGCTTCTATTTAAATCTATTTATAATTGGATTTTTTAATCTATATCTAAATGGTCCTTTTGTATATTTTGATTTTTTAGTCAAAAAGAAAAAGATTTTTATTTTTTTAAGTAAAATCGTTTGACAAAATGCGACACATAACAAGTAGAAATAGGGATGGCAAAATGGTCCGCCCGCCCGCTCCGATTAGGTCACCGCCCGTGCATGGGGCAAATTGGGCATGGATTCTTATATTTATTGCCCCACCCCGCCCCACCCCACACTAAACATATATGCATATTTATATAATTATATTTTTTTTACAAAATTATATATATATTATATAATAAATAAATCAAATAATTATATATCTTTTAATAATTCTTAAATTTTGAACAATTGTATACAATTATTGAACCCTAATTTTAATGTTGTTTTGTATTTGTGGACTTGATTATATATTTGTTTTGGACATGAAAATTTTTAATTTTTATGTAGTCATTTTGGATATAATTTTTTTATAAAAACAAAGAAAAATATTGATTGATATTTTAATTTTTTATTTAAAAAATGGGGCGGGCGGACCGCCCGCACGAAGCGAGCTTGGGGCACAACTTGTTGCCCGCGGCGGGCTGGTGGGTATAGGCGCGGGCGGGCATGGATATCCGAGATACCCGCCCGAGATCTGCTCCATTGTCATCCCTAAGTAGAAATACTAATTTGGCAGTTGGAATGTGATATGGCGAGCCATTGTCAGTCGCATCTCGAGAGTGCGATATGCGACATATGTTCGCTTCACGAGATGGGATTGTACTATTGGGATTGATATATTTGGAATAAATATATGTTAGGATTGTAAGATTGTTCTTTTTTATTTTGTAATGATAAAGATAAGTTTGCATTTGGATTGATGGATTAGGTGGGATTGATAGGTAAATGATATTACCGCCCTCAACAATTAAAACAATAATAGAAAATATAAGGATGATATAGTAATTTTCACTTGGGACAAGGTAATCCAAACTCCCCTATTTGGATTAGTTTGTCCTAAAAATATGAGATTAAACTACTTTTGGTCCCGACTCAATTTTAATCTTAGGTTAGAGTCCCTCCAAGCAAACACAATATTACTTAGGATTAAGCAATCAATCAAGATAGCAATAAATCAAGACTATCTCGTGAAGCAAACACCAATAGAAAAAAATACATATAATTTCAAGAAAAATTTTAAAATTATAAATAGATTTATATTTAAATTATTTTTTCCATTTATTTAAATAATTTTTGTATTTCTATTCAAATTTATTAAACCTATGCATGATTAAACATTTTAATTTCTAGTGCCGACGCATACACACATACACAATTCATGTACCCCTCTATCTCAAAAAGTTATGCACACTTATTGGGACACGAAAATTAAGAAAAATAGTTTTATTAACTATTATAAGAATAAGGGTAAGAGAGAGAATAAAGTGTAAAGGTATTTTGAGTGATTTAATTAGATAAAATATAACATGTAATAAGAGTGATATTTTTTAAATTTAAATGATATTGTAAGTGTATTAATATTTTGTGATGTTTTTTTTTAGAAAAGTGCAAAACTTGTTGGGACAGATCGAAAAAAGGAAGTATATATAATTTCATGGGACGAAGGTAGTATCACAATTTATAATTGTAATTTTTTAAGTTAATTTAGAAGTTACGGCCTAGATGTTAACGTGGAGCTTATTTAGCTTTAAAAATGGGTTTCTAAATTATTTTAAACTAAAATAACACTTCATTTTAAATAAATAAATTATTTCAAAAATAAAAATTACCAAATAAAATCTATAGATCATTTATTAAAAATATAAATTTATTATAAAATGTTAATAATTAATTAACTATTGAAATAATAAATAAAGTATGATAAAAAAATTAAATTACCATTAAAATTTGAAATAAACTTTTAGTTTTATAAAGATATGTTGTATAAATAACACTTGAGTGTACTAATTGCACCGCATACAAATGATGCGCACTAATAATTTTTTAAAGAAAACAACTAATGATATGCAAGAAAATCTAATACCGACCAACTAATCTTTTATCTCTATCCCCTATTATACTAATAGGGAGTTGATATTGTTCAAGTGTCAATTTTATAGTCATTTTGCTTGTGTGTTATTTAAAGAATTAGTCCTAGTACACTTGTCAAATATTGAAATAGTTAATTCTTAGAAAGAATGATATGTCCTCGTATTAATTGTCCGAACTTTCCTTCTCGTTAATTCTATTTTCTAAGGCTCCATTTGGATGGAGTCATTTGAAATCAATGGATTTGAGGATAATATACACCATACATTTACAAATTAAAATATGAAAAAATTAAATGAATGGATTTGGTTCACATAAATATTACTTATAAGTGGAAGGATTTCAAATACCCAACAAAACCTAGTCATTTGAAATCCTCTCACTTCTCCCACTTGTGCTTAATATTTGAGCGAATCAAATCTATTTATTTAGCTTTTCTTCATTTTAGTTTGTGTGAATGCATGGTATATTATCTCAAATCCCTTGATTTCAAATCCACTCCATCCAAATGGAGCCCAAAGGTTTGATTTCAAATTTTCATTTATACGTAAAATTGCTCACATAATTAATACTTATTAAATTAAATAGTTATTAAATATAATGTCGGTTGAAATAAAATTAAATGGGGATATTTTATGTAAAGTTCATACTTCACCCAAAAGAAGATTGAAGCATATCCCCTATCCTCTATTATACTAATAGGATTCAACTTGTTGAAGCGTCATCTTCCGATTGATTTCGTTACTGTCCTCTTCTCGGTTGATTTCGCTTACGTGTTGTCTTCCTGTTGTTTTCGCCTATGTGTCAATATGTTATGAGTTAGTCTTGTGTGACACCGTCTTACGTAACTTTTCTCAGAGATGATCTTTGGATCCATCAACTATTCAACTCATACCAGTGCATTAGGGCGTGTTATATGGACCCCCATAATTGCAAAGTTCACCACCCTTGAAATGTATTTTTTTAAAAGATCCGTGAAAGTGACGAAAATGCCCCTTACTTAAATTTCAGCATACACAATTACTAACTTCACCCCCACACTAAGTTCACCCCCATATCATTTGAACTAAAACACGTTCATCCGAAGAAATCGTATCACGCAATCGAACATATTTTTCTTGAACCAAAGTGCTCGAACATTCACCTTCTTTGAAAGGCCAATGTTGTCGGACGTATTGCGGTCATTTTTCACCACAATGGGTCGAACTCGTGGTTCTCAACCTATACAAGTGAGTAACTTATCGCTTTTTGGTTTCTGTGTTTTAGCGCAATCAATGTTAGTGTTTGTTTCAGGTTTTGTTTGATAGTATATTTTTAATATTGGTGTTGTTTGAGAGTTTATATGCACCGAGAGACCAATATGTGTTGGTATTGTTTTTTTCACGCGTATTTTTTTCGTAGAACGACGATACCGTATGTTCCTCTCGGTTTACCGAACATCAAGCATATGTTCGAAATTTTTTTCGAACAACTTAGCTTTGTTCGAAATTTATCTCGAACAAAATTGTTTCTTGCGTAAGAGTTTTTCGAACTTTTGCATTTTGTGTTGTTGTTTTTTTCGAACAAAATTGTTTTTTGTGGTATTATTTTTCGAACAAAGTTGTTTTTGGTGGTATTAATTTTTGAACATTGTGGTTTATTCCTGCTATTTTTTCAACATAAGCTGATTAACATTTCAACCTTTTTGTGACTATTTGATGACTAAAATTTTTATTAACTGCTTATGCAGAAGAAGCGTAAACTAGACGATAAAGATGATGATATTATTGATGACATTGAAGATGATAGTATTGATGACACTAAGAGGAGAATGAGTATAATGAGGAAAAGAATGAGGAAAATGAAGGGAAGGATGAGAAGAATGAGGAAAATGAAGGATGTGAAATAGTTATGGACTACACCAAAGATTTTCACAAATATGGATTTTTTGAATCACGTGATTCACCGATTGCTTGGGTACGTCGTGTAGCAACCAAAAATAAAATGGTGATAACTATCAAGCATTCGATAGTGGTGCAGAAAGAAAAACCACGTGTATTATTAGCATGTGAGCGTGAGGGGGTATATAAGAAGCCAAAACAAAAGATGGAGCCTAGTGTTGCTGAGAAAGAGAATACGAAGAAAAGGAAGAAGAGTGACGTTATGAAAGAAGCACCAAAGAGGGAAACAGCTCAAAAAATGTGGTTGTCCGTTCTTACTAAAAGGAACAGTAAAAGTTCCTTTTCAATGGACTTTGGAAGTAAAATGTGGTATCCATAATCACCCTGTTTCCACATACTTTGAAGGGCATTCTTATGCCGGACGGTTCACGATCATGGAGGAGGTGTTTGTCGTAGATATGTCCAAGTGTAATGCACCTCCGAAATTTGTGTTGAAAGCGTTGAAGGCGAAGAACGTTGAAAATACTTCTACAATTAGGACCATATACAACGCTAGGAGGAAGCACAAGATCACTCAAGATCTGGCAATCGCAGTTGCGGTACTTAATGAGTCAATTTGTTGGCAACAACTACTTTCACGCCTCAAGAAGATGTGAGGAGACGACCACTCTTGAAGAATTGTTTTTTTCACATCCCGTGTCTATTAAGCTGGTCCATGCTTTTCCACAAGTATTGTTGATTGTTGCACCTACAAGACAAATAGGTACAGTTACCTTATCTAGAGATAGTTGGTGTCACGTCCACGGATGACATTTTCTCGTTGCATATGTATTCCTAACCGAGAAAGAAGAGAATTACACGTGGGCATTGGGAGTACTTGAGGGACATGTTGGGTGAAGGTTGTAAGCCACCGGTTATCATTACAGATCGGGAGTTGGCACTAATGAATGCCGTTGCTTCTAGATTTCCTAAGCGAAGCATTTTCTTTGTACATGACACATTGTGAGAATTATATTAGCCAAGTGCAAAGGGGACTTCAAGACTGAAAAAAGTGGGAGGCTTTCATTCAACAAGTCAATAATGTTGTCAATGCCGTCTTGAGAAAGAGTATGAAGAAGCCGTTCATGTCCTCCAAAAAATTCATTAAAAAGCCTCGTGAACTATGTCATCAATCAATGGTTCAATCCCTACAAAGAAAGGTTCGTGAAGGCTTGGACAAATAGCGTAATGCATTATGGGAATACAACCACCAATATGTATTTTTATATGTTTATTGAGTTTACCTTTAAATATATTAATTAAGTTTGAATACGACTTCTTATTTATTTAAATATATTTTTATTTCGTAGTTGAGAGTCATCATGCCGCATTGAAGAGACTACTAGGCAACTCTCTGGGAAATTTTGAGACTTGTTGGGTAAAGTGTGATACCCTCGTACGAGGCATGTCACACAGCAATTAAGGCCTCATTTGAGAAAAGTCTAAATGTTGCCTAGCACAAGTTTTTGCCCAATTTACAATAGTTTACGAGGTGTAGTCTCAACATATGCTTTGGAGAAACTATTTAAGGAAGTTAGAGTTGTGAAAACACCGTGTTTTGATCCTGCGAATTGCAAGCATGTGTTGAGGACATCGTATGGTTTGCCGTGTGCACATGAGATTGAGGATTATGTGTACGCAGACAAACCGATACCGATGAGTGCCTTTGATTCATTTTGGAGGAAGTTGGATATGGAGCCACTAGTAAATGATGTAAAGCAAGACATCGATCATCGATTTCAAGATGTCGTTGTTCATATGGCTAACGTGAATAATAAGTTTGATGAGAGTCGAAGATTGATGTATTTGCGGAATATGCGTGAGATGGCCTCCTGAAACAACTAATTTGGTTGAACCTAAGCCAAAGACCGACCCACGTGATCGCCCGAAAACAACAAAGAAAAATGCTTCGAAAAGTCTACGAAACGGGATCCAAGCTTGTTTGAGCATGTTCTTCATCTCAAGTTGGGAGTTGCGATCCCTCATCCGAGAGTGTGGCGTACAATGTCGATCAGACAGTCCCATCACCATCATTTCGTAAGAAAGGACGACTCCTAAAAAAACAGCCGGTAAGAATTAATCCTAAAAACTCATGTATTATGTATTATTTATCCTATTTATTAAAATAATTAATCCTAATAATTTTAAATTATGTATTATAATTTCATATATCACTTTTGTATACGTACGGATACCACGAAGGTCTACTCGATCTCGGTCGACAACGAGATATGACATCATTGCTTCTACTGAATATCAAGAGTATGTGGTTAATGTTGAAAACGTGAAGGGTGATGGTCATTGTGGATTCCATGCGGTTGCTAGTCTACTTGGGTTCGGTAAGGACGCATGGGCCCGTGTTCGGCAGATTTGATGAATGAGTTGTCACACAACATCCAGCTTGTACGCGGAGGCTTTCGTGGTTCCGTGTCATGTTGAAGAAATGATGAATGCTCTTAATTGCTTTATCAAATCGCTGGGTCAAGCTAATCGGTTCACATTGCCTTACATGGGCAACTTGGTTGCATCGACGTATAACGTCGCGCTCATTACTTTAAGCCCGATTATGTCCGTTTCTTACCTTCCTCATAAAAGTGAAGTACCTTCAAACCCAAGATGCATTTTTGGAGGTAGAATCAAAGCCGAAAAGTGTAAATATATCCACGCCGCAAATTATAAACGTTAAACAAGCAATATAAAGATAAAATATTTTTTTAAAAATTATTAATACCTCCAACAACGTCACATAACCAGCAATCGACGGACTTTGAATTGCGAAGCTTGCCCCAATTGTCTATACAAATAAGTTAAACTTGCTGTTCCCAAGCATAGTCCCCGAACTTAGGCATGTCGGTTGTGTATCGCAACCACGAGGTGCTAACACGCGTACCACTCTTATCCGCAAATAAAGTGGTTTCGAACGTATATAACACATATGCTCGCGCTGAATACAAAACCTCATTATCGTCATGAGAGTTCATCTTTGGTGCAAATGTCTCCCTTAACCAAGTAAGCTTCACGCAGGCCGCGTCGCCCTCCACAGCCTTTTATTGCTTCTTTTCCGACTTACACCCAAACACTCCATCAAATCACTCAATCCTTTGCCTTTATCATCACGCTTGGACTGAACCGGGATACCATCAACTCGTAATCCCGTGATGCAAAAACATCGTCGAGGATATGGTCATTTCACCAAATGGGAAATGAAAACTGCTCTCGTGGTGCCAACGCTCAACGAAGGCGGTGGATCAAATTTTTGTTTGGGTTCTTGTAAGAAGATCTTCCGAGAGAAAGTAACTTCGACTTTCTAAACATCCCCTTCCAATGATGATAATCTTTTCAAAGCATCCACATCCCACGCAAGTAGTTTGGCGACATGATCATGACACCTCAACACATCTCGCTCTTTGCCCCGGTAGATATATCTTGCGGCATGATTTTGAATCCAGGAGAAGCGGAGGGTGTGGTATTTGTGAATCATCCTCTTTCTCCTTGTCTCCTTCGTCTTTCTCATGGTCTTCATCTCCACTTTTGTCTTCATCTCCATTTTTTTATCATCACCAATGTTATCTTCCTCTCCATCCCCTTTTGTCTCTTGCTCTTCATCGTTATCTTTTATCTCCTCTTCAAGAGTACTTTTCTGCCCCCATGTATTGTCCGGATGCTCTGATCCGAACTCTCTTCATAACCACCATAACTATCACTTTCTTCTTCCGATTGAGCATCAGTTCCACTACCGGTGGTTCCACTCTTGGTGGAACAACCGATGGTTCCACTATCGGTGGTTCCACTACCCGTGGTTCTTTCAATAATGTTTGTTTCAAAATTTCCTCTTGTTTCCTCTTTCTAGAAGAGGCGGTAGGTCGATTCTTAGCTTTAGTTTTTCTGTCAAATAAATAAAATTTTGAATGAGAAAAACTCAAAACAAAGTAAGACAACATAAAAATATGAAAATATTGGCGAACACAAACAAACAATGTTCTAAATAATTTATCAAAAATCTTCTAATGTTCAAAATATACCAAAAAAATCCAATTTTGTTCGAAAAAATATAAGAACATACAACAAACATTCGAAATATTAAAACGAATAAACGTAACATGTTCTACTAAAAATTTCGAACATGCATTCAAATTTATATCAAAAATTCAACAGATACACCTACTATTCAAAAATAACGTAAGAACATACAAAGTTATTTGTACAAAGAAATTCAAACAAATATATAATGTTCGGAAATAATGATCGAACAAACATGACATGTTCTAAAATAATTTTTGAACAAACATGACATGTTCTACAATAATTTTCGAACAAACATGACATGTTCTACATTAATTTTCGAACAACTATCCCCAAATCGAAAACCAGATTAGAACAAGAGGGTCGACGGTTTTTTCAAATTTTTGGCGAAATTAATCTCTATACTACCATAAACATGTAATACATAATTTTTACAACTATAATCAAGTAATTAACAATAACCCATACTAATATGTGTTGGAACTCAACTAATAGCGACAAAAATAACCTAATATTTGGAAAACTAAAAACTAATCTTTATCCATAGAGTTGACGGTGGACGGCGGCAGACGCAGCTGCTCGCGTGGAAGGGACGGCGGACGATGACTGACCGTGTGTGGACAGACGGCGCATTTACGACCCCCGCGACAATCCTCCAAGCGTATGCACGCGAACAAGGTTTTTCGAGAATATGGGGTGAGGGAGAGTAATTGTAGTTTAAAAGAGGTAAGGGTATAATGGGTAAAAACTTGGTGGTGAATCGAACAAAACGGGGGAAATGAACGTGGTGGTGAACTTTGCAACTATGGGGGTCCATATAACCTCGGCCCAAGTGCATTATACTAGCAATTTCACATTTTATACATTTTATAGGCCCACACTTGCCATCCATGTCTTGCCCACATCAACACTTGTAGTTTTTCCTTTCATATGTGGGCAAGGTGCGCATCCGTCAACCTAAAAATATATTAATTCAAATAAAAAAATTTCACGTACATGATTCATTCCTTTTTTTTTTTTAAAAAAACCTCGATTAGTGTATAAAAATTAAATCAAAATAGAAACAATATTTTATATACTTATTGAAATTATTGAAAAAAATAGAAATGATATCTTATTGACTAAAGTCATCACTTTTGACTTATATATTCAATATAAGTATCACTTTTTAATTAACAAATATACACCCATCCAAAAATTTTATCATGCTAAAAAAGAAATTTTCTCTCTCTCTCGGGAGTTTCTCTCTCTAGAGCTTGTGGCTAGGAATTCTCTAGACAATCTACTCTGTGTGAGTTCTAATCCGTGACCTTCCGGCTTCTCAAGAATCAGATTAGCGGCGAGTTTACCCGGTGTAATCATTACGGTTTGGGGTTTAATCTGCAAAATCGGGATGTATCTTAGAGTGATTTATAAGAGATCGATTAGGATCTCACTGATTGGGTGAGACAACAAAATCTAATAATAGATCCCGAAATGAGAAACCAAAGTGACCCTTCTAATCTCTTATCTAGAGGCTCTCTCTCTCGCCTCCCTACAATCGAAAGAAGTGGCCGGATGGAGATGTCGAAAGTTCAAGAAGCCCTAAAGGAGATCTCGGGAACAAAGTGGAACACTTATGGATCTCGAGATCGGAGAGGCAGAGGTGATGATTCACTCATAATCCCGGTGAAGAACGCCTTGATCTTTCGCTTTGTGGCAAAGAAGAACATCGGGATTAAAGATATGGAAAACACGCTTAACTCTATTTGGAAGCCAAGTAACCCAAATGATCATATCTAATGTCGGTGACGGGGTATACATAGCGGCATTCGAAAATAGTGGAGATTGCAACAAAGTGTATGCTAAACAGTAAGTGGCGGCTAAGTGGAGCTCTCCTTGCTTTCAAAAAGGCGATGGGAAACGAGAACATAGAAGAAATTAAGCTGAATGAGGTACCATTTTGGATTCAAGTCCATGGGCCTGGAGATCCAACCGCAATCAAGGTATGTAAGCGAACTTATTGGGAATAGAGTTGGTAGGGTGTTAGAAGTGGACATGCCTTGCAAGCCCCATGTCATATGCTAGGTGTATTCGGGTTAGTACTGATTGATGTAACAAAACCTCTCATGCGGGAACGAAAGTGAAATTTAATGGAGTGTCGAATTATGTCTTGTTTAGATATGAGAAGTTAGGCGAATTCGCTTTGTGTGTGGTAGGCTAGACCACTTGGATAGAGACCGCCCTATTGTTTTTGAAACAGAAGGTGGTTTAGCAGGGTAAAGAAACAAGATGGAGCTTGGTTAAGGGTGATGGGTTCAAAAGGGCTAATATTGAGGATGTTGGTAGAGGTTTGAACTTGAAAGGGGAAAAGGTGGACGAGGGGCCATCGAGACTGGAGGAAATGAATGAGGAGATGGAGGTTGCGTAAAGGTTTGCAACGCAGTTATGCAAGTGGAGCAAGCAGCAAGAAAATCAACAAGGGGGAGTGCCAGGAATTTGTTGCTGCAAGGAGGGGATTACCTAGGTAATCAGTGAGGAATAGGGAGTGTGATACAAGGAATGAGATTTGGAGGGGAGCAGATGAGAGAGTGGGCTGGAGGAATGTTTCCAAATCCGATGCGATGATCGAAGTTCGTAATGAGAGCAATGTTAACCCACAAATGGAGACTCACTTTCAGCTTAATACGGATAAGGATTGGACTAATCTTAACCTTTGGGGCTCGGCCATGATTCCTTTGGAAACAGGGGCAAGTAACTTCTTTGCACTCGAATTTCCCAACAATGGAACAGCTTAGGGAGGAAGGAAGATGAACAGCAGGAAGGGAGATTGTTATGAGCAACCAGTCAAGTAATAAAGGAAAGAGCAAGATACATGGGGTGGAGTCGTGGAAGAGGGAAGAAAGATGAGGGGATGGGAAGAGGGAAGGCCAAAATTATATCTACCGGGCATAGGGCAATGAAAAGGAGTAAGGGAATTGTGATTGAGGATCAAACAGTCGAAGAAGGCGAAGATGGCAGAGGGGGAAAAGAGGATAGGCTGATATATGGGGACTGGAAAGTTTGGAGATCTCAATTGTGAATGAGGATCTTAAGCACGGTGTGGCAAAGGAAGGGCAAGGGAATTTCATCATAGCGGTAGCAAATGATCCAGAGGCGGAGGTGGGACAACCGGCCCGCCTACGGCCATGAGTACAAGAGTTTGGAATGCACGGGGACTTGGCCGCAAACGTGCATTCCTAATGTTGCAGCAGTGGTGGAAGATCTCAAGCCTCTTTTGTTGTTTATTTGCGAATCTAAAATATCGTGTAATATTGCTAGGAATTGGTTACCTAAATTAGGATTTAAAAACGTTGTGGGTGTCGATGCGAATGGCACGAAGGGTGGTCTTTTACTATTTTGGCATGATAATATCAATGTTTCGCTTGCGTTCTTACTCGTTGAGTCATATTGATGTGTCGATTGTATGGGAGTCGTTTCAATCGAGATTCACAGCTGCTATGCTCCTCAAAACTTGAGGATAGGATGGCTTTCTGAATCTCGCTTGGTAAGTTGCATAATTTAAAAACTAGTGAGAATGAATGCTGGTTAATTGGGGGTGATTTCAATGAAACTCTTTATTATTCCGAGAAATATGGGGGTAAGCATAAGAGTAATTTTCATAGCAATAATTTCTTTAAGCTGTTGTAAGAGAATTGGTGTGAGGAATGTCAATACTATGAGACCTTTATTTGCGTGGGACGAATAGAAGAAAAGGGAGTTATAATATTAAGGAGAAACTTGATAGATATCTAGCTAATGAGAATCGGCTTTCTTGTTTCCCCAAAGCAATTGCAAGTAATTGTGGATTTTATAGATCGGACCATAGAGCTATTAAATTACCGTTGAATGTTTATAAATGGGTGCCGAAGAATCGCCCAAAAACAATTTGTTTTTTAAAATAAATGGCTTCGGAGGATAGTTTTATCCCAAACGCGATAGAGTTTTGGAAACAATCAACAAAGTGAAGCGGAGTTGCCGGAGAAGCTTCAAAATTGTGGTAAAATGCTAAGAAAATGGGCGGATAAAGAAGTAGGGAATGTTAAGAGGAGGATTAAAATGCTATCGAAGAGATCGATAAGTCTGCGAGAAGGAAGAAGAGGATGAAGTAAATGCAATACTAGATGAAAAACAAAGGGAGATGGAGAAGTTGTTGTTGCAAGAGGAATATTATTGGCATCAAAGATCGAAGAAGCGGTGGTTAAAAGCAGGAGATCGAATACGACATTCTTCCACCAAACCACCAAAGCAAGAAGGAATAGGAATTTTATTCAAAAAATTATAGATGATGATGGAAGAGAATGGAAAACATGTGAGGAAATAGCGAAGTGTATCGGTAGATATTATGAAGAACTATTCAAAACCACCAAGCCTAAGTGGAGGGAGATTGAGTTTGTCACAAGTTTTATAGACAAGAGGGTGAGTGAGCAAATGAATGTATATTTGGACAAGGAGTTTACGGATGAGGAAATAAGGAGAGCAGCTTTCGACTTGAACCCCTCCAAGGCGCCGTGCCCGAGATGGATTTTCGGCAAGCTTCTACCATGCGATGTGGGATAAGATCGATGATGACGTGGTTGATAAGGTAAAAGAAATTCTAAATAAAGGAAAATCAATGCAAGGGTGGAATGAAACGGTGGTCACCCTTATTCCTAAAATTAAGAAGCCGTAAAGAGTTAAGGATTTCAGTGCCGATCACCAGTGCAATGTATGCTATAAGATTGTAGCGAGGGCGATAACGAGCAGTTGAGGGTGGTAATGGATAAGGTCGTTGATGAAAATCTAAGCGCTTTTGTCCTGGAAGGTTAATTTCGGACAACATCTTGGTTGGATTTGAATGTATGCATTGGTTAAGGAATTCTAAAAGTAAAGAAGGGTATGCGGCGCTAAAACTTGATATGAGTAAAGCATACGATAGGGTGGAGTGGAGGTTCATTAAAAATTTGTCATGGCAAGGATGGGCTTTACACGAAATGGATCAATTTGATTATGAGATTCATAGAATCGGTGTCTTATACCTTCAAATTCAATGGGATGTTAACAGAGAGAGTTACGCCTACAAGAGGATTAAGGCATGGGGATCCATTATCGCCTTATATCTTTGTTATTAGTTCGCAAGGTCTATCAAAGCAATGTTAAAGGCTTATCATGATCAAGGATGGATTAAGGGAGTGAGAATGGCTACAAGAGGGCCGACTATTTCGCACCTTTTTTTTTTGCGGACGATAGCTTATTATTTTTCAGGACGGATGCGTTCTCTTGCAAAGGAGTCAAGGAATGTTTGGATGCATATGAGCGAGCCTCGGGTCAAATGGTTAATTATGAGAAATCAGCTTTGACATTCAGTCCTAATGCAAAGAAGATTAATCAAGAGAGGGTGAAACAATACTTGAAAATAAAGGAGAGCAGGAGCCATGAGCTGTATTTGGGGGCACCGTCATTTTCACTAAAGAAGAAGAGAATCCAATTTGGTTTCTGAAGGACAGATGATGAGAAGAATAGAGGAGTGGAGTCATAAGAAGTTTTCCAGAGGAGGAAGGGAAGTACTTATTAAGGCCAGTTCTTCAAGCCATACCCACATATACAATGACTTGTTTGAGAATTCCTCTAACGTTATGCAGGGAAATGGAATCAATTTGTGCCAAATTTTGGTGGGGTAATTCGGGTATGAGAGGCGGGGTTCACTGGAAGTCCCGGGAAGCATTATGTGTAAAGAAAGAAGAAGGGGGTATGGGATTTGAAGCTTCGGTTGTTTTAACCAGGCTCTAGTGGCGAAACAGGTATGTAGAATGCTAGAAAATCCCGAGACATTAGCGGCAAGGGTCTTTAAGGCTAGATATTATAGAAATGAGAATATTATGGAGGCCCAAATAGGTAATAATCCATCATTTGTGTGGAGGTCGCTTTGTTGGGGAAGGGAACTTTTAAAGGAAGGGTTCGGATGGATTATTGTTAATGGAAGGGACATTAAGGTGGATACAAGGGACTGGTTTGCAAAGTGGGCGCTAGCATCTTTGTCCACATGCAAGAGAAGGGGCCACAGAGTCTGCAAATATATTGACAAAGATGGTAATTGGCGGGAGGACGACGTAAGGAGGGATTTTCTAGCTTATGAAGCGGAGGAGATATTAGAAACAAACATTGCCAAAGAAGGAGGAAGAGATAGAAGAGTTTGGAAGCTTCATCCCAAAGGAATATATACCGTAAGTACAGGCTATGCTTTAGGAATGGATATCAAGAATAAAATGCAAAATAGAGACAAACCGGAGTGTTCGGGAGCAAACAAGGGATGGTGGAAGCAAATTTGGAATGCGAAAGTGCCACCAAAAATGAAAATCTTTTGGTGGCGAGTATATCAAGGAATATTTTGCCGACGGAAGAAAATTTATTAAGGTACCATGTCCCGATAAAGGCGGAATGTGTGTTTTGCGGTTACTATAGGGCTAGCATCACACATGCTATATTTTTATGCCTTAACGTAAAGAAAGTATGGAAGGATGTGGCGATAATGGTACCAAGGCAAAGATCAGAGGAGGATGACCCGATGGACTTTTTGGAGCGATTACAAGATTGCAACGGGGAAGGAAAATTGAAGAAATTATGGCGGTTGCATGGGGAATTTGGAAAAGAAGGTGCGAAATTAGTCATGAGCCCAAAAGATTGAAAAAAGGTATGAATATCATCTCTGTTAATTCAATTAGGTGGGCACTTAAAATGATTGAACAATATAGGCTAGCATTTGTAAGGCTAACCAAGGATCGAGGATTTCATGCATGTTAGCAAGATAATAACGAAACAAAAGATTATGTGGATAGTCTTTACGGATGCTAGCTTCAATGTGGAAAAAGTGTTAGTGCCTATGGAATTGTCGTTGTTGATTGCAAAGGGAATCTTGTGACACATGAAAATGGACCTCCGGGAGTAGTGGAATCGCCATTTGAAGTGAGATGGAAGCAATTGCTAGAGGGTAAAACTAATGCGGGATATGAAAGGAAGAAGGGTACTATTCCTTTCTCGATAATAAAGAGGCCATTTCGGCTATTGTAAGGATGGAGCGACTACCAAATCGAAGTGGGTTGGCTCTAGCAAAGATACATAAAGTGGCACGGGAGAATAAGGAGTGGAGCTTCGGACATGTGCCAAGGGACTTGAATGGAGCGGCTCATCTTTTGGCTAAAGTGGCAAATTCACCGGTTGATTCTCCAGAGTGGATCGGCTCGATGGTGAAAAAGAGGTTACGGGATATTTGGTCTCGGTTTGTAATCAATTAGAGACTAAATTCTTGTATTGACCAAAAAAAAAAAAAAAATTTTGTCATGCTTTCCTCTTCATCTATCCATAGAATATAGTCATATTACCAAAAAAAAAAATCTACACTTTATCCTTACCCTTCAAATATCCATTTAATTGTTCAAATTGTCATTAACTTTATTCATAAATGAACCCCATAATATTGCATAATACCATTCAACATATTTACTTTACACATGAAATGTTATTATTCCTTAAAACATGTGAAAAGGAAACAAGACTCGATTAGATTGGACGGAGGAAGTATTAGGGGTGCTTGGTTTGTTAAAAGGAATTTGAATGGTAATGGGTTTGAAAGTAGTGAGAAATGGTAATGGATATGTTAGTAATTGTTGAGTTGTTTGATTTATATGTAGGTATGACTATCATTACCATAGAAAGTGTTTGATTTTAATATAAATTATTGATAATTAGAATTGTTATTAACTCTTTTTAATATTAAAAATATATTATATAATAATCATGCTTAAAATATTATTTATTAATATTAATAAATAATTTAGAAGGAAAAATAAATTTTTAAAAAATTATATATAAAATTGTAAAAAGCAATGACTTTCATGACTTTCATTACTCACTTTTAATATATCAAAAATTTGATTCCCCTCAACCAAACATCACACTCTCCTTTCATTGCTATTCCTTAGCTTTAAAGGTGTTAACCAAATACCTCAATTTTTGTTTAGAGTATATACTTTCATGTGCAAGTAATAGTATATAATAGTTAAAATTAGGATTAATTATTTTGTGGTACAATTCTTGTTTCGATTTAACTTTAAATACGATTACTATTTCCAATTATTGTAGAATACAAAATAATGTGTAAAATATCTTTAATATCTCTTTTTTTTTTTTACTATAAGATACAATACCTTTTCACATTAATTATATTAATATTTAGCTGTAAGGATTCCGTTGGAATAAAATCTATGTGCTAAAATATACTACTATTTTTAGAGTAACATAGGTGTTTTGCAAACGTAATTTACACTCCATACAAGAAATCTCACCGTGACCGACAACTTTTAGAGATTTCCCTTCCGCCATTTCAATTTTCCTTTCTTTCTTACGTTTCCATTTGAGATTTTTGTTATACTTTCACCGCGTCGCCGTCCCCATCACCATCTCTTCATCGCCGTCGCCGTCGTCCCTCTCCGTCCAATATATTCCGACACCGCCGTCCTCTATCCCACCTCCGTATCTTCGCGCCTAGGGTTTCGAAAATATTCCGTCTCCATATTTTCAAGAATGTTTTCTCTCAAAATCCACCGCCTAGGGTTTCGACACCAAAGTGCCGCCGCCTCCGTCGACGGCTCACCGCAAAGCCCGATGGTTGGAGAAGTTCGACACCGCTTCCCTTAACTTCTCACGTTTCCGAGCACTCACACACTTCACTCCTCGCGCGCTTCTCAACTTCGATAATGGCTTCCGCCTAAAAAGGTACTGAATTATCCCCATATTTCGAGATCGATGTCATAAAATAATAGTTGTAAATTTGGGTGGTTGTGGGTCGGTGAGGATCCAAGCTCGGCTTGAAGCATAAGATTTTCTTATGCTTTGGTATTAATCCTTAGGCCTGTTTGGTAGGTGTGAAAAGGGCCACGAAAAAACCGTTTCACGTCTATACAGTGTTTGGTAGAACAGAAAACTTTTCTCGATGGCCCGAGAATAAGTTCGGCCTCGTGAACGCTTTAAGGCAAATCACCTGTTCCCCTTCACAAACCCCGTCGAACCCCTCCGATATATTTTCGCGGCCCCGATAGGAGCGAATTTTTCCAAGATCCCCTAACCTCATATCTCGATAATACCCTCCTCCATATCATTTAACCTCACAAACCTTAGTCTCCTCGCCGCTTTCAAATCGGTTCCACCTTCCACTCCTTCATCCTCCATCGTCCATCTCCGAGGTGAATCCGGTGCGTATCCCATTGTCTCCGCCGACCGTAGGCTACACGACACGACAACTTCCCCCACACAATGCAGATCTAGAGGTTAGTATGGGAAAATTCGATTTTATTTTGGGATTTTGTTTTTTTCCACACCCTTTTGTTTTGAATTTTTGAAGGAAAATTTTTTTCCCCATACACTCGATTCGGTTGATTTTTACAAGTTGAATGCATTATGTGAATGTATTTGTGAATTTATTTTTGTCACAATTGTGTAGCTCAACCCATTTTGAAACTATCGAATGAAATCATTTACGTGATCTAATTTGGTGGTAATTGTCATATACGCACTGGTGTAAATCTGCTCATTCTGTTTATTAGTCAAATTTCAATCTTTGGTTCACTTAATTATGTTGCCCAAATGCGTAGTTCTACCCGGGGATTACTCGGTAATTTAAGGCTCTGTTTTGAAATTATTGTGTCTCTCGATTCTTTGTTTGATATTGGATTTCTCTAGCTTTTAAATATTGCCTAAAATTGTCTTTCCTTCCCGTCGACTTAGCCGTGATACCGTGGCGATATAGGTTCAAATATTTATTGTTGATGGCTTGTGTGGTTGTTCTAGATTATGAATTGCATCTTTAACGTAGTTGTTGTTATGATCCGGTGACTGAACACGTGATTGATCGTGTGTTGTTATCTCGATTTTCATTTCCAATAGAAACATCTTATTCATTCTAATGTAGCCTAATTGCATTGTTCGGTATTTTGGTGGATATAACTTGTTCTTCGGTATATGTTAGAATCAACAAGTACTCCAAGAGGAAAAAGGACAATTATGACATTTTTGAACAATCCTCGGAATTGTTCGAGCTAAAATCTGTTGAACAATCGTCATATATGCAATCGTATGTTCTTATTGTTCGTGTATTATATAATGTTTGAATACGGTGTTCATATGTCTGACTTTTTAAGTGCCGATCGTGCTTTGACTCTATGATAGTCTTCATTTTTTGTTTAAGCTGCAGATAACAATCAAGTATGTTGTCGACTACAATGAAAAACGCGTTTGGTGGTATTTTTTTAGTGCAAGAGATGTTTCTCCGTTCAATCATCATTCGAATTATAATACACTTTGTTGTTAATGGAGAGAATAGGAGGGTTAGAAGACGTGTTGACAATGTTGATCGATATACCATGTTAGATAAAAATCCTCGTCAAATTAGTCGTTTGAATAGGATGTATTCACTACGTGATTCCGAATGTGTTGTAAAGTTAAGAATGAACCGCAACACTTTTGCACATCTATCTTTTTATTGAGACAATTGGGAGGGTTAGCCGACCATAAGTACTTATGCGTCGAAGAACAACTCTCAATTTTTTTATCTATTTTGGCTCATCATCAAAAAAACTTTGTTGTCAAATTTGAATATGAGAGGTCCGGCCGTGACTGCTTCGTATTATGTTCACCTCGTTCTTAAAGCAATATTAAAACTTCACAACCTATTTTTGGTTACACCCACTCCCGTGCCCGAGGATTCCACAAATCCGCGGTGGAAATGGTTTAAGGTAAACAAAACAAACTAGAAGCTTACATTATTTAGTAGTGGATAAATAGTATAATTTTGATTACACCTATCTCTTGAAAATAGGGTTGTCTAGGGCGTTAGATGGCACCTACATCGATGTCTATGTCCCGTGTATTGATAAACCCCGATATAGAACAAGGAAGGGACACGTATCCACTAATGTCCTAGGAGTATGTGACCATGACATGCGGTTTGTGTATGTCCCGCCAGTGGTGGGAAGGGTCGGCACCCGATTGTAGAGTCCTCGCGCAATGCATCCCGAGACCATACGGATTGAAAGTTCAAGGGTATTTGGTTTTATTACCTAGAATATCTAATTATTTGAAATTTAATTATATTTACATAATACGCACAGTTGCTTAAAATAATATTTGTTAATCTTGTCCTAGGACACTATTACCTATGCGACAATGGTTATGCTAATAGCGAAGGTTTTCTCACCCCCTACCGAGGCTACGGATATCATTTAAAAGAATGGGGTCCTTCTTCACAAAGACCTATTAATCACCAAGAGCATTTTAACATGCGACACACAAGAGCACGTAATGTCATAGAACGTGCTTTTGGTGTCCTTAAAATGCGTTTTGGGATTCTTAGGAGTCTGCTTACTATCCGATCAAAACCAAGTTAGACTAATAATGACATGTTTCCTACTCCACAATTACATACGTAGTATGATGCCGATTGATCCCGTTGAAGACGAGTACGATGAGTGGACCCGCAAGGAAGAGCTTGTCTACGGGGATAACGTAGAATACGTTGAAGGCGTGGAAACATCTCCCAATGGACCCAACCGCGCGAAGAGTTATCTATTTCTATGTTTGAAGAATATCAACGTTCCGCTAGACAAATGGTTATTTTATGTTATGAATTGTTGACAAAACTTTTTTAATTGCATGGATTGTTAAATGGGTTATGAACCGACTTTTAATTTGTATGGATTATGTTATTTCGTGTAAATCGATGATTAGTCTATTTCGTAATGGAATGTTTTACATATGGTAGTGTAATCGGTTGGAATTCTGTTCTTTATTACAAGCTTATCTTTGTTCTTATTAGCAGCAATAATGACCCCGTCTTCCGAAGGAAAATGGCCACGAGAATGTTTTTATGGCAACGGTGTAATGGTCCAACGCCGTCCGGACCAAATTCCATGCATCCAGGAAGGTATTACTTCATTTGTCCACAAAATGTCAAACACAAGAGACATTTCATGTGGTGCGACGATTCACACAACGATAATGTAAACCCTCATGTCCAACATTCCGTAGCTTCAGGACACATCGGCGCGGAAGTAGGTACTTGGTCCTCATGTTCTAATCAAACTCAAAACTCTCATGATGACCAATCGCGTCGACGGACTAAAGACGATGTCAAGAGCAAAACGTCCAGCTATCTTGTAAATGGTGATGGAGCACCTACTCCATCAATGATTTGGTTATTTATTTGCATTGTTCTTATATTTATATTTCTTGTGTTGATAATGTTAGGTGTGTTGTTGTCCGTGGTTTACTAAGCAATTGAAACTCATCGAGATCTTTGTGTTGTAATGAATTGTTATTTGGATTTTTTGGTTCTTTGGACACTAGACATTAGTGTTGTATTGATAGTTTTTATGTGTGAATTTTTATTGCTATAATTCATACTCGTGACTGCTTTGTGTTGTACCAACACCGCTTGGACCAAATTCATTTTGCATGTGATCCCTATTGCTATACTGATATGAGTATAAAACCAAGCATGGAATATATTCCAAAGCAAACATTGGAGAAGTATCACACGGCAATGTCAATCAACATTGGTCATGTCAACTTTTCCAAATATTTCATCAGCCACGCTTGTCGTGCTTGTGGTATTAATATTGATATTCTATATAAAGGCTGGTCTAGACAACACTCTGAAACACCATTAACAATATCAACATTATAATGTCTCCATTACGCATACCTCCACAAAGTGAATATTTCTTTGATACGATCTGGACATTTGAAGTGGAGTCCTTGTTCATCAACACATTGGTTCAAGAAAAGCAACAAGGAAACTGGGATGGCCATGAAGCACCGAACTTTCATGCAAATCTCATGTCAATTGGCACCGTTAACGCCAATTTTTCGAGATCCTTCTCGTTCGATGAGGCACAAGTTCACCTCAAGTTTCTATTTCGTAGGTACGAAGCGTTCAATAAATGCATAACAACCGAGGATGTGCATTGGGACAAAAATAGAAACAAGATTATTGCAAGTAAGAAGCGGTGGGTAATGATGATTAAGGTAAAACATATTATGTATTTACATCCATAGTTCAAAATCATGTACACATTTTTTTGCCTATACATATATGTCTTGTGCATTAGCGTGATAAACTCGCCGCGGCGTACTATCACCGGGGATCCGTTCATCTCTTGCATGTTCGAGTTGTTCACCGAGTCGGCATAACCGGCCACAGTCTACCAAACGTAGTCGAAGTGATTGAGATTAGCGATGGAACACGTTCTAACACTCAAAGTCCTTGTCCCCGTCCACGCGTACACACTCTCTTGGTCGATGAATCGGATGACGATGAAGTTGTGTCACCCTTTAATACAAAACGCAGCGTCGGTCAAAGAAGGTTGTTTGATTCGCCAAAGACGGTCGTTTACCCCCGCACGGAATAATAATTCGCGGTGCGAGCTTCAAGCTTCACGTCAAATAGAGAAACCTCTAGCTCCCGTGCATCTACAAGCCCATATAAGTGGTTCTCTCTCTCCGTAGAGATTAGTAGATGAACCATTATGCTAATGTGTGTTGTAGTATTTATTATTTCTAATATTGTCTAGTATTCCATGATATAATTTCTTTAGGGAATGTTGGTGTTTTTAGGAACTACTTTTTACTTTGGTATGATGTAATTCCTTCTATCGCTGCGTAATTTATGAAGTACATTTTAATATAATTTGTTATTTTAGGAAGTAATCTAAAAAATTGGGTTGTTCTGTTTTTAATGAAATTTTCTTCCATAAAACTTAAAATTCAAATAAAAAAATATATATTACATTTCCTAATGCCTATTATACTAATAGGGAGTACAATTTTAATTTTTGTGTATGTTAAAATATGAAATTTAATATAGTTATTAATATATTGATGAATTGAGTTATTAAATCTAAAAATTCTAAATATGTGAAAAATAGTGTTTGGTTTACTTATTGATGTTGTCTTGAAAACACAATTATTCATTTATTTATCTTATTTTATTAATAGGCATTAAGTCTTTTATACATAACATTGTATGTTTGAAAAATTAGAATAATAATATAATATTATTAATCGAGTAATACAAATTTCATGATCTAAATAATATTTATATATTACATATTACAAATAAAAAATTCGCGTAATACGCGGGAGCTAACATAGTGTATAATATTGCTAACAAATAAATGACTCATAATTATTTCATTACATTTTTGGTGGCTTCTAGAAAAAAGAATTTTGCTCCAATATTTTTAAAGCTGCGTAATTAAAATGAAAACCGCCTAAAAATTATACAACCCACCCACGTCCACCTTTTTGTTAAGTCACATCTTCTTTTCACTCTCTCATTTAATCACAACTACTACACGCTTGGGAAGATGAACCGTCTTGATCAACATTGCTCGTTTGGAAGTCCTTCTTCGGCGATTTCTGTCCCGGGTTTTGTACGCCCACCTACCCGCGCCGCCGTTCTAGGAACAACCAGCTCCGGGTGTTTGACATTTCAGGGTATGTATTAGAAGACGTCGGTTGTGTCGTCTTCTTAGTTATTATTGTGAATCACACTCCATTGTACATGCAATCCGTTCTTTTACCCCTTTTTTTTTTTTTTTTGAGAAATATAAACACGTATTTGTTTGTTAAATTTGTGCGCCGTGTCCGTCTATTGTCACGAATGGTGGGTCTTTACTCTTTGGGTTGTTTGAATGGCACCTATATATGTTGTACACTGTGTCACATTGTAATAAAAGCGAATTTTCGACGCGTTTCTTGGTTATAAATTCGAAATGTGTGCTTTGTTGGTTACCATTTCGACGCGTTTGATAATTCTCTTGTTGTGGAGAAGTACAGTCCTTTTTATGCATTTCTCATTCCTACTTTGTCAATTGTTTGTGCACGATTGTTAATATATCCATTTGGGATGTTACGCTTATGTATGCGCATTCTATTTGTTGTGACTTTTGAATTGTGATTTTAATGATAGGAGAACAGTGATTGTGTTTGTTGTTATAGTGGTTCTATGGTACTCTTTGTTGTATGATATTCATTGAATTTAGTAGTCGAATGAGTGTCGAGATGATTTACGGTTATGCTCAAGTATATACTCGGTTATTTCCTTTTGGTTTAGGGTGCACAATGTGGAGTCTTGTCAAGACGGAACTACGTTAATATTGCTACGTACTATTTAGACTATTCGATATGAATATTGCTACTCTACCTGTTTTAGAATATTCGATGTTAATATTGCATTCTTTTTGTGTAGATGGCTATGGTCAGTGCTAATAATTATTTCAACGCAAGGATCGGCTCTCGTCTTTGATTTGTCCATCATTACCACGGTCATGGAAAAGCGTCAGCCCACAACCGAATGCGGTTCGAGGATTCATGCTTTGGGCAATTTGCTAAGATGGAAGAAATGCAATTCCAAGGCCAGCTATATCTGCATTTGCCGTTCAAGCAAGATGCATCCAAGTTACGGAACAAACTCGTCTTCCATATCAACAAGTGTTGAAGCCCAATTTGGACCTACAGAGTTCGCATTGGTAAGCTGGGTTGCATTTCGGTGAGACCACCCCGATCCCAATTGAATCTCAATTGCACAAGAAAACTTTCAAAGCTAAGAATGTGATCACGGTTCAAGACGTGAAAACCGCCTTTCTAAATCTTTGTTGACAACGAGGAAAGTGATCTAAGCCCGAAGTTGGCATTGCTCTGGTGTTGTACGAAATCTTGCTAATACGTGGACATTCAAGCCGGAAAATTGACGGCAAGTATGTCCATCTAGCCGACGACTTAGCCGCATTCAATGGCTACCCTTGGGGAACCATCGCTTATGAGTTCCTAATAAGCGAGTTCCGATCATCTATGGAGTGTAAGGTGTCGTCAAGAAAGAGCAAGGGAAAAGCGAAAGAGGGTGAGAATAGGCGTCGGATTGATGTGCACGGTTTTGGTTTGGCACTACAACTATGGGCATACGAATCAATGCCTTCGTCGCTAAGTTGTGCGCCGAAAATAAGTCCAGTTCTTTGATTCCTCGTATGCTACGTTGGAAATCAAATGGAGTGGTGAAATTCGATGATCTTTCAACACACTGTTTCCATAATGGATCAACAAAAAGGTAACTTCATTGTTATGTCCCGTTGTTTTTATCCATATAAATGTTATAGCATTATCATTTACCAAGTTTCAAATTGTTATTCGCTTGCAGATTCATGTCAAAGAAGCTTTAATGCCTTCCAAAGCTGAAATGCAAACTTCATATTATGCCGGTGTTGTGAGTTGGGAGCAGTTCATTGTCCCCGTTTCTCCAACCATCGTAACAAACAAACGTCGGCGCATCAATGAGGGCGGCTCGAAGAAAGAAGGGGAAAATGTGGTGGGCAATGTAATCGGTAAGAACGAAGACGAAGCCGCTTGGAGGAAATACGTAGAGCTACAGCCCAAACAATTAATGAAAATCAGATGAAATTAGAGAAGTTACTATTCGGTGTCTTGGATAAACTTGAGAAGGTAGAGGCTTAAGAGCCTAATGCGAGAGGAGGACGTACGGGAAGAGCCATTAGCGGATGCGGCCAAAGTCGATGAAGACATTCCGTCTAATGAGGGTTGGGAGTCCGTAGCATTAATTTGCATGGACGACAAGTTGGCATCGTTTGAAGAATGGTTGAGGAATTCCGGGACAGTAATGAGTCAATTGCTCTTGGTGTGCGTGTTGTCCCTACCGTTATCGCAAGTTGGTTTAAGGATATTTGGGATCCTAATGGATGGTTGAATGGGGAGGTAATTTATATAACGATTGCGTATATGTTCATTTGTTGTTAGCCCGTGCTAATTTTGTTAAGTTATATGGCTATCATTCTTTTTTTGGTGTTTTGATATATTGATGCGTTGATGCATTTAATCATGTTTCAAGCTCGGAAGTTAATGATTAGTGGCGATAAGAGGAATATGACATTTGTTGATCTGAACTTTTGGGTAAAAACTTTATATAAGATATCTTGTTTGAGTTGTAATTTTCCGATGCAAACTTTAATTTCAAAAATGTTGCCGCAATGCTTGATGTGCAGGTACAAGTGACGGAAGGGGTGTATGAAAGTGGCAAAACTCGGCGAAGGAGGGTCGTATTTGGGATTGGTCTGTAGATGCAAAGAGTGTGTATGGTCACGTAATCTGGTAGATTACCAATTAATGACTTCGGTATCCCATGGTCGGACGCCGAGTACGTGTATGGAATTGGGAACATTACGGACAAGCATTGGGTGTTGTACGAGATACGTTTACTCGAGCAAAGCGTAGTGATCTATGATAGTCAATCGGAGGCCGACGGCCCGCAAGACGTAAACTACTTTTCAATAAGTTGGCCTCGGATTTTACAAAGTGTATATGTCTTTGAGATGAATGTTATCGGTGAACGAACGCACAGGTCGGCAAAAGACGAGTGGTCGGTTGAAAGGTGTCAATATACTCCGCAGATGAATAACAGATGATTGTGGTATTATGTGCATTAAAATGTTCGAGTGTCTCGGGTTTGGTGTTACAGTCGATGGCATTAATCCGGAATGTGTGGCAATTTTAGGAAGAACTATTGTGCTTCCTTATTCCATCTGACACGGTGATGTTGTCGGCATTTGGGACAGCGTCGAGCGTACAATTAAACATTATTGTTATTGCTTAGTACTTGTATGGTTGTGTTTTGAGATGGTACTCATTAATAGTTGGTCTAAGTTGGTTGTGGTATATTTTGTCTTTGACATTCTTTGGATGAATGTTCTAATGTGGTAGTGGTTGAAGATTTCTTTGTTTTATTATCATTTTGTTGGCTTTACAATGTTGTACTCATATTTACTATTCTCCATTTATTTCGTAGTCATATTTGAATGTAAAAATATATAAATATGTTTCCATGAGATTGCATCTATTATGTTTTTACCTTTTATGCTAATGATGAATTGAATCATGCATATATCTTTTTAAAAAAATTATGTTGTTTACAATTTGTTTAACACAAAACCATTGCAATTGAATTGTATAAACTCCTTCATAACTATTCTATGAAAAAATGATGATAGCCTTCACAAAAAGGTGACGATCACCGATTAAACACATTATATAGTTTTGATCACAAAATGACTAAGCGAGTTATACATTCGTGTTCACAAAAGGATGGTAGAAACTAGTGTAGTTTGATATCTAAACTTGAAGTTGTCCCCAGAGAGACGTCGAACATATCGCGCTCTGCTCTCCTTACGCATCGTCACGAACAAGTGGAGACAGTCGGCGTTCCTAGCAAGGTGATGAGCAGCGTCAACCTTATCATCTTCGCTTAATTCAGGTACGTCATCCAACAGGTTGAGTAGGTCCCGTTTCGATTTCTCTAGCTCCAGGATCATAGCCAATAGCACGACAAAGATTGTCCATGCGAAGATCGTATGACTTGCTCATTTGTCCCAACACTTCACAGGGTTTGTCGGTGGATGGTGACCCGACACCGACCCTCTTCTTTCCCGAGTTCTTGTTTGAGGTGGTCCTTTGAACCCGGGGTGTTTCACTATTCACTTCCATGTCCACAGACCATCATCAAGTTCCAAATCGAGATGGAATGTTATTGTTAGCAACACGTTCAACCGGTTCCTCGTTCACCGATTGATTGACGGCTTGCATAACGTCTTGGCCGTACCCCATTTGCCCTATCCTTCCCGAATATCTCATTCCAATCCTCATACGGAGCCATGCTTTGTATCGCATGTTGCTAGCAGTGGATCGACCTTGTAGTATTTTTTAAACTAGTTAGTTAAACATTATATTGGGCTACTAAAAAAACAAATCTTAGACAAGGGCTATGTAGGTTGCACAAGTGGATGTTATCACCAAGACACATGTACATAACACCCGCCTAACACATGCTAAAATAGTACAAAATGACATTATGCAAATTCGTAGACATCCAATGTTCAACATTTATATAGCAACCTAAAAGCCAAATATTGTCACTAGAACCCAAAATGCAAAGTATGTCAATTTACTTACTACCGATACACAAGAAAAGTCCTTTATCATCACTTTAATTTATCATTACATATTGAGAATTTTTACGTAAAAAAAAAATCATCGGTAAGTTTTGTAGAAATAGTGATACACTACAATACAAAGCGGTCGTAAGTTTTTGCATTAATTATTGATACAATAAGCAACAAGTTGGTTTAATTAACGAAGGGAATACGAGTATACCTTGACAATGAGGTCCCATGCCTCGTCATGGCGATCGATCATACCGGTAGAGGTGTTGAATCCAATACCGAGTTATCATTCATGCATCGTTAACGAGGACGCATGAGCTTTTTTCAAATCGTAAGCCTTGAGGTTATGTGAGGTGTCGCACGAATGTCGAGTCCACAGGAAGTTTTTCGCCATTCCAGCTTCTAATTTAAACAGTACCCGAGGCTTAAAGCCGTTTCGGTCCTTGACCATTAGCAACAAGTTCTTTCATTAGATCGGCAAGAACAACTTCCTCCACCGGTGTCCATGCACGTCGGTTTACGTCGATTTTCTTCACCTGCATTTCCCCTTCATTCGGTGCTAGTCTTTGCCGCCACCCTCCATCTGAGAGAGAGAATTACCAAACATACAAAAATAGAAGAAGAATAGGTCATATTATGATGAAGATGAAGAAAACAAATCACCGACAAGAAGAACAAAAGAATTGGCGGCGACAAAGAACAAAAGAAATCGACGAAGAAGAAGTGTTCTATGCTAAAAAATAGCTGCAATGGTGGGTGAATCGGTTACCTCGGCCAAATCGCCGATGAAGATCAAGAATTCGCCGTTGATCGAAAGCGGACTACCTCGGCAAACCCTAATACCGACGAATGAGAATGAACAAGGGCTGCCAATTTGGGGCTTATTCGAAGGAAAAAAGGGTAGAAATGTCTTTACATTGAATTTCAATAAGTTATCTCATGTATCAAACACCATAAATATAAAATATCTTGACATGTTTCAGATCTACCAAACGAACAAAGATTAATTTTCATGCATATCAAACACCGTCAAAGCTCGAAATGCAACGGCAGCGTGAAACCTTTCCTTAATGCTTTTCATGGGTGCCTTTTCTCATAAGGCCTACCAAACAGGGCCTTATTTAATTATTAAGCCACGAAAAGAGGGGTTTTCCAATTCAAGGTGAAATTCATGGGTTGAGTTATTTGCTTGATCTTTTACGTGTTCTCGATTGCGGTGTGTATTTAATTTAATTAATATTTGAAGTGATTTTGTTGCGGGGTTTTTGGCAGCGACAATTAAAAGGCACTTTCCCGAACCTACCTCTTAACAATATGCCACACTCTTAGCCAATAATGCTGTAAATCCGTCACATTTCTTGCCTAATGGGCAATGAATATGTAGACTTTAGTGCAAAATGTTGCCCGAGGTTTTGCGAGATGCAAATGATGAATTGTGGCCCTCGGAATGCAGGACATTTTGTGAATTTGCCATCGGGCGGGGAATAACAATGGGGTGGTGCCACAATCGATCAATGGAAATGTTATGCGGCATATGAACCACAATCTTTGCTGCAATGCGAGATAATGGGTCTCATAAAGCTCAACAAAACAATAATCTGCTTTCTCCTAGTGCTTCTACACCGTAGGTTGATCTTGATTGCTTTTCTTTTAAATAGTTCATTGTTATGAATTTATGTATGTCATACAAAAATTGTTTTGTTGTCCATGGCTTTAATATTTGTGGTTTTCTTGGTTGCTATTCAACGGTGATCATGTTTATTTTCAAGTGAAAATTATGTAACTAATATGATGTCTGAAATTCAATCGGTGTAGATTGGGCTTTTCTGTGTTTTATGATTTTGCACCTTAAGAGGATATATATATAAGATTTGATTTGAGTGCGGGTATTCTTATACATGGTTGGAAAATTTTGCATAGAATATCTAAAGTTAATTTTTTACATATACAAATTTGGTTGGTTCTTATACATGAAACTCTCGGCTAAAAAAGTATATTTATAAGGACATAAGTGATTTGTTGGTTGTGGATTTTTCCAAATATGCATATTGAGAAAATATGTCTCTCAATTAGCACTTAAATTGCACTTTTGAGGTTTGGTCTTTTTCTTTTTGGGACACAATTTGAGGATTGTTTTCAAACTTCTTTACATGTTGCGGAACAATAATGGATTAGCTAATGGGGTGAACAACGAAACAATAAGCTGGAGAAAACCTCATAACAATAACTTTTGGGAGTAATAGGGTATGATGCATCACAGAGAGTGTATGCTCGTTGTTACCGTTTCACATAATAACTTCCCATGTGTTATTGAAAATGTTGTAGATGCATAAGTGTTGCCTCACTCATTCAACTTTTTTGCAGATTCTTGAGCAGCTTTCATCATCAAGAAATTGCACAGGAAACTTCAAGTTTAATAATGAAAATCGTGGTAAAGGTAGGATTTCTGAATTGGTCAATGTTTTTATACCATTTTAATAAGCGTAACATAACAATAATCAGCCAGAGAATGCGTGACATCTTTTTAATGATTGTATATGCGTATGGTTTTGGATATTGATTTCCTTTTCTCAAGCTTTTCTTACGTGTAAAATTTTTACAATGTAGAACCAATTTAAGATGAACCTTTGAGAGAAGCCCTTCATTAGTTCTAGTTGATTAACTTATTTTTAGTATCATATTTCCATGCTCACTGTTCCCCTTAAATTATCTGCCCGATGACCCGAGAGGTATGATTATCTCGTAGGTAATGTGATGTGGCATCACCGCCCAAGCAAGTAATAATCATTGTTAATTTGGTCACATTTCAAAATAGTGAGTCTACATGCACTTTCTTTTGTAAGTACACAAAATGCAGTCATACTTGAGCAGATTATTTTCTTGTTTTTACTATGAACTGCAATGTCATTTTCTTATTTTTACTATCATACTTGAGCTAGAGTTACTTTTTCCTTCGTATAGTCTTACCAAAGCCGTTAAATGAATCTCAACTCCTCTAATACTAATTAACAGACTAGTTTTTTTTTACCTCGAACTGATTATCATGAGTCAAATGTTAGGGAAAAAATATCTAAAACTATTCTATACCATCTCCTAAGCTTGTCTATTTGATTCGAGTATGGTTCTTTCTTGTGTTCTCGGTTGTGTAACCATATAGGATCATCGATTTGATGGCATGTGGTTCTGCAATGCGGTGGCTTCATTGCAACAATATTTTTTTATATAGTTATAATAAAGGCTGTAATGCCGAGACTTGATTCCTTTCTTTAAATTTGTTAATATCTCTAAAATGTTTGCATTTGTTCATTTATTGTAAAGTTGTAGTTGGCTGGTGGGGGTAGATAAAGTGTGAAGAAACCTATAGTTGAATTCATTTTTGGTTTCAATAAGAACTAAATCACCTCGATTAATTTTCTTGTTTGTGAGGCCATTTTAGTCTGTAGTATGATCATATATACGTATGTATATTGTTGTTCACTGTTAGGCTGATATTTCCACGAATATACGTATGTATATTGTTGTTTATGCATTGGTGATCTTTTCCATTTGATAGTTGTGATTTTAAGGTCTGTGTACTTTTCTTGCCTTTTAATTTCTTGTTCAAATTTTTGGAGTGAATAGACAAAACACATGCAATTTTGGGATTGCGAAAAAGGAAGCAGAGATCAAGAAAGACTAGCAATCGATGGAGAGTACATCGTATGTTGGATAGCTAATCATTTCTTGATTTACAGGATAATTGTGGTATTGACGGTGGATCAAGAAAGACTAGCAATCAGTTCTTTGCATACAAATGTTGTATTAAGACAATTTCTCTAGGTAGAAATTGGGATTTAGCTCATTCATATTTTGTAATGATATGTGCATATATGTCTGTCCATGTACAAATGTGCAAATGTTGAGACATTATGCACACTTTTCAACCAACTTGCACATGTCCGACATATATATGCATACAACCCCACCAATGTGCACATATTATAACATTAAAGCTAATCCATAACATAAAATAGCATACGGTACTTAGATCACTAACTAATTAGTATATAAGGACAAAAATAAATTTTAGAGGATGTAGTTTATATTTTATGTATAAGGATTATAAGCTTTTTTTTTTTTTTCGCAGAGAAGATCAACGTTAGTGAATAAATATACACACATTTTGACCCAAATGTTGAGTGTACGCGAATGAACAATTTTTTGGCACATCTTAGACCGTCTTATCTAACACAATCAATACTCACGAGGAAAACTTGTATCGGACCAATTTTTTTATACTTTTAAAATTTAAATATGGAAAAAATATGTTAAAATGTCATATTTCATACAATTTTTTGGAATTAAGACAACTAATTACACTTGAGTAGATTTAAATTTTGCTTTTTGATCCATCTCACGAGAATCCAATTAGGTGAGATGATGCCACAAAAATTTACCATATAAAATTTAGTCATCAATTATAAAAGAAAAATAATGGACGCATAGGGAAATCACAAACCACACACCCCATAAAACCAATAATGAACTCAAGAAACAGAGTTGGGATGCATAAAAATCAAAAATAAATAAACAAAGACATTAAAAGGGCCTATTATCTCTCCACAAATGTTACCGTAGCCGCAAAGACAAGTAATTAGAGCAGATGTAACAAACCATTCATAGAAGTAGATGGGAAAAAAATTTAATCACTAGAATGTCTAAGCTAAATGTCTACGGTATACACCAAAGTGATGTCTCAATACCGATAACCCCGTCCTCTACCACGTCCCCTCCACCCTCTACCTCTTGGATTGTTTAAGCCTTCAAAAGCTCGGTTTATAAGTTGGTTTTGTACCCCCACGCTCCTCGACCCTTCTTCGTTGCATTTGTCTCCGAACCATTAATACTTCTCTTTTGACCGCAAATACAAACGTTATGCTTAAATTGGTAAACAACAATGAAGTATTGTAGCAATAGTAAGAAGTGGAAGTGAGATTTTTGTTTCTATACCCGTAAGTAGCGGCACCGGATGTCATTGCTGCAACTTTACTTGCTTCTTTGCGGGATAAACTGATTTTACGGTCCCGATAAATGAAGGTGGTTTTGAATGCAAAGGCTACATCGAAGATAAAGTTTAGTAAGAATAATTGTCGACATAAATGGGCGATTAAGTTGGGTAGGCCAAAGGAGAGTGAGGAAGTTATTCCTTCTCTGCGGTAGAGCACAACTTATGCAAACACCGAGTAATGATTAATGATTTTCTATTCAAACTCGATGTTAAAGAAGTCCAATAAACCCGTAAAACCTAAATCAGTCAAACAACTAAAAAGAGCGGGCCAAATACAATCAAGGAGAGGCCCAAACTTCAGCCCCAAGTAAATCCAACCATACCGTAAAAAATATTGTTAGAATAGATATAGTACCCAACCTTAAAATCATTTTCAATCAACGAATCTATAACAAGAGTAGGACTAGAAAAAATCTGAAACATTTTCATCCCGAATGTAACGATCTATACTTTAAAAAATAAATGGTACAACTACTCTTTTTATATAAAAAGGTAAGAAAACAAGAAACCCGATTAATGGAGAAAGAGGAAGGAATGAAAGTTGAAGAGAGGGAGGAGATTCTCTCTATCAAACTAAGTGAAAAGATGCGTAATTTCAAAAAAGCAAAACCTAAAATTCTAGCCCCACTCTTTTTGTTTCAAAACCTAGAAACAAAATCAAGACTAGGAAAACATAAAACCAGATCACAAAGCATAACATGTCCCGATAATTTCAGAAATTTCAACTACGAGATACATAACACGGACTCCAAAATTTTATACTTAGAAAAATTAAGCACTCAAATCACCAAAAATCGAACTTCATCTAGTAACAAGGAATTAGGGGAATGGAGAAAGTAAATGTAAGTGCATACGAAAGAGCGGTGGTAGTGTGGAGCTTCAACACTTAAACAAATCTGAGAATACTTTTGAGAATCGATAAATTAATATCAATTAATCAACAAATTAAAAGTACCCTCTTATTAGAGATGATAGGAGGCAGCAAATGGTTTGAGAGCCGAGAATTACACCGACGGGCGACGACCGTGAACTCGAGTGGGAGGAACACCGAAGGCGCCGTCGATGATATGGAGGTGGAGAAGAAGACGCGGTGCGGCGGCGTCGCCATGGTCATGGGGGCGAAAGTGGGTGTTTGCGGGGATGTGGATTCTCTACAAAGCTTAAACCCAGTATGATTTCTTTGCCTGAGTAACCGTCCATCTATGAAGGGATGGAAGAATTAGAGATTTGGGAACAAAAGAATACGATGAAATCTGGTTGTGTATGTAAGAAATATTTGATCCAAGATTTTGGGCCACTTAATATCATTTCTCCGTCTCGCTGCCATGCTCGATTCAAGGCGGCTGCGCGTCACCATCATCGCCGTCAAGTCTACGATTAGCGCCGCGAATCCGACCATCTCTCCACCTTCTTTTTCATCTACCCACAAATAAATCTCCTCGAGTTTCAACTCCTCCCTTACCAAAGCTCCGAATTAACAAACGGCGATCCTTTCTTTATTCAGATGGAATCCATCGGCAACTCTGTTCATCTTACGCTTCCACACCTTTCTTCATTATCGCCGCCTCTCTCCGCCATCTTTGCCGATTTCCGGTGACTAGCCATGTTAGCGAACTCGTTTTCATCTCCCAATTTCCACATACTCAATAATCACCACTTACGCTAGATTTTTCTTTCTCATGGCTGAAATACCTAGATTAATTGCACACGATAATTTCGCCGCAAAATAATAAATCTTTTGTTACGGATATCAAATATTTCATCCAAGATTGTGTTTTGAATTAATTGATATAATCGGCGATTGTTGTCGAAATAAAATCCGAAAAAAGGCTGCTTCATTTTTGGATTTGATCCTTCCCATTTTCTTTGAGTTCTTGTTCGGCAATTTTTAGTCCGTAAGCTGTTCATAGTTTTGGGGTATTTACGGAACTTCAGTCCCAAATTGCATCTAAGAGTAACAAAAATAGTATTTGTATCTTATTGTAATCTTAAAAAGTGAATTGTAGGTGGGACCCTTAAAATTATCACTTTTCACTTAAATATTATCACATTTTATTTAAATTTTATCACTTTTCGCATAAAATATATAATTTTTCGTATAAACAATAATATCTTTTTTCACCCAAAATTAATCACTTTTCATTTGAAAAATATCACTTTTAAAAAAATAATAATGTTTAAAATGTCACATTTTAATTATCACTTTTCATTTGAAAAATATCACTTTAAAAAAAATGATAATATTTTAAATGTCACATTTTAATTATTACTTTTCACTAAAAAAGTATCACTTTTCACTAAAATATTATCACTTTCAAAATAATGAAGTAATTTTTAATTAAAAAGTAGAGTTGGTCTTGTATGAGACCGTCTAACGGATCTAATTCCGTGAGACGGGTTTATATTTGATATGGTTCCTTAATTTGGGTCAAAACATATTTGTTAGAAAACTATCACTTCTCGCTTGAAAATATTTTCACTTTTTTATTCATATCATTTTTATATATTACACATTTTGAAATATTTAACTTTGAGGTAGAAATCTATCGCTTTTCAATTAAACGTTACCATTGTTTTTTTATATAAATATATCACGTTTTTATATATATATATAAAAATATCACCTTTATCACCGAATTTTTACTTAAAATGTCATCACTTTTTTATTTATAGATTAATGGATATGATTTACAAGATTTTAATTCAATTACGAAACTTTTATTAATCAATAAGATTTCTTATTAATGAGTTAGTTGTTAATTAACTCACGAGATAAAATTTGTGAGACCCACTCAATAAATAAAATCGATTTAAAAAAATAAATTTCACATTTTGTATGTGAAATCGATTTTTTGCCCACCCTAGTTAAGCCAAAAAAAAAAAAAAAAGTGGGGCTAAAATTAGCGCATCAATTTCAATTGGCCGCATTTGTTAACTAATAAGAGAGCTGGCCCATAATTATCTAGAGAGGTGGCGGGCCGCATCATCAAGTTAAGGAGCCTCTTTAAATTAGTCCGCATACAAAATGGTTTAGATTTAGTTAAGTGGAGTCCATCTCACGAAATGACATCCGTGAGACGGTCTCACACAAAGGCTATGATCCCTACATTTCTTGAATATGAGACCATACCTTTTGTAACCAAATATCCACCACAGGTGATGCAATCGGAAGAATTAAGCTGGTGAAACCGAACTTTTGGCCGGAGATGTGCCGCCCCATTTAGATCTCTCTTGATGTGTCCAACACTCCAAGTACCCTTCTTTCGGATTGCTTCTCTAATCTTTTTCAAGGTGTACCCACCCGGCTCAGAGTTACTCTCTTCCCTTAATTAATGCGACGACTTCAAGACAATCAAAGCGGCAAAACAATGTCTTTCTCTTTTCCCTTGATCAATTCAATGGCCTTGCCTATTGCTTTGCTAGCTCCGCTTCCAATGATGATTCCATTGTACCTATATCTCCTCTATCGATCATTTGAATTTTTCCGCATTCATCCATCCCAACAACTCCATAGGTGTTGTGTCCTTTCTCTAGGTCAAAGGCGGCATCTGTGAATTTAATTAGGACATTTTTCGACCCATTCAAGATGCTTTGTAATCTGTGAGACACCTTCTTGAATACGCGATTTGCTCTTTGCGGTTTTATGCTCATCCACCATCGCAAGTGCCCACTTAATTTTTGCAAAAGAAAATTCCATGGTACTTCTCTTCTTGCCTTCATCTCGGTGAATGATCTCACATCTTCTTTCCAAATTTCCCATCTTTGTCGCAACAATCTTTTCTTTTGGAGTTTCCATATTAATATGGTGTAGATAATCCAGAAATCAATTGTGTCCTTTTCAGTTCTTGGCTTTAGGCGGGGTAACCGTCATCTTTCCAGATTTTCTTGACCCGCTCACAAAGAAAGATGACATGAATAGTGGTGGCTTCCATTTGAACCACAAAGCCTCGCAACTAGGGAGACCGGTACATGTCGCTTGGCTAGGTTCCCTTGAAGGTCTAATATCCCACATGACTGTCACGAGAAGATTTTAAGTTTCGGTGGAACGTTCAACTTCCATAATTCTTTGCACCACCCAATCTCGGGCTTGAGCTCTCCGAGCTTTCTTTTTGGTTATCTCGGTCAACTAGCTCGGCCGTCTTTTTGTAGCCTTTGTGCTCACTGTGTATTTTCCTTTGGGATGTAGCTTCCAATATCTCAAATCCTTATGGCCCCGTGCGGATATCTCTTTCCTTAAAATCTCCTCGGCTTCAACGGCGGCAAAGTCTTTGCGAATTTCCTCCTCTTTCACTGTCTCCCTTCCTTATTGTAGGCGGCAACCCTTTAGTCATTGACCGCACACGTGGAAATCCTCGAAATAGACCAGCTCCCAAACCAATCCCTCCTATTTGCCTTGATGTTGTCTCCATTAACAATGTTCCAGCCTAGTCCCTCTTTAAGCGGTTCCCTTCCCGGCATAGGGACCTCCAAACGAAGGAGGGATTGCTGCCGAGCTTTGCCTCCATAATGTCATCATTTCTAAAGTAGCGTGCCTTGAGGACTTGGCTCGCCAAGGACTCTGGGTAAGCTATAAGTCTCCAAACTTGCTTTGCCACCAAGGCCTGGTTGAAATATTCAAACCGCTGAAATCCCGAGCCTCCTTCTTCTTTACTCCTGCAAAGCCGGTTCCAAGTCTTCCAGTGGACGCCATCCTTAGAGCTTGAGCCTCCCCATAAAAAATGTGCGCATATATTTTCCAAATCCTTGAAAATAGATTTCAGTATTCAAACAAGCCATGGTATAGGAGGAGGCGCTTGTAGAAGCTGCTTTGATTAAAACCTCTTTAACCCCGTTTAGAAGTGTTTGTGGTTCCAGAGTCCATCTTCTTGATCTGTCTTTCTTTGAGAAATCCAAATTGTATTCTTTTATTTCGAAGTGAGAAGGAGGGCGCCCCAGTAGAGCTCGTGACTTCTATTTTCCCTAATATTTAGTAATTGCTTGACCCTTTCTGGTTGGCTCTCCAGTGTTAGGGCTAAAGGTGAGTGCTGATTTGTCGAAATTAATAACTTTGTCCTGATGCCCGTTCATAGAGGTCCAAGCATTCCTTTATATTCTTGCATGATCTTGGGTCGACTTTGAAGAAAATGAGATTGTCGTCGACGAAGAACAGTGTGTAATTGTTGGCCCCCTTGAAGACATCTTCAACCCCTTGATGAGCCCTTGCATGTGTAAACCCTTCGGGAGGGATGAGAATCCACGTGCCTGAGATTACAAAAATGTATGGGGACAAGGGGTCCCCCGCCTTAAGCCTCTTGTAGGGACAATCTTCTCTGTAATCACTCCATTGAATTTGAAAGCATAAGTCACCGACTGATACATCGGAGAATGAGGCTAATCCACTACTTCGAGAAACCCAATTTGCTTATTCTTGCTTTAACGAATCTCCATTCTATCCTGTCATACGCCTTGCTCATATCCGGCTTGAGGGCCGCATAACCTTCCTTGCTTTTGGAATGTCTAAGCCAATGTAGGCATTCAAAAGCCACAAGGAATATTATCCGAGATTAGCCTTCTTGGGACGAAGGTACTTTGATTGTTGTCGATGATAGAGCCCATCGCTGCTCGGAATCTGTTGTTTATTGCCCTTGCCACAATTTTATAGCCGACGTTGCACGAGGCTTATCGGCTTTCGAAGTCCTTAACCTTCTCCGGTTTCTTAATCTTGGGAATGAGGGTCACCAGTCTCATTCCATCTTTCCAAGGAGTTACTAGAATTGAGGATTCCTTTAGCTTCCTTGCATACATCGTCTCGATCGTGTCCCACATTGTATGATAAAAACTTCTTTGGGAATCCATCCGGCCCGGGGCTTTCGAGGGATTCATATTGAATGCCGCTTCCCTTATTTCCTCATCGGTGAAGTCACTATCCGGTATTTATTCATTGCTTCATCGGCCTTCATCTCCATATGGCTAAGTGCTTGTTCGATAGTTTCCCACCTCGGGTTTACGGGCGAAAAGAGATCGACATAGTACCTCGTTATAGTCTTCCCAATCTCTTCGTTTGATGTCCACTCACAGCTTTCGTCGACCGGCTTTGTGATGTAGTTTACGATTCTCCTGGCTTTAATACTTTGATGGAAGTAAGATGTGTTTAGAGATGTTAAAGCCAGCCCGTTTAGCCACTGAAAAATGAAGGATTAGGGCCAGGGGTTTAATGGCCCGGACCGATTAGCCAGCGGGCTAAAAGGGCTAGCCCGCCGATTTTTGGGCTGGCCCGTCACTCGTTTATTATTATTTTTTATTTTTTTAATTTACTAACCTCATGCCTATTAGTTATTTAATAAGGAAAAATTGGAGTTGAAAATTCTTAGAGGTAAAAGTTAATAAAGAACAAAATATTACTAAAAGGGTTTGAGATATTTCAAGAAAAAAAAAAAGAATAGAATGTTTGCAAATAAGTTGAGTTTATTCTGGCGATTTTTTTAAAATGTAAAACGCATTTGACAATCTATTTTGTTGTAATTCCTTATTGTTTAACTATTTTGATGTATATCTAATGAATTTATGAACAATATTTATGTTTTAAGTTTGTATTATGTTATATTATAATTATAATTTAAGATTTTATATTAAAAATTAATTTTTTTCTTCGGAGCCCGTTAGTGGCCCATTTAGCCCATAGCCCGCTAGGGTTAGATTCCAACAATTGTCGGCCCGCTAAGAGTGAACTGGTAAGGCCCGAAACCATTTAGGCCCGTGACCAGAGGGCTGGCCCTAATGGGTTAGGGCCAGCCCGTTTAACATCTCTAGATGTGTTCGTGTCCCCCGCTTTAAGCCATTATTTTTTGGATCTTTGCTGCCAATAGTGTTCTTCTTGTAGCAGTAGCCTCTGGAATTCCCTTTCCTTATCATGTACACAATCATAGTTTTCTTCAAAGTCCTCTTCCAATTGAGCCTCATTGATTTCTTTGACAAGTTTTTTAATTTTATGCTTGGTATTACCCATCTCCACGTTTGCCCATTCTGAAAGAGCTCTGCCATGCTTGGTTGCCATTATAGATAATACCCGAATTATAATACTTATATTTGTAATATTAGTCTATTTATCAATTTTTTGTTTGGTTTTAGAAAATTCGGATAAATAATTAATGATTAGCTATCAATATTATGTTTGGTATGAAGTATTATAACTAGTATTAATTTATTTTAGTCCAATTTGTCCTTATAAATAAAAAAATAAAAAGAGAATGGTGTTTTTGGTATTTTAAAATTTAATAGATGTTGGAGAAATAATAAGTATTACAAATATATACCATATAAAACTTGAAATCTATATACCATGTATTAAATATTATTTGAAACCGGCTCATTCTTAATAACGGTTTGGAAACCAAACAAATGATAAAGTTATTTAGGGATCAATACACCCCAAATAAAGGAAACCAAATGAGGCCTAAAAATAAACATTTGTTGCTCATGTGTAAAATAAAGAAGTCTGATAGTGATAGTATCAAAAGTTGGAGTTTAATTATACTCTAAGAACAAACATTTTGTGGAAATAATTTAAAATAAATATCATTTTGTGTTTTGATTGAACTTCATTTAAACTTAACAACGAACTAAGTGCTGATACCCTTAGGCCTCGTTTGGTTGTCATTATAGATAATACGAATTATAATACTTATATTTGTAATATCACTATTTATCAATATTTTGTTTGGTTTCAAAAAATTCAGATAAATAATTAATGATTAGCTATCAATATTATGTTTGGTATGAAGTATTATAACTAGTATTAATTTATTTTAGATCAATTTGTCTTTCTTATAAATAAAAATAAATAAAAAGAGAAGGGTATTTTTGGTATTTTAAAATTTAATAGATGTTGGAGAAATAATAAGTATTACAAATAACATATAAAACTTGGAATCTATATACCATGTATTAAGTATTATTTGAAATGGCTCATTCTTAATAACGGGTTGGACAAACCAAATAAGTGATAAAATTATATTAGGGATCAATACACTCCTAATAAAAAGAAATCAAACGAGGCCTTAATATATAAAACTTGATTAAAATAAAATAGGGAAATATACTCTCTGATCTATTCAAATTTACAAGTTTATATATTATATTTAAATTAATCCTAAAAACATAAATTTAATATTTTAGGGTCTCTGTTCGGGGTGGTTGTGAGTTTTTGATTTTTTTGTTTTAAAAGTTAAATTTGAAAACAAAACGTGTTTGGTAAAATGGGTCCAAGTTTGGTTTTTTACTCAATTTCAAAACAGTTTTTACCTAATTCTTAAAATCACAATATTAGGTTTTCAAAAAAAAAAAATACACAGTTTTCCTCTTCTTTCTCTTCTCCAACACGCTGCGTGCCTGTATTATATCTTTCTAGGGTTTGACTTTCTCTTTTTCTCCTTTAGGGTTGGTGCATTTTTTTTTTTAACTTTTCTACAATATATCTATTTGTATTCAGTTGCATGGAATTGATTTGTACGAATTCATAGATTAAATAAGATGAGAGCGGTGATGAGTTACAATATAGGCGTATTATTTCTTTGTACATATCATTTGTACTCTTATGTGATAATGGTATCTTTTTCCTAAAATCATGGAGAACTCTCTACAATAAAATCATGGAGAATTCAAAAGTATATAAACTGTCAATTGAGAAGGTGAGTTAGTATAATTATGTAACTAGTGAAATAATTCATTTGAAAACAAATAGAAAGGCTTTTATTTATTTGATTGTGCTTTTTTCAAATAATGGTACCTCTGTCCCTAAATATAAATATACTATGGTGATTTAGTATATAGTTTATTATATATAAAAATAATGAAGGATGATAATGGTGGAGGTAGAAAAATGTTTTAAATGCATGTTTTTCTATTCTCGAACCAGTGTTTTCATATGACTTGAAAAGACAAAAATATATACAAATGCAGTTGTGTTATTCACAATTTTATTAAAATAAAGATCAAGATGATCCTCTAATTAGAATATATGTAGAAAAAAATAATAAATTAGTTGATGACGATTTGGATGAAAACAATCCATGTGTCATTGCTAGCTACTGCAGCGGATACTCATCGAATGATAGTAATATTTTGTGATTTTTAAATTTATATGATTTTACTATTTTTATTATTTTTGTAATAATTTTTATTGTTAATTTTTTTAGTTTGTTACTTTATTTAAATAATTATTATGTGTGATATTAAATGAATTAAAATTGATTAATAAAAAAATAGAAACTCAATTCACAACCAAAATTCAAAACTCGTAACCAAAACTGATTTTGATTTTTAAAAATTTCAAAACCAAAAACCCAAAACCCAAAACCACCACGAACAGTGCCTTAATTTTTAAATTTTAAATCGACCCAAAACCTGAACTTATAAAATTACGACTCGGTGAATTAGTTTATACCTTCATATATAAGTGGTTTATATTTGATGATCTGATTTCTTTAACCCTTAATTTCTTTAATAAATGCCTTCAATATATGTATCTATTACCTTATAAAGCTAAACTTAAAAAAGCTTATGTGACAAAACTATATTCTTCTATTTCAAAATCTCTCTCTTCTCATTCATTTAAGTTTTTAAAATTAAGCTAAAAACTTAAAAAAGCTTATGTGGCAAATCTATTTCAAAATCCCTCTCTTCTCATTCATTTAAATTTTAAAAATTGATCTCAACCATCCCTATATTACTAATAGGGAGTTTGTTTTTCTTAGGTGTCGTGAATGAGAATAAATTGAATGAGGTGTCACATTCTTATTAAATTGATATATATGTTAATAATCTATGTGTCATTTTCCTATTAATTTATAATTAATATATGACATATATGTGACATTTAAATATAGAAATTAATTAAAAATATATATTTCTAAGGAGGTTTGAACCTTAGACCTCTTGCACAATATGTATATTTTTTAATAAATAAGTTAATATATAAATCTTTAAATATTTTAAATATTTATTTTATATCTAAAAAGTGTTATCATATGACAATTTTTATACATAAAATTATATTTAACTTAAGCCTATAAATATATGTAGAAAAAATTGTGGATATATCAACTTTTATTAAAAAAAAACTTAACATAATCATATATGATATTTATTGTAAATATACGATATATATATATATATATATATATATATATATATATATATATATATATATATTATTCGGAGTAATATTTATGCATCAATTATATAAAAATTCTATTAATCGTCTCTTTTTTTTTTATTAATTGTAAAATAAATTTGAAACAAATCTTATAGTAAATTCTTTCACATAATTATAATAATTCTAATTCATAGCATGAATTGTCATACAATTAATACTACTATTATTTAAATTTAATATTATAATACAATTTTTTTAACATATACATTATTTTTATATATATATATATATATATATATATATTATTTGAAAATATTATATATAATATATTATATTGTAAAGTTTATTTAACGAAAATACCGCGTAATACGCGGGAGCTCATCTAGTTTATTTATAATTTTTAATCTTAACCATTGATCTCATTCCATGTTATTCTATATAAATCTCTAAGCTCTCATTTGTTTCTCATTAAAAATCCTAAATTTTTTCTTCTCTCCTTTTATTTTATCATATTTATATTTTAATTCAAGAATTTCATCGTTTTATAATGAGTTGCTTATCTCTTTTTTTTTTTTAATTGCGTAACACATATTGATACTAACATGAGATGATCATCATCATATTTAGTTTTTTTATTTTTGCGTTGTTTTATAATGAGTTGTTAGTCTTTTTCTTTATGTTTTTTTAATTCTATTGCAGATACAAGTTGCAGTTATAGAAAATGAAACTATTTCTCGTAACTTTTCCTTTCTTCTTGGTTAAAACTAGATTATGATTTTCTTTCTGCATGTTCGTATGTTCGTTTATTGAAGTTTTGATCTATATATTTTTTTATTGTAGATTGCAAACTAATGATTGAATCGATCAATTTGGACAATTGACAATTTAGAAGACTATGAAGAATATTTTATTTTTATTTGTATCCATTAGGATTAAAAAATTTGTTATTTTTATAGGATTAATTAATGTATAGATTTTGTTTTGAGTGATTTTAAATTTGTGTATTGTAAATATTGATAATTATATATCAATCAATTTATTTATTTACAAGTTTTGGCAATATAAATCTATTTTAGTTGCATTTAATTTAATATTTTTGGGAATTTTTTTACAAAATTCATTAAGTCAAGATACAAAATTTATGTTTGAAATTTGAAATTTTAAATCATATATGATTTTCTTGATAATTTATTTTGAGAGAGAATAATAATTTAAATAAAAATTATTAAATTACTAAAAGCAAACAAATATGTTGTAAAAAATTGATATGAAGCGTGAACATATGCTAACTTTTTTATAAAAATAATTTTCATTATTATAACTTCACATAATTAAACTTCAATTAACATGTATATATTAATATGATTCTCCACGTTTACAGATAATATTATGCAATAATATCGATTTACAGAGATAAATTATGTTGCGACTTTTTTCTTATAATATTACATCATTGAATTAAATATTTTACATAATATTCCATAACAAAGAATGTAGCAGTCATTTATGATCGTTTTAATTTATTTAGTGATATATATAAATTATATACATAGTCTGCAAAAATGTATTTAAATATTTGAAAAATGTATATTTTAATTTATTTGATGATACTATATAAATATATTTAATTTATTTGATGATATATATAAATTATACAATAGTCTGCAGAAAGCAAGCATATATTTAATTTACGTTTAAAATTTTGAAATTTTAAATCAGATTGTTTAATTTGTATTCATATATTTGAAAAGTGTATATTTAATTTATTTAATGATATATACCGTTTATATAGATATATTTAATTAATTTATTTGATGATATATACAAATTATATAATAGTCCATAAAAGCAAGCGTATATTTAATTCACGTTTAAAATTTGTCATATATTCATATAATAATAAAAACGAGAATCAAATGTTAGTATAATTAAATAATATATAGAATATATTTTTACATAATAATTTAAATTTAATATAAAAAATATTGTAAATTATGTCTCTCGAATCGATAGAAAACTATGCAAGTATACTACAATTGTTGTCATTTTTTTCAAAATTTGTAATCTGCAATTGTAAATTTTGTGTTTGAATAATTAAATGGTGAACTCATTTGTGTTTTAAACATTTATTAATTAATAAAAAAATAAATTTTTATTTTTGTGCATGTTAAATTTTTATTTTAATTTAAATTTATTACGTAATGTAAATATGTAAAAACAAAAATTAAAATTTTTAAATATAATTTTATTCAAACCCCGCAAAATTCGCGGGTCATATACTAGTTATATATATATTGTTAGGATGAAAAGATGTACTTAGTTTTGATGAGTTAAAAGTATAAGACTAGGATGACAGTGGAAACAATGTATAGCGGTGATGTAATGTAATCTTTGTAAATAGACTAAGTATAGGATAGTAAGATAAGGTTACTCAAAGAAAGTCAGATGGAGACAAGAACGAGAAAAAGCAGGCGGCAGCGAGAGGCAGGACGAGGAGGAAGATCAAGACACTCACCAAGACAAAGAATCGAGACGGGGTGAAGAATCGAGACGGGGTGAAGAATCGAGACAAGTTAGAAGAGTTAGTCAAATTCAAGAGTCGATTACAACCAAACAAGAAGCGGTTTCAAGAATTAGTTAATTAGTTACAACCATCTAACAAACAAGAACAAGGAAGTTATAACTGTCATCAATGTAAGATCTATAAATAGGTTCGAGATTCAGAATTTGTATACAAGAGAGAAATTTCGCAATATAGCAATTTAACACTTGAGAAATCTGAGAATTCAAAGCTCTCTTTACTATCATTTGTATACATATCATTCACGAACACACTTAGTGTTCATCCATTTTCTCGTGTTTATAGAACATCATTTTCTTTGTAAATCTTCAAAAGCCAAATAGAGATAGCATCATACTTGTAAGGTCAAGATACACGTTGTAAGTGAAGACAAGAAGAAAGAAGAAAGACAAGTAAGTAGAGTCCATTCTTCAAGTTGAAGAAGGAGAGTGGACGTAGGATCAATTGATCCGAACCACTATAAATCCTGTGTTGTTTCTTCTTACTGCTTTTACTTGTTTTCATTGATTATTTCTTGATCGCAAAATTTAATATCCGATAAAGCTTTAGATCCTATCTGAATTGAGTTTAATCAAAAATTGTTTCCATTTGTTAAAGCGATTTTGGAATTGATAGATTATCTAAGCTCGAAAAAGTTTTTGATAATCTATTCATCCCCCTTTCTAGATTATCACTAGAGGGTATCTCGTTTTCGTGATTAACTCATTCTAAAGGGACCCAACAAGTGGTATCGAGCGGTGTTAAGTCGCTACGATATAAGATTTGTGGTCTTGAAATTTCGAGTTCTTGTTGAAATCGATTTCTTATTATTGTTTCACTAACATTTCGATAAGTTGTCTTTTAGTATCTTGAATCACGATGTCTTCTCGTTAAAAGTAAGAAAACCAGGAGTTTGCGTAGTTCTCTATCGAAGAATATGATTATTGGAAGTTCGTAATGGAGAATCATTTGAAGGTCATTCATGACCGCATGGAAGAGGTTCTTGAGGAAGGTCCAATATAATTTTATCATGGAGTTGTTAGTACTGAGCCGAATCTTCTTACAAGAAGTCAACAAGAAAAGAAGAGTCTTTGAATTGACAAATGATGAAAGGAAGATTCACAATTTAGATCAAGTTGCAAGAACTCGAAATCATTGAAACTTTAAGCAAGGATTGGATAGAAAAGGTTAAAAGATGTAAAGCGCTAAGGATATGTGGGAGACTCTTGCAAGTGTCAGAAGGGTCGAATCGAGTTAAAGAAAATAAAGCTGCAGTCCGTCTTACATGCATTTGATACGTTCAAAATGAAGGATGGAGAAACCGTGGATCAATTGGACGTGAGATCGACTAACTGGTGAACAAAGTGCCGATTTGGGTAAGACCTACACCGAGAAAGAAATTAACAAGAAGGTACTCGGATCATTGAGCAAAAGATGGAGGGAGAAAGCAAATATTCTCAAAGCAACACAGAATCTGTCATCTATATCACATCACACTCTATTTTCTCATCTTAAAGCACTCGGAATATGATATACACATTGAAGATGAAGAAGATGAGGTAGAGTCGTCTACATCCGGAAAGACCGTGGCATTTCTTCATCAAGAAGATTCGACAAGATTTCTAAGGCATCGATTTGTCGGTAAAGGAGGAAATGACACTATTAATCGGACGATATGAGAGACTCAAGATGAAGTATAAAAGGAACAAGAGAGACATGTTTAATCGTCAAAATTATAAATCGCACAAGGAAGAGAAGTATTCAGATAATGACAAAAAGAATCCGGTGAAAAGGTACAAGTCACCAATCGACGAGGTTAGAATATTCCAAAATCGATAGAGGGGATATCTCATATACCCGCAATAAACCCGGTCACTTTAGCTATGATTGTCCTCGACTCACTCCTAGAGAGAGAGAAGAAAAGAGGAAGAAAAGGGATAGGAGGTATGCGAGATCAACGAGCTCTTTTAGCGTAAAAGGAGGAAACACATGAGACATCATCATCCTCATCCTCATCTAGTTTCGGGTCGACAATGACATTTGCCTAATGGCTAAGGAGGTAAACTATTATTCATCCTCAGCACAATGATAATGATAACTTGTCCAGATCTGATCCATGTCTTATTAACAAGCTTCTAAAAGATCTCAAGACAGGCTTTATCTCGCTTATAAACAGATAGAGACTGAAAATTTAAGTTTAAAGAATCAAATTCTTAATCTAACAAAGGAACATCGAGACGAGAGACAAGAAAAAATATGGATTGTACATTCAAGGGGGAATGTCAATCTAAGACTACTACTAGTTCCTCGTCCGAGAAAACCAATAAGTTGGAAAAAGAATTGAGTACTTTAAAAATTAAATTTTCAGATATCAATATGGAGAATGAGAATTTTAAAAAGACTAACAGAGAATTGAATCTCAAGTTAGGACATCTTAATAATTCTCGGTCTACAATTGATAACATCTTGATACTTCTCGAAGCCTAGTGATAAAAATGGATTGGGTTTTGATAGGAACAAGAAAAATGATCCTATCAAACCAAGAGTTTTTGTCAAAGCCACTAAGACTATGGAAAAGACGTAACTTAGTCCAAAGAAATCTAAGGAGTAAATCACCTCATCCGATATATCTAAAGAGAAAACACGAGATGAGGAGAAATGTTCCCAAAAGAAATCTAAAGACTAAATCAAAGCCTTTTCCAAAGTATAATGGTTTTGATGGAAGAAGCAAGTCATATCCTTTCTTTCCAAAATATAAGACAATCACTAGAGATCAATTAAATAAAATTGATCTAGACAGTCTAATATTAGTAGACAGATATGGTTGCAAAATTCAATCATTGGTTTTGAAAAACTTGGATGTGTTTATCTGGATACCTAAGTATCAACTTGACGAGAAAGGACCCAATACACAAAGGGTACCTAAGAATTAATTTGTGATTGCAGGAAATAAGGAGATAGTTGAAAGAGAAGATGTTCTTGAATTCATCCGTATATAGACAGTGAATGTTCTAAGCATATGACTTATGAGAAAAGACTTCTTTCTAACTATCGACGATAGATGGACCTCGGGTAATGTTCGGTGACAACAATTTTGGTCTAACCAAAGGAGTTGGAACTCTAATGATTGGAGATGTCCAGGTTAATGAAGTTTATTTTGTGGAAGGATTGAAACATAATCTATTATCTGTCTCACGCTTTGTGATAAAGGATATTGTGTAAAATTCACTCATGATGCATGTTATATTTTGGATGGTTTAAACGAAAATATTTTACTTGCCGGAGTCGACAAGGTAATATCTATGTTGCAAATTTTAAAAGTTGCCCTAAGGATACTTGTCTTATTGCTAAGAGTTCGTAAGATTTAAGTTGGCTATGGCATAAACGCCTTAGTCATTTAAATTTCAAAACTCTTAACAAAATAGCAAGGAAATCTTTAGTCAAAGGACTTCCAGATAAAATATTTTCGAAAAATCATATTTGTGATGCTTGTCAAAAAGGAAAACAGACCAAAACTTCTTTCAAAACAATAAATGGTCCTGCCTTGAGAAAGGATTTTGGAACTTTTACACATGGATCTTTTTGGTCCAGCTTACACCTCACGAGTTTTAGTGGAAGAAAGTATACTTTAGTGATTGTAGATGATTTTTCTAGATTCACTTGGGTTATTTTCTTGTACAAAAAGAATGAGATCAGAACAAAAATTCCATAATTCCTCAAAAGAATTCAAAATGAAAAAGGACTAAATATTGTCAAGATTAGAAATGATAAAGGTACCGAGTTTCTAAATTCATTTGTTACTAACTATTGTACCGAGAATGGTATAGCACATGAAACATCATCTGCAAGAACACCCCAAAGAAATGGAGTTGTAGAAAGGAGAAACAGAACCTTGAAGGAAGTTGCAAGGACGATGTTATCTCGAGTATGACACTCCACACAGTTTTGGGCGAAGCCATTAATACCGCATGTTTTGTTCAAAATAGGTGTTTAATTGTGAAAGACAAATGCAAAACTCCTTATGAAATATGGAAGGGTAGAATACCAAAATTTCATATTTCCATATATTTGGTTGTAAGTGTTTCATCCATAATAATGGAAAATCTAAATTAAGAACTTTTGATGCTAAGATTGCAGAAGGGATATTCTTAGGATACTCATCCGTATCCAAAGCATATAGAGTTTTTAATAAGATTACATTATGTGTGGAAGAAACACCACATGTTGTTTTTGACGAAACTTCTTTCAAGTCCGAAAGCACGAGATGATGTCACCAAGATAGTGAAGACCTCAACAGATTAAATAGCAAGAAATCACCAAGTTCTACTTACTGCAGTCAATCGGATGAGGAGAACACATCGAGACACGAATAAAGATAAGGAGACCGAGAGTTCTTCCATATCATCCGATCGACGACTACACTACCAGATGGACTAGAAGATATTCCTGAAGGTAATACAGAACCAATTGATGAAAATATCTCAGATAAGACTTCATACTCAGTAAAAGATAAAGGTAAACGAGTATTGACTTATCATCCAAATGAACAGATAATCGAAAGTTTAGATTCAGGAGTCCGCATAAGGACACGAGATAAACCAAGACCTGCCTCTGCTTAGTTGTTATGTATCATTGCTTGAACCTAAAACTATTACTAAGCTCTAACCGACTCCAATTGGATAAATGCAATGCAAGAAGAATTAAATCAATTTCAAAGACAAGATGTATGGGAGCTTGTTGAAAGACCTCATCATCAAAAAAGTTATTAGAACAAAATGGGTTTTTAAGAACAAAAGAGATGGGAACAACATTGTGGTAAGAAATAAGGCTAGATTGGTTGCACAAGGTTATTCACAATCGTAGGGAATTGATTATGATGAAACCTTTGCACCGGTTGCTCGTCTTGAAGCCATAAGATTGTTTTTAGCTTATGCCGCTTATAAAAGATTTACCGTGGTTTCAAATGGATGTGAAATCTGCTTTTCTAAATGGAGTCATTGCTTTGAGGAAGTTTATGTAGAGCAACCCCGGCTTTGTCAACGGAGACAAGGTTTATAAACTAAGGAAAGCTCTATATGGACTTAAACAAGCACCTAGAGCTTGGTATGATACCTTATCTAAATATTTAATTCGAGAATGGTTTTGTAAAAGGTAAGATAGATAGAACTTTATTTAGGAAAGAATCGATAAAGGTCTCTTGTTAGTTCAAATCTATGTTGATGATATTATTTTTGGATCAACTAATCTAATCTTGTGTGAAGAGTTTAGTCATCTTATGAAGAACAGATTTGAAATGTCCATGATGGGAGAGATGACATACTTTCTTGGACTTCAAATTAAGCATACAAAGAAAGGAATTTTCATAAGTCAAGCAAAATACACCAAAGATCTTATTGAGAAATTTGGAATAGGTACCACCGAGAAGCCAAAATACCTATGATGACAAATTTTTCAATGGATCCAGATGAGAAAGGAAGACACCGATCGACACAGTATAGAGGTTTAATTGGCTCTCTTTTATACTTAAGCGCTAGTAGACCTCGACATTTCTTTTGCGGTGGGTGTATGTGCACGTTTTCAAGCTAAACCTAAAAAGAGTCATCTTGAAGTCTGCAAAGAAGATACTAAAGTATTTGAAAAGTACAATCTATGTAGGGTTGTGGTATCCGGTGACGATAACTTTGAGTTGTCGTGGTACTCAGATTCAGATTTTGGTGGGTGTAAGATAGATAGGAAATCTACATCCTGGAACTTGCCAATTTCTCGGGAAGTAAGCCGATTTCATGGTTGTCTAAGAAACAAACCTCTCGTAGCTACTTCTACTACCAAGCCGAGTACATGGCACCGGGAGTTGTTGTTCACACTAATCGGATCGACCAACAGCTAAGGGACTATAACATTATCACCAAGGATGTACCAATCTTTTGTGATAGTAATAGTGCCATAGCTATTACCCGAACCCGCCTTACATACCAGTGCAAACATGTTGATATTCGTCATCACTTCATTCGAGATCATGTAGAAAAAGGTAATATCGGTACTAGAGAAGATTCTCGACCGATTATCAAAGAGCAGACATTCTAACAAAACCACTAGCGGAGACAAGGTTCAAAGATCTTTCATTAGAGTTAGGATTATTAGATGCTACCTTAGTGATCTATAATCTTTCCATTATTGATTCTCTTTGTCTCACATTTATAACATTATGTTTAGAAAGTAATATCGCACTGTTAAAAATCACATGGATAATCATAGAGCCGATATCATTGATCTCCTTTAAGGAATCAAGAATCAAGGATTCATCTATTGATTTTAAAGCTAACTTGATATTTACTTGTCTAGACTTGAAGTAATACGACAAATACATAATAATCACCGATTGATCAAAAGACAGATGATTATATGTACCTTGTCCGAATTACTCACAAAATATACTAATAAGTTTGCTCAAGTGTTTTTGATTTCAGGAAAAACTTAAAGTCGATTCTAAAATCTTTAGTTAAGTGAATAAGACACATCTCATCTAATCGAGATACACGAAAAAAGGCGTAGACAAAAGTTCAATCCAGAACACGGTTAAAATCACAGGAGTTTTTCTAACTTTTTGTATTTAAAAATTATGTTTATTAAATCACATAATTAATATGTGAATTTAATTTCATAATTAGTTAATTATTCAAAAATTGAATTCACTCAGTAGTTCTTCTTGAAATTTGTTTTTAAAATTTTATAAAGGGTTTGTTTTTTAAAGATATACTTTTGAAAATAAAAAGAGATAATATTTCAGTTTATCTCTCCACTAACCGAAAAGATTTTACAAATCAAGTTACTTCTTGTCGAGAAGTTACTATCGGACCAATTTTATCAAATAAAGCTTTGAAATACGCTCGAGTGACATTCACGCGCATAAATTGGAGGCGATTTCGAAATATGAATCGTCAATAACACGCGCGACATATTTAATATTATTCGTGCACTTTTCAAAATAAATCTGCATAATTGCATTTAATGCTGGCACGAAAGCCAAAAACTATACTTTTGCAGTCATTATAAGTTTTTGATTAGTTTATTATTAAATTTTTCCATATAAATAGGAGAACGTGTGCATAATAACTTACGCACATAATTACCTATTCATATTCTCTCAAAAATCCTTTTCCCTCTCAAAACCTTCCAAAATCAAGCTGTTTCAATGGCGGACACCGGAAAAACCAGAACCAAGTACGAATACAATCTCAAATCCATCGTAGATCGCACCAAATCGTAGATATACGTAGAATGGGATATTTCCACCGATCCGTAAACAAGGGAAATTTTAGAATTATTGGAGTCCGGAGGGTTGAAGCGATCTTTGTTCGATGAAGCCCTCAAAATCAAAAACCTTGGATGATCTAGGCTGCAGAGTTTATGACCCGTGCTAAAGCAACCGACATCTGGTTTAGAAACAAGTATTCGGACCTTGGGAAAAAGCAGAAAAATTCATGTGTCCATTCTTTGACATTGGAGAAATTTTTGGCCTAAGTACCACCGGCGGAAATCCATTTGTATATAAAGTGGAGGAGTATTTAGAAAGTTATAAAATGATGGCAAGGAGATCCCGAAAAATAAAACCGCAAATTTGAAAAAGGGGATGTTGAGGAGAAAATATCGACTTCGATGCTCATCTTGACAAAGTGCATACTGGGGAGCAGCAGAGTCACGACGGATTGACCAAGCCGAGGATATGCTGTCTGAGGGCCATCATAGACGGAGCTGATATTAATCGGGCTCGGGTGTACTCTCGGCGATGGAAGAAAAGAAAAAAGTTTGTGAAGACAGAGGTGTCGAAGGAGCTGATTAGATGGTCGCCGACCAAGATAACAAGTATGATGGCAAGGATCACCATCATACTTGAACACAAACTTGGAACAGATAAGCTTGATTGGCGAGACGGGGTGAAGAAGTTCACAAAGCGAGAATGGTCTCGCTCATCAAGGATGAGAAACCTTTCGGCTAACAGACTCGGAAGGAGACACCCCACCTCCATCGCCTAAGACAAAAGTTTCTAAGGCCAAGGGTAAGAAGGTGGAGACAGTGTTAGCCGATGAACCCTCATCCGAGGAGGAGGGAACCGAGGCCGAGGTCGAGGAGGAAGAGGAGGAGGAGAGGACGGACTTCCCAAGGGGAAGTGTCGCGGCTGGAAAATCTGGGCAGAGGAGACTTGAAGTCTCATCCGGAGACGAGGCCGAGGAAGCTGAGCAAACCCAACCCTCCACATCATCTCGAGGCTGAAGACACCCAACCCTTATCTTCTCACCCAGACGATGAAGGGGCAGACAAGACCGCTGCCTCGAGCCTCTAAAACGGTCTACTCCCAAAAGTCCAGACCAAACACAACCCTCATCCGACCCATTTTTTTCCTATCCACCTCACAAACAGAACCCCATCTATACTCCCTTCTTCCTAACCCTTCTGGAGTCATGGGACCAACGGAGGAATCTCTTCGGGTGGTTGGGAAGAAATTTCTCCCGAGAAAAGAGCACAATCGATCAATGAACCGGAGCCTGTTGGAGGAATTGATAGATGTGTGGTCATTGTGGAGGATAAGGACAGGAGCTTTGAGGAGACAGCTATCCTCATAGCAGAGGTTGGAGGAAACAACTTCCGTCCTTATGGGAGAAGGAGGTGTCAAGAAAGCCAAACTCAAATCCTTCATGGATATCTTATCGAGAGTATGTTCTTCGATTATATCCTTCACAGGTATATTTCGTAGACATGCAACAAACCGAGGAAACCCAGCAGGTCAAACGAGGAAAGAATGGAGGAAGAGCCGCAGATGGCTACGGGTGGAGTGCCGATGAGCCAGGTGAGATGGATACAGGTGGGAGGCACCAACAGAGCGATCAACGAAGGTACAGTGGAGGAGCCAACTACAACCGCACACTGGCTGATTCTCCTCCGACTAGGGTTGTAGAAGAAGAAATTCCGATGGAGACGATTGACCTAACTCAATCCTCTCCATCTCAAGATTTAGTAGGACCTTTAATGGTCAGTATGCGTATCCGAATTCAACACCTTTGAAGGAGGAGGTGTTGAATCTCAAAAGAGCTAGTCTGAATGCTCTACAGCTTGTTCCGAAATGATAACTTCTTCAATCAAGGAAAATATAGAAGCTGCAATTCAAGAGAAAACCAAGATTGATCTATATTTTTCTATGATCAAACATGAGGAACAGATGGCTCAAGTAAAGACGACAGCGGTTGTTAAGGAGATGAACTCTCGGGATGAATGGGTCAAACAATGCGTTCGTTACTGCCTATACCCAAATCAAGGATTACATTGAAGATCAAGTAAGAGAAGCACGGAAAGCTAAGGAGGCCTCATTTCACCAAGTACTAAAAATGTAGGCAATGGAGAAGGATAGGCGGGGCAGCGATCATTAAGAAATTCATGGATGATGAGTTCGAGGAGGCCGAGGTCGGACAAAAGAAGAGATATGACCAGCTTGATCAAAAGACAGGGCTTGTGAGAGAAGAACTCGTGGGACAAATTGAACAAGTAGCCACTATCTGCAATACCCGTTTCTTTGATGCTAAAAAGGGGAAGATAGTGTGCTCAAGAAAAGGATAGACGAGCAAGATGACAAGATCATTGCCACGAACATGAAGTTAGAGGAGTTGTCGAAGAAGCTGCTGAAAGCCAAGAGGAGAGGAGGAAAGATGAGGACAAGACAGAAAAGGTCTTGAAGAAGACAAGAGCTGAACCCAGTCTGAGAGAAGCCCTGTGCAAGATCCTGCTCAAATCACATCTCCTTCTCGGATCATCTAGAACAGCTCAAATTCCTAGGAAAACTCAAGCCGAGATAGACGAGGAAGAGAAGAACAAGAAAAGGAAGAGGGAGGAGAAGGAGAAGTACAAACGAAGGGATGCAAAGAAGAGAAGAGAGCAGGAGAAAGCGGCGGGAAAATTCTATGACCGCTCATTAAGGAGATGGGTTCAAAGTGAGAGACGAGCGGGGAAGAAGTTCTTAGGCCTTTTCATCGAAGTGAGGTAGTCCCCAAGGAAGTTCTATTAATGGCGAGATCGAGCAAAGTGGAGGCCATTTGAAGTGGATTGGATCTTCCGGTTCCACGTCTGCAAAGTCATCAAGTGGGGACTAGAGGAGAATGAAGCTTTCCACACTGGCTGGAAGAGAAGGACCCCAGGATGTATCAATATCTCATCAATCTTGCTCATGAAGAATTCAATGCGGATGTAGTTGCACCGGCCTATTCTCAAATGGAATCCCCTCTAACAAGAGATGGTCGTCTGACCTTGAAAAGATTAAGCGGTGATCATTAAAGCGAAGCCACGGTGATCTTGCGGAGGGAGGTGAAACAATCTCTTTAAAGAAGCGAGTCTTCGGCGGCTTAATGTTCGAGAAGAGAATAGGTGGTATGACTAGATTTCTATCTCACTCATCTTATCCGATATCTATCTGTCTTGCATGATATTTGAAGTTGTGAACTTTGTGAATAAACTTTTGACCTACTTTCGGAATCATTGATTAACCTTAAAAAAAAAAAAACTAATCGATTAACTTTTTGGTTCGTATAACTTTTATCTAACTTTTAATCATCTGATTATATGACCTAAATGCTCGATTATATGATTCATGATTATTCGATTTATGATTCTCGATCATCTGTTAATAACACCGATTGTTCTAATTATCCGCTCTACGTGACTTAATTGAATTATTCTTACTTTCTAAGATTACTAACATTCCTTTTCTTGGTGTGTTTTAACATCATCAAAAAGGGGGAAATTGTTAGGATGAAAAAGATGTACTTAGTTTTGATGAGTTAAAAGTATAAGACTAGGATGACCAAATTGAAACAATGTATAGCGGTGATGTAATGTAATCTTTGTAAATAGACTAAGTATAGGATAGTAAGATAAGGTTACTCAAAGAAAGTCGATGGAGACAAGAACAGAAAAAGCAGGCGGCAGCGAGACAGAGGCGAGGAGGAAGATCAAGACACTCACCAAGACAAAGAATCGAGACAGGGGTGAAGAATCGTACAAGTTAGAAGAGTTAGTCAAATTCAAGAGTCGATTACAACCAAACAAGAAGCGGTTTCAAGAATTAGTTAATCGATTACAACCATCTAACAAACAAGAACAAGGAAGTTATAACCGTCATCAACGGAAGATCTATAAATAGGTTCGTAGATTCAATTTGTATACAAGAGAGAAATTTCGCAATATAGCAATTTAGCACTTGAGAAATACGAGAATTCAAAGCTCTCTTTATTATCATTTGTATACATATCATTCACGAACACACTTAGTGTTCATCCATTTTCTCGGTGTTTATAGAACATCATTTTCTTTGTAAATCTTCAAAAGCCAAATAGAGATAGCATCATACTTGTAAGGTCAAGATACACGTTGTAAGTGAAGAAAGTAAGAAAGAAGAAAGACAGTAAGTAGAGTCCCTTCTTCAAGTTGAAGAAGGAGAGTGGACGTGGGATCAATTGATCCGAACCACTATAAATCCCGTGGTTGTTTCTTCTTCTTGCTTTTACTTGTTTTCATTGATTATTTCTTGATCGCAAAATTTAATATCCGATAAAGCTTTAGATCCTATCTCGAATTGAGTTTAATCAAAATCAAGCTCATTGTTAAAACTGATTTTGGAATTGATAGATTATCTAAGCTCGAAAAAGTTTTTGATAATCTATTCATCCCCCTTCTAGATTATCACTAGAGGGCATCTCGTTTCGTGATTAACTCATTCTAAAGGGACCCAATATATATATATATATATATTAATCGAATTGACTAATATGAAGAATCATCTTTTAATTTAAACTATATTCAATTTTAATTTTTAATTTTTTCAATTTTGATCTTTTTTATTAATGCCAATCCAAAAGAACCAAAATTGAATAAAATAGAATCGATGGGACTAAAATTAAACACAAGAAAAATGATACCAAAAGAATAAAAATTTAAAAAGTAAAACATTATAGGATCAAAATAAATACTAAAAGAATTGAAATTAATAAAGTAACAAGATACAAAATTAAAATGGTAAAAACTTGTATGAGACCGTCTCATGCATGAGACCGAATCACTTTTAATAAATTGTTACCATTTTTTTAAAAAGTGATATAAATTAGTATAAAAGTGATAACAAATTAAAAAGTGATAACAATTTATGAAAAAGTGATAACAAATTATGAAAAAGTGATAATAATTTATTAAAAAGTAACTCCGTCTCATGTCCGTCTCATGCACGAGACGGTCTCACACAAGAGTGTCCCAATTAAAATTGGACACAGTAACTTGTTTTTCGAATAACTTGTTATTTTTTTTTATCGGCATTGTAACAAAAATACTAAAGAAATTGATTTTGTATTCTATATTGATTTATTATAGTATTATTTCTGAATATTTGTATATACAATAGTATATTTTATTTAAACCTTAGCAATGCTTGTCACGAATAAAAGGTCCACGTGGCCACAAGGCCAAAACCACAACACTTTGCAAGATCCAATGGATCTTTAATTAATCTAAACTGAAATAATTATTTTAAACTTTAAATATTAGTAATGGCTAAGAAGCTCTGTTAATAAGATTATTTCACTCATAAAAGTGGTATATCTCAAGTGTTTAGAGCTCCACTACCCATGACTTAAAAATTATAGATTTGAATCACCCTTTATCCGATTAAAAAAATAAGATTCTTTCATCTCTTTTTAAATTTTTTTTTTTAATACATATTTTATTTTATTAATGTGTTATTATGTTGGATGGAATATAAAATAGTACTCCATCCGTCTGTACCGATAAAAATTTCTCATTTATCTTTTATACACAAATTAAGAAGTGTAATAAAATAATAGTATAATACAAGTGATGTGATTGAGAGATATAAAAAAACTAAATGTAATTTAGTATAATAAATAAGTGATAATTGATGTAAATAAATATAAAGTGAATGATAAATATATAGAAATTATATTTTAAAAAAGAAAAAAACATTTATTGTGATAAATTAAAAGTGTTTTTAATGGGGCAGAAAGAGTATCACTAAATGAACACGACAGCCAATAAAAATTTAAGCCAAATTTTATTGCCGAACCTTACATCATATATTTTTATGGTAAATATTTGTGTGCACATTGTGCACACTAAAAATAGTCTGCACAATATTTTTATCTAATATTATACTATAACTAAACTAATATTATACAATGTTGCTAACTAAATTAATACTATATAATGTCTGAAATAATACTACACTCGTAACCAAATTAATACTATACAAGACGAAATAATACTATACTCAGTAACCAAACTAATACTATACGGTACATGAAATAATACTACACTGTAATCAAACTTTGTACATAAAATTTTTATTGTGCACATTATGCACACAAATACTACTCTATTTTTATTACCAAAATGGAGTATATATTTTTAATTTTTCCATTTTATTCTATTAGTATTATTTAAACAACTAACTATTAAAAAGGGACGTTTGGTTGAAATTTTTTAATTGAAATGAGAATGAATATAAAACAATTATAGTGATTAATGAGAACAAAAAATTTGTTAATGACATTATGTTTGCTCCTAAATAAGGTAATCATAATTCATTTTGATTTAACTTTTTTCCTCCTAAAATCATTTATATATGCTCAATCATTCTCCTCCGAGTAACACTTGTGTGAACCGGATGCATACGATAAACTCTATTTTTACTACCACTGTCTTACACATTCACTACTATCATGCACATACACTATCACTGTCATGAACATATGTGACAGTGATAGTGCAAGTGAATGACAATGATAGTAAATATGTATAACAAGTGATAGTAAAAGTAGAGTTCATCGTATGCACTTGGTTCACATAAGTTTTTGTCTTCTCGTCCACCACCACCAATAAGCTTGTTTTGTCTCATTTTTTTAAAATTGGAACACAATACTAATAATGTATCCACCATAGATATACTCTTTCCTCCAATATATCCAAAAGTATAGAGAGAAAAGACAATTTTATTTTCATTCCTGTTGAAAAGCTTGTAACAAGTGCCTCCTAAAATAGTGTTATTCATAACCGGATTGAACCGGTCGGTTCAATCGGGAACCAATCATTTTGAGGTAAAAAATCGGCCAAAACTGAAAAAATTGACTAGAACCGAAAAATGGTCAGAATCATTTTTTTATTTTAATTTTTTAAAAACTTTAAACAATAATATATCCTTTATTCTCTTTTTTCGGTATTCTCTTTTATTTAATATTTTAATTATTAAATTTATTAAACAAGTTTTCCAATTTAAAAAAAAAAAAAAACCTATTGCGTCATGTCTATTCATTATTCTCTTATTTTAGTACTAGTTTTTGCCCGTAACCGTGCTTCGCACGGTGATTAATATTATTTTTCTCCAACAACTCGTAATTTTTTTAGATAATTTCACAACAAACATGATTTCACACGTTGATAATGTGTACTAAATAATTAGTATTAATAAAAACTTAAATTTATTTACATTAAGATGATTACTACAATACAATATTTTTCAATAAATATACATTTATCAATAGAAATTTATTCAAAAGATTACATTATTTTACACATACCTAATCTATACACAACGCTTACTAACTTTGATCCAAATTTAAGTCATTCTTGTAAAGCATTTCAATTTTCATGGCCACACATATAATATGTTGATAATGCGTACTAAATAATTGGTTTCTAGAAATGTATTTCGTACGGATATAGAGTTAGGTTGCGGATATCAATAGTGGATTAGGAATACATTATATAGGGATCAAATAGTATCAATCAAGCAATTAATTGCAACAATCAAGTAATTAATTGAATGATTAATTAATGACACCCATAAATAAACTTTTTATTAAAATTCTAAAAGAACAAAAAAATCTTCATAATTAAATATACGGCCAAGATTAAATCAAGAGATTACGATCAATGGCCTCAAATGTTTCCCGCTCATTCCCGTAAAGGAAACCCATTGGTGTATTATATATTTATAGATTTTTAATATTTATTAAGTTTTAGTATTCTAAAATGATGTTGTGTTGTGTATGACCATATTGTATTTATTTTAATATTAATCTTATTATAATTTTATATTTTTGCTAATGCATATTTATCTTTTAATGTAATATATATAGTGAATATATATATAAAACAAAATAGACAGAGATCATTTTATCGGTTAGACCTTCAACCGATGTCCAAATTCCTGTTTGATCATCGATCCAATTATAAAAATATTGAATTAAAATATGATGTATCAAATAAACAACAATTAAAATATTACATCGATATCACTCGCTCACATTTTTCAGCTATCATTCAGACGGTAAAATTTAGGGATTTCAAAATTATGATGAATTGTGACAATATGGCTTCGTTTTGAGTATAAAAAGAGTGTTGAATGCAAATTTATGTCAAATATACGCGTAAAAATAAACTTTAGGTTTAGTTAATCATGTAAGAATAAATATTATATTATTATTATTATTATTTTTTTATCAAATTGACTTTAAATATGAATACATCATGAATAGAGCTGTTAAAACGAAATGATCCGACCAAGTTTTTGTGTACAATGTTAACAACTACTCCATAATATTATTTTTAAAAATATTTTGTAAAGTTTATGTTTATAGATGATAAATGTAATTTGTATGCTTATAAATTACTTGTGTAATTTATTTTAATTTGTAGGAAGTTATTTATGTATTAATAAATGATGAACTTTATTTGTCACTTGTGAGAGATATTTATTTTAATATTTTTATGGTGGTAATTACCAAGATAAATTGTTTGATTACATTTGTTTTTTTATTTGTTGTTTTTGTTGAATATAATGTATTTTAATTGTTTGATTACATTAAATTAAATTTTTAAAATTATATAAAAATTATGAATTGACCCGTCTAGACCCACAATCAATGACGTAGCTAGTGGGGTACAAGGGGTTACACTTATACCCCCAAATTAAAAAAAAATCTTGTAAAATAAATTATTTGTACCCAAAAATTTGAGATATATCTACACTTTTTAAATAATATTGTACTTATTACTTTTCATATCCCTAAATTCAAAATTCTGGATTCGCCACGCCCACAACTCTCCAATTGAGAATTTTGCAGCCCATCAATCCATCTCGATAATTATAATCTTGAATTTTAAAATCTTATGTCAAAGCTCCAATTGAGACGGTCTCATACAAATTTTTATTATTTTATATATGACAAATTCTTATATGCAATATTGTACCGTGAAATAACCCATTTAATGAAATTCGCAGATCACGGTCGGGTCGGATCGGATCCAATGAATATTTTCAAAAACTCGCTGGGGACAAAAAAATAATCGCCCTCGGGTGCTCCCGGGGTGTTACTATTAGGTTATACATATGTTACTTAAACGATAAATATGTGTTACTATAAAACAAATTATATGTATTTGTCTAAAAATAATTGCCCAAATGCAAAAATAAAAATGAAAAAATGGTCAAATAAATCTCTAATCTAATTATATGTGTGAATCAAATAAGTATTTAATCTTCGACAACTTTATTCTTATTAAAAGAGTATGATTTTATTAAGATGATGACTTATTTGATCTCACTACTAAAGAGAAATGATTTTAATGTGTTAAGAAAAAAATCATGGGTCAATTTGATCCCCAAATATAAGATTTTTGGGGTAAATATGTGTTATTGTAAGGGCAAATATGTGTATTAAACTTGTGCAAAGGTAAAAATAAATTTTTACTCTCGTATTGTGTTATTATTAGGTCAAACACGTGTTAATGTATGAAAAAAAAATGTGTTATTAATGAACAAAACTAATATTTTATTCTTTTAAGGACTAGTAACACGTACTTACCCTTACAACAACACATAATTGTTCTTACAGAACACATACTTTTGAAAAAAATATGTTACTATATGAACACAAACGTGTTCTTGTATGGAGAAATATGTGTTACTATATGAAGAAAAAACGTGTTACTATATGAACAAAAATATGTTACTTTATGGAACAATGTGTGTTACTATATGAATAAATCGAACTGCATTAGGAGTTGCGATATTAATTCCAGTTTAAATAGAAATAAAAATTTATATCGAAGTTCGCATAAGCTTTGTATTCATCAACTGTTTAAGTTTTATCCACTATTTTCATCAATCGGATTATCCCTCTTTTTCCTTTTTTCATCGGAGTTCACAGCTTTATCCCTCCTCATGGTTGGGGAACACGAGACACAACCATGGAAGTTGTGGAGCGAGCAGAGGATGAAGAAGAATTAGAACGAGAGGAAGAAGAAGAAATCGTGTGGATGAAGAAGAAGAAATCACGTAGAGGAAGAAGAAGAAATTTGGGCTGTTTGACCCATTCTTTATCTTAACCCGTAAGATTTAATAATTTCCTTTTTTAATTGATATTGCACGGTGCAATATTTCACAAGAGACTTGCTCTTTATATATATTAAAATTGTAATTATTGAAACCCGACCTGAAATTCAGACCTCAAAGCAGCAATTCAAACCTTTTTTTTAATATCCACTCAATATATAAAATAATAAAATGTATACACGTGACGCAAAAAATAAAAATTAAATTACTTATTCATATGACAGTAATCAGCTAGACAACTTTTGTCAAAAAAAAAAAAATCAGCTAGACAACCTGTTGGAACTGGTAAAAAGACCAATATATATATATATATATATAAAAAAAAATTACAAGACCAATTTTTAAATATTCAAATTATGTAGACTAAATTCAAATTTGTGTCAATTTACTGAACGTATAAAATTTTAAGACAAAAACGCATATAATATCGTCTCATACTCTCATATATGAGACAAGTCTCACTCTCAAAGAAGTATCAAATGCCGAGAAAATAAAAATTGAGAAAAAAATAAACTTTAACCTTGTCAAAGAAGAGTATCGAATATCAAAAGTATTAAGGGGGTGCTTGGTTAGGTACTTTGGGGAAAGGGAATGGAAATATAATGAAAAACATGTTTGGATAAAGGAATGATAGTGCTACATTACATTTGATTACTCACTTTGTTGGAATCAACCATACCTCTCAAATATATGAGGTATGACTTTTATTCCACACTATTGTCATACCCATAATCATTTCCATTCCTTCCAATATATGAAATACCCCTAAATATGTAACCAAATGTATCAATTATATAATACAAATTAACAGTGACGCCGTCTCACAACAGTGCTCCAAACTTTAATTCCTAGAATATAACAACATCCCATTATAAAAATCTCAAAACATAACATACTTTTCTTAAAAAGGAAAGTAAATAGTTGTACTGCATACATCTCATCAACTCTCCAACTTGGCGCGTCACCGCACGCTCCGTCTACATTCGTAAATGGCGGGGAGCATCACAACTAGGGTTGTATACGAATCAAATATTTTTGTTCGATTCGGTATTCGTGCTCGAAATTCGATATTTGTATTCGAAATTTTATGATTCGAATTCGATTATGAATATTTGATTTGATTAGATTATTAAACAAATACAAATACAAAATTATGATATTTGATTCGATATTCGTAAATATTCGATTCGATATTTAAATATATATTATATATAAATATATATTATTTTTATAGCAAATATATAAATATATATATATATATATATATTAATATTATACTAGTTTTTGCCCGTAATCGTACTTCGCATGGTGGCCACTCATAGTCGTGGGGTTCGTCTCTCTCTCTCACACATAGAGATAAATGCATAAAATATATTGATAATACGTACTAAATAATTGGTTTCTGCAAATATATTTCGCATTTAATTTAGAGTTACGTTGTGGACATCAATGGTGGATGGGGAAGAAGACATTATATAGGGATATGAAGTTGCACCAATCAAGCAATTAATTGCAACAATCAATAAATTAATTGATTGATTAATGACATCAATAAATATTTTTTATTAAATTTAGATAATTAATAAAGTTCCCAAAAAAAAAAAAAAACATTCCTAAATTAAAATATACGGCCAAGATTAAATCAAAAGATTACAATCAATGGTCTCAAATGTTTCCGCCCATTTCCAAAAGGAAAGCAATTGGTGTATTATATATTTATAGATTTATAGATAAATATATTAAGGCTCCAATTATTTGCACCATATGTTTTATAAATACACCACACCACTCGAATAAAAATACCACCATTTTTAATAAATACACCAATTAAAAATATCATTTTGATTGGACGAATTTTACACAATATTTCTTGCAATTTTTGGTTAATTAATGTAATTTTAGTAGATTCTCGAAGACTCTAATGACTTCATCATCATCGATTCATAACAAAGATTTGGATGTATTGAATCCTTATCGTTCAAGGTTAACTCCTCACATGGTAGAAATTTTGATTTGTGGAGCGATTAAGTTCGCCGACTTGATGGGATCAAGAAACCCATTATAACACAAGTTCTTTTTATTTTTTTAATTCATTTTGAAATATATGATATTTTTTATGAATAAACTGATTTTAATTATTTTTATTTTTTATTTAGGAGCAAGAAGAACCTATTTATGTCATGTTGCAAACAACTTGAATTTGGTTTGCAAAATCGATGGAAGATTGATTTTCGTTATGTAATTTGATAATTAATTTTTTTCGCTTTGTATTTGATTATGTAACTTTTGAATTTGTGACTTGTATTGTGAATTAAAACAACGAAATTAATTTTGAATTGAATACTCAAAGAATATTGTTTAAAATATATTTGAGAAAAAATCGATTCGAATATTCAATTCGAGTATTCGAATAGTTCGAAAAATTCGATATCAATTTCAAATCGAATATAAATCACATTTACTATTCGAAAATATTCAATTCGAATTCGATATTCAAAAATTTAACGAATACAAATTCAAAATATCGGTATTCGATTCAATTCGATTCGTTTACAACCCTAATCACAACCCCAACCCCCCAACACCCCAAAATTTAAAATTCCGTCTCCACCCCCTCTCTCTCACATACACATGGTTGATTGAATGAATCATTTTTTATTTAAACACACACGTTTACATATATATATATATATATATATATATATATATATATATATATATAGAGAGAGAGAGAGAGAGAGAGAGTCGTAGAGCAATGATGTGAACTTAGCCAACAAGCCTAGCAATTGGGTTGCCACGAATTTTGCATTTAGTCCTTTAACTTTTCTATTGCCTATTAGGGGCTAATTTGCAAGAGTTGTATTTTCTTATGAGTGGTTAGTTGAAGTTGTTAGGAGTTAGTTAGTTGGTTAGGTAGAATTGATGGCTATATAACTAGTTGTATAAACTCATTTGAGAGATATGAAAAGATAGCAAACTAGTTCTTAAAGCAAATTCTTGCTTTGTGAATTGATTCGATAGCTTGCTAGCCCGAGCTAGAGCTTGAATCGGATTTCGTTGCTTACCAACCTGAGTTGGGGCATCGAAATTACGTGGGATTGAGGGGTTCGTTGCTTGCCAACCTGAGTTGGGCGTCGAATTCATAGAGCCTAATTCGCGGTTCTCATCAATTGGTGCTTTCATTGAGAGTATCAAGAACCGCAATTTTATTTTGGAAATATGAGTATGAATACGATTGGTAACTCTATGGATCAATTCGGTGCTTCTATGGATCGAATCAATTTATGTTGAAGTAATTGCTCGTGACAACGCAAGGGTGGGCGACAACTAAAGAAGAAGAAAGGGTTGAGCTCAATTTCAAAGATGGAATCTGGGTAGCAATTTGATATCTTGAATCCTAAAGAATATGCAACCACCGATGACGACAAGAGAAGTTGAAGGTGATTTTTCATTTAGTGGGCCCGATATAGATCCTAACTCAAATTGTGAATATACATATGGAGAGATTCTCAAGAACTTGCAGCATGCTTCGTACATCTATAGACAAGATATAAGAAGGACCAATGAGTTTTGGGAGAGGAAGCTAAGATTCATCTGCAATTCCAGTTTTCTTGTTGGGGCTGAAGTCAATTCCATACGATTTGGGATTAAATTGGTGTTCGTTGGAAACTATGTTTTTGATCGTGGTAAATTGGAGTCGATGGGTTGTACAATTTGGAATCGTCCTTGAGGACAAGTACAATCTCGAAGGGCCCGGGAATGATGTGAACTTAGCCAACAAGCCTAGCAATTGAGTTGCCACGAATTTTGCATTTAGTCCTTTAACTTTTCTATTGCCTATTAGGGGCTAATTTGCAAGAGTTGTATTTTCTTATGAGTGGTTAGTTGAAGTTGTTAGGAGTTAGTTAGTTGGTTAGGTAGAATTGATGATTATATAACTAGTTGTATAAGCTCATTTGAGAGATATGAAAAAGATAGCAAACTAGTTCTTAAAGCAAATTCTTGCTTTGTGAATTGATTCGATAGCTTGCTAGCCCGAGCTAGAGCTTCGAATCGGGTTTCGTTGCTTCCCAACCTGAGTTGGGGCACCGAATTACGTGGGATTGAGGAGTTCGTTGCTTGCCAACCTGAGTTGGGGCGTCGAATTCATCGAGCCTAATTCGCGGTTCTCATCAAGCAAACACAACACGAGGAATTAAATATAACGGCATAAAAGTCGGTGGAACTTTCTGCAGATGCATTCCATCAACCCGGCCAAGAAACACACACAACACACACTACACACGTTGTCGGACACAGAGAGAGAGAGAGAGAGATGAACTCTCTGTTTCCACCATTAAACAACACACAACTAATCTTTTTTTTTTTCACATTTTCTTTTTGGGTTTTCATTTTTTCAACATTTCATTTTTTTAAAGTTTTCTTGAGGTGAAGCACATGCCCTCCTCTCTCACCCCATCTTCTTTCTCTACATTTTCTCCCAAAACTTGGCCTCTTGTTATTATTAATTATTATTAATTTATTTGATTGAGCACCCAAAGAGATTCTTCTAGGTCTACGGTGAAAAGCTTTTAGGGCTGTGATGAGCTTTCCCTACCCCTCTGTTCTTGTGAAAGGAGAGAGAGAGAGATTATCTGTCAAGAATTCTTGAATTCATCAAAGGTCAGCTTTTTAGCTTTCTTTGATTCATTTTTTTACATGAGCTACATTGATTTTATCAAAATTTGGATTGGGAATGCATGTTTTATTTTCAATCATTTGTATTGATGAATCTATGGTTACATTGATGAAGAAAGTTGATGTCTTGATATTGTTTGAAATTTGATGGAATTTGAATTCATGAGTCAATCAACAAAGAACTCTCATAATAGGTGATATGAGTTTTTATTTTAAATAAAAATTCTGTGTTCATTGGTGAATTTCAATAATATTTCTCTGGTTTTTCCTCTACTAAAAATGAACCGGGGTTGCACGAGAAAGAATCTTGATGATTTTGTTTAACCAAATTTTAAAGTTTTTCCTTACCTACCTAATAAAAGACGTTATCTTGATTTTGATTGGGAATGCATGTTTTTTCTCAATGATTTGTATTTTAATTATCTGATTTCTATTAATGAAGTTTTCTCAAGAATAGTGTTGAAATTTGAATTCATTAGTCAATCAAGAGCACTTCTCATAATAATTGATGTTTTTTTTTCTTTTTCTTTTCATATTAATAGTAATTATTTCTCTGGTGCTAAAATTCACCGAGAAAAGAAAGATCAATCTTGATAGTTTTATTTGTCCATATTACAAGTTTTTGTTGTTTTCACTACCTAAGTCAATTAATTTCATTTTCTTTTAAAGGATTAATTTCACCGAAATTTGTTTTTCATTCAACCTTTTCTGCTCATTCTCTCAATATTGGTTGATTTTCTATTGTCTTTTTTTTTTATCGGGCAATTGATGGCTCGAATCCATGACCTTACGACATAAGTAGTGGAACTTCAATCGGTTGAGCTATACCACTTCGTCAATGTTCTCTGTCTGCAGACTTCAATTTGCTTATTCATTCAACCTTTTACGCCCATTCTCTGAATGTTGGTTGATGTTCTCTTGTCTGCAGATTTCAATTTGATTATTCATTCAACCTTTTATGCTCATCTATGAATGTTGGTTGATGTTCTTACGTCGGAGACTTCAATTTGATCATTCCAAGTGATCAAGTTAACTAATATGGAGTAAATTAGAGGGGGTTAGGTTATCCAAGATAGATAAGAAATGGGATGTGAAATGGAAACAAATCATGAATCGGGAGATGGACGTCGTCCTCTCTTCAATGTGGCCCGAGGACATAAACGAAGGCAGAGACGATTCAACGTTGAAAGGCATGGAGGTGATCGGGACATGTTTGAGGAGATCACAATTAAGAAAGAGCCTAATATAGTTGATTTTAAGCGTTTAATGGAGCTCACAAATTATAGTGATAAAGGTAGCGCGGCAAGGCTAAGCTGGTAAAGAATTGGGAGTACAGACAGGCGACGGCTGTCCGTCTCCTCGGGGAGGAGCTCGGCGGCCTCGGCAAAGCAGCGGCAAGTCGAGCTCAAGAAGCTCGAGATTTTGGAAGAGCATAGGTTCGAAAGAGATGGATATGGGGGTGATAAGCGCCCCATCTCCATTCTTGATGATAAGCTAAGGTACTTATATCAAGACGCTCCTCGAAGAAGGAATGATGTCATTTCAAAGGACGAGAAAGTGGAGATAGACGCGGAGTATGATAGCGTGGTGTATTGGAAGCAGCGTGGTATGCATCTTGAGAAGCTTCTAGAAGCGAGTCTTGAAAGAGAGCAAGTATTAATGGAGAAGTTGCAAGAGAGTATCGAAAATTTGGAGAGACAGTCGTCTCCCATTGAGGAGTTCTGCAGGTGTTGGAGAGAGCCGATAACTTCTTGCATTTTGTATTGCAAAATGCACTGTTGTTATAGGTCATCGGTATGGTTTGTCGACTTTTTAATGAAACTAATACATTTTAATGGAACAACTACTAGTTTCTTACGAGCTACTTGCTTTCTTGATACACGTTTTTTACAGGATAAAGAACTCCGGTATAGATTCATCTTCAATCATTTCCCTAGTTTGGGAGAGCAGTAATTATTTATCCACACTCATATGTTACATCTATGGAGCCCAACACCAACATAAATTGTTTGTACTGCAGTACAATGTAGTGAGAATTTTAAGGTTGATTGCTTTCGTAATGCGTTTGTTTGTACTATTTGGCACTATGGTTCGTTAAAATGAATGGCTTTACAGACATCATAGGCAAGACGGACGTGGAGATCTTCACCGGATCGGGCGTGAAGGAGTCTCAAGACTTCAAACGAGAGGTTATGGAACGGGACTGCTGGAAAGAGGGAGATCACGTTTGAAAGCAGGCTGTTTGGTTCCAAGATGTTCTTGATCTATCTTGAACTCGTTTTGATAAAGCGGGCGAAGACGATCGGTGTAAATTACATGGGAATGGAAGTAATCGATCGGGTGAGGAAGAGAGAGAAGATAGCGAAGCTTAGAGAGGAAATGGCCGTCTGCAAAGCCAAGGAAACCGAGCTTAACAAAACAATACACATAACATGTAGTACTTTTCACCGAAAACAAGCTAATAGTACTTCTTAGTGAAACAAACTAATACTTTGTAATGTATATTACTCGATAGAGGAATCAATGCGAGCGAAAGCAGATGCTAGCAACGATGTCTCATGAGATACGGTCTCCTTTATCCGAGTTGTGAGCATGGCCAAGATTCTTTCAACTACTAAACTCGATAAAGAACAAAGTCGGTTGTTGAAAGTGATGTTGTCGTCTGGTGATTTGGTTCTTGACTAATAAACGACATCCTCGATCTTTCCAAGGTGGAGTCGGTGTGTGTGATGATGAACTTTTGACAAGATTTTATTCTCGATATGTATAATGATGAATGGATTTAACTAGATGGATCTAAAATAGGAGTAGTGCTCGTTGTTTTTCAGAGTTATGAGATTGGAAGCAACTAAGTTTCGACCACGAGAGGTAGTAAATCACGTTCTCCGGACCGCGGCCGGCATCGCTAAAGAAATCACTAACCTTAGAGGGTCATGTAGCAGATGATGTTCCTATTGAGGTAAAGACTGTACATGTCATGTTCTTATTCAATAAGTTGAGAGGCAGAGGCGTTTTATGATCATTATGCGATTCCGAGGTTATCGGAGATGTCACGAGGATTCGGCAGATCCTTACCAACTTGCTCGGTACTTTGAAAGACAATGTAGTAGTTTTAATAACGAGACTTAGGTTTTGACAAATTTAATGTTCTTAATGACAAGAATGCCATCAAGTTCACACATGAAGGAAAAGTTGAAATAAATCTCTATGTGGTTACAGAGCCATCGAAGAGCAAAGGAGACGAGCATGATTCTCAAGAAGAACAACTTCTTAATGGTCAAGGACAAAACAGAGCTCAAATGAATGAAGAAAAAGAGACTCGAGCGAATCCTGAAGAAGCGATCGTTTGGATTATTTGTGATGTCTATGACACGAGGATTGGAATACCGTACTTTACGAATTCCCTTTTTCGTTTTTGAGTAAACTTGAATCTTGGTGAGAAATAATCAGCATTGGCCTTTTCAATGTAATGACAAGGCTATACCGATGTCTTTGTTCAAGAAATACATGCAAGTGTGGCGTCTGATTTCGAAAGTATGGAGGGGACGGGATTAGGCCTAGCAATCAGTAAACAATCGGTAATTTCTTCTTACCATTGAAGATGTTTATGATACTCTTACAAAGAATCATGGGATGTTTGATATGTACGAGTTGAGCTCATGGGAGGCCATCTTACCGTATTTAGTGTGGAGAATCATGGTTCTACTTTCACATTCATTTTGCCATACAAGGTTTCATCAATGTCTCGAGAACTCGATGATCCCGATGAGTTATCGACATGTAACACCAAGATGTCCTAGGTGGAACGGATGATGATCTTCGTTCGGGTGTTTTTGTGTTCCACCCGCGCACTTTGGGCCCTTCATTTACTTGTCAAAGTTCGACGAGGACCCAAATGATATTACCAAATAGTTATGACTTGAATGTAAACAAAATTGATGGTTTGGTTGATGACTCTCCATCACCTTCTAGTAACATTACATGCAAAGAGATGAGTTCGTAAGAGGATACTAATTCGACAAATGGTCATATGGAGACACCATCAATATCCAACCTAGACGTCCCCAAGGCTCGTTTGAATAACATGAGATCGAGTGCAAAACATGAAAATGGACGTTTTCATCCGTGCGATCACAAGTCTCTGGAGACTAGTGTAGGTAGGCGAGTAGAGGATCGAGACAAGCGAGTGTCCTAAGATCCTTCTTGTGGAAGATAACAAGATTAATGTAATGGTGACCAAGTCTATGATGGAGAAATTGGGACACAAAAGTAATTGTCTCCAATGGAGGCGAAGCGATTCGTGCGATTCAATGCAACACTTATGATATCATTCTCATGGTTATTTCAAAATTCCTCCGATCTCATTTATTTCATTTAATAGAATTAATCTCAACCATTTATTTATAATTTCTAATCCCAACCATTCATCTCATTCCATATTTTATATAAATTTCTAATCTCTCATTCGTTTCTCATTATAAACCCTAAATTTTTTCTTCTATCTTTCTTCTTTTCTGTTGTCATCTAATTTTGATCTTTTTCTCGCACATTATAGGATGATTATTTTATACATATTTATTGAAGGTGTGTGTTTACGAAAATCGGAGATTGTTAATGTCAATGTTGTAACAATGAGAGTAATATCTTGTGATTATAACAACGGAATACTTAGTCAAAATCTTGGCAAACACGGATAAAACTTTTCATAGATTATTTTAAATAATAATCTATGAGGAAACGATTCACTATATTAATAATGAATACAAATCAAGTTGAGAACGATTCCAAATTCGAATCTTCTCAATAAACAACGACACGATTCACTATGTTAATAATGAATACAAATCAAGTTGAGAGCGATTCACAATTCGAATCTTCTCAATAAACAACGACAAGATCTAAACCAAATGTTTAAGATTTGAAAGGCTAAGTGTATAAAATACACCGTCAAAGGTGGCCTATCTAGATATGTTAAAGAACACCCTGTCTATTAACAATCGAAATAGAATCTATGCTACACGAAATGTGACAACATTTGATGTAACGTAAATGGAAAATAATGACCCTATCAATCTGGATGCACTTATCACATTCAACGATCGATACTCGATTACTTCTCACGCAATGCTCTTATGATTTTTGATTGATCACCGTATTGCCTTGTTCTCATTCTTGAAGTCTCGGACATCTATTTATAGATGAAGATCTCGACCTTCAAGAGTATCGTAGATCCTTGTGGATAGATCTAGAAATCTCCGACTTATTCTCCTATTTTCCACTCGTGAATTCGGTGGAAAAGCGTCGATAAACTACCTTTAATAACTGCTTGTAACCGCTTGATCTAGAAAACTCCCCTTTATTCTTAATCTTTTTAGATCCTTCCTGAGTATTGGAGTTGATACCGGATCGTCAACCTACGATCAACAACATCAAAGACAACACCGAAAGCAGGAAAAGTTAATGTTAGAAGAAAGGGCAAATGCGATGTCGCACCCGATGTTACAACATTGGTGGTAACAAAAATATTTAACTCGGTGACATTAACATTTATGATGATGATTCGACCGTCGATTATTAACAACTAATTGTGCATTTTTTTTTCTTTTCATAGTTATAGATTACAAAACCTAATTTTTTTCTCTTTTTCTTTCTTTTCATACCGTCGTTTAATTCTGATTTTTTTATTGGATGATTATGTTGCACATATTTTTGGTGATTATTCGATCATCTAATTATTAACAACTAATGTATGTTTTTTTATTTTTTATTTTTTACATTTACAAAGGTTACAAATCCTAAATTTCATCCTCACTCTTTCTTTCTTTTTCATGCTGCCATCTAATTCTAAATATATATATATATATATATATATATATATATTTTTTTTGCGATTATAGGATAATTATTTTGCACATATTTATGATGATGATTCGACCATCTAATTATTAGCAAGTAATTGGGTATTTTTTCTTGATTTGCGATTACAAACACTATGTTTCTTCTTCTTCTCTCTTTTACGTAGTGATCTAATTCTGATTTTTTTTTTTTTTGCAGATTATATGATAATTGTTTTGCACATATTTATGATGATGATTCGACCATTTAATTATTAGCAACTAATTGTATTTTTTTCCAAATTTGCAGATTATTAGATTATTAAAATATATCAAGATTCTCGCTATTTGATTATGTGGAATTAATTTGGTTGTTTTTTCTTTTTTCAAATTATAGAATGATTGCTTTGTATAAATTATTATTGATTCATCATCGGTTGATCTTTACCTGTATTCTTCCTCATCAATTTAAAAAATCATGTTGTTGATAAATATAAGATATGCAAATATTAACGAAGATTTATTCATCAATATTCATGTAATGTTCTTCTCTTAAATCAAAATTTTAGTTTACGCATTTGTTTTTTTATCATTTATCTACAATTCATCAAAATGAATTCATTCATATTAAAGAAAATTGATTGAACATTTTTAGAGATAATGGACTCTTTCAGAAAATTGTGATGGAGATTTCATTTGCATTTGTTTATATATTAATCGATTGAAGTTTTGAGTGAGATTTTTGTTGATGTTAGTGACGAGTGTTACTCGAGAATGTGCCAACATTTTGGTCACAACATCGTAATTCGTCCTTCCACTTCCACTAACCCTTAACCCACGAAATATCTTGTTTTTACAGTTTGAAGACTTATGGCAGTTTCAAGTCATGCGGTTGAAAAAAACAAGAGTGGGGAGTTGAAAAGAACATGGAGAAGTTACAAGGAAGTTACCTATTTTCAAGGGAGATGTGGAAGTTATCTTCAAGCACTAAGAGTGTCCAGATTTCTATAAATACACGCTGCTATGAAGATTAAAACTTGGAGTTAAGAGAAACACAATCTAGCATAGTCTATTGGCATATATTATATAGTTTATTGTATGTTTCTATCTCGATACTTCCGTTGGTGAATGTTTCAACATTTCACTCAATATTGTGTCTTTATATGTATTAGTGATAGGTTAGATTGATTATTGTCTAGTCACTATATACGTAGATCCATTCACGGTGTGGCTTATATTTTCACCGATTGTATCACTTAACAATTACTAGTGATATTTCGCCGTTTGAAAGTATAGACTTATTTATAGTCTATACAAAATTTTGATATCCATCTTGCAAAGTGTTTAAGACTTCATTTGTATATTTCGATTATTTATTTTTATGCATTGTTGTTCTTCGAATGTGCCAACATTCTCAAAACACTTACGCACACCTTCAATTGGCACGGAGCCGTTGAACTCGTTATCCTGAGTTTTGATCCTGTGTTTGGTGTGATTTATTGCGATGGAATATCCTATGACAGCTCAATTAGGCCACCAGTTCTTGATGGTACGATTTATGCAATTTAGAAGCCTAATATGCGCATGTACATCAAACCTATTGATGAACATGCATGGAGGAGTATTTTAACCGGATGGACTCCACCAACAATTCCACCCACCGACAATCAAGCTCAAATCAAGAGGGAGTTAGAATGAACAAATGATGAGGTGACCACGGCCAGCTTCAATTCAAAGGCACTCAATGCCTTATTCACTTCCACGGATGTTTCCATGTTCAAAATAATTTCTAATTGTGTATTTACAAAAGATGCATGGGAGAGATTACAAGAACATTGTGAAGGATCGAGAGTGTTAGAAGGACAAAGTTGCGGATGCTTGGAACCAAGTTCGAAAATCTAAGGATGAAGAAAGATGAGACCATATCCTCCTACAATGAAAGAATCACTGAAATTTCCAATGAATCTCAAGCACTTGGTGAAGCTATATCCAATACAAGGTTAGTACATAAAATCTTAAGAACTGTTCCTAAACGTTTTGATGCTAAGATATTTGCTATTGAGGAAGCTAAGGACACCGATGCTATTACTAAAAATGAGTTGGTGAGTATTTTGAAAACGTATGAAAAGAATTTTCTCAAAGAGATAATGAGAAATCAAAAGAAAATTTCTGTTTTCAAAGGAGAAACATCTTCAAGTCTTGATAAACAACCGTTTATTCTTGAAATAGATTGATGAAGATGTTATTGATGATTGTGCCGACAATGCCGATAACATTGCTTTCTTAACTAAGCGGTTTAATGCGTTTTTGAAAAAGAGAGCAAATAGACTTAGAAATAATTTGCAAATTAAGAATCAAGATAGAGATCAGTTGGTAGTTCACGTCGATTGCACGATAAAAATAAGAATGTTAATCAATCTAGGCAATTTGATAGAGGTAACAAGATTAAATTTGATCCAGAATATAGGAAAAATGTCAAATGTGATGCATGTTCTGGTTTTGGTCATTATGCTAATGAATGTGCCAACACTCTTTTGAGAAAAAGGGTAAATTTCAATGATACCTTAAGTGATGAGTCCGATTGTAAAGATGATTATGATAAAAATGAAGAATATGCTTTTTCCAAGGATTATATATGATGATACTTTTGATGATTTATTGGATGATTCGATGTCGAGTCAAATGTGTCAACATTTGAGGAAACTTTGGAAGCTCCGAGTATTTAATTGTTTCTCAAGTTCTTGTGTAGATAAAGCAAATACTTCTAACAATGTTTGCGAAAATTGTAAGTCAAGTTATCTAAAGCTTGAAAAGGAGTGGGAATCCACTCGGTAAAGCCTTGAGGGACATGACTATTGAAGAGTCATATCAAAAGGATTTGGTGATAAAGCTTGAGGTCATACTAACAAGGAAAGATCTGGAGATATGCAACCTCAAAGAGCGGCTCAAAGGCACAACTCAATTTCAAAAGATATTTAGAAAGTTCACCAAACTTGATGAGGCACTAACAATTGGAAACACTATTAGACATGGTTTTGGTTATGATGGTAATATTACTCAGCTTTTAAACAATAATAAACTGTTGTGTTTACAAAACCTTATGTTGAACTGAAAAATTGAAAAATGATTACGAAAAGAAGGATGTTTGTCATTATTATTTCACCGAGGGTCACAAAGCTTGACCAAAGCTGTTTAAGAATGAGACAGATAAAAAGTTTTCTAAAATGTCCTTGAAAATGTTGCCACATTCTCGCTCAACATTCGAAACAAACATTCAAAATCTTTTCAAAAATCATTCAAAATTCTACTTGGGTGAGAAAGTCAAAATCGTATGTAATTTTGTTTACACCTCTTTAAAAGCATGTGTTCCAGGACTATGGTATTTTGATAGTGGGTGTTCTAGACACATGACCGGTGAGGAAAGTTATCTCACCGATTATAAGGCATATGATGGTGGAAATGTTACATATGGAGGAGGTTCAAAAGGTAAAATCATTGGAATAGGTACTTTAAATGTTCCCGGTTTTCCAAACTTGACAAAAGTCTTACATGTTAAAGGTTTACTTGCAAATTTGATTAGTATTAGTCAATTATGTGATGATGACTTGCATGTAAAGTTTGATAAAAGTTCATGCTATGTGTTAAACAATGATGATAATTGTCTCATGGTTGGTAATAGATACATTGATAATTGTTATCTAATTGATTCAAATCAAACATGCTTTAATGTTCAAACCGATGAGAGTATACTTTGGCATCAAAAACTTGGACATGCTCGTTATAGGAATATTGTCAAATTATTGAAATTTGATGCTATTAAAGGTCTGCCTAAGTTACAAATACGTATGTCAAATGTGTGTGGATCTGCCAAAGTGGTAAACAAGTCAAAATATCACATGAAATGTTGACACATTGTACTACGAAACATTGCTTCGAACTTTTACATATGGATTTAATGGGACCAATGGAGACTGAAAGCATTGGTGGTAAGAGATATTCTTTTGTCATAGTAGATGATTATTCAAGGTTTACATGGATTGAATTTCTTAAGGAAAAATCGGATGCTTTTGGAGTATTCAAAATTCTCTATAAACGATTTAAAAATATTTATGACACTAAGGTAAAAAGAATAAGGTCTAATCATGGTAGGGAGTTTGAGAACATCTTATTCACTAATTTTTGTGAAGACAAAGATATAATTCAAGAGTTTTCTTCTCCTAAAATACCTCAACAAAATGGTGTAGCCGAAAGGAAAAATAGAACTCTACAAGAGATGGCTAGAGTAATGCTTTTATCCAAGAAACTTTCAAAAGGTTTTGGGCTGAAGCTTTGAATCTTGCTTGTCATATATCCAATAGAGTTTATTTAAGACCTAATTCTTTGAAACACCTTATGAGTTTTAAATAACAAGAAGCCTAATCTGAAATACTTTCATGTCTTTGGTTGTGTTTGCTACATTCTGAATGATAGAGACCATTATACAAATTTGATTCAAAGAGTGATAAGGGTTTCTTTCTTGGTTATGCTAGGAACAGTAGAGCCTTTAGAATTTATAATCTTAGGATCGATATCTTGTTCGGATTCTATGAATGTTGTTTTTGATGATAATGCAAGTCTTGCAGATAATACTATTGAAAAGATGTAAGGATCTTATTGAGCGGATGCAAAGTTCGATATTTACGAATCAATTGAGAATGTTGCTACAAATGTGCCCACATCAAGCAACATCACCTCAACATCCAGAAATTAACAGAACTATGCCTTATCCTCGCTCTGATGCCATCTTCCGAGAATTCTCAAAAATCATCCACAAAGAATGTATCATAGGTAAACCACAATCAGTGTACAAACAAGGAGAAAATTGAGTTTTGATGCAAGATATGTGGTAAGATCTATTTGTATGACATCTATGTGCAACAAGGTGAACTTTGAATGTTTTCATTCTCTCAATGAACCTAAAAATGTCGATGAAGCAATGAAAGATGAAAATCGATAAATGCAATGCATGAGGAGTTAAATCAATTTGAAAGGAATGATGTTTGGATACTTGTACCTAGGCACGATAATGTGAATGTAATTGGTACCAAATGGATCTTCAAAAACAAAGCTGATGAATACGGTAATGTTATGAGAAACAAAGCTAGATTAGTTGCTCAAGGCTATACACAAGTAGAAGGAATTGATTTTGATGAGACTTTTGCTCCTGTTGTTAGAATTGAATCCATAAGACTATTACTTGATATTGCATGTTACATTGATATAAAAGCGCATCAAATGGATGTCAAGGCCGCATTTCTAAATGGAATTCTTATGGAAGAAGCATATGTAGAACAACCTAAGGGGTTTGAAAATCATGAATTTCCTGATCATGTTTATAAACTTAAGAAAGCTTTATATGGTTTGAAGCAAGCACCTAGGGCATGGTATGGTAGATAAACTGATTTTCTTGTTGAATTCGGTTTTTATAGAGGTGAAGCCGATAGGACTTTGTTTATAAAACATTCGAGATGATATTATGATTGCTCAAATATATGTTGATGACATTGTGTTTGTATCTACATGTGAGAAAATGCTTGAATTATTTGTGCATAAAATGACCACTACCTTTGAAATGTCGATGGTGGGAGACTTAAATTACTTTTAGGTCTTCAAATTAAACAATGCAAGGATGATATTTTCTTTTGTCAAAATAAATATGCCAAAAATCTAGTGAAAATGTTTGGTTTAGACAATGCTAAGCACATGAAGACACCTATGGGATCGACACAAAAATTGTGTAAAGACAATGTTGACACAAATGTTGACCCAACATTGTATAGATCGATGATTGATAGTCTTTTATATCCGACTTCTAGTAGGCCGGACATCATGTTTAGTGTTTGTTTATGTGCTCGTTATCAAGCTAATCCTAAAGAATCTCACATGAATTCAGCTTAAAAGGATAATTAGATATGTGGCAGCACATGCGATTATGAAATATGGTATATCAAAGACACTAATTGTTCTTTGATTGGCTATAGTAATGCAGATTGGGCAGTGTGACAAAGTGATGATAGAAAGAGTACAAGTGGAGGATGTTTCTACATGGGTAACAATCTTGTTTCTTGGCATAGCCGAAAACAAAATTGTGTCTCCCTATCTACGGCTGAATCCGAATACATAGCCACGGGAAATTATTGTACTCAACTTCTATGGCTTAAGAAGATGTTCGATGATTACGGTTTGGAGAGCAATACTCTTACCGTTTATTGTGACAATACAAGTGCAATTAATATATCTAAGAACCCCCGTGCAACATTCGTTAACTAAGCATATAAGTATAAGACACCACTTCATTAGAGACCTTGTAGAAAAGGAAGTTGTAAAGTTGGAATACATTTCTACAGAAAATCAAATTGCGAGACATTTTTACTAAAGTCCTTGATAATGAGAGGTTTTCTTCTCTTAGAAAATCTCTAGGTTTATGCACTAATTAGACCTATATTTCTTTGTGTGTTGTGACAAATGTTCCAACATTTGTAACAACACTAGAACAATTAATTTAAATTTTTCTAAGTATTGTAATATTTAGTGTTTTTGAACTCTCTTGTGTAAATAATATTAGAACCTGTGATTAATATAAATTGTCTGGACACACTTCTCTCAAATGCAATTAAATAAACTCACAATTAGATGCTATGTCACCGAGTAACTATGGGGCACGGAGTTGACTACTACGATGTACTCTTTTCAAAAGGTGACTTGTAATGCATCAATATATTCACAATCCATTGAGTAATTATGGGACACGGAGTGACAACTACGATGATCTCTTACGGAAAAATGAATCAATGTGAATAAGTGAGAAAAAGCAAAATATAGTGCAACACAAATGGTTTTATTTCATGTAAAAGCTGTGTTGAGAATTGTGTGTGCCGACATTCAAGAAATAACATTACTGGTTCTCATATGTATATTTACCTCTACGAGTTTAAAAATTTCCGAATATTATTTTATGAAGATTTATTATTTTAAATTGTTGGTTCCACTTAGTTGAGTAGATTAGTTACAACTTGATTTAACCTTCTAGTGAAAATCTAGAAGGGGGTTGAATAGATTTTCAGATTTTTATAAATCTTTCAAACTTATTCAAAGCACCCAAGTAGCACAAATGAAATTCAATTTTAAACTCAACTTTATTTAGATCAAAAGCAAACTGATATTTTAGTTCTAACTTCAACTCTGAAATTAATCTTTGATTGATAAAGCTGAAATTGAAATTTACGAAAGTAAAGTAAAGAAATAAAGAACACTGGGGTTTATAGTGGTTCGGATTATGAATAATCCTACATCCACTCTCCTTCTCCAACTTGAAGAAGGGACTTAGCTTACTACTTACTTACTTTCAATCGACTTACAACTTACGACTTACAAATACCTTGATTTTTAAAACTCCTAACTTCTTCTCTGGAATCTAACTATTACGGTGAGTAGTGAAATTTGAAGATTACAAGTAAAGTGTTCTATAAACACTTAGAATTGTTTTTGAAAACTCTTTGAAAAACTTGTGAATTGAATGTGAAATCTGAATAGAGAGAAAATCGCAATTCGTGATGGATGCAAAAGTTATTTTAAAAATGAAAATCTAGACCTATTTATAAGTTTGAAAAGACGGTTGGTTTGTTAGTCAGTTCTAACAACCCAAAACTGCTCAACAAACTTAATCTTGAAAACTGCTTTGCTCCTCGGTGATTTATCCTACTCGTCTGCGGTGACTTGGTGAAGACTCGCCTTTCTTATTCTACTCGGCTAATCTTGACCTCGTCGAGCTCTTCATAATCGTCTCCTGCAGATGACTAGATTTGAGCTTGTCTTCGCATGACATGCAACTTTCCAGTCTTTAGTGACTTGCTCGATCGATGACCTAGTCTCGATCACTTAGTAACAGACTTTGATCTCAAATTTATTCTTCATTGTCGTCTCGATCATCTGAATCTTCTTTTAACTCATCAAAACTTTCTTGATCTAACATAAATTGTTCCCAGAATATTATATAGTCTAATTAATTTTATTGTGCTTATTTTATCTAGATTAAGCGGTTTTTAGCATGTCTTTGAAATAAACTTCCAACACTCGGTAATGCCCTATTTCTTAGGGATGTGATTAAATCTTATTCGATTAACTCCGATGTGTTCACAACTTCTATGATCTTTCTCTTCCCTATTTAAGGTCCTTAGTGTTCAAAGTGTGTTCTATACCTTATATCATAGTTTTGAAATTTTAGCACAAGTGTTTAAAGGTATTATTGATTATACTTCTTGGTATTAATTTTCAATCAGCCACTTATTATTCAAATTGATTATTTAATTAATATAATTTGAATAGTATTTGCAGTTATTAATTATCATGGCTGATCAAAAGGGCTCTTCACCTTCACATTCGAAACACTCAACCTCTCCTACTAATTCATCTTCTTCATGAAACCTTCGACTCCTAGCTACAATGGCCGCAGAGAATGTGTCGAGCAGGTGTTGGCGCACCAATCCCGACATCACCCACATCAATTAGGGTTGGAGTCGATGGATATGCCGTTATCGCCAACCCACGCCGAGAATCCCGTCGAGCAACCAATCGAGAATTCTATTTTGGGCGAAACGCCACAAAATCAAGATGGCAATGGGTTAGCGAAGCCCCGTTCTCAAAACTTACCCTATGACGGCCGAGCTAGCTGAAGGAGCCATCATTGATCAAATTGTCTATGCGTTCAAAACCCTCACTAAGCAGACAATATACCCCGTCGCCGCCAAGGTCGGCGACGTGGAGAGAGATTTTCAACAGTGCAAACACCTCGTGTTTACACCACCTCGATCACCACAAGACGCTCCAATGGATGACCCGTCAGCGATTCGACCGACACCGTGAGCTTACTACTCGCTTCAAAATCTGCTCGCCAAAAGGCGTCGAGCTCAGGGACGTGGTCGAAACGTCGTTCTTACAAAACAATGGGTAGAAGGGTCGATTACTCGGAGAAAGGAAAGAAACAGAAACACGATGATGGTGTTGCTTGAAATCGATTCAAGTGTTCGACTCGACTATTCCGAAGAGGAAATGAGAGAAGCAAGCCTGTAAAAGGAAACAAGCAATCAAGCCTCTGTTCGGTGCTCAGCCCGAGTGAGGGGAGTGAGGATTCTCAAAATGAATTAAACATTGGCGGAAATGACTGCTCGTTTGGAAAGGAGGAGCAAAAGCACAATGAACATTTGGATGTGCCGAAAGATGTTGGCACACCAATGGAAACATCATCCTCGACTCTGAGTCCTCTTCATCGAAGCTAGTAAGGAAAAATCGGTGAGGTACATACCGATTCCTCTCTGCATATGTCCTCTTGATTCTCGATGATAGTTATCATGGTGTTGATAGTGATAAATTTAGGACTTTGAGAACTAGACTAATTGTGGGAGAAAGGATAATAAAAATGGATGACTTCATTTCTATGAATTTGGTTGGTTATCTTGAAGAAAGGTCTTTCTTGTTTGCACTTCAATTTGCCACTCCTTATCTAATTGATTGGGTATATGAGTTTTATGCCAACTTGAAGGACAATACTTCTAGGGTTAATTCTAAGAACTATGGAAAGGTCAAAGTTAGGGGAAAGGTGATTGAAGTTACTCCCGCTATGATTAACGGTTTTTTTAGGATTAGGGATGATGAAGATCCTCAAATTGATAACCTTGATGAAGTGATAAGTGTGATCACTGGAGGGAGACAAACAAAGTGTGGAGGTATAGGATGAACTCCTCGGTCCTCACTAGTTTGTATAATGTCTTACACAAGTTGATTGTGTACAATTGGCTACCCTCATCCAACACCACTACCCTTACATCCGAACAAGCTGTACTCATGTACAAAATTGGTCACTTACAAAGATTCAACCTAGGGAAGACAATCTTTGAAAATATGATGACCTATTCGGGAAGGTTGAAGAGTAAAGGATCACGCCATATCCCAGCCTTAATATTTATGATGATCTCGGCTCTCGGATTTCAAAGGGAAGATTCGAAATAATCGGTTCATTTGCTCGAGTTTAGGGATCTCACATGTACCGAGAAGTGGACTTCGTGTGATTGATCTCGCCTTATAGAGATCCAAATGCCCCGAAGTTGAAATTCCTGTGATCAGCCACCTAATGTGCCGCTAAATGTTGGCACACACGCTGCCAACATTCCGCAACTTCAACCTCAATTCATTCAAGATCAGATTGCAATGGCGGATAATTCAATTTCTAACTTGAAATGTTTGTTAAGCAATCTTGAAATGCGTAAACAGATCACGGGAGAAGCTGCTTTCTCTTTGTCATAGGGGAGTAGGACACGATGTTGCTTTGCTCAAAGCTGCGATGGTGCCGTGAACCGTCTCTTCTTGTTGGTGATGGAGATGTTGGTGGTAATGCAGTGCTGGTGCTGGTGTAATCGCGGAGGAGGACCAGATGTCGATATCTCTGGAGCTGGTACAAGTGCGGCTCACGATACCGAAATGGGAACAGAGATACCTAGAATGTGCCGGATAATGTGCCCACAATTCCCACCAACAATGCTTTGATGGACCCAACAGTTCAAATATGGATGTTGATCTTTGAGAAGATAGATGTAGTAGATTGGGATGATGAAGATCTTAGTGTGTTGTATGATGATTTGGGTGATTGGGGACATTGATGATCCGAGCGAGGGGAGCTTTTAAAGAATGAAGAAGCTTGAAGAAAGAGGGAGTCCGTGCGCACTCATCGAAGATGCAAATGTTAAACTAAACAGCCCAATCCTCTCCTAATCTTCATCTATAAGTTTTATCTGTTTTTGTAAAGACTCAATTTATATTCTGTTTTTTTTTTTTTGTGTTTATATCTTTTCAAACTTATCTTATATTATTTTAGGTATATTTTTGAACTTACTATTAGTTTGATATTAAGTTAAGTTTTGTTTTGGTTAAGTCCTTGTTACTATGCTCTGATTTTATTTTGGTTAAGTCTAGTATTTGTTAATGTTCGTATTTCGTGTTACTCCTATTTTATTATTTATTTCTTTGTGTTATGTTCTGTGTTTAGGTTTCTTATAGTTTTTGTCTTAAGCTCATTTTATTTTATTTATGTTAGTTTCTATGTTATTGTTTTATGTTTGCTACGATTTTGTTTTTGTTATGTGTTAAGTCTATGTTATATTCGTATTATATGTTTAAGTGTTATTCATTTTTGGCTAAGTAATGAGATGTCATTTACTTGATATTGATTTACTTATCTCTATTGTGTACACATTCGCTCAATGGTACAACATCGTGTGTGTTCCAAGTAGAAAGGCCGAATTGGGGAGATTGTTGATGTTAGTGACGAGTGTTACTTAGAATGTGCCAACATTCTGGTCACAACATCGAATTCGTCCTTCCACTTCCACTAACCCTTAACCCACGAAATGTCTTGTTTAATGTCTTGTTTTTACAGTTTGAAGACTCATGGCGGTTTCCAGGACGTCATGCGGTTGAAAAAGCAAGAGTGAGGAGTTGAAAAGAACATTGGGAAGTTACAAGGAAGTTACCTATTTTCAAGGGAGATGTGGAAGTTATCTTCAAGCACTAAGAGTGTCGATTTCTATAAATACACGCTGCTATGAAGATTAAAACTTGGAGTTGAGAGAAACACAATCTAGTATAGTCTATTGACATAGATTATAGAGTTTATTGTATGTTTCTATCTCGATACTTCCGTTGGTGAATGTTCCAATATTTCACTCAACATTGGGTCTTTATATGTATTAGTGATAGGTTAGATTGATTATTGTCTAGTCACTATATACGTAGATCCATTCACGGTGTGACTTATGTTTTCACCGATTGTATCACTTAACAATTACTAGTGATATTACGCCGTTTGGCGGTATAGACTTATTTATAGTCTATACAAAATTTTGATATCCATCTTGCAAAGTGTTTAAGACTTCCGCCGTATATTTACGATTATTTATTTTTGTCTGTGTTGTTCTTGAATGTGCCAACATTCGTGACAACATTCTCGCAAAACACTTACGCACACCTTCAATTTTGATTTGTTATTGGATCAATTTTTTTGATTTATTAGTTTTGTTATATGATTAATTAATGTGTTTATTGAATTTGTTTTGAATGATTGTAAAAACTTAAATTATAAATATATCCTAAAATTTGTAATCAAATTATAATTAGATTTACTATACCTAGCTACTAATGAATTCAATTGACTATACTTACTAATTAATTACATATCCTTTACAAATCAATTATATATACATTTTTATATTCTACATATTCTATATCATACTTTTTTAGATAATGATCGAGATCTTTGTTAATCAAAACTATCGAAAAAATAAAAATATGTTGTATATATTTAATAGCGTAATCATCTTCCAATCTGTCTTATTTGTGTTAATTATTTTTATATTTTTTTAATTGTATATATCCAATTTATTTAAAAAATATTATAACTCATATTTACAAGGTAATAGAATAATGATTATATCATTTTTACATGGAAAGAGTTGAGAAAATATCTGAACTATTTTTTTTTTTTTTTGTGATTTGGCCACGTTCATCTTATATAATATAAAAAGTATTAACTTTTATATATATATTTTAACTATAATTTTGGATATAATTTTTTTAAAATATACATAAACGTTTATATTGAAATTTCTTAATTGATAAAAAAAAATCAATTTTGATTACTTAATAATATAATCATTACTTTTTTTATCGTAAATGGAGAGAATCCATCACCTTTAGGTAATAGGTTGTTGAGCTCTAATCATATATTTTTAAAAGACGATTTTTAACTTTTTCACACAAAATTTTTAAAAATAAAAAACATGTAAGTATTAGGGATTAAAGTTTTGTACGCCCAAGAACACGACACGATTTTGATTTTGGTCCCAATCATTTACTCATTTTAATTTTGGTCCAAGAACTTAAATTTTTTTTTTTGGAATTGGTCCTTTGACCACCTATTGTTAGATCGAAGTAGTTTTGATGAGTTAAAGTATATAGATTAGAATCGCTTATGTAAGTAAGATGACCAATCAATATGTATAGAAGCGGTGATGTAATGAATTCAAACACTAGGGTGATCGGACTAGGTATAGCGGAATAATCGGTGAAGTTAAGAAAGAAGAAGGTCATATGAAGACAATCTTGATAGAGTCATCTCTGGAGACAACAATAAAGAGCTCAGACGAGGTCAATACAAGCCGAGTAGAATAAGAAAGACAAGTCTTCAACAAGTCACCGGCAGACGACTAGACCAAGATCACCGAGGACAAGACAATTTTCAAGAATAAGTTTGTTAAGCGCTTTTAGTTTGTTACAACAAACTAACTGTTGGTCCCTATTAGTTGAGTTGATTATGAAGCTTTGAGTTAACCTTCTAGGACAAAATCTAGAAGGGGGTTGAATAGATTTTATAGATTTTTCAAATCTTTCAAAATCAATTCAAAGTACCAGAATGTACACAGCGGAAATTCAAGATTATACTCAACTTTTAATAAGATCCAAAGCACACCGATATTGATTTTAACTTTGATTCTCAAATTAATCTTTGAATGATAAAATGTAATTTGATCGGGATAAGTAAATGAAACCAAGTAAAGAACACTAGAATTTATAGTGGTTCGGATTATAACAATCCTACATCCACTCTCCTTCTCCAACTTGAAGAAGGGTCTCCACTATCTACTTGCTTACTTACTTTACAATCTTACAACTTACAACTTGATCTTCAACTCTTCAAAAATGCTAATCAAACTTCTGAAATCTAACTCTAAGAATAAGAAGTGTATTTGAAGATGTTCAATGAAGTGTTCTATAAACACTTAATAAAAACTATGAAGAAATCTTGTGATTCGAAAACTTGTGATTTGAGAGAATAAATTTACGGAAAAATAACTTGTGAATTACGTATGCGGTGTTAAGTAAAAGTTCTGTTTAAAAGAAGTGCCTAGACCTATTTATAAGTCTCGAAAGACAGTTAGTTTGTTAGTCGGTTCTAACAAACTGAAAACCGCTTTAACAAACTTAATCTTGAAAAGCTCTAGACCTCACTGTCTTTGCTCTACTCGTCTGCGGTGACTCGGTGAAGATTCGCCTTTCTTATTCTACTCACCTTATCTTGACCTCGTCTAAGCTCTTCATGTTTGTCTCCTGCAGATGACTAGATTCAAGCTTGTCTCGCACGACTTGTACTCTTCCGGACCTCGGTGACTAGATTAGTTCTTGACCCCGTCTCGATCGGCTTAGCTTACGATCTAAATCTCACTGTTCTTGGTCGTCCGATCATCAGCCGCTTCTTTTAACTCATCAAAACTTCTTGATCCAACACTAACCGTTTCTCGTGCTTATAAGTAGGTTTAGGCACGATTTTAAAAATATCTTTCGGCATTCTTATTCACGTTACTCACAAGTTTTCTAAAATCTCACAAAAAGTTTTCAAAATAATATTCATAAGTTCAAAGTGTTTGTAGAATACTTGTTTGTATATCATCAACATCATTGCCTTTGTACTCTAAGAAATTCCAGAAAGATAGGAAGGTTGAAGATAGGATTGAAGATAGAGATCTTCAAAAGTTGTATTTGTAAGTTTGTAAGTAAGAAAGTTAGTAAGTAGTCGAGGCCCTTCTTCAAGTTAAAGAAGGAGAGTGGATGTAGGATCTGTTTGATCCGAACCACTATAACTCTTGGTGTTCTTTACTATTTTGTTTACTTATCTTGTTCTTAATCAACTTTTAAACAAGTTCAATTTCAGATTCTTGATCGATTGCTTTTGATCCATAAAGATTGAGTTAAAATCTATTTTCCGCTGTGTAAACTTTGGTACTTTGAATTGATTAACGAGTCTTTGAAAAAGGATTTGAAAATCTATTCAACCCCCTTCTAGATTTTCACTAGAAGGTTGTCTAAAGATCTTTATTAGTTCACTCAATCTGTGGGACCAACAAGTGGTATCGGAGCCGGTGTTAAGCTGTTTCGATATAGATTTGTGGTCTTGAAAAGTTTCTAAAATTGTATCTTGTTCATCTTTTTTATTTTCGATCCGCTAACCTTGCTAACAAGTTGTTGTTGAGATTTTTTGATTCACTATGTCATCTCGTTAAGAGCAAGAAAACCAAGAGTCTACTTGAGTTCTCTATTGAGGAATACAATTATTGGAAGTTTAGGATGGAAAACCATCTCAAGGCAATCCATGATCGGATGGAAGAAGTTCTTGAAGAATGTCCAATAAAATTCTATCATGGAGGAACTAGTGATGGAACCGGAGTACAGTAGAGACGAGGGTAAGAAAAGAGAAGAAAAGTCGAGCCGACTAATGATGAGAGGAAGATCCATAATCTAGATCAAGTGGCAAGGACAGAGATTATTGAGACACTAAGCAAAGATTGGATTGAGAAAGTTAAAAGATGCAAGATGGCGAAGGAAATGTGGGAAACACTTGCTAATGTGTGCGAGAGATCCGATCAAGTAAAGGAGAATAAACTACAATCGGTGTTACATGCATTTGACACATTCAAGATGAAAGAAAATGAAATGTTGACCAACTAGATGTCGATTGACAAACCTTCTCAACAAAGTGCCAGATTTGGGAAAGAATTATCGAAAATGAAATCAATAATAAGATACTCAGATCTTTGAGTAAAAGATGGAGAGAAAAGGCCAATATTCTTAAAGCAACTCAGAATCTATCCTCAATCTCTCATCATACCTTATTTTCTCATCTTAAAGCTTTAGAATATGATATTGATTGAAGATGAAGAAGATGAGATGGAGTCAAGCACTGTTAGATCAAGAAAGGTTTTGATGAGTTAAAAAGCAATTCAGATGATCGACGACTATGAAGAGCAGTGAGATCAAAGTCCAAGACTAAGATGATCGGACTAGATCGAGGATCGAACAAGTTAGTCAAGACTAGAAGTTGCAAGTCATCCGGAGACAAGCTCAAATCTAGTCATCTGCCCGGAGACAATTATAAAGAGCTCGACGAGGTCAAGACAAGCCGAGTAGAATAAGAAAGGTGAGTCTTCACCAAGTCACCGCAGACGAGTAGGATAAATCACCGAGGAGCAAAGCGATTTTCAAGATTAAGTTTGTTGAACGAGGTTTAGTTTGTTAAAACCGACTAACAAACTAAGCTGTCTTCTGAGACTTATAAATAGGTCTATATTTTCATTTTTCAAATACTTTACACATAACACGATTTACACATTATTCATTATTCAGATTTCTATCATCACAATCAATTCACAAGTTTTTCAAAAAGAGTTTTCAAAAAGTTCTAAGTGTTTATAGAACACTTTACTTGTAATCTTCAAAGTTCAATATTCACCGTAATAGTTAGATTGTAGAGAAGAATTTAGGATATTGAAGATTTGAAGATCTTCGCGAGTTGTAAGCTATAAGTTGGATTGAAAGTAAGTAAGTGGTAAGCGAGTCCCTTCTTCAAGTTGAAGAAGGAGAGTGGATGTAGGATTATTCATAATCCGAACCACTATAAATCTTTGTGTTCTTTATTGCTTTACTTTACTTATCTGTAACTTTCAATTTTCGGTTTATCAATCAAAGATTAATTTCATAATTGAATTTAGAACTAAAATATCGGTGTGCTTTTGATCTTAATAAATAAAATTGAATTCCATTGTGTGTTCTCGGTGTCTTGAATAAGTTTTGAAAGATTTGTAAAAATCTGAAAAATCAATTCAACCCCCCTTCTAGATTTTTCTGGAAGGCTAGTTCAAGTTTTGTCTAATCTACTCAACTAAGTGGGACCAACAAGCACCTCATCGAAGACTCGTTGCCTTTGTCAACAAAGAAGACAAGACAAAGATGCCGAGCCTAAAGGAGTTGATCTATCCTTGAAGGAACAGATGGCTTTGCTAACAAAAAGGTATGATCGATTAAGGATGAAATATAAGCGTAATAAATTGAGATTTACGAGAGAAGGACAGATCTAAATCCCGATCAAAGAGGAAAGATGATGAGTCAACAGATGATGATAAAAGAAGAGATCGACCAAGAAGATATAAATCTCCTACAAGAAAGAATCCTATCAGCCCTAAATCGACAGGGAGATACTTGTTACACCCGCAACAAGCCGTGGCACTTCACTATGACTATCCCCGGTGACTCCCAAAGAAATAGAGGAGAAAAGTGAAAAAGAGAGATGGGCGTTTTGCAGATCCGAGAGCTCTTCTTGCTGAAGAAAAAGAGTCAAGAAAATCATCATCATCATCATCTTCATCTGATTTTAGATCGAGACGATGAAGTCTCTGTCGATGGCCAAAGAGGTAGATTACTATTCCTCATCGATAATGATTCTTACAAATCATCTCAGAATAATGACCAAACTCTTATCAAAGGACTTTTGAAAGATCTAAAGATGTCTCTAAGTGCTTATAAACAATTAGAGACTGAAAATTTAACTTTGAAAGATCGATTAGGACTCTAGTTAAAGGCAAACAAGTTGTAAACTATTAAGTCTCGAGGAAACATTCAAGGGGAATGTTTACCCCTGTGCCGAGGCTAGTACATCAGCTAGTCTGCTGAAAGACTAGAGAATGAATTAAGATCTTTGAAAGATAAATTTGAAGTGGTCTGTAATGAAAATGAGTCGATTAAGAAGGCAAATGAGAAGCTTATCTTCAAATTGAGTCGACTTAATAACTCACAATCGATCATAGACCACATCTTTAGTACTTCTCAAAAATCCCATGATAAAAGCTGGACTTGGCTATGATAGAAATAATAAATCGAAGTTCAAAAACCAAGAAAATTTGTGAAGGTCTTGAAACATCAAAAGAAGTTAAAATTGGGCCTTGGAAACCACAGTCGGATGAGGACTGCATCTCCTAATTTGAAAAACAAAATTCGGACAAGGAATCCGAGATCGACCAAGAGGGGTCCAAGAACTAAGATTAGAAGAAATTCTTATTATAGTTCTTTTGATGGGAGAAGCGAGATGCCATCCTACTTTTCCAAAAGTTTAAGAAAGTTACTAAATCGACTACAATAAACTCTCATTCAAATGTGATGTATTTGTAGACAGATTTGGTAAACAGTCAATCGATTTATTATTAAAGAATGAGATGTTTGTCTGGATACTCAAAGTGATTATTGACCTTAAAGGACCCGAGATCACTAGGGTACCTCACACCTAATATGTCTTGCAGGGAATCACGGGGATTATCACTTAAGGAGGAGATTCTAGCTTCAATCTGTACATAGACGGTGGTTGTTCACAGCACATGACTTGTAACAAGAAGCTACTATCAAACTTTCGAATATTGATGGTCCCGAGTTTTGTTTGGGGATAATAAGCGTGGGCAGAGACTAAGGAAGTTGGTACATTAATTATAAGGGATGTCCAGGTATCGAGGTTTATTTTGTAGAAGGTTTAAAGCATAACTTGTTGTCTGTTTCTCAACTCTGTGATAAAGGATTTCTTGTTAAATTTTCTAAAGATAAGTGTGATATCTTAGATAGTTCCTCGAGACAAGGTACTCTTAATCGGCTTGAGACATGGTAATGTCTATGTGGCTAACTCCTTCATCATGATTTGTTTGGACTGTTACACCACTCGGCTTTAGTGGAAGGAAATATACCCTTGTTGTTGTTAATGATTTTTCTAGATACACTTGGGTAATATTTCTTTTCAAAAAGAATGAGACGATGAACAAGATCCACCTGATTTGTTGAGACAAATTCAAAATGAGAAAGGTGTTAATATTATTAAAATTACGAGTGATAAGGGAATCTGAATTCTTGAATTCTTGTTTATTTAACTATACGAATGAGAATGGTATAGTTCATGAGACTTCTTGGCTAGAACACCACAACGAGAATGGAGTTGTGGAAAGAAGAAATATAACTCTCAAAGAAGCGGCCGGGAGCATGCTAGCCGAGTATGGAACACCTCATAGGTTACGGTGAGGCTATCAACACTTTACATTACACTCTAAACGATGCTTACCGATCAAGAGTAAGGGTAAGACACCTTATGAGATTTGGAAAGGTCATAAATCTCATACTTTCGTGCTTTTGGTTGTAAATGCTTCATCCATAACTATGGGAAGTCTAAGTGAGGACTTTTGATGCTAAGGCAGTGATGGGATATTCTTGGGATATTCCAACACTTCCAAAGCTTTCGAGTCTTCAACAAGACAACTCTTTGTGTGGAGGAAACTCCTCATGTGGTATTTGATGAATTGCATACTATCTCGGATAAAGTGAATGAAATTACAGATGATCTAGATAAAATTGAACTAACTAAAACTAAACATAGGACAGTCTATCTGCCTAGTTTTGATTCAGATTCGAGATGATGAAGAATCTCCATCCGAGAATCAATGCAACCCCTCTTCAAGTTCCATCTGAGGAGACACCCTTGACATAATCGATCGGCCGAGTCGGTAGATGAAGGGGGAACGTGCGCTCGGGAAGAATCGATTGAGTTGCCTACTTAGTCTACGGATGAGGGTACTTCAACTCAAGCGAGGTAAGAGGATGAGAAGTTATCATCCACTGATCGAGATCATTGGGGATCCATCTAATAGTGTTCGAGACACGAACAATGTTAGATTTCCAAAGTTTGTTCGATTGCTATGTGTCACTTCTCGAGCCTAAGTCTATTGAGGAGGCTCTATCTCGATCCAAACTGGATAATGACCATGCAGGAAGAAGCTGCATCGGTTTGAAAGGCAAAATATTTGGGAAGCGGTGGACAGACCCTTACATAGAAAGATTATAGGCACCAAATGGGTGTTTAAGAATAAAGCCCGGATGAAAACAACATTATTGTTCGTAATAAGGCAAGATTGGTAGCATAAGGTTACTCACATCGAGGGGATAGACTATGATGAAACCTATGCTCCGATTGCAGATTAGAAGTAATAAGACTATTTTTGGCATTTCTTTGCTTATAAATCTTTCAAAGTCTTTCAAATGGATGCCAAGTCTGCCATTACGAATGGTGTGTTATTTGAAGAGGTCTATGTAGAATAGCCCCCGGGGTTTAGGATCAATAATAAGGTCTATAAACTCTATAAGGCTCTATATGGACTGAAGCAAGCTCCCGGGGCTTGGTATGATACCTGTCTGAATTCTTGATATCAAGTGGATTCTCAAAAGGTAAGATGGATAGATCTTTGTTTAGATAAGAAATAGATGACAACATCTTGTTGGTTCAAATTTATGTGGATGATATCATATTTGGTTCACCTAATCGACCTTGTGTGAAGAGTTTAGTATTCTCATGAAAAACGAGGTTTGAGATGTCTATGATGGGAGAACTGACATACTTCTTAGGCTTGCAAATTAAACAGAGGCGAGTAAGGGCATATTCATACATCGGACTAAGTATGCTAAGGACCTTATAGATAAATTTGGGATGACTACTAGTAGGGAAGTTAAAATACCTATGACAACTAACTTCTCTATGGATTCGGATGAGCAGGGATACCCACGGATGCAACGGAGTATCGTGGGTGATTAGATCCCTTCTCTATCTCACCGCAAGTAGGCCAGATATAGCCTTTGCAATTGGGGTATGTCCAAGATTCCAATCAAATCCCAAGAAAACTCATCTGGAGACGGCTAAGAAATTCCTTAAATATCTTAAAGGGACTTTGCAAGTTGGGTTGTGGTACCCATCGATGACAACTTTGAGTTATCGAGGCTATTGGACTCGAGACTTTGGAGGTCAGTAAATTGATAGGAAATCCACCTCTGGAACTTGTCAATTTTTAGGCAACAAATTAATTTCTTGGTTATCTAAGAAACAAACATCTGTTGCAACCTCCACAATGAAGTGAATACATGGCGGTGGTAGTTGTTGCTCTCAACTCTCTGGATTAGTCGGCCTTAGGGATTATAACATTCTAACATCATCTGCTCCGATTTCTTGTGATAGTAATAGTGCAATAGCTATGACATACAACCCTGTCTTGCATTCTAGGTGTAAGCATATAGATATTAGACGTCACTTCATTAGAGATCATGTTGAAAAGAATGACATTAGAATAGAAAAGATAGCAGTGAGTCTCGGAGAGAGCGGATCTACTTACAAAACCCTTAGTGAATCTAGATTTAAGGAATTATGTTTAGAGTTAGGATTACTTGATGCATCCTTAGCTGATTTTTAGATACTATTGTTTGTATCTTATATTATCCTTCTTTCTTTTCTCTTTCTTTAAATCTTGTCTAGAAAGAATTATCGAGACTTGATATGCGTCAAAGGACAATCATAGAGCTGATATCATTGATCTCCTTCTTAGGAATCAAGAATCAATGATTAGTCATATTGACCTTATCGACTTAATAATTGCTTATACGACATCAAGTAAATCAGACAAGGACACAATAGTCGGTGATTTCTTCAAAGCAGATGACTAATTGCATCCTATCGACTTACTTTGGCTACTAATGGTTTCTTAAAGTTTGTGTATCTGCGGGAACATGTATTAGACCAACATTGTTAGATCGGCTTAAATTTTCAAAACTAATCTCCTCATCTGCTCACCTCTTCCTTGTTTTCTTCAAAATTTATTTTCAAAATTATTCTCACTCATCTATTCCAAATTTTTTTCGGATGAGTTGTGTCCTTCAAAATTCTCTTATTTAAAATAATGGCATTTAATTAACTCTGCCTTAAAAATTTCTTTGTTTTCAAATAATCAGACTTGGAGAAATTTTCAAAGGATAAGACAAGGTCATTTTTGACCTAGTCTAACAAAAACCCGATCTGGAATAGGAAACCTATATGCAAAGGAAGGTATATTTTGACTTACGTCGGGTATACTTACTACCTCTGCATAAAGCAACCCTATTAGCGATCAAATCCATAGGTTAGACGGTTACTTTTTACACATTTCAAGGCGAGTTAATGCCACGCGCCGGAGGTGAAGCGACTATTCCGTATAGCCGTTGATATACTCCACGCGCCTCGGTTAATCTACGGTAAAAAATAAATACGATTACGCCACGTATCATCTTCTCCAACTTTCCCTCTTTCTCTTCCTTGTTTAAAAACTTACCCTTCTCCATTTCAAAACTTACTTTTACAAATTTCTTTTCCGAAAGTTTCTGCAAAATTCTCCATCTTTCTAAAATTTCAAATGGCTTCTACTTCCTCAAAAACCCCAAAACCCCCACTTTTATATCCACTCGAAATCTGGTTTCAAAATGAATACGAGAAACCTTCAAAAACAAATTGAAGGCCGAGATGTATGTCGATTTTGATACCACACAAGACAGATAGTCGGAGAGATTCTCGAGCTATTAGAAGCATCCAGGCTTGGGCTTTTGTTCACTAAAATCCACAGAGAACAAAACAATGGATTTAATCGGAGCAGAGTTTCTCGTCAACTGCAAATTTAATGATAACTGATTCGATATTGAGGTCGATGGGACTCTTTTGTCATATCCAAAGGAAAGCAGTGGCTAGGATCTTTGATACATCTGCTGAAGGTGTGAATCCGTTGGTATATAAGGAGGAAGAATGGGAACAATCTTTCGAAATGGTAGCAAAGGTGACTTATAGAGGAGTTCGAAGGGACTGAAGAAGAATGCCTTCGCAGAAAGTATCGATTGCGATGACCATCGTCACCAAATCAATTTTGGGCGATCAAAGTTCTCACGATGGTTTATCGAAACCAAGACTTTGCTTTGCATGAGGGCTATTATAGATGGAATTAGGGTGGATTGGGTGGACGTTACGATTAGATGGTTGAAAGAAGAAAAACAGAGGTTGACCTACAACCCTGTTTACGGTGATTGGACTACTCGGACAATAGTGAGTTTGTTCAACAAGATTACGATTCTTGTTGAAGGGTTGAATAAGACCGTGGAGTCTAAGGATGGGTGGAAGAAATATTCAAAGCGAGAAGGGGCTGCTTACGAAGAATGAGAAAATTGGTGGGCAACCCGACTCGAGATAACGAATCTAACAAAGCAAGAGATCGAGAGGTCCCGGGCGGCGGCGAAGAGGCACATAGACTAGCAGCTGTTCGTAGTTATCCTAGAAGCGAAAGAACGGCTTTTGCGAGCGCCGGCCAGAGGAGACCAGGGCCAGGCACCCCTTCAAAGGAGACCTAGAAGGAGCCTTGTAAAAGCCTCGAGATAAGAAGACGGTAGGGGAGTCGTCTGCTGCTCCTTCGGGCTTATTATCGAAGAGGTGATCTCTTTGGAGGTAGCAGCCAGTGCAGTGGCCGAGGCCGAAGTCTTTGGAGGAGCCCCGGCTACGAGAGGACCGCATCTGCTAAGAAGCACATCTCAATAGGTACTTCTTCTAACCTCGTCTTCGTCTGCTAATACCCCAACCCACCTAGGCGATGAAGAGGTATCCAAAGCTGGTACCACGAGCCTCTTGAACAACCTACTCCCACTAATGTCCAAGTTCAAACACCACCCTACTCGAAACAACATGCACCCAACTAACCTCATCTACCCAAACTATCCCGGATCAACCCTTTCCTAAAATCATCTCTCAACCTTCCCCACAAACCTATGACTTTCTTGACTTCATCACCACAAAATACCCCTCTCCCTTTCTCCAAATCAGTCCAATCCATACCCCTATGCCGGATGGCTCGATGGGCGGCTTTGAGCTCTCTCTCGGAGCGGATGGAAGAAGAAGGCTGTGTGAGCTTATTCCCTGAACTTCAAGACAACATCGAAGTAATGAAGGAATCTGTAGAAGTATGGTTGGTGCATCACCCGAGGGTAGGTGATCTTGAAGAGCCGAATCTGCTAACGGAAGAAGTCGGGTGGGAAAATCTCGTAAGGCTGGGAAAAAACTATCTTGGAGTCTGCTGGCTTTTTGTCAATATCATCTATCTTATCGGAAGACCGGCTCCTTGACCACATCGAGGCTTCGGAGGATCGCCGATAGCTCCAGTGGTGCCCGACCCGATAGCCAGTGGTCATCATTCTCAGCCATCCTAAGTCGGATGGAGACAAGGATGGAAGAAAAATTTACCCAGATGCTCCAATATAAAGCAGCCCGACATCGTGGACTCGGTGAGCGTCACGACGGAGGACATGCTCAAGGCGTCTGAGGTAAACTTGTAATACCCGGACCCAAATTGTGATTTATTTATTTACTTGCGTGAGTGTTATGTTATGCTTGATTTTTCTTTTGAAAAGAGAAACTTCGTTGTTATTCAAAATCTTCGATTTTGGGTAGCAGATGAGCAGAATCAACCGACGGTACTCTAGAAACCCTAATCTTGATCGAACCGGTACTCGATAGTCAATGTGATTGATATACAAATTCAAAATAAGTGAAGAAACCGTTCGTATTAATAACACAGAGTTTTCTTTTAGTCGCGAAAATTGAGCGAAAAACCCTAAAAATGCCAAATTTGAATCTACCGAACAAAAATCGAACCAACCGAGAACTGAATTAATAAAATAAGTTAAAAGCCTCCTTAATTACAAACTTTTAAGGTTATAAAATTATTTAGCGATTAAACGAGCGAAACGTAGTTTCCTGGAGCCCCAAAATCCCGAATGGAGCCGTTTTCGGTATCGAATCACGACACCCTGAACTGAGAGGGCCACCACAAGCCAAAGGCTTGTGGGGCCCACATTTTGGACGTCCAAGGGGAGGTTTGCAGCCACTTTCAAGGGCCAACACACCAAGACAAAGTGTGTTGACCCCAAGTACTTGTACCCCCTCCTTTCCCATTAATTCTTGTCCTTCCTTTCCATCCCACCATCCACTTGCTTTGATCTTGACCCTCCATCTTTTCCCACATGCTCTTTTAAGTTGCTTGGGCACCACTTCTCCCCTTATTCAAGTCATCAAAAGAAAGGAAGCATTCCTCTTCCCCTTTACCCCCATTTTCGGCCATCTTCACAAGGGAGGAGGAAAACCTTCTTCTTCTCCCAACTTTTCCCACATACACACATCCAACCCTCACCTCAAGCCATTTCTTCTTCCTTCAAGGTGCAAAGGAGTAGAGCCATTCCTAGGAAGAGCTTGTAGAAGGCATTTGGCCCTAGCCTTTTTAAAGAAAGACTACAAAGGTGACCACACCTCAAACCTTAACTCTCTTCCTTAAAACTCTTAATGGAGAAAATGGCATGTGTTTTCTTGAGGTGTTGTTTATTTCTTGGTAGCATGTTGTTTTCATGAAAGAGTTGAAGGTTTCATATTTTTTGAAAGTAAGAATAAGTTTTTAAGTGTTCATAGTATGTAAATGGGTGAACAATCTGTTTTTCCGTTAGAAGTTTGAACTGATACATTTTCGTAACTTACTGCTTTGGCATGTTTGTCTGCACATTTAGAAAGTAGGACAAAATGGCTTTCGTTTGCCACTGGTCTCATGCATTTTGGAGTTATATTCAATAATCTATGAATTTTGAAGTTAGTGTGACAATCTGTGACATTTTTGTGACTCTTCGATTTTTCTGGCATTCCTCACTTCGGTTATTATTTTTATAAAAATCAAAATAAAATACTACATGATGTTAGCTTCGTTTCTGGATTTGTACATGATTTTAGGAGTAGTATAAATAGTTTTACAAAAATTATTTCTCTAGTTGGTACGTGACTGGAAAGACAGAAATGTTTCGGTTCCTTTTCCAAGAATGAACCAAAACACCCTTTTCCCTTCGTATTTTGTCTAAAGTCAAAACTAAGGAAATGTTGGTGACTTCATAAGGTATCTACTGTAAAAATTTCATAATTTTCGGAAGTGTTTTAGTATTATTAAGAAAATTATTTCGATGGTGTCTCAACACTGAAAACTTTCTGGAACACTGTTTTGACCTAGAAAATAAATTCAAAAACCCAATTTTCGTATACCTTTTTAATGAGATCATATTTTATGTGTGATATACACTTCAAGAGAGTGTCTACTATGCTTTTGCCAAGTTTTTAGATGATTTATTTATATTTTAGAAAATGCCCCAAAGTCGAAAGTGGGCAGTCGGAAGTTGTCATAATGCTTGAATTACTACTTTTGAAAAGGTGTTTTCCATTTTTACGTGCATACTTAGGAGCATGTTAGTAAGAGTCTTATATATATACATATATATTCTTGTGTCGAAAAATTAGAGTTCCAATAATTTACGACTAAAAGACAAAGGACGTATAAGTAATCAAAAGTCCTTTGGGACCAACGCACCGTATTTATTCCTCGATAAGAAACTAAAACCCAAAAGTTTTCTTTAGGAACGAGTACGACGGTCGGTGATTTGCTCGGACGTTTTTCCCTTTCGAGTCATACTTTCAACTTCTTTTTAAGGTGGGTGGCACTAAACCGTATTGCCTTTATTTATGTCATAGTTAAAATATCATTGCTAAATCATGTTTGGTTTATGAGCGATGTTGGTATCGTCTCGGTTGTTTTACGGCGGAGGTGGTCCGTCTCGGTTTACGAGCGATGTTGGTATCATTTCGGTTGTTTTACGAGCGGAGGTGGTCCGTCTCGGTTTACGAGCGATGTTGGTATCGTCTCGGTTGTTTTCGGCGGAGGTGGTCCGTCTCGACGAGCGGAGGTGGTCCGTCTAGGTGTTTACTTTTACTGTAAAAATATGATTGATGTGTATGATATTAAAGCTGTATGCATGATAGTGTGCGGGCTACCCACACCGAGAAATTCAAATTCTCATGCCCTTTTTAAATATTTTTCAGTGAGCCGATGGAGTCTTGGGAGCGGCGATGACTCGGCCTCCCCGCCATATTATATTTGAATGCTTAAACGCTTTTTATTTTCCTGTCTGCAAATTTTAGACCCTCTATCTGCATTTGCTAAAACCTAGACTCACAATACTTTCTCCCCACCTTTCTGGTTTAATTATGCTCCTGTTTTAATGATTAGGATTTTAGTTTGATGCTTTGAATACTTTAAGTTAAGAATCATTCAATTGTTTTCTTTTATCTTTTCCCTTATCGATTTCCTTTCTTTAAAAAAATTGTCTTACTTTTTCCCTTTCGCTAAGTGACGACTCGAATTTGGATAAGTAAGTAGAACTATCCGGGTTCGGGCGTTACGGGTGGTATCGAGCTTAGGCTCAAAACTTCGGACCAAATGAAATTTTTATGCGAAAAGAAAGTTTTATTTAAAATTTTTCGTGCTCTTACTTGTAAAAATTTTATCATAAGTGTAAAGACTTAGTTAGGACGTTGTGGGAAGGAAGTGCGCCGCATAACGAGAACTCCGAGGTACAAAGTTTCTTGTTTTCATTTTAAGTATTTGTTGTGAATGTTTCATAAGAATCATAGTATGGACTCGAAAAAAAAATGTGAAAGTAGTATGCTTGACGATGAAATCGTAACATGTGTGAGGTGTGTGATTTTAGATCTTGTGTATATGTGTATTGCGGCGCTATATATGTACCTCTACTATATATAGCTATATTTTTTCTCTTTTCCTTATGCAGTTAAAATCCTTGACTTAGAACTCCTTTTACGAAACTTAGGACTCGATGGACTACGCACACGGATACGTTACAATCTGACGAGGCTAGGAGCAGGCAGTCATCGACTTTACGCACTTGTTTTCAGGATATGAGGGATATTGCGAGCTTGAGGGCCACCGTGACTCGAGAGGCGACCGCGATCTGTCGGTTGCGGCGAGGCCTTGCGACTGAGTTCGCGAAACACGCTACTCTGTTTTCGATCGCATACGAGGAATGCGACTCACACTACTACTACCCCGTACGCCTTACTCTATACATCCGCGAGCTACACTATGAGATCGGGGCAGCCTTAGAAGCTTGCGAGGAGTCACGGAGGGCGACTTATCGCAGCTCCACTTATGAGCGGTGCGCTGCGATCTATGCTAGTTTACTCGAAGAACGTAGACCTCGAGGTCGAGAAAGCAGAGAAGAAACCGAGGAGCAACAGGGGAAAGTTGATCGCTTGAGGGAGAAGCGATCACAGATTGTGGAAAGGTTGGAGTACTACCGCCGGGACGCAAAGGGAGCTCGGGAAGAGGCGCACAATTAATGGGAGGAGAGTGGATTTCCGGGTGGGCAGATGAAACTAACCCGTCTGAAGAGAGAGTCCCCATCCTCGCCGATGAGGGATCCATAACCGGACCGGCCGGGACTGGACCGAGACCCTAGCCGCCACAGGCCCGGCAAGATCCGTAGGATCTAGGCTTTCTCCATTGTTTTGTTTCTTAGGTTCCTTGTAGTAACTAGACCGGTAGCTAAGCCGGCCCTACACAACTCATCTCAACCCCTCCAACCAAGGGGCTCCTTAGTCAATCTCTGCAAGAGCGGATCGGGAAGAGGCTTAGCATGAACCTTTTATTGTTATTTTTGATGTATGTACTTTCGGGTCGTAGGATTACCTCCCGTGATTTTCATTATCTATATATCTTTGTCGTGTGATTCATATTTATGCGATTCACTTTATTCTATCCGCTTACTTTTACTCAATTATTGTTTGATGATGTGTCGTCACTAGTTCCCTAACTTACAATAGATAGAGTTCGCAATTGTCTTTCTTGAGCTAGACAAAGTATGTTCCGATTTCGAAGACTCCAATGTATAATTGGTGCTAGCGAACTATCAATTCGACATAATTGAGTTCTGTTTTTAATTTGATCATACCTATTTATATGTAATAAATATTCTCTTCTCTCGATTACCTAATTAGGATGGACACGAGATAGAATCTAATCTTCACGTCCTTAAGATGAAAGATTTCGACTTAATCTTGGGAATAGGCGGCTTATTAGGCATAAAGCGACTATAAGATGTGCAAGCCGAGAAATAGACTTTGAGGATAAAGATGGACAACGTTACACTTTCCGTGGAACTCGAACCAAGTCCTGGATTCGGGTAATCTCCGCAATGAAAGCCAAGAAGCTTTTACGGAAAGAAGGATGCAAAGGATACCTAGTCAACGTCTCGGTAGTGAAGAAGGATGAAAAGACACCGATGAACGTATCCATCGTGAGAGAATACCCGAGATGTGTTCCCGGAGGAATTGTCGGGTGTACCGTCCGATCGACAGATAGAATTCTCCATCGATTTGACACTTTAGGAGCTACGCACATGTGTCAAAGGCATCGTACCGAATGGCACCAAAGGAGCTAGAAGAGTTGAAAGAACAAGTCCAAGAACTCCTGGAGAAGAAATTCATCGGGCCAGCGTTTCACCCCGGGAGCACCTGTTCTATTCGTAAAGAAGAAGGATGGAACTCTCGAGAATGTGCATCGACTATAGAGGGTTGAATCGGTGATCATCGAGAACAAGTACCCTCTGCCAAGGATTGAGGACTTATTCGATCAATTGAAGAATGCCAGTGTTTTCGAAGATCGATTTGAGGTCCGGCTATCACCAATCGAAGGTCAAGGAGAGTGATATCCCAAAGACGGCCTTCAGGACTCGTTATGGACACTACGAGTTTACGGTGATGCCTTTTGGAGTAACAAACGCTCCGGCTATATTCATGGATTTGATGAACCGGGTGTTCCACTAATACCTAGATCAATTTGTCATTGTGTTTATCGATGACATCTTGATATACTCCAAGGACAAGGACCAACACGAAGAACTCCTCATGATTGTTTTGGAAATAATGAGGCGTGAAAAGTTATATGCAAAGTTCAGCAAGTGTGAGTTTTGGATCGACCGAGTTATGTTTTTGGGACATATAATCTCATCTAAAGGGATTGAGATGGACCCCGCAAAGTTAGAAGTCATAATGGTGGAAGACCTCAACTAATGCCAACGAAATAAGAAGTTTTCTTGGATTAGCGGGATACTATAGAAGATTCATCCAGACTTCTCACGAATTGCAAAACCCCGACGCACCTAACCAAGAAGAACCGAGAAGTTTGTTTGGACGCCCGCATGTGAGGAAAGTTTCCAAGAGCTCAAGAAGAAATTAACTTCTTCACGGTGTTAACTATCCCCGATGGAACCGAGGGATTTGTGATATACACCGATGCATCCTTATGCAGTTTGGGATGTGTCCTTATGCAACATGGAAAGGTCATTGCATATGCGTCACGACAATCAAGACCCACGAACGTAACTACCCAACCCACGACTTGGAAGGCCAGTGAGTTCATGCCCTAAAGATCTGGAGACACTACGTTTACGGGAAGTGCGAGATCTACACAGACCATAAGAGCTTGAAGTATTTCTTCACACAAAAAGAGTTAAACATGCGCCAAAGGAGATGGCTCGAGCTAGTGAAGGACTATGATTGCACGATCCACTACCACCCCGGGAAAGCGAATGTTGTGGCCGACGCCTTGAGTAGGAAGGTAATTGCGACAATCAACGCCATGCCAACAGACAAATGGCACTAACCAGGGACTTTGCTCGAATGAACACGGAGTTCACTAGACAATGTTGTACGAGATGCCGTGATCTATGTTATCACACTACAACCAACCCCGAGAGAGAGGCTCGCAGACGCTCGAGAGAAAGGATAAATTCCTCGAAGGAATGAGATTCCGAGTTGAGAAGGGAACCATCAAAGGCTTTACCTTGAGCACCGATGGAACCCTAATGTTCGAAGGACGAATTTGTGTGCCAAAGGACGAAGGGGCGAGGATGAAATTGAAAGAAGCATACAACACTCCTTACTCCGTTCACCACTGGAGAGACGAAGATGTACCTGGGGACCGAGTGAGACTTTTTGGTGGAGGGGTATGAAAAGGACGATAGCCCACTTCGTAAGGAAATGCCTCCGACTGCCAACAAGTCAAAGTCGACCATCGGCCGACCGTCACAGGCTACTTCACCCTTTAGAAATACCCGAGTGGAAATGGGAAAATATCACCATGGATTTCGTCACAGGTTTTCCCAAGACCGTAAGGAATCATGATGCTATTTGGGTAGTTGTAGATAGACTTACCAAAACCGCACTTCATACCCATGCGCATGACTTATTCCTTAGACAAACTAGCCCAAATTGTACATAGAGCAAATTGTTAGATTGCACGGTGTACCAGTTTCGATAGTTTCCGATAGAGATCCTCGCTTCACCTCTAAGTTTTGGAAGAGCCTGCAGCAAGCCTTGGGAACGCATTTAAACTTCGGACCGCTTACCACCCGCATGATCAGACGGACGATCGAAAGAACCATTCGAGACTTTGGAGGATATGTTGAGGGCATGTGCTATGGATTTCGAAGGAAGGCTGGGAGACTCACCTACCACTTGTGGAATTCGCCTACAATAACGATTGCAAGCTACGATTCAAATGTCACCCTTTGAGGCACTTTACGGGAAGAGATGCGAGATCACCCATTTGTTGGGACGAAGTAGGAGTTCGTAAGATTTTAGGGCCGAACTTGTGGAGCGATCGGTGGAAATTGTTTCTCGGATTAAGGAAAGGATCAAGGCTGCACAAGACCCGTCAAAATCGTACGCCGATACTCATTTGGAAGGACCTACATTTTGAAGTTGGAGAAAAGGTATTTCTCAAGGTAGCACCAATGAAAGGATTGATCCGCTTTGGGAAAAGAGGCAAACTGAAACCCCGCTACATCGGACCTTTTGATATACTAGAGAAGGTTGGAGACGTAGCTTATCGCTTAGCTCTACCCACGACCAATCCCAAGTACACAACATCTTCCATGTTTCTTCAATCGGGAAGTATGTAGGTGACCCCGAGCACATTATCGACTTGAGAGACTTAGAATTGGGACAAGACTGACATATGGAGAGACACTGCGAAAATCCTAGGAAGAAAAATGCACAAACTTAGGAATCGAGAAATTCCTTTGGTTTTAATACGTGGAGTAGACACGGGAAGGAAGAAGCCACTTGGGAGAGGGAGGACGAGATTTTAGCAAAATACCCTAAGGCCTAGATTTGATTAGGTAAACCAAATTTCGGGACGAAATTTCTTTGAAGGTGGGTAGGATGTAATATCCGGACCTAAATTGTGATTTATTTATTTACTTGCGTGAGTGTTATGTTATGCTTGATTTTTCTTTCGAAAAGAGAAACTTCGTTGTTATTCAAAATCTTCGATTTTGGAGTAGCAGACAGCGAAGGAACCGACGGTACTCAAGAAACCCTAATCTTGATCGAACCGGTACTTGATAGTCGAATGTGATTGATATACAAATTCAAAATAAGTGAAGAAACCGTTCGTATTAATAACACAGGAGTTTTCTTTTAGTCACCGAAAATTGAGCGAAAAACCCTAAAAATGACAAATTTAAAATCTACCGAACAAAAATCGAACCAACCAAGAACCAAATTAATAAAATAAGTTAAAAGCATCCTTAATTACAAACTTTTAAGGTTATAAAATTATTTAGTGATTAAACGAACGAAGCGTAGTTTCGAGCCCCAAAATCCCGAATGGAGCCCGTTTTCGGTATCGAATCACGACACCACTGAACCGGAGGGCCACCACAAGCCAAAGGCTTGTGGGGCCCACATTTTGGACGTCCAAGGGGAGGTTTGCAGCCACTTTCAAGGGCCAACACACCAAAACAAAGTGTGTTGACCCCAAGTACTTGTACCCCCTCCTTTCCCATTAATTCTTGTCCTTCCCTTCCATCCCACCATCCACTTGCTTTGATCTTGACCCTCCATCTTTTCCCACATGCTCTTTTAAGTTGCTTGGGCACCACTTCTCCCCCTTATTCAAGTCATCAAAAGAAAGGAAGCATTCCTCTTCCCCTTCACCCCCATTTTCGGCCATCTTCACAAGGGAGGAGGAAAATCTTCTTCTTCTCCCAACTTTTCCCACATACACACATCCAACTCTCACCTCAAGCCATTTCTTCTTCCTTCAAGGTGCAAAGGAGTAGAGCCATTCCTAGGAAGAGCTTGAAGAAGGCATTTAGCCCTAGCCTTTTTAAAGAAAGACTACAAAGGTGACCACACCTCAAACCTTAACTCTCTTCCTTAAAACTCTTAATGGAGAAAATGACATGTGTTTTCTTGAGATCTTGTTTATTTCTTGGTAGCATGTTGTTTTCATGAAAGAGTTGAAGGTTTCATGTTTTTGAAAGTAAGAATAAGTTTTTAAGTGTTCATAGTATGTAAATGGGTGAATAATCTGTTTTTCCGTTAGAAGTTTAAACTGATACATTTTCGTAACTTACTACTTTGGCATGTTTGTCTGCACATTTAGAAATTAGGACAAAATGCCTTTCGTTTGCCACTGGTCTCATGCATTTTGGAGTTATATTCAATAATCTATGAATTTTAGAAGTTAGTGTGACAATCTGTGACGTTTTTGTGACTCTTCGATTTTTCTGGCATTCCTCACTTCGGTTATTATTTTTATAAAAATCAAAATAAAATACTACATGATGTTATATTCGTTTATGGATTTTTCCATGATTTTAGGAGTAGTCTAAATAGTTTTACAAAAATTATTTCTCTAGTTGGTATGTGACTGGAAAGGCAGAAATATTTCTGTTCCTTTTCCAAGAATGAACCAAAACACCCTTTTCCCTTCGTATTTTGTCTAAAGTCAAAACTAAGGAAATGTTGGTGACTTCATAAGGTATCTACTGTAAAAATTTCATAAATTTCGGAAGTGTTTTAGTATTATTAAGAAAATTATTTCGATGGTGACTCAACACTGAAAACTTTCTGGAACACTGTTTTGACCTAGAAAATAAATTCAAAAACCCAATTTTCGTATACCTTTTAATGAGATCATATTTTATGTTGGATATACACTTAAAGAGAGTGTCTACTGTGCTTTTGCCAAGTTTTTAGATGATTTATTTATATTTTAGAAAATGCCCCAAAGTCGAGAGTGGGCAGTCGGAAGTTGTCATAATGCTTGAATTACTACTTTTGAAAAGTCAGTTTTCCATTTTTACGTGTCATACTTAGGAGCATGTTAGTAAGAGTCTTATATATATACATATATATTCTTGTGTCGAAAAATTAGAGTTCCAATAATTTACGACTAAAAGACAAAAGAGCGTATAAGTAATCAAAAGTCCTTTGGGACCAACGCCGTATTTATTCCTCGATAAGAAACTAAAACCCAAAAGTTTTCTTTAGGAGCGAGTCTGACAGTCGGTGATTTGCTCGGACGTTTTCCCTTTCGAGTCATACTTTCGAACTTCTTTTTAAGGTGGGTGGCACTAAACCGTATTTCCTTTATTTATGTCATAGTTGAAATATCATTGCTAAATCATGTTTGGTTTACGAGCGATGTTGGTATCGTCTCGGTTGTTTACGACGGAGGTGGTCCGTCTCGGTTTACGAGCGATGTTGGTATCATCTCGGTTGTTTTTCGAGTGGAGGTGGTCCGTCTCGACGAGCGGAGGTGGTCCGTCTCGGTGTTTACTTTGCTGTAAAAATATGATTGATGTGTATGATATTAAAGCTGTATGCATGATAGCGTGCGGGCTACCCACACCGAGAAATTCAAATTCTCATGCCCTTTTTAAATATTTTTCGGGTGAGCCGATGGAGTCTTGGGAGCAGCAGAGACTCGGCCTTCCCCTGCCATATTATATTTGAATGCTTAAACGCTTTTATTTTCCCGTCTGCCAAATTTTAGACCCTCTATCTCTGCATTTGCTAAAACCTAGACTCACAATACTTTCTCCATTGCTACGGTTTAATTATGCTCCTGTTTTAATGATTAGGATTTTAGTTTGATGCTGAATACTTTAAGTTAAGAATCATTCAATTGTTTTCTTTTATCTTTTCCCTTATCGATTTCCTTTCTTTAAAAAAATTGTCTTACTTTTTCCCTTTCACTAAGTGACGACTCGAATTTGGATAAGTAAGTGGAACTATCCGGGTTCGAGGCGTTACAAAACTCCTTGACCAGAATCTCTGAATATGTTAAAATATTGGTCAAGGAGAAGGTGGCGGAGGTAAAGAAGGAGGTGGAGGAGTGAAGGCACAGGTAAGGACAGACAACCGGATATTGGCGATGAGATCTTGAGGAACCAGACCTCGGCTTCCACCTATTTTACCGTCGTCAAGGAGCAACTCCAAGTGCTACTTGATGATGTTAAAAGGGGGAAGATTTGGTTAGGGTCAATCTGATCTTGATCTCATCAAGCTCTCAACCAATAATTAGTCGGATGAGCTTGCTGCCCGAGGATGCGCGTAGAACAGTTGAGGAAGCAATCGTAAGCGGTATGAGCCGGCAAGAAAGAAGGAGGCGGATTTGAAGTCGGAGAAGCTTATGGCCAAGATAAGAGAAAAGAAGGAAGAAGCAAAGGCCAAAGTCGAAGCCGAGAAGGAAAAAGATAAGGGTCTGAGCTAGTCTCATCTCCAACAGGCAAAGCTTAATGTCCAAAGCTACTGGCAAAAGACCCTTGGAAAAATCGGCCGAAAGCGAGATCCACATAGAAGAAGAAAGGGACAAAAGAATTAAAGCTGAAAAAAGTTTTCTATGGTCGCAGAGAGGCAAGGAGGAAGATTAAGTCCGCAAAGGAGGCGGGAAGGATCTTTGATCGTGCTTCGAAGATATGGGTTATTCCAGGCGGTGGGGTCCTCTTGGAGAAGCCGATAAGGCACGGATAAGACCTCGGCCACAGATCGGACGCTCCACCAAAGATGATTGCACATCCTTCCCCGGGCCGGGAGTACATGAAGTATGAAGCGAAGTGGACGTTCTTACGGTATATCTCGCAAAGGAGTTGGTGCCTCGTTTGAAGATGAAACCATAGCCTGGCATGACTGGATGGAGAGAGAGAACCCGAGCTCTACCGAAGCTTATCTCGAAGGAGACAAATGGTACTATGTAGATCCGTAGCTCCGGCTTTCTCAACCATTCCGATTAAGGTCAATGACGACGACTCAATCGACAAAGACTGGATCGAGATCAACTATCAAATATAGCGAGAATCGAGATGAAGTTGGTCGATCCCAAAGACATTGCGAGGCAGAAACAAAATCTTCGATGGATGCGGCTCCCAGAGAAGGATAGGTGGACAGACTTGATAAGCTTCATTTTCTCTTTTACATCTTATCCGATCCATCCGTAAATTGTAAATGTGCCTCATCCGAATGAAATATCTGAATCCTATCTGATTCTACTTGTCTTATTTTTTAAACGTTCTTTCTTGCTTTCTAAGAAAACTTTAAAAAAATTTTAAGTGTTAATCATCCGAGAAAACTTCCATCTCAAAGTTAAAATTTTCTAAAATTTTTCTAAGTCCTAAGACTTAAAATTTTCTAAGTACTAATCTTCCGATAAAGTCTTAAGGCTTAAAACTTTCAAATTTTATTTTCTTCTTAAAACTTTTCTAAATTTTTTTCTAAGTGTGAATTAAGTGCTCTTATGTGAATAAATCTGAGTTAAATGTTTATGTGTCCTAATATGATCATCCGATTATCTTGAATAACCTTGACTAATACCAGTGTGAGTTTGCTTCTTTCTTTGTAGTTTTAACATCATCAAAAAGGGGGAAATTATTAGATCGAAGTAGTTTTGATGAGTTAAAGTATATATAGATTAGAATTAGCTTATGTAAGTAAGATGACCATTTGAACATGTATAGAACAACCGATGTAATGAATTCAAACACTAAGGTGATCGACTAGGTATAGCCGAATAATCACTGAAGTTAAGAAAGAAGAAGGTCATATGAAGACAATCTTGATAGAGTCATCTCGAAGACAACAATAAAGAGCTCGACGAGGTCAAGACAAGCCGAGTAGAATAAGAAAGACAAGTCTTCACCAAGTCACCGCAGACGACTAGACCAAGATCACCGAGGACAAGACAGCTTTCAAGAATAAGTTTGTTAAGCGGTTTTTAGTTTGTTACAACAAACTAACCGTTTCTCAGCTTATAAATAGGTTTAGACACGTTTCAAAAATATCTTTCAGCATTCTTATTCACGTTACTCACAAGTTTTCTAAAATCTCACAAAAAGTTTTCAAAGTAATATTCATAAGTTCAAAGTATTTGTAGAACACTTATTTATATATCTTCAACATCATTGCACCGTACTCTAAGAAATTCCAGAAAGATAGGAAGGTTGAAGATAGGATTGAAGATAGAGATCTTCAAAAGTTGTATTTGTAAGTTTGTAAGTAAGAAAGTTAGTAAGTAGTCGAGGCCCTTCTTCAAGTTGAAGAAGGAGAGTGGATGTAGGATCTGTTTGATCCGAACCACTATAACTCTTGGTGTTCTTTACTATTTTGTTTACTTATCTTGTTCTTAATCAACTTTTAAACAAGTTCAATTTCGCATTCTTGATCAGTTGCTTTTGATCCATAAAGATTGAGTTAAAATCATTTTCCGCTATGTAAACTTTGTTACTTTGAATTGATTAACGAGTCTTTGAAAAAAGATTTGAAAATCTATTCAACCCCCTCTAGTTTTTCACTAGAAGGTTGTCTAAAATTTTTATTAGTTCACTCAATCCGTGGGACCAACGGCTATAGTAGGTAATCTAGCAGGTCATGATCCATGTGCATTTTTGTTTTATTTTCCTTTTTTCTTTTTTTATTCACCTGCCATTTTTATAATTTTTAGATATTTCACTATGTGGCATGTTTCTTAAAAGAAAAAATAATATGAAAAATTAATAAATAAATATTAAAAAATATTAATTTATTTAGCAAAAATAATTATTTCATTATTTAATATGTTAATAATTACCTTTACTAATTTTTAGGAAATTTAAAAAATTATTTTCTCAAAAGTTAATTTTATAATTCTATTTAAAATCTATAATATATTTAAGAGTTGGTAACATGTAAGTGCATTTGACAACCTCTATTTACATAGAGGTGCATGCACGATAAAATCTTTCAAAGAGGTTCAAAAAAGGTGTCAAAAAGACTTCAATACCCTTTATTTCAAAATTCAAGATTCCAAATTACATTTCAAAATTTTAAAATTTCAAAATTCAAATACATCAATCTCATCACATTAGAAACAAAAATCTCCCTAAAAATTCCAATTTCAAATTTCTAAAATCACTCCACTAAAATCTACGGTTTTCTTCTTCTTCTCCTCCTCCTCCTTCTTCTTCTCCAAATCACAGATTTTTTTCTTCAAATCTCTGGTTCTTGCTATGACAGAAAATGTGTGCACAACACCGAGAAAATATTTGCACAATTACGTAAAAAATTGAACAATAATAAAATCTCAATCAAAATAAATTATCACTCAAAATTTTGAAATATATTTGCACAATAACACGTACACAATGACAGAAAATTTTTGAACAATAACTTGAAAAAATTTGAATAATAACAAAAAAAATTTGCACCATAACGAAAAAAATTTGAACAAGGGCGGTAAAAATATTTGCACAAATTATCACTCAAAATATTTGCACAACAACGAAAAAATTTGAACAATGTGAGAAGAATATTTGCACAATAACAAAAAAATATTTGCACAATACCAAAAATTATTTGCTCCCAAAAAGTCTAACAATAAAACATAATTTAGTAAATCTCGGAAAAAACAAACAAACAAAAAATAACACACAAAAAAAAAAATTCGAGAAAATTGAAGCAACTAATTCGTGTTTTGATCATACACCTTGAGATTAAGTATTAGAACTGGAATAATTACATGAGAAAGAAGATTAACGCCAAAAAAATAAATAAATAAATAAATTCGAGAAAATTGAAGCAACTAATTCGTGTTTTAGATTAAATTTATTATGTTGATTACCTTCGCGAATTCTGGGCCATATGTGTCGTCGCCTCGGAGTGCCGGGCTTGCTCTACGCCGGCCGATCAGCTGCGCTGTCGTCTGGCGTGTCTCCTTTGTCTTCTCCTCTTTCAGCCATGATTTAAAAAAGAAAGACAAGTGGTTGTGTGTGGTGAAAACCTAGCCGTGAAGGAAGAGTATATAAATTAGGATGTAGGCGGGCTTAGGAAGGAGAGAGATAAGAGAAAGTAATTTTGAAATTTAAAAAGAGAATTTGAAATTTAAAAAAGAGAATCGGATAAACAACGAAAGGAGAGAGATGAGACGACGCGTAAGATGGGAGAGAGAAAGAGAGCGTAAGATGGGAGAGAGGAAAAAAATACCCGGATCGAACAATTAAAAGATTTGAAAGGAATTAAGGGCATTTTTGATAAATTACACACAATTTAAAAAGTGATGCACTTCTGCGTAATTCGAGCTTGCCATATGAACCAAGTTGTCATTATTTCTATATTTAAATGCTTTAAAATAAATTAATTATTCTTTCTCAATTTAATTTATATCTTTCCTAATTAGTTGTTTATAGACAAAAATAAATATATATAATCACAAAATTAATAAAAATTTATTGTTAGTATATTTAATTCTCCATCAATTTTATCTATTAGAAAAAATTAGAATAAATATTATAAAATTAACTAAAATTTAGAAAGTTGTGATTATTTTAAACAAAGAAATCAACAAATAAAAAGAAATCAACTCGACTACCATTTACACAACCACATCTCTTCCTCCCAAAATGTTGTCAAACTCGGTAACACTCCCCTATTCTTCCTGTCATCTCTTCCCTTCTCTCCATTTTTAATAATATTTATTCTAATTTTTGGAATAGATAAAATTGATGATGAATTAAATATAATAATAATAAATTTTTATTAATTTTTGTGATTAAAAATATTTATTTTGTCTATAAACAAATGATTAGGACAGTTTATAAATCGAGAAAGAATAATTAGTTTATTTTAAGGCATTTAAATATATTATAGATTAATATATTATATATTTTAATATATTATTTGCTAAATAAATTAATATTTTTAATATTTATTTGTTAATTTTTATTTTATTTTTTCTTTTATGAAATTACATGTCACATAATAATGAAATATAAAAAAAAGTATAAAAATACCACTTGAGTAAGAAAAGTAAAAGGAAAAAAATCCATATAACTTTGCTAGATTACTCGCTATAGCCGGTCAAATGACCAATTTCAAAAAATAATTAAATTTCTTGGACCAAAATTAAAATGAGTAAATAATTGGGACCAAAATCAAAGTAGTGCCAAGTTACTTGGACGTGCAAATCTTTAATCCCTAAATATTATATTAAAGAGATATTGGAATTATAACTAAATTAATTAAGAAAATTAAAGAACTGAAACTATAATTTAAACAATTAAATAATAATTGTAACTTAGTCCTTAATTTCGATTCTGCATTTTTATTTTCTAAAAAATTGGATACTTATAACAAATTAAACAAAAATTAGTAATGTAATTCAACAAAATCTTTTATTAATAACAATCTACGTAAAGAATATACAATATATATAAATCAAGTAATCAAGAGAGTAGAGAAAAATTTATTTTTAAAAAATTATTTAGATTGATTTGGCTATTTATTTTATTTAAAAATTAAATTACGCAAGGTAAATAAAATATTTTAAATTATATGTATCAAAATCAGTGTTTAAGATTAGTATAATTAAATAAATATAATTTAAATTTACTAATCTAAAAATATTGTAAATTATGTCTCTTGAATCGATGAAAAACCGTGCAATTATACTACAGCTTGTTGTCAAAGAAATTATTCAAAATTTGTAATTGCAATTGTAATTCTTTTGTTTGAATAATTAAATGGTGAATTCATATGCTTTCTATACATTTGTCAATTAATAAAAAAATAAATTTTTATTTTTGTGCATATTAAATTTTTATTTCAATTTAAATTTATTGTGTAATGTAAATATGAAAAAAATTAAATATAATTTTATTTCAAATCCGTCAAATTTGCGTGCCATATAGTAGTATTATATAAAACAAAACAACATACACATATATGTACCTACCTTATTTCCCCTTTAATTTCCTTATTTCCCTTAAATTATTTTAAATTAAATAATATATCTACCCACCGTTCTTGAAAGATACAACCGAGAGAGAAGCATAACGAATGGCCACAACACTGAACAAACAACAACCTTGAGACGATGGTGAACACAATATCATGTTCGATATTGATTTGGATAAGTTGAAAATTAAACCATTTTATAAATATTTGCTAAAATTTCAAGCAAATTTCTGTAAAGATTTATCGAAAAATGGTTCAATTTTCAACAAATCAATGTCGAAAAATATTTTGTCGTGACTTTTTTTTTTAAATGCGAAGAATGATTTCTCCTACTATTTTCATCTTATTTTTGTCATAAACTACCACATTTTATAATAAAACATCAAAATATAAACTAAAAATCAACATTAATCATTCGGTTTTCAAAGGGCATTAAACTACACTAGTTGGTATATCCTTCAAAAGCCCAAAAGATGGTGGAGGGCGGTAGTAGTGGTGGTGTCGTACAAACTGCCTCGAAAAATATTAAAGGAGAAGTAAGTGTATCACATAGATATAATTCATTTAAAATATTTAGAATTAATAATAAAATAAAGGTAAGTATATCTACTAATATTGAAGAGGTATATAACCGAACCCTTTAATTTAATCACATATTAATATTATCCCGCCCCGCAAGTGTTTGAATATTAAAATGGACTCACGCTTTAAGAAAAAAATATAATGAGTAGAATTTTGAGAGATGATTTGGTAATTTTTTATGTATAAAGTAAAAAAATTGATTGGATTGTATGTCATGTGAACTCAAAAAGTAATAACATTTTGTGTAAGACAAATTCTTATATGCAATATTGTACCGTGAAATAACCCATTTAATGAAATTCGCGGATCCTAGTCGGGCCGGGTCGGATCTAATGGATATTTTAAAAAAAACTCGCGGGAGACAAAAAAAAAAAATCGCCCTCGAGTGCCCCGAGGGTGTTACTATTAGGTTACGCATATGTTACTTAAATGATAAATATGTGTTACCATAAAATAAATAATATGTATTTGTCTAAAAATAATCGCCCAAATGCAAAATAAAAATGAAAAAATGGTCAAATAAATCTCTAATCTAATTATATGTGTGAATCAAATAAGTATTTAATCATCTACAACTTTATTCTTATTAAAAGAGTGTGATTTTATTAAGATGATGACTTATTTGATCTCAATATTAAAGAGAAATGATTTTAATGTGTTAAGAAAAAAATTATGGGTCTATTTGATCCCCAAGTATAAGATTTTTGGGATAAATATGTGTTATTGTAAGGGCAAATATGTGTATTAAACTTGTGCAAAGGTAAAAATTAATTTTTACTCTCGGGTTGTGTTATTATTAGGTCAAACACGTGTTATTGTATGAAGAAAAATGTGTTATTAATGAACAAAATCAATATTTTATTCTTTTAAGGACTAGTAACACGTACTTACCCTTACAAGAACACATACTTTTGAAAAAATATGTTACTATATGAACACAAACGTGTTAATGTATAGAGAAATATGTGTTACTATGTGAAGAAAAAACGTGTTACTATATGAACAAAAATATGTTACTTTATGGAAAAATGTGTGTTACTATATGAATAAATCGAGCAGATTAGGAGTTGTGATATTAATTCCGGTTTAAACGAAATAAAAATTTATCATCGAAGTTTGCATAAGCTTTGTATTCATCACTTTATTTAAGTTTTATCCTTGTTGTTTTTATCAATCGGTATCATCCCTCTTTTTCCTTTTTTTCATCGAGTTCACAGCTTTATCCCTCTTCATCGTCGGCGTTTCGCGTCTGAAAGAACCTTGATGCGTGGTTGGGGTTGGTTGGGGAAACACAGCACAACCATGGAAGTTGTGGAGCGAACGAGAGGAGGAAGAAGAGTTAGAACGGAGGAAGAAGAAGAAATCTGCGTGGAGGAAGAAGAAGAAATTTGCGCTAGTTTGACCCGTTCTTTATCTTGACCCACAAAATTTAATAATTTTCTTTTTAATTGATATTGCACGGTGCAATATTTCACAAGAGACTTGCTCTTTGTGTAAATATTATGAGAGTAGTGTGAATTTTTTAGGACCCATTTGATAGCACTTAAAAGACCAAGAAAAAAAAACGTTAAAGAGATTTTTAGGAGTTTGGTAGCACAATAACCATTTCTTGAGAGCCCGAGAAAAGGTTCGGCCCGTGCAATGTTTTCTTGAAAACAATGTAGCTCTTCGAAGCCCCATCCGGTACTACCCATCGATATATTTTCTTTAATGAACAAGTGATTCGTAAAACCATCCGCTAAAATCGAAAATACCCTCTACTCAACAATAGTGCATTCACAACTCACCAAGGATTAAAAAATCGACGACAACGATCGAATGTCGCCGATATTTCGGATTTTCGAGGGTTCGACACGGATACGCACCGAAAAATATTTTTACGTAATGTCGGTAAAAATATCTGGAAAATGTCGATAAATATCGGTATTGGTATCGGTTGACTCCAGTTAAGATTTTACAAGATGTCGAAAATATCGGTCGAAATATCGAAAATATCGGTAGAAAATATCGAATGTCGGTTAGAAAATATCGGTACTTTTTTTTTTTTTTGAATTTTTTCAAAATGGGAATCAACTAATTATGCAAGGATGAAATTATGCAATTTTTTAATCATCAAAAAGTGACATAAAGGTAAAACTTGCATGCATATTTTTTATCTTTTCTTGAAGACTTGAACTTACTGATTGAGAGAGAGGACAAAGTTTAGATAACATCTTACATATATTCAGACTAGAGGCATATATATATATATATATATATATATATATATATTATATACTCCCTCTGTCCCACATCGGTTTTCACATTTTTTTTTTAATTTGTCCCACATAAGTTTTCACATTCCAAAAAAGAAAACCCCTCCTTAAACTCCACCCTCACAATATTTATATATTTACACAAAATATAGTTACTTTTACACTCAATTCAACCACCTCCCCTTACTTTAATAATAAAAGTTTACAAAATTACCCTTTAATACTCCACTCATTACACTTTTTTTTAAAATGTGTGCCAGATTAGTATGAAAATTAATTTGGGACAGAGGAGTATATATCTTACATATCTGCAAATCATCTTATATATATTCTTGACTAGAGACATATATATATATATATATATATATATATATATATATATATATATCTATACTACTTAGATACAAATCATCGTGTGCAAATCTGCAACCATCTCAATTATCAAGTACATCTCTATGCATATATATATATATGATAAATGTGTCTGTATATATTTTAGTAGTTGGTTGTTAATCTACTGGTTGTGGTATTTAGTTTGTGGTATGATTCTACTGGTTGTGGTATTTAATTTGTTTGAATAAGTAGATAAACAGATTGATGCTTAGATTTAAAGGTTCAGGAGTCAGATGCTCACTAGGCAAGCACAAGGCACTATCTTTATAATTTTTCTACTCACAAATTAAAATTAAATGATATCAGATCTCATACCATTCTGTCTTATAACAGTCCAGTCCTAATCAAACTATGACCTTTAATAACAACAAATTAATAGATCTGTTGTTGATCAATTTACTACTTGTTACAAATTATTCATCGTTAAGTCAAGAAAAAAAAATCAAAATATTTCGTTCAAGGGTTGTTTATAACTAGATGTCTCTAATTTCATATTCACAATATTATATATTTACACAATTTTTTTAGTATAATATTAAAAATATTCTAAAGAAAATATTTTTAATATAGAAAATTTTATAAGTGTCAAGAAAAATCTTTTTATAAATAAAATACAAACGTGTCTAAAAGTAATTTTTTTGTAGTGAAACTTTCAACTCCAATAAATAATGGCAAGCGAAGGTGGTGGTGATGGAAGAACCGATCCTGCATGGGCATCTTTGTGATAAAATACCGGGAAATAAATATGGAACCATTTGTACATTTTGTGGACTTATGATTCGAGTGGAGGTATTACTCGTTTCAAGTACCATCGAGCCACATTTATCCAAAAAGAATTCGCGTCCATGTCAAAATGTGCCTCCCGAAGTTAAAAGGAGATTTCTCTTTTGCTCAAAGAGAAACAAGTGGAAAAAAAAAAAAAGTTGCTAGAATGGATGATATTAGAGTAGATTTACGGAAAGGGTTATATCGCAAAGAGGATGATGATAGTGATGATGAGGGTGATTGTATAATGTATCACGGTGACATTGATCCTTCGAGCGGAAAGCATTTCGTCTTTCTTCGCTAGAGCTTCCAAAGCGTCACGAGTGGGAAAGAGAGCAGATGCATAATTTTGTCACCAGTGAGAAGAGGTGGTTCAACGAGTAAAGATATTGGTGGCCCTTCATCCCAGTTTCGACGAACAAAAAGTGGCCGAGAATCAAATTATGAACGTACACCGCACCATCTTTGTATAAATCGGAAGGTGCAAAATAAAAAAGGATCAAAAATATATTTTTGGTGCCAATGTGAAAGAAAATATTGGGACGATTGGTGAGTAATTTTTTTATTTACGACAATCTTCCACCTAACAAAGCATCCTCTCATCACTTCAAAAATATGATCGCCGGTGCACAACAAGTAGGCATGGGAGTGCCCCTCCAACTCCATACGAGATAAAAATAAATATCTTGATATGAAGGAAAAAGAAATGAAGGAGTATGTTGAGCACCAAAAGGAGAAATGGAGCACATATGGATGCACGATCATGGCGAGATGGATGGACAGGACCAACAAAATTGTCACTAATTAATTTCATGGTCTCTGTAAAGGCGGAATTTGTTTTCTTAAGTCTGTGATGCATCTAACAAGATTAAAGATCACCCGTACATCTATGGGTTCTTTGAAAGAAGTGGTCTGGAGGTTGAGAAAGAAAATGTGGTACAAGTTGTCACAGATAATGGACTCGCTTATGTGAAAGCCGGAAAAAAACTTATGGAGAGGTATATGTTGTATTGGACACCATGTGCCGCACATTGCATTGACACGATATTTGAAGATATTGGTAAAAGACAAAGCATTGCATATGTGATTGCTAAGGCTAGACAATTAACCAACTATATTTACAATCATGGTTGGTTACTTGCATTGATGTGGGAGGTATGCTAAGGAGATCTAGTGCGACCGGGAGCTACACGTTTTGCAATAAATTATATTGCCTTTGGATAGTCTTTTGAAGAAAAAGTCTAGCCCGAAATAATTATTTACCGGTGATGAGTGGTCAAGAAACCGATTAAGTCAATCAAATTTAGGAAAATATTAGAAAAACAAGTCCTTGATCACTTATTCAGGATAATGTACAATACGTGGTGTCTATTTATTGGCCTCCAAGTGGTGGAATCTTGAGGTGGTTCCAACTATGCCAATTTGTACCATTTGTTCCATGTTATGAAAGAAAAGATCGATGCTTAAGAGGAACACGGTGGGTGTTGGAGATTATTAAAACTAGGTGGGATCGTACACTTTCTCATCCACTACACACTGCGGGTACTAACTATTTTATTTTTTATAATTCACATGATATTTTGAGTTTCTAATACGTTGTATCAATATTATAGCATATTACAGAATCCAAGATTCCATTATGAACAAGGACTTGGTGAAGATCCAAAATTAATTGAATCAAGTTTTTAATAAGTTGGATCCAAACTCTGAAGGTCTAGCTCAATTTGGAAATGAGGTTATTATTTTTTATTCTTATTTATTTATTTGTCATTTAAATTTAATATGATTTACGTACAACATAATATTTCATATGTGAAGCTTACATATTTTTATGATGGAAGAAAATGATTTGCTAACCGTATCGTTGCATCTCGAACTACAATAATACAGTAAGTTGTTTATTAGTTAAATTAATTATATTAAAAAATTAATATATATATTATACACCTAACATATATATCACATTTAACAGTGAATGGGGGCATATGTATGACACCTCTACTCCCACATTAAGAAAGTTGGTCATACAAGTCTTGTCTCAAATAACATCATCTTCATCATGTAAGAGAAATTTGAGCATGATTGGAGTGAATTGATGCATGTTTTTAGGGATTATTTTAGTGCAAAAAGTGATCAAAAGTGTTAGATTTTGTGCCTAAATGTGTAGAGTATCACTACTTTGCCTAAAAAGTATTACTTGTAAGACATTTGATGTTTTTCGTCCCGCTTACAGTAAATCGGTGGAATTTGGCCAAACCGAGAGTACCGACATTCTTAGGATGAAGAGACGATCGAGACGGGCGAAAAACAGGGGGTCGAGGTGGAGCACAGGTCGAGAAAATTCCTGGACTCGACCTCCGGTCAAGATCCGTGGGCCTCGACCCGAGGGTGAAGGCGAAAGGATGAAATTCAAAATTTGGAAGAAGCCTCGACTCGAGGGCCGAGCCTCGAGTCGAGAAACAGTAAAACGGCAACCTTGAGTCGAGGGCTGAGCCTTGACTCGAGGGAGAGGATTTTTCGAATTCGTCTATTTAAATTCAGAAACACAAAGATAACCGGGATACAATTCCATAGAGCGATTACCGGTTTTGGGGCGATTTCTTAGGCCCCAAGTCAATTTCTCCTTGTAGGTAGAGTAGAATGTTGGATTTAGATTTAGATTTAGATTTCCATTGTTGTTGCTTAGATTAGCATTAGATCATCTAGTTTACTCAATTTAAGTTTGTATTTCATTTGGAGAAGAAGTGTATTGAAGACTCGAAGCATTTCCTATTTTGTTGATTCAATCTAATTGGTGATGTTCTTCCTCTCTTGTCATTTCAATTTCTTAATTGTTGTGATTTGCATTTTAATTGTGCACTTAGATTTTCTTCCCATGGATTTTGCGCTTGGCACCATGGGCTAACTCTCTTGTGCTTGGGTTAATTGAAATCGAGGATGATTTGATTGTGTTAGGAAGGAAGTTGTACTTAGTTTTGATGAGTTAAAATGTAAAATAGGATGACCAAATGAGAATATTGTATAGTCGGTGATGTAGTAAATATATGAAAATAGACTAAGTACAAAAGTAAGATAAGGATACTCAAGTAGTCGAGATAAAGTCAAGGAGTCGATGAGGACGTAGTATCGACGAAGACAGAAAACCAAGATGAAAATAAGCATAAGAAGACAGACGAGGTCAAAGACCGAATAACAATCATCAAGACTAAAGATTAAGACACGCACAAGGTGAGCCGTGACTAAAGACAAGATGATGAAGTGTTAGAAAAATCAAGATATTTCAAGAAGCGATTACAACTAACCAAGAAAAATTACAAGATTCGAGTTAGTTTGTTACAACTAACTAGAGAAGAATCGGCAAGGAAGTTACAATCGCCAACAAAGACATCTATAAATAGATCTAGAAATTAGAGTAGATTAATTTTTGCAATCTCACGAATTCACAAGTACTCTCGATACACAATTAGCATTCATAAATATTGTAATCTCATTCACGAACGTTCTTTACGTTCACACTTCTTAGTGTTTGTAGAACACTTCTCACGAATATCTTCAAAGCCATTAGAATTCAGAATTTAGAAAGGAATTTTGTAAGGTGAAGATCTACACCTGTAAGTAAGTAAGAAAGGAAGAAGAAAGTAAGTAAGTCGAGACCCTTCTTCAAGTTGAAGGAGGAGAGTGGACGTAGGATCGTTTGATCCGAACCACTATAAATTCGGTGTTATTTCTTTTAAGTTCTTTACTTCTTATTGTTATTCACATTTTCGATCACATACAAATTTTAGAAAGCTTAAGATCCATATTGATTGAGTATAAAAATTATTTCCGCTGTAAAATTGTGATTTAAAGGTTGATAGATAATCAAACTCGAAAAAGTTTTGATAATCTATTCATCCCCCTTCTAGATTATCGCTAGAGGACTTTTAATCTCTTAATTCAACTCAATCAAAGGGACCAACAAGTGGTATCGAGCAGTTGTTGTCAAGCTTCGATATAGATTTGTGGTCTTAAAAGTTTCAAATTATTTCTGGTTCATCTTCTTTTTCCAATCCACTAACCTTGCTAACAAGTTCTTGTTGAGTTCTTTGATTCACTATGTTATCTATTAAAAGCAAGAAAACCAGGAGTCCGCCTCGAGTTCTCAATTGAGGAATATGATTATTGGAAGTTCAAGATGGAAAACCATCTCAAGGCAATCCATGATCGGATGGAAGAAGTGCTTGAAGAAGGTCCAATTAAGTTCTATCATGGAGGAACTAGTGATGGGACTGGAGTCACGAGACAAGGGTAAGACAAGAGAAGAAAAGAAAGTGCAGAGTGAATAATGATGAGAGAAAGATCCATAATCTGGACCAAGTAGCAAGGACTGAAATTATTGAGACTTTGAGTAAAGACTGGATTGAGAAAGTAAAGAGATGCAAAACAGTGAAGGAAATGTGGGAAACACTTGCTAATGTGTGCGAGGCATCCGATCATGTAAAGGAGAATAAGTTATAGTCGGTATTACATGCATTTGATACATTCAAGATGAAAGAAGGAGAAACTGTTGACCAATTGGATGTTAGATTGACAAATCTTCTTAACAAAGTTCAGATTTGGTTAAGACTTATACAGAGAAAGAAATCAATAACAAGATACTCGGATCTTTGAGTAAAAGATGGAGAGAAAAGGCCAACATTCTCAAAACAACTCAGAATTTGTCCTCAATCTCTCATCATACCTTGTTTTCTCATCTCAAAGCATTGGAATATGATATCCAAATTGAAGATGAAGAAGTTGAAGCCGAGTCATCAACATCCTGAAAGACAGTTGCATTTCTTCATCAAGAAGAATCGAGAAACTTTCTAAGGCATCGATCTATCAATTAAAGAAGAAATGACACTCTTAATGAAACCGTATGAGAGGCTAAAAATAAAGTACAAAAGGAACAAAAGGGATAGATCAAGCCGGAGGAATTACAAGTCGAGATAGAGAAGAGAAGAATTCGGACAATGACAAAAAGAATGATCAACCTAGAAGGTACAAGTCACCAAATCGGAAGAGGAGATAATAGTCCAAAAATAGAGAGAGGAGATATATGTTACACTTGCAACAAACCTGGTCATTACGATTATGATTGTTCTCAACTTACTCCTAGAGAGAGAGAAGAAAAGAGGAAGAAACGAGATAGAAGATATGCGGACCAGAGAGCACTTCTAGTGAAAAGGAAGAAGCTCAAGAAACATCATCATCTCGGTTTTGGATCGACGATGACATATGTCGATGGCAAAGGAGGTAAACTATTATTCTTCTTCGTATAATGATTGTGAGAATCTTTTTAATCGATCCTAGTCTTATAAATAAACTTACAAGGATCTAGAGACTCGCTTTATTTGCATATAAACAGATAGAGACCGAAAATTTTAGTCTAAAGGATCAAATTCTTAATCTAACCAAAGTCAATCAAACAAGGGATAGTGAAGTACTAGGCTGTTCATTCAAGGGGGAATATCGGACTAAGACTATCACTAGCACCTCGTCCGAGAAGACAGATGAGTTGGAAAAAGAATTGAATTGTTTAAAAATAAAATTCTCAAGTATTTGTTAAAATGAGAGTTATAAAAGAACTAAACAGAGAGTTAAATCTCAAGTTAGGACTTCTAAATAACACTCGACCCACAATAGATAAGATCTTCAATACCTCACGTAAGTCTAATGATAAGACAGTTTAGGTTTTGATAGGAATAAAAAAGGATAATCCCATAAAACCAAGAGTCATTGTCAAAGCCACTAAACCAAAGGAAGAGACTAGATTTGGTCCTTGGAAACCTAAGGTACAAATCACCTCACCCGACATTTCTCAGAAGGAAACACAGACGAGGAGTAGGGATGGAGGAAATACCGAAAATACCGATATACCGATGTTACCATGCCGAAAAATATCGAATTTGCGGTATACCGAAAATTTGATGCGGTATCGGTATAGGATTTTAAAATTTTCGGTATTTCGGTATATACCGTATACCGTAAACATTTCTTTAAAATAATTATTTAATTAATTTGTTTATAATTTAAATAATATAATAAATAAATGTACAATAGAGTATTTTGAATTCTGAAACCCTAAATCTCATTCTCCCTCCCATCGTGACTCACGCCACACGCACACGCATCCCATTTTCTCTCCCGCAGCAGGAAACCCAGAAAGGTAACTCTTTTAATTCTTTTTACCTAATCTGTAGATCCTTTGATTTGGTTCTGAATCTGTATCGTTACTTTGATTTGGTTCCTGTTCAATTTGAAATTAAACTCATAAATCTCCCAGACAAGGGTTCACTCATAAATCTCCCAAATGAAATTGATTCGCCAAGAACATGCATTGGGCTCCCCTGCATCACATTAAACTCCCAAATTTCACCAAAAACTCCTTTCAAGAATTCAAACGTGGTGTCTAATAGGGCAAAAATCTAAATTAAACTACAGATAAATAAAAAAGTTGGGGTTTGGTGGTTTATTGGAATTCTTTTTGTTTTACCTGTTTGGAATGATTGGGAATGGCAGAAGCGTAGGAGAAGCTATGCATGAGACAAGCTGAGTCTGTCATTCCTTCTTGCACAGATGTTGCCGAATGGAGAAGAGAAATTATTGAAAAAATCTAATCTTTGTTGTGGTGTGCTTCTTCAGATTTATTTATTATAGCTTATAGTAATGATTGTCTTTAAGCCTTAAATTTGAAATTTAAACTAAAAGGCAAAGCTCTGGGAGAAAAATGAGATTGGCTAAACCCCTATAATGAGATTAGCTACCAATATTTATATATTTATTTATTTGTCCTACGGATATGAACAGTAAAAAAAAAAAAACCTTGTCCAGTTTTTGTATTCCAACATTCTGATGAAACCATTTTCCCATTATGATTATGCTGGAGTAATTTGGTTATGATATGTATAATTGTTGAATCTCAAATTTTATACAATAACAATGTTGTTTGTTGCTCTGCTTTATACTTATATTTTTTTCTTTCGAATGGAATCTGAATCTTCTCATTCGTTGTTAAGTCCATCCAACACGCAAAATACGCGAAGTAGATACTAAAACACATGAAGAGTATTCAAGTCGTAAACGAGCAAAGAAAGATTCAACAAAGCCTCCTATAGCTCCTAAACAAAGGAGTCAATATTGGAAGCATTGTGAAAGGGGACTCGAACACTCGGTGATGAGAGCGAATGATTAGAGTGAATTAATGCATGTTTTTAGGGCTTATTTGAGTGCAAAAAGAGATCAAAGTGTTGATTTTTGTGCATTAATGTGTAGAGTATCAATTATTTGCCTAAAAAGTATTGCTTGATGAGTATTTGATGTTTATCGTCCGTTTTGCGTAATTCGGTGGAATTTTGCCAATCCGAGAGTATCGGTGTGCTTAGAATGAAGAGATGAACATATCGGACGAAAATGGGGGTCGGGGCGAAGCCCCGCCGAAAAAAGGTGACTCGGTCTCGAGCTCTGGTTGAGGAGCAAGAGCCTCGAGTCGAGGGTGGTCTTTGGAGGGAAAATATTTGAAAAAAGTTTGCCTTGACTCGAGGGAGAAGCCTCGAGTCGAGGGATGGACGAGCAGGATCCTCGAGTCGAGGGCTAAGCCTTGACTCGAGGCAGAGTAAAACTTACAAAAGCGTGGATGCGACTCTTGGACCTCGACTCGAGGGCCTCAAGCTCGAGTCGAGGGACCCTAAAATCGAAAATTTCGATTTAAGTCCATTGGAAGCCAAAACAGAGCATACACTCATCCTAGCAATTTAGAGCAGTTTCGTGTGGTTCCTTAGGCGAATTTCTCATTCTTTAGCTTAATTTCCATTGTAATTGCAAAAGATTGTTAGATTTAGAATAGATTCTAGTTTGTAAGCATTAGGTTAGTGTTTTGAACATAGAGAATTGAAGATTCAAGTTGTAATTGAAGAGTGGAGAAGTTGAATTCAAGTATTGTAGAAGAATCAAGCATTCCTATTTTTGTATATTGAAGATTAATTGGTGGTGTTCTTACCCTTTTCACTCATTAATTCATTGTTTGTGTTGATTAGATTGTTAATTGCTTTCTAAGATTTTCTACCCATGGCTTTTGCTTGTAGCACCATGGGCTAATAGTTTTGTGCTTGAGATAATTGAAAATAGGGATGAAGTGATTGCCTCTTGCTATAATTGTTGATAATCGTGATCAATTGAATTAGATTGCTTCCTAATTGTGAATCTTCATTGTGCTTCATGTAAAATTGTCTCTTAGATTAATGGTTGATCACCCTAGCAATAGGCGAGAGTTGAGCTAATGTGATTAGGTGTTAATCTAGTCACCTAAAACTCATATCCTTAGGGCCTCATTTGCATACTTTACGCCTTGGGTTCGATAATTTGCGATTGGTCTTAATAGTTCTTACCCGATTACTACTCCAATCAAATGGCGCCGTTGCCGGGAGTTAGTTTTTGCGCCTATAAGTGAGACTTAGGGATTGTTTGAAGTGGCTACTTGTTGCCTTTGTGTTTGTTTTTGTTGTTTGTTTTGGTTGAATTTGATACTTGGCTATCTTGTCTAGATGGATGGATATAACTCATATGCGTGGAATCAAGATTTTTATGAAGAGAGTATGGTTTATCCTCCACACTATGAAGAATTTGGATACAATGATTGGAGGAACTATGAAGATAATTCTCAATGGCAACAAGTTCCATCCAATTATGAAGATTGGAAATATGATGAACTCTCTCCCCCACCTCAAGAGATGTTCCCATACTATGAGCCTTATGATCAAACATTTGATCCATGTCTTGGATTTGAATTTCAAGGAGCATCGGAAGGGGCATACTATGAAAATAGGAGAAGCTATGAGTATGACTACCAAATGCCACAAGCTCCCTATCATTATGAAGAATGGGGACTCCATGATGTGAGAGCTAGCTTGCAAGAGATGCTTGGAGATTTGTTGGAAAAATTTGAGGACAATGACCACTAGATGTGATGAAATGCTTCCCTTGTATGAGGAAATTTATGAGACCAAAGCAATGGTTAATTCATGGATAGAGGGGAATATGGAGATCACCGTAGTTCATTTCATGTTTATAAAAATTCAACTCAAATATTTCCTACGCCAAGTGAAGAACATGACCATCATGGAGAATCAAGAAGAAGAAGAAAGGGAGGAAGAAGGTGAATGGAAAGTTGAAGAAGAAGAGGGTCCAAGCAATGAGGATGAAAGGGAAAATTTTCTTGTCAAAAGTGAGAAAGAGGAATGTCCATTGATGGACATAAGCTATAATGAACAAGCAAATCTAGAAGCACCAAATGAGGAATTGAAAAATGACAACTCTTCAATTTGTACTTTAATTGAAATTGATGCTTTTATTGATTTGATCTTACCTCTGGAGAACTTTGATTATAGGAAAGAATTGAAGAAGTGCTTGGGCATCCTTGGAGAGAAGAAATGGAGAGGGTTGTTGGTGAGAAAGAAAGGAGGACAACCATCAATAAAATGCAAGGATGTGGATGATGGGTCTCTCCTACATATGTTCCTCCATGATTTTGAAGCTCAAAGGTTAAGATACAATGGCAAGGAGGACCGCTATCCTTGGTCATTCCGATGAAGGAAGATGGAAGTGAAAGAATAAGTCCGACATAGGACAATAAAAATAGCGCTTGATGGGAGGCAACCCATCCTTTTTATTTTTTTGTGTGCTTTTTGGTAGCTTTGTGTTTTTGTTTCGTTTTTGGGAGAATTGGCTTGGGAATTTATTTGCTCATGCTCTAGGAGGTTGAATTGCATATTTTGCTATGGAGCTTATTTGGATTATTGAGCTTAATGTTGATACCATTAGAAGTTGCATATATTTTTATCACTCTCATTCTAAACCTTGAATTCATGTTATCATTCAAGTTTGGGGGTGTTGGTCGTTATTTGGTTCTTGCATCTCTTAGTGGTAATTATTTGAAGATTCTTATGCCCGATTGTAGGTACACTTGCTAGATGAATGGAAAGAGATCGAAATTGCAAGGAAATGCATGATCAAGTGGAAAGTGCATAAAAGCATGATGAGCCACACATGCTTGAAGGAAGATGGAGTTTAAAGGCTTTATGGTACAACACTTCCTTTCAAACTTAGACTTGTCTAAGTTTGGGGGAGGTGTTTTTCTTCCTTTGTCCATCTTTTGTGTTCTTCTATGATTTTGGGGTTTGTTGAGCTTATGGCTTATTGATGATTAAGCTATATTCTGTCTTGAATTTCTTGCATATATTTTTAAGCTTAATTTATTTTGAACTTAATTGTGGACTTATTCCATATTTTTAGTATCATTCTTGATGTAGTGAGTGTGCTTGGACTTATGTACATGAGCACTTGTGCTTGATTTGTAAGATTTAGTGAATTTTTATTTGATCATGAGTTGATTTGTAGCTTGATGCTAGCATTCTTGATTAATTGTGTAAAGATGAATGTGATTGATAATGCTTGATTCATTGCTCAATTTAAGCCCGTGAGCTTTTGTGCCTTATAATCGTACATCTTATACGGTTGATGTGATTCCTTTGTGAGTGCATCATTCATAGATTTGTATGCTAGAACTTGCCCTTTGACTTGTTGAGATTGATCTTTGTGTGATTTCATGAAAGTGATAAGTGGCCATGTTTGATATGTTGAGTCACTTTGTCAAATTTTTCCCCACCAAACTTATTCGATTTTCTTAGTGAGCCATGTTACGCCTTATATCTTTATTCTTTGGCAAGCCAAGTGAAATTGAAGCCATTTGCCTATTTTTATGAGCCTTATTGTCCTATATTTAGTAGAGCTTGATTGTTGGCTAATGATGGTGAGTTGATTGCTAAGTGTGGTGGAAAATGATGTGCTAAGTGATGATGCTTGAAAGAGATGAAAGAAAGGTTGTGAAAAAAATTGAATTGTGAAAATTTTTGAAGATGAAAAAAGAAAGAAATTCAATTGTGAGCTTAAGTGAAAGAAAGCTCAAGTGAATGGTGGAGATTGAACTCTAAATGCTTGAAGGAGAGTTGATTGATGAAGATTGGAAGAGATGTGTAATGAATTGCTTAGCAAACTTTCAAGTCTCTACTACTTAGTCATTCTTACCCAAAACATCCCACCTTTCCAAAGAGCTTACGTTACAACCTAAGAGAAAGACCTCTTTGATTCTTGATTGATCACAAATGATTTTGATTGAGATTAAGTCCATTGGCAAGCATATGGTGTGCAAGTTTGTGAATTTGATGATTGAGTGCATCATACCTTTATACACTTGAGTGAAGAGTGAAACACTCCATGAAAGGAGCAATATGTTAAGTGTTTGATTGAGCATTTGTTTGAGCATGATTCATCTTGATTGCTAGTGGATAGTTGCATTGATACTAATGTTCATTGATGAGTTCGATTGTCTTCTATTTCGCCTATGGTGCCATGTGACATAATTGCAATCAATTCACTCCTTTGTGCTTAGTTTCTACGCTGCTCGAGGACGAGCAACACTTCAAGTTTGGGGGTATGATTGGAGTGAATTGATGCATGTTTTTAGGGCTTATTTGAGTGCAAAAAGTGATCAAAGTGTTGATTTTTGTGCATTAATGTGTAGAATATCACTTATTTGCCTAAAAGTATTACTTGATGAGTATTTGATGTTTTTCGTCCGTTTTGCGAGGTAATTCGGTGGAATTTTGCCAATCCGAGAGTACCGTGTGTTTAGAATGAAGAGACGAACATATCGGACGAAACAGGGGTCGGGGCCAAAGCCCCGCTCGAAAAAAGATGCCCTGGTCTCGAGCTCGTCGAGGAGCAAGAGCCTCGAGTCGAGGGTGGTCTTGGAGGGAAAATATTTGAAAAGGTAGCTGCCTCGACTCAAGGGAGAAGCCTCGAGTCGAGGGATGGGCAAAGCAGGATCCTCGAGTCGAGGGCTGAGCCTCGACTCGAGGCAGAGTAAAACTTACAAAAGCATGGATGCGACTCTTGGACCTCGACTCGAGGGCCTCAAGCTCGAGTAGGGACCCTAAAAATTGAAAATTTCAGATTTAAGGCCAAAACAGAGCATACACTCATCCTAGCAGCTTTAGAGCAGTTTCCAGGTGGCTCCTTAGGCGAATTTCTCATTCTTTAGCTTAATTTCCATTGTAATTGCAAAAGATTGTTAGATATAGAATAGATTCTAGTTTGTAAGCATTAGGTTAGTGTTTTGAACATAGAGAATTGAAGATTCAAGTTGTAATTGAAGAGTGGAGAAGTTGAATTCAAGTATTGTAGAAGAATCAAGCATTCCTATTTTTGTATATTGAAGATCAATTGGTGATGTTCTTACCCTTTCCTCTCATTAATTCATTATTTGTGTTGATTAGATTGTTAATTGCTTTCTTAGATTTTCTACCCATGGCTTTTGCTTGTAGCACCATGGGCTAATAGTTTTGTGCTTGGGATAATTGAAATTAGGGATGAAGTGATTGCCTCTTGCTATAATTGTTTATAATTGTGATCAATTGAATTAGATTGCTTCCTAATTGTGAATCTTCATTGTGCTTCATGTAAAATTATCTCTTAGATTAATGGTTGATCACCCTAGCAATAGGCGAGTTGAGCTAACGTGATTATGTGTTAATCGGGTTACAATTTTGCATTATATTTCTTTTCAAGAAGAATGAGACTATAAACAAGATTCATGATCTATTCATGATTCAAAATGAGAAGGGTGTTAATATTATTAAAATCGGGAGTGATAAGGGCACTGAATTTTTAAATTCTTGTTTATCTAACTTTTTCAATGAGTGTGGAATTATTCATGAGACATCATCGGCAAGAACTCCACAACAAAATGGAGTGGTTGAAAGAAGGAATAGAACCTTGAAGGAGGCAGCCGGGAGCATGTTAGCCAGAGTATGAAACCCCTCACAGGTTACAGGTGAAGCCATCAACACAGCTTGTTATACCCGTAATGTGTTTGGTTGTTAAAGACAAGGGTAAGACTCCATATGAGATTTGGAAGGGTAAGATTCCAAGAATCTCATATTTTAGAACTTTTGGTTGTAAATGTTTCATCCATAACAATGGAAAATCTAAGTGAGAACTTTTGATGCTAAGGCCGGTGATGGAATATTCTTGGGATATTCCAACTCTTCCAAGGCATTTAGAGTTTTCAACAAGACAACTCTTTGTGTGGAGGAAACTTCTCATGTGGTCTTTGATGAATTATATTCCTTCTTAGATAAAGTGAATCAAATTTCTAAAGGTCTAGATAAGATTGAACTCGACCAAAACTAAACATAGAAATGTCTATCTACCTAGTCTTGATTCGATTCAGTATGAAGAAGAATCCCCATCTCGATAGTCGAAGACAACTCCTAATCAAACCCCATCTCGAGGAGACACCCTTGACATCACCGATCGGCGGGGGTCGGCAGATGAAGGGGGAACGTCGGCTCGAGGTAGAGTCGGATGAGTTGTTTGCTGAGTCTCAAGATGAGGACTCTACTACTCAAATAGGCAGGAGGATGAGAAGTTATCATCCATCCGACTGCATTATTGGAGACCCATCGAGTAGTGTGCGGAACACGAATGATGCTTTGGACTACGAGAGTCTGCTCGATTGTTATGTATCACTTCTCGAACCTAAGTCTATTGAGGAAGCTCTATCGAATCCAAAGCTGGATAATGACCATGCGGGAAGAACTGCATCGATTTGAAAGGCAAATTGTTTGGGAATTAGTGGAAAGACCCTTACATAGAAAGATTATAGGCACCAAATGGGTGTTTAAAAATAAAGCAGATGAGAACAACATTATTATTCGTAATAAGGCAAGATTGGTAGCTCAAGGTTACTCACAATCTGAAGGGATAGATTATGATGAAACCTATGCTCCAGCTTGCCGATTAGAAGCAATAAGGCTGTTCTTGGCATTTCTTGCATATAAATCTTTCAAAGTCTTTCAAATGGATGTTAAGTCTGCTTTCCTTAATGGTGTGTTACTTGAGGAAGTCTATGTGGAGCAGCCTCTCACGGGTTTAAGATCAATAACAAGGTCTATAAACTCAACAAAGCTCTATATGGACTGAAACAAGCTCCCAGAGCTTGGTATGATACCTTATCTTATTTCTTGATATCAAATGGATTTTCAAAAGGTAAGATAGATAGGACTCTGTTTAGAAAGGAAGTAGATGGTAACATCTTGTTAGTTCAGATTTATGTAGATGACATTATTTTTGGTTCACCTAATCAAATTATGTGAAGATTTTAGTATTCTCATGAAAAATAGGTTTGAAATGTCAATGATGGGCGAATTAACATATTTTCTAGGCTTACAGATTAAACAGATGAGTAAGGGTATTTTTATACATCGGTCTAAATATGCTAAGGACCTAATTGAGAAATTTGGGATGACTACTAGTAGAGAAGTTAAAATACCTATGGCAACTAACTTCTCTATGGTTTCGGATGAGCAGGATATCCACGGATGCAACGGAGTATCGTGGACTGATTGGATCCCTTCTCTATCTCACCGCAAATAGGCCGTACATAGCCTTTGCAGTTGGGGTATGTGCAAGATTCCAATCTAATCCCAAAAAAACTCATCCGGGAGTCCGCTAAGAAAATCCTTAAATATCTCAAAGGAACTTTGCAAGTTGGGTTATGGTACCCAACTCGATGACAACTTTGAGTGACAGTTTTTCAGACTCAGACTTTGGAGGTTGCAAGATTGATAGGAAATCCACTTCAGGAACTTGTCAATTCTTAGGCAACAAATTAATTTCTTGGTTATCTAAGAAACATACATCTCGTTGCCACCTCCACAACCGAGGTCGAATACATGGCACCGAAAGTTGTTGCTCTCAACTCCTCTGGATTAGTCAAACAAATTTAGAGATTATAACATTCAAACATCATTTGTTCCTATTTACTGTGATAGTAATAGTGCAATAGCCATGACTTACAATCCTGTTCTGCATTCTAGGTGTAAGCATATAGACATTAGACATCATTTCATTAGAGATCATGTGGAGAAAAATGACATTAGGATTGAAAAGATAACCACCGAATCACAAAGAGCGAGATATTCTTACAAAACCATTAGTTGAATCTAGATTTAAAGAATTGTGTTTAGAATTAGGATTACTTGATGCATCATTGGCTGATTTTTGATTAATCATTGCTTGCATTTGTTAATTGTTTTCCTCATTTCTTTCTTTCTTTTCTTTAAATCAATGTCTAGAAAGAATTATCGACTAGATATGAGTCAAAGGACAATCGTGTAGTGATATCATTGATTTCCTTCTTAGGAATCAAGAATCAAGGATTAGTCATATTGACCTTATCCGACATGATGATTTCCTATTCGACATTCGGTAAATCACTAGGGCACAATAGTCAACCGATTTCTAGAAAGCAGAGATGACTATCTGCACCCTATCTCGATCTACCTCAGCTACTAATAGTTTTGATGAGTTTGCTTGCAGGAACAGTGTACCGGCTTTGTTTCTAAAACTCTTCAATCAGAAAAACACCTCACCTTTGTTTTTCTTGAAAACTGTTGTTCCTAAAATAACTCTCTTAAGTCTCGCTTATTTCCAAATAACTGTACAATTGACTAGATTGAAAATACCGTGTTAAGTCTTGCATTTTAATTTTGTGTTTTTCAAAATCGACTCGAAGGAATTTTTCTTCAAATATAAGACAAGGTCACTTTTGACCAAGTCTGAAATAGAAAACCTATTTGCAAGAAAGACATCTTTTAGCTTACGTCATGTATACTAATTACCTCTGTATAAAGCAAACCTATTAGCCATCTAATCCGTAGGATAAACGGTTACTTTTACACAATTTAAGACGCGTTGATGCCACGCTACCTGAAGTCGAAGCGGTTTTTTCGCTAAACCGCTGATATTTTACACGCGCTTTCATTAATCAACGGTTAAAATTCAATTTCTAAGATCGTGCCATGTATCATCGTCTCAACTTTCCCTCTCTCTCTTCTTCGTTTAAAAACTTACCTTCATCGTTTCAAAGTTTCACTTTCACATTTCCCTTATTCAAAATTTATCGCAAATTTTTCATTCTCTTAAAAATTTACTCAAATGGCTTCCACTTCTTCTCAAACTCCAAAACCCCCACTTATATAACCACATCCAATTCTCGAATTCAAGATGAACACTGAGGTTGTTAAACACAAACTCAAAGTAGAGATGTACGTTGATTTTGATACAACTCGAGATAGAGAGTCCAACGAGATTCTAGGATTACCTGAGGCATCGAGGCTGCGTAGATTCTGCTCAATGAAATCTGCGAGAAAATAAAACTATGGATTTCATCGGGCGTAATTTACGCGAATAGTGAATTTATCAAAATAGATTCAATCAAGCCGTAGAAGGAACGCAGCTTAGAATTTACCAAGGAGAACGTGGCCAATTCTTGATACCACGGCGGATGGAGTAAATCCATTGAGTTACAAGGAAGAGGAATGGGAACAGTCATTTGATATTTTTGCAAGGGTTACTTACAGAGGGACGAGGAGAGATCTTAAAAAGCATCTTCCGAGGAGGAAGTATAGGCTGCTAATGACGATAGTGACCAAATCCATCTTGGGAGATCGTAGTTCTCATGATGGTGTGACAAAATCCAAGCCGTGTTGTATGCGAGCTATTTACGATGGAGTCGGGGTAGATCGGGGTGGAGTTGCTATTTAGAAGGTTGAAGGAGGAAAAGGCTAGGTTGGTATACAATCCCGATGATGGAGATTGGGTTACTCACCAACCGTGAGTCTGCTCAATAAGATCACGATCCATGGAAGGGTTAAATAAGAGAGTGCAAACGAGAGAAGGCAAGAAAAAATATTCAAAACAAAAAGGATCACGACAAAGAATGAAAGACTTGGTGGGTTGCAGATTCGGATGACGAATCGACGAGGCACGAGCACAAAGGAATGAGGCAAAGAATGCAGTGGTCCCAAGACAAGCAGCCGAGGTACAAGAAGGCGATGTACCCGAGGTCAAGCACCAGCAGTGAGGTTGGTGTACCCGAGGGGCAACCACCGAGGAAGCAATCGAGTGGAACCAGAGGTCATCATAATAGAAGAAGCCAGACTGATGTTCCACTCCGCAGGAGGACCGAAGGAGACTGGTAAAAGCTGCAGATGTATCGACCAAAGTAGAGTCATCTTCAACTCCCTCAAGCTTATTACAAGAGGAGGCTACTACTGGAAATAGCAAAGAAGAAGCATGAGGCGATGTAATGGAGGAGCCAAGCTCGGAACGGACAACATCTCAAAACAGCCACAGTAGGTACTCCCTCAAACATCTCCTCCTCCGATAAATCCCCACCCCACCTAGGCGATGAAGAAGTATCCCATCGGTACTTCGAGCCTCTTGAACAGCCTTACTCCCGATATAGTCCAAACAGAAACCATCCCAACTCAACCATCCACCACTCCACCTCCCACCTCATCTCCAATCCCGTAAATTCCTCCCACCTCCACACAACCATTTGATTTCCTAGACTTCCTCTCCACCAAATATCCCACTCCATCTCCCCAAATTAGCCCAATACACACCCCAAACCAGATGGATCTATGGGAGCTTTGAGCTCTCTCTTCGATTAGATGCCCAAAGGAGGTTGGCGAGCTTATTCCCGAACTTCGCTCAACCCCGAAGTAATGAAGGAATCTATTGAAGTTTAGGTGGTCCATCACCGAGGGCCGAGACCTAGAAGAGATGAGCATGTTTGCTAAAGAGGTTGGTTGGGATAACCTCATTTCATGGGAGAAAGGCCGTGGCCGAGTCTCTTGGGATCGTTTCCATCTCTTCCATTCTATCTCAAGAATGACTCCTTAACCATCTCGCGAGGTCGTCTCGGCTGCCAGAGACCTCTCCCCCGCCGCCTCCCAAGCCTAGGATCCACCTTCTCTTTTATCCTCAACCACTGGAGAAGAGAGTCGAGGATGATTCACTCGAATGCTTACATCAAAACCGCAGACATCGTGGATTACTCGGTGTCACTATGGAAGAAATACTTAAAGCATCTAAGGTAAATCTCTTATCTTCTATCTCCGATTCTGTAAAATTGTCTCGTGAAAGAAGAATTGGCTGAGGTTAAGAAGGAGGTGGGTGAGCCGAAAAGCCAAGTCCAAACCGATAATCAAATCCTGGCCGATGAGATCGTAAGAAATCAAACCTCGCCTTCCACCTATTTTACCGTTATCAAGGAGCAGCTTGCTATGCTACTTGATGATGTTAAAAAGGGGGAAGATGTGGACATTATTAAAGCCGAGCTCAACCAGATCAAGCTATCAACAGCCAGCCAAACAGACGAGCTCACCGCCCGAAGATAAGGATCGAACAGATAGAGGAAGCAATAAGAGCGAGATGAGCGAGGCCAGAAGAAGGAGGCTGAGCTGAAATATGAGAGATTTATGGCTAAAATCAGGGAGAGAAAGGAGGAGGCCAAAGCCAAAGTCAAGCCGAATCGAGCAAGAGCAAAGAGCCGGTGACAGAGAGAAGGGGAAGGAGAAGGAGCCGGAGAGAGTCTCGTCGCCTGTCGACAGAGCCCGATGTCCAAAGCAGCTGGAAAAGACCTCTTGAAAAATTAGCCGAGCAATTTTAGGATCGAGGCGAAAGCGATAGGCGGATAAAGGCGTAAAAGATCTACTATGGTGAAGGGAAGTGAAGAGAAAGATCAAGTCCGCCAAGGAAGCCGGGCAGATCTTTGTGAGATCCCGTAAGAAGTGGGTGGTCCCAACAGTTGGAGGAGGAGCAGACACGGCGTGGGTCGAGGCCTCTAGAAAGAACCGATGCCCCTCCAAAGATGATTGCGCATCCATCTTGGGCAGCCGAGTACATGAAGTATGAGGCAAAATGGACCTTCTTCTCGTATATCTCGCAAAGGAGTCGGAGCATCATCCGAGAATGAAACGATAGCATGGCATGACCGGATGGAGAAGGAGAATCCGAGCTTGTACCGTAAACTAATTGATGAAGGAGATGAATGGTACAACGTGGATTTGGTTGCTCAGACTACTCATCCATTCCAATCTAGCTGAATGAGGATGGCTCAATCGACAAGGAGTGGATCGAGATCAACTATTAATTACGGGATTAATCGGATGAAGTTGATCGATCCAAAGGAGATTGGCCGAAATAAACGAGAATATTCGATCGGATGCAGCTCTCGAGAGAAGGATAGATGGACATATTAGATAAGCCTAAATTTTCTTATCTTTTATCTTTTAATCTGATCCATTTGTAAATATGTAAATGTGCTCTTTATGTGAATGAGATGTTTGGAACCCGTCTGAATTACGTGTTTTAATTTTGATACTTTATTTTCCTGTTTTGAGAAAAACATAAATTTTTCTAAGTATTAATCATCTCGAGAAAATTCTCATCTCAGACTTAATTTTCTTAAAAAATTTTTTCTCTTAAGTCTTAAAAACTTTCTAAGTTTAAAAACTTTTCACTAAGTCTAAATTCTTAAGACTTAAAAATATTTTCTTAAAATTTTCTAAGTGTGAATTAAGTGCTTAAACGTGAATAAATCGATTTAAAGTGTAGATGTGTAATGATATGCCTATCCGATTATCTTGAATAACTTTGACTAACATCACCGTGAGCATGTTTTTATATAGTTTTAACATCATCAAAAAGGGGGAAATTATTAGATCAAGGAAGGTTTTGATGAGTTAAAAGATCAACCCAGATGAGCAGACGACTATGAAGAAACGGCTAAGATCGTAGTCCGGTACTAAGGTGATCGACGAGGTCAAGACAAGCCGAGCGTAATAAGAAAGGCGAGTCTTCACCAAGTCACCACTGAGCAGGTTGGGTAAAATCAGCTAAGGAGCAAAGTAGTTTTCAAGATTAAGTCTCATTGAGTAGCTTTTCTGTTAAAACTAATTAACAAACTAACCGCCTTTTCGTACTTATAAATAGGTCTAGTTTTTATTTTTCAAATCACTTATGCAAATTTGATTTACACATTATTCACTACTCAGATTTCTATCTCAATCAATTCACAAGTTTTTCAAAAGAGTTTTCAAAAAGTTCTAAGTGTTTATAGAACATTCTACTTGTAATCTTCAAAGTCCAATATACACCGTAATAGTTAGACTTTAGAGAAGGGATTTAGGAGATTGAAGATTTGAAGATCTTTACGAATTGTAAGTTGTAAGTTGAAAGTAAGTAAGTAAGTGGTAAGCAGAGTCCCTTCTTCAAGTTGAAGGAGGAGAGTGGATGTAGGATTTTTATAATCCGAACCACTATAACCGTGTTCTTTATTGCTTTTCTTTACTTATCTATTTCTTTCAATTTCTAGTTTTTCAATCAAAGATAAACTTGAGAATCAAAGTTGAAACTAAAATATCAGTTTGCTTTTGATCTTAGTAAAGTTGAGATTAAATTGAATTTCCATTGTGTTATTCTCGTGTTTTGAATTAAATTTTGAAAGATTTGTAAAAATCGAAAAATCTATTCAACCCCCCTCCTTCTAGATTTTTCCTAGAAGGCTAGATCAAGTTTTACTTAAACTTACTCAACTAAACGGGACCAACATGTGATTAGTGATGAAGTGTCATTTCGAGCTATTGAAGGGAAGGGCTTCGTAAATCTTGTGCACGAGCTACAACCGAGATTCAAAATTTCGGTCGAAAGAAAGTTGCAGGTATGGTTTATGAGTTATTTTTAGAGGAGAAAACTAGGATACAAACCGCAATTAGTGGTCAAAGATTGATCATCACTATCGATACTTGGACATCCATTCAAAACATAAATTACATGGTAATCACAACACACTTTTTAGATAGTGAATGGAAATTGCATAAAAGGATCGTTAACTTCACAAAAATCACTAGTCATGTTGGGGAAGAAATTGGTAAGATGGTTGAGGTTTGTTTAAGGGAGTGGGGGATAGAAAAAGTGTTTTCAATAGTAGTTGATAATGCTTCGTCCAATGATACCGCTATTGATTACTTGAAAAAAGAATGAGGAGTGAAAATATGTTGATGTTCGAAGGAAAATATTTGCATTTGAGGTGTGCATGTCACATTCTTAACTTAATTGTTAAGGATGGTTTGAAAGAGCTTGATGCATCTATTAAATCCATAAGAAATGCGGTTAATTTCATTCATTCTTCCCCTTCAAGATTGAATAAATTTAGGGAGTTTGCTGTGCTAGCCAAGTTTCCTAGCACATCGACAGTGCCTATGGATGTCAAAACTAGATGGAATGCGACATATAAAATGCTTGATGTTGCATTGAAGTATAGGCGGGTGTTTGATAGGATGGTGAAGAGTGGTTGCCTTTTATGAATTACTTTCGTGAAAAGAATGAAAAGAGTAAAGAAAGGGTAGGGCCTCCGAGTGAGGAGGATTGGGATAATGCAAAAGCTTTTATACACTTTTTGAAGAATTTTTACGATGCCACTTTAGAGCTTAGTGCATCAAAAACTCATACTTCTCACTTGATTTATCAATCAATGGTTGCATTGCAAATTGAAATTGAGAAAATGTGCAATCATCATTCAGATCCTACTCTTAAGTTGCAAGTGCAATGAAGTTTAAGTTTGATAAGTATTGGGGGAGTTGGGAGGGTATGAATCCTTTGATTTTATTGCTAATGTATTGGACCCAAGAAACAAGCTTCGTGGTCAAAGCTAGCATAAAAAAATTGGGAGGTACTCCTAAAAGATTCAAGATAGCATTGATATGGTTAAAAGAACTTGTTGACTTTGTGGATAGATTATAAGGGAATGAATGATACCTTAATTGTTGAGAAGCAAAGTGTGGAAAGTGAGTGTGATGACGGAGATGGTGGTAGTGGTGGTCTTTGTGATGAATTGTTTGAATGTGTAGATGCACAAAATGAAGAAGATCATCTTGAAGAGATATCTAATGAGGTGGATAAGTACCTAGCCGATGAAATTGAAAAATGAGCTAATCCATCTTTCAATCTTTTAAAGTGGTGGAAGGGAAGTGAAACTAAGTACCCAATCCTTTCAATTATTGCTAAAGATATTTTAGCAATTCCAAGTTCAACAGCTTGCTAGCGAGTCCGCTTTTAGTTTGGGCAAAAGGGTTGTGGATCCTTTTAGGAGTAATTTGAGTCCTAAAATGGTGGAAGCATTGGTGTACACTAGTGATTGGCTAAAAGGAAACAATATGAACTTTTATAAGGATCCAACCGATGATGACCTTGATTTGTACAAGGAAATCGAAGAAATCGAAAGGAGTAAGTTTTTTTAAAAAAAAAAAAAAATCTTTGATTAAGGTTAAATTTATATTGTTTTTATTTGTTATTTTAATATGAAATGTATTAATAATTTTTAAATTCTCTTTTATAGGTACAAAGACTATTCAAGATGTTTCTCAAACTCTCACCCCATCCACCGGAAATTCGTCTCTCTAAAATTGTTGTCTTTTATTTACTATTTGATCAAAATTGTATTGTTAGTTTCTATCTTGAATTGTCTTATTTTGGTGTTTGAACTTCTTATTTTGGTGTTTGAACTTTGATGCACCGTTGGATTTTATTATTTTGGATTGTGGTATTTTGGATTGTATTATCTTGAATTTTAATATTGGTTATGTTTGTGTTGGACTATTGAGATATATATGTAGGTAAAACGATGGTAAATTTTTGTAAATTTTTTTAATTAATTGTTCGGTATGAACGGTAAATCGGTATGATTCGGTATGGATGGTATAATCGGTATGGTCGGTATAGTCGGTATGATTCGGTATGGACGGTATAATCGGTATGGATGGTACGGTATGGTATACCGAAAAATTGGTACGGTATGCGGTATGAATTTTTTAATACCAAACTTTCGGTATGGTATCGGTATGTTTTTATAAATACCGAAATTTTCGGTACGATATACGGTATTTTCGGTATACCGTACCGATCCATCCCTAACGAGGAGAGATGCTCCAAAGGTAAAGCCAAAGACTAAGACAAAGTCTTATCCTAGGTATAATAGTTTTGATCGAAGAAGTAAGTCATATCCATTCTTACCACAATAAAAGACAATTACAAGAGGTCACCTAAATAAGATTGATCTTGAACGTCTTATATTGGTAGATAGATATGGTTGTAAACTTCAATCTATGGTTTTAAGGAATATCTATATTTTTGTCTGGATACCCAAATATCAACTTAACAAGAAAGGACCCAAATTACAAAGGGTACCTAAGATCTAAATTTGTGATTGCAGGAAGACAGAAAGATAGTAGAAAGGGAAGATATTCTTGAGGTCATACTGTACATTGGCGGTGGTTGTTCAAAGCATATGACTTATGAGACGTCTTCTTTCTAACTATCAATCTATAGATGGTCCAAGAGTCATGTTCGAGAGACAATAATTTTGGGCTTACCAAAGGAGTTGGAACATTGATGATTGGAGATATACAAGTCAACGAAGTCTACTTTGTAGAAGGATTGAAGCATAACTAGTTATGCATTTCACAATTTTGTGATAAGGGGTTAAGTGTTAAATTCACTCATAATGCATGTTATGTGCTAGATGATATCAATGAAAATACACTATTAGCTGGAGTCGACAAGGTAACATTTATGTTGCCAACTTTAAAAGTTGTTCTAAAGATACTTGTCTTGTTGCAAAGAGTTCGGATGACTTAAGCTAGCTATGACAAAAACGTCTTGGTCACTTAAACTTCAAAACTCTTAACAAAATTGCAAGGAAATCTTTAGTAAAAGGACTCCCGATAGAATATTCTCAAAGAACCATGTTTGTGATTCTTGTCAAAAAGGAAAAGCAGACCAAAACTTCTTTTAAAATAATAAATAGTCCTTCTTGAGAGAGGATTACGGAACTTCTTCATATGGATCTTTTTGGTCGGTCACACCTCTAAGCTTCGGTGGAAGGAAATACACCTTAGTAATTATTGATGATTTTTCAAAATTTACCGGGTTATTTTCTTATACAAGAAGAATGAGACCATGATTAAGATTCCGAATTTCTTAAAAGAGTTCAAAATGAGAAATGACTAAATATTGTTAAAATTAGAAGTGATAAAGGAACCGGATTCCTTAATAAGCTTGTTACTAACTATTGTCTTGAGAATGACATAGCTCATGAGACATCACCGCACGGACACCACGGTAAAATGGAGTTGTTGAAAGGAGAAACAGAACTCCTCACAGGTTTTGGGCGTAAGCTATTAATACTACTTGTTTTGTCCAAAATAGAAGTTTGATTGTTAAAGATAAATGTAAAACCCCTATGAAATTTAGAAGGGAAGATCTCCCAAAATTTCATATTTTCATATATTTGGTTGCAAATGTTTCATTCACAACAATGGAAAATCTCGATTAAAAACTTTTGATGCTAAGATAGCGAGATGGAATATTCTTAGGATACTCATCCGTATCTAAAGCATACGTAGTTTTTAATAAAACAACCTTGTGTGTGGAAGAAACACCACATGTTGTATTTGATGAATCCACTTTTGAGTCTTGTAATACAGATGACATTACAAAGATATCAAAAGATGCTGAATAAGATGACTATCAAAAGATCACTTGTAAAGTTCTATGAACATGAATCGACTTGCACTCGGATGAAGAACCAGATTCAAGCAAAGAAAAGAACACGGAAGTTCTTCTTCACCAAATGATCGACAACCAATGACACAGATAATCAAGAAAATACATCTCAAGGTAATACAAAATCATTTGAAATAGATACTTGCATAAATCTTCATCCATAGTAAAAGACAAGGGTAAGAAAGTAATGTCTTATCATCCAAATTGAACAAATAATTAGAGATTTAGACTCTGGAGTCCAAATAAGGACACAACTAAATCAAGATTGTATGTTCGGTTGTTATGTTTCATTACTTGAACCTAAGTCTATTACTTGAGGCTCTAATCGATTCCAACCGGATTAACGCCATGCAAGAGGAACTAAATCAGTTTCAAAGACAAGATGTGTGGGAACTTGTTGAAAGGCCTCATCATCAAAAAGTCATTGGAACTAAATGGGTCTTTAAAAACAAAAGAGATGAGAACAATATTGTGGTAAGAAATAAAGCGAGACTAGTTGTTCAAGGTTATTCACAATCGAGAAGAAATTTATTATGATGAAACCTTTGCACCAAGTAGCTCTGCGGAAGCCATAAGATTGTTCTTAGCTTATGTTTCTTTTAAAAGATTCATGGTTTTTCAAATGGATGTTAAGTCGGCATTTCTTAATAGAATCTTAGCTCAAGAAGTTTATGTAGAGCAACCTCCGTGCTTTGTCAAAGGAGACAAGGTCTATAGATTAAGGAAAGCTCTATATGGACTTAAACAAGCACCTAGAGCATGGTATGATACTTTGTCGATTATCTAATTCAAAATGGTTTTGTAAAAGGTAAAATTGATAGAACTTTGTTTAGAAAAAAATTTGGTAGTGATCTTTTATTAGTTCATATTTATGTTGATGATATCATTTTTGGATCAACTAACACATCTTTGTGTGAAGAATTTAGTCATCTTATGAAGACGATTTGAAATGTCCATGATGGGAGAGATGACCTACTCCTTGGACTTCAAGTCAAGCAGACTAAAAGGGGATATTTATAAATCAAGCCAAATATACAAAAGATCTTATTGAAAAATTTGGAATAGGTACCAGCCGAGAAGCTAAGATACCTATGATGACAAACTATTCAATGGATCCAGATGATAAAGGGGAAGACACGAGATCAAACAGAGTATCGAGGTCTAATAGGTTCGTTATTATATTTAATCGCTAGTTGACCTGATATTGCTTTTGCAAGAGGGAGTCTGCGCACGCTTTCAAGCTAAACTAAAGAAGAGTCATCTTGAGGCAGCCAAGAAGATTCTCGAAATTCCTAAAAGGTACAATTAATGTTGAACTGTGGTATCCAACTGATGACAATTTTGAGTTGTCGGGATACTCGAATTCAGACTTTGGTGGGTGTAAGATAGATAGGAAATCTACATCCGAAACTTGCCAATTTCTCGGGAAGTAAGCTGATTTCATGGTTGTCAAAGAAACAAACCTCTGTAGCTACTTCTACTACTCAAGCCGAGTATATGGCACCGGGAGTTGTTGTTCACGGCTCATCTAGATTAGTCAACACTAAGGGACTATAACTTTATCACTAGAGATGTACCAATCTTTTGTGATAGTAATATTGCCATAGCTATTACCCGTAACCTAGTCTTACATACCAGTGCAAGCATGTTGACATAAGACATCACTTCATTCGAGATCATGTTGAGAAAGGTGACATCGAGACTTGAAAAGATTTTGACTGATTTTCAAAGAGCCGATATCTTGACAAAACCTTTAGCGAGACAAGGTTTAAGGAATTATCCATAGAGTTAGGATTATTAGATGTTTCTTTAGTTAATCTATAATCTCATCTTATGTTCTTCATTCTTTGTCTCTCTCATTTATTTTACTATGTCAAGAAAGAAGTATCGAGACAAGTAGAAGATCATATGGATAATCACGGAGTGATATCATTGATCTCCATAAAAAGAATCAAGAATCAAGTATTAATCTATTAATCCTAGACCAACTTGATACTTACTTATCGACATGAAGTAATTGAGACAAATACATTGTAGTAAATGCATCAAAAACAAACAGATGAGTATATGTACCTTGTCTCGAGTTACTCGTAAAGGTTACTAATGAATTGCATCGGTGTCTTTGATATCGGGAGAAATTATGTCCGGTAAACATTTTTCATCATATGACAAGAGCTTCTTATCCTGGATATTCATAAGAACATACAATGTCTACAATCAATCCGCATAAGGTGGAAATATCGGGAAGTATTTTCTAACCTTTTTCTTTTATAATAAAAATTATGCTTATTAGTTCATATAATCAATATGTGAATTTAATATCATAATTGTATTATTTATTCAAAAATGAATTTACTCAGTTGATTCCTTAAAATTGTTTTGTTTTTCAAAATAAAAGATAAGGGTTCCGATTTTGTTTTTATTAAAATATGTGTACTTTTCATTTTATCTTTCCAATTAAGCGAAAAGTAAAGAAAAATAAGTAACTCTGTGTCGAAGAAGTTACTACGGACCTAAAATTTTATCAAATTGAATTTTAAAATACGCTGTAACATTCACGCGCAGTGGAGGCGGTTTACGAAATATGAATCGTCGGATTCACGCGCGACATATTTAATATTATTCTCTCCGCTTTTCAAAATTAATTGTCATAATTGCATTAATGGTGACACGAAAGTCTAAATTTACACTTTTTCAGTCAATTATGAGTTTTATAATTGTTTATTATATCTCTTTCCATATAAATAGGAGAACATGTGCATATTTTTATTTACGCATATACTAAACCTATTCATATTTCTCTCAAATTATCCTTTCCCTCTAAAAACCTTTACATATTCAAAAATGGCGGATACTAAGAAACTAAAAATCAAATTCGAGTATGATCTCGGTTCGATCGAGACAAAACTAAAGCGAGAGATGTATGTCGAATGGGATGTATCCACCGATCCACGAAACCAGAGAAATTCTTGATTGTTGGAGTCTAGAGGTTTAAAACAAGATCTTGCACAATGAAGCCTTCGAGAAATAAAACCCTTGACGACCTTTGCCGAATTCGACAAGGGCAAAGATAAATAAACCGGTTTAGAATCAAGGGTTCGAACCGATGGTAAGAAGGAGAAGGTGGTAGTTTCTATAGAGGATTTGGGTGAGATTTTGGATTCAGTACAATGGGTGAAAATCCTTTCACTTACAAGGCAAATGAGTATTTGGAGAGTTTCCGACTGATGGCGAGAAGGTCATATCGAATACAACCAAATTTGAAGAGGACGATCTTTGAAACGACGATACAGTTGTTAATGTTGATATTAACAAAGTGTATTTTGGGTGAACAACAGAGCCATGATGGCTTGACGAAGCCAAGGCTGTCTTTGTCTAAGGACCATATTGACGGAGCCGAGATTAATTGGGCCAGGGTTGTATTCTCTAGAGAAAGAGATTCATAAAAACCCCAATCTCAAAGGAGTTGATGAGGTGGTCCTGAAAAATATTACAAGTATGATGGCCAGGATCACCATCATCCTTGAAAGCAACCGGGTACGTATAACCTCAATTGGGAGGAGGGTGTCAAGAAGTTCACCAAGCAAAGGGTTTGCTTATCAAAGATGAGAAGATCTTTGGACCTTCTAACTCGAAGGAGACGAGGATGTCCTGCTCCACCACCGCACCAAGAAGAAGGGCTGGGAAAGCCAAGGCAAAGAAGGTGAAGACGATCTTTGGAGGATGAGTCCTCATCTGCAGAGACAGAGGATGCGAGAGGAGGAGGTGGAGAAGACAGCCTTCCCAAGGGGGAAGTGTCTCACCGAGGCGGCCGGGGTTTCCAGACAAGTAGAAAGAATGGTTATCTCATCCGGAGATGAACCTAAGGAGGCAGCCCAATCATCATCATCTTCTTCCTCATCCGAGGATGCAGAACCCCAACCTTCCTCATCCCAACCGGGCGATGAAGAGGCGGCAAGACCGCCGCCTCGAGCCTCTAAAACGGTCTACTTCCAAAAGTCCAACCCAACCCCAACTCACAGATGACCCATTTTCCTTCCTATCCTCATCTCAAACAAGTACCAAATTTATACCTTCACCTTCCTAATCCAACCGGAGAGATGGGAGCGGCGAGCTCTCACTCGAGTGCAGGAAAAAGATTCTTCTTGAAGAAGGAATCAGCCCTAGTAGATGAACCTGATCTACTAGGAGAACTCATTGATGTCTGGTTATTGCGGAGGATAAGGACAGGATCATTTGAAGTGACAGCTATTCGATAGCGAGAGGCGGGAAATAACCTATCCATCACTGGGAGAAAGAAGTCCTCAAGAAAGTTGGTCTCAAATCTTTCTTAGATATCTGTCTGAAGATAAGTTCTATGATTACATCCTACAAAGAGTATACCTTGGAGACGTGCAACCAGAGGAGGTAAAGGAAAAGGAAGGCGAGGAAGGAAAGGAGAAAGAAAAGATTGAGGCGAGAGGAGAAAAGGGGTGAAGAGGAGAGAGAAAGAGATGGAGGTGGAGGAAGCCGAAAAGGATACTGGTGGAGCTGGCGATGAGCCAGGTGAGATGGATACAGATGGGGAGGCACAAACAGAGCGAGGAGTAGGGCAAGAGCCAGCAGAGGAAGAATCGAATATGCCAACAACTAAGATACATTGGGGCGAGACTCTCCTCTAGGCTGCGGTTGAAGCTGAAGTGCTGTTGAGGAGATACACTTAACCCTATCTTCTCCATCTGAAGAGATCGCACTTCCCTCAACCTCTGCGTCTGTATCCGAGGTTGAAGCTCTAAAGGAGGAAGTAGCAAATCTAAAGACGGCTTGCTTGAGTGCTTTTCAACTGGTTCCAAGCGTCATCTCATCATCTATTAAAGAGAATATAGAGGCGGCTGTTCATGAAAAGACGAAGATAGACCTCTATTTCTCGGGAATCGGCATGAAGAACAGATGGCTAAGGTTAAGCGGCAAGTAGCCAAAGAAGAAAGAGCTCAAGAGGCACAGGTCAAACGGTATGTACTCAACGCATACCATGAAATCGGAGATACTTGTAGAAGACCAGGTCATGGAGTCTTGGAGAAAAAGGAGGCTTCTTTTCAGCAAGTTTTGAGGATGACACTGCAATGGAGAAAGATAGACAAACAAACATCCTCAAACAATACTTAGAAAGCGAATTCGAGACATGCGGAGGTAGCTCAAAGGAAAAGGTATGATCAATTTGGATCGTAAAACGAAATTAGTCGACATGAACTCATGGGACAAATCGAACAAGTAACCACTATCTACAATACCCGCTTTGCTTTGTTAAAAAGGGGGAAGATAGTGAGCTCAAGAAAAGAGTTGATGTTCAAGATGACAAAATCCTGGCCTTGAACATAAAAATAGAAGAATTGTCCGAGGAGCTACCGAAAGCCGAAGCCGGGAAGAAAGCCGCTGATGAGAAATCACGAGAGAGTCTTGAGAAGGATCAAACGAAGGACGCAGCGTCTGAATCCACCGAATCTGAACATGAAGCCGAGAAAGAACTACTGCTCAAGACCACTGTCCCCATCCTATCAATCAAATCTCCCTCATCCTCAACTATACCAAATGGGAGAGCCAAAGCTGCAAGCAAACCAAAAACCCAGTGAGATAGACGAAGAGGAAAAGATAAATTAAAGGAAGAGGGAAGAGAAGGAGAAGTACAAAAGAAGGGATGCGAAGAAAAGAAGGGAGCAGGAGAAAGGCTGCAGGAAAGTTCTATGATAGAAGACGGAGGAAGTGGGTCCAAGAGGTCGAGATGAGCAAGGGCTGAAGTATTCGACCATTTCATAGGAACAATGTAGTACCCGAGGAGATCTTGCGATGGGAGATCGGGAGATGTGGAGATCCTATGAAGCGAGAATGGATCTTCGCCTTCCATGTCTGCAAAAGATAAAGTGGGGACTAGAAGAGAACATCTTATTCCATGTCTGGTTGGAAGAAAAGAATCCAAAATTCTATCAATATCCGATCGACCTTGCTCATGAGGAGTTCAATGCGGAATGTAGTCGCACCGGTTTACTCGCCGATGTCTCCTCCAACAACAAAGATGGTCATCTGGACCATGAAAAGGTCAAGCAACTCTTAATCAAAGTGAAGTGAAGGTGACCTTGCGGAAGGAGGAGAGGACGGTGTCCCTTAAGAATAGGGTCTTCAATTGGCTAAGTGTGCCAAAAGAAGAAAGATGGAATGACTAATCTTATCTTTTCATAGTCCTTATCCGATCATCCGAGAATGTGCTAAATCATGTTGTATCCGAAATACTTGTGAATATACTTTTGACCTACTCTCATGAAACTATTGTTTAAACTAACTTGCTCTGGTTTAATTTTCTAACCAATTCTTGGTATAACTATCTGAAATAAACACGATTAAAAATTTATAACACTAAGTTGTCCATAATTCACCAATCTTGACTATATGTCTTTATCCACGATTATCGATTATGATCATCGACCGTGAAATATAATGCTACGATTATCGACTAAGTGACTAAAGTGCATACTTTGTGGAATACTTATCTTCTAAGTTTACTAACAAATTTCTTTTCTTGAGCTATGTTTTAACATCATAAAAAAGGGGAAATTGTTAGGAAGGAAGTTGTACTTAGTTTTGATGAGTTAAAATGTAAAATAGGATGACCACTAAGAATATTGTATAGTCGGATGATGTAGTAAAGATATGAAAATAGACTAAGTACAAAAGTAAGATAAGGATACTCAAGTAGTCGGATAAAGTCAAGGAGTCGAGATGAGGATGTAGTATCGACGAAGACAAAAAGCCAAGATGAAGACAAGCATAAGAAGACAGACGAGGTCAAAGACCGAATAATAATCATCAAGACTAAAGATTAAGACACGGAGACAAGGTAAGTCGTGACTAAAGACAAGATGATGAATTGTTAGAAAAATCAAGAGATTTCAAGAAGTAGTTACAACTAACCAAGAAGAAGTTACAAGATTCGATTAGTTTGTTACAACTAACTAGAGAAGAATCGGCAAGGAAGTTACAATCACAACAAAGACATCTATAAATAGATCCAAATTAGAGTAGATTAATTTTTGCAATCTCACGAATTCACAAGTACTCTCGATACACAATTAGCATTCACAAATATTGTCATCTCATTCACAAACGCGTTCTTTACGTTCACACTTCTTATTGTTTGTAGAACACTTCTCACGAATATCTTCAAAGCCAAGGAATTTTGTAAGGTGAAGATCTACACTATAAGTAAGTAAGAAAGGAAGAAGAAAGTAAGTAAGTCGAGACCCTTCTTCAAGTTGAAGGAGGAGAGTGGACGTAGGATGGTTTGATCCGAACCACTATAAATTCGGTGTTATTTCTTTTAAGTTCTTTACTTCTTACCGTTATTCACATTTTCGATCACATACAAATTTGAAAGCTTAAGATCCATATTGATTGAGTATAAAAATTGTTTCCGCTGTAAAGCGTGATTTAAAGGTTGATAGATAATCAAACTCGAAAAAGTTTTGATAATCTATTCATCCCACCCCTTCTAGATTATCGCTAGAGGACTTTTAATCTCTTAATTCAACTTAATCAAAGGGACCAACAGATTGCCTATGTTATGATTGTTGATTATTGTGGATCAATTGAGTTAGATTGCTTCCTAATTGTTATTCTAATTGTGCTTCATGCATTTTTATCTCTTTTGATTAATGTTTGATCACCCTAGCAATAGTAGAGTTGAGCTAACGTGATTAGGGATTAATCGGGTTATAATTGTGTATGATTGTATGGATTGGGTGCTTCTTAATTGAGAGATTAGTTGCACTAATGATACTCACATTAGGCATTGTGTGATTAATTGCATGATGGTTTTATGCTTTCTACCTTAGTTGATTTGCAATTTGATACAATCATAGTTTGTTGATCATTGATTCCTTGATGGATGTTATCCTAGCACCCCAATCCTGTTGAAATTTAGTTATTTGTTCTAGCATATAAGGTGTTCGATTAATTGCTTGCATTGAGTTTGAATTTTAATTCTTGTATTTTTCTTGTAGTTTTTAGTGCCAAAACCTCTTTGCAACAATAGTTACCAATAACTTGTATTCCTAGGGCCTCACGTGCATACTTTTTCCCTTGGGTTCGATATACTTGATTGGTCTTAATACCGCTTGTCGGAATCCTACAATCAAAATAGCGTCGTTGCCGGGGAATTAGTTTTTGCGCCTAAAGTGAGACTTAGAAATTTGTTTGAAGTGGCTACTTGTTGCCTTGTGTTTTTGTTTGTTTTGTTGTTTTTGTTTGAATTTGATACTTGCTATCTTGTGTAGATGGATGGATATGACTCATACGCATGGAATCAAGATTATTATCAAGATAGTATGGTTTATCCTCCACACTATGAAGGATTTGGCTACGATAATTGGAGGAACTTTGAGGATAATTATCTAATGCAACAAGTTCCCTCCGAATATCAAGAGTGGAGATGTGATGAAGTTCCTCCCGCTCCTCAAGAGATGTTCCATTATTATGAGCATTATGATCTAACATTCGATCCACGGGGTGGATTTGAGTTTCAAGGAGTGTCGGAAGGAGATTTTTACGATGATGGGAGAAGCTATGAGTATTATTATCAAATGCCACAAGCTTCCTCACATTATGAAGAATGGGGACTCCATGATGTGAGAGCTATATTGAAGGAGATGCTTGGAATGATGTTGGAAAGATTTGAGGAAGATGAACCTAGATGTGAAGAAATGTTTCCTTTGTATGAAAATATTTATGAGACCAAAGCATTGGTTGATTTAATGATAGAGGGGAACATGGAGATCACCGAAGCTCAATTCATAATCTTAAGAAGTAAACTCAAATATTTTCTAATCCAAGTAAAGAACATTACCATCATGGAGAATCATCAAGAAGAAGGGGAGGAAAAAAATGAAAGTGAAGGTGAAGAAGAGAGATGGAAAGGTGAAGAAGAAAAGGGTCCAAGCAAGAAGGATGAAGTAGAAAATTTCCTTGTAACAAGTGAGGAAGAGGAATGTCCATTGATGAACATGAGCAATAATGAACAAGCAAATCTAGAAGCACCAAATGAGGACTTGAAGAACGAAATGAACATTTCTATACCTTCAAACTCTTCAATTTGTACTTTAATTGAGATTAATGCTTCTATTGATTTTATTTTACCTCTAGTGAACTTTGACTATAGGAAAGAAGTAATGAAGTGCTTGGGCATCCTTGAAAAAAGGAATGGAGAAGGATGGTGAGAGAGCAAGGGGGCAACCATCTAGAACAATGTGCATATATATGGGTGGTTGGCCTACTAAAGATGAAAACCTCCAAGATTGTGAAGCTCAACGGATGAGATATAATGGCAAGGAGGACCGATATCCTTGGCCATTCCGATGAAGAGAGTTGGAAATTATTGAATAAGTCCGGCATAGAATAATAAAAATAGCACTTGATGGGAGGCAACCCATCCTTTTTGTATTTTTGTGCTTTTGTGTGCTTTTATTTTGCCTTTTTGTTTTTGTTTTGTTTTGGAGAATTGGCTTGGAAATTGAATTGCTCATGTTTAGGAGGTTGTGATATATATTGCTATGGCATGATTGAGCTTATTTGATACCATTGGGAGTTGCATATCATTTAATCACTCTTTTGTCAAACTTGGAATTCGTGCTAAAATTTAAGTTTGGGGGTGATTGTTGAATTTATTGGTTAACTTGCAACTTATCTTGGTAAGGATGTAATGGTTTTGTGCTCAATCGTAGGCACACTTGCTAGATGAATTGGAAAGCGATTGGAATTGCAAGAAAATGCAAGATCAAGAAGGAAAATGCATAAAAGCATGATGAGCCCTACATGCTTAAAGGAAATGAGGAGTTTGAAGGCTTAATTCTTTTCAAACTTGGACTAGTCTAAGTTTGGGGGAGGTGTTCTTCTATCCTTGCCTATTTTCTTTCATATGATTTTTGGGTTTGATTTGCATTGAGCTTCATCGTGGATTTATTGCATATATAGTTATCTTTGTTGACATAGTGAGTGTGCTTGAGATTATGTACATGTGCACTTATGCTTGATTTGCAAGACCTATTGAATCTTAATGTGATCATGAGTTGTTGATATGTGGCTTGAAGCTAGCATGATTGATAATTTATGTGATGATGAATGTAATTGAAAATGCTTGATTCATTGCTCAAATTTAAGCCCATGAGCTTTTGTGCCTTAAGAATTGTGCATTTTATACGGTTGAATTAATTTCTTTGTGAGTGCATCATTCATAGATTTGTATGCTAGAACTTGCCTTTGGACTTATTGAGATTGATCTTTGTGTGATTTCATGAAAGTGATAAGAGGCCATGTTTGATTGATAAGTCACTTTGCCAAATTTTCCTCACCAAAACATTTGATTTCCTTAGTGAGCCATGTTGAGCCTTATGTCCTTATTCTTTGGCAAGCCAAGTGAAATTGAAACTATTTGCATATTTTGATGAGCCTTATTGTCCTATGTATAGTAGAGCTTGATTGTTGGCTAGAAGATGGTGATTTGCATGCAAGGTGTGGTGGAAAAGTGATGAGCTAAGTTGATTGAGAAAAAAAGGGGGTTGTGAAAAAATTGAATTGTGAAAAATAAATGTGAAGTGAAAAGAAGAAAAATTCAATTTGTGAGCTTATGAGAAAGAAAGCTCAAGTGAATGATGGTGTTTGAACATTGAAATGCATAAAGAGTGTTGCTTGAAGAAGAATGAAGAGATGTGTATTGTATTGCTTAGCTACCATTCAAGTCTCTACTATTTGAGTCACTCTTACCCAAAAACATCCTACCTATTCCAAAGAACTTACGTTACAACCTTGATGAAAGACATCTTTGATTCTTGATTGAACACAAATGATTTTGATTGAGATTGAGTCCTTTGGCAAGCTTAAGGTGTGCATGTTTGTGAATTTGATGATCGAGTGCATTATACCTTCATACACTTTCGAGTGAAGAGTGAAACACTTCATGGGAGGAGCAATGATTTGAGTGTTTGAAGTTGCATTTGTTTGAGCATGATTCATCTTGATTGCTAGTGGATAGTTTGCATTGATACTTAGGTTCATTGATGAGTTCGATTGTCTTATACGTCTTCTATGGTGCCATGTGACATAATTCCAATCAATTCACTTTTTGTGCTTATTTGCTCGTTGCTCGAGGACGAGCAACACTTCAAGTTTGGGGGTATTATGATTGGAGTGAATTGATGCATGTTTTTAGAGGTTATTTTAGTGCAAAAGTGATCAAAAGTGTTAGATTTTGTGTCTAAATGTGTAGAGTATCACTACTTTGCCTAAAAGTATTACTTGTGAGATATTTGATATTTTTCGTCCCGTTTGCGGGTAAATCGGTGGAATTTGGCCAAACCGAGAGTACCGGCATTCTTAGGATGAAAAGGCGATCGAGACGGGCAAAAACGAGGGTCGGAGGTGGAGCCCGAGTCGAGAAAATTCCTGGACTCGACCTGCAGTCGAGTCCAAGGCCTCAACCCGAGGATGAAGGCGAGATGATGAAATTCAAAATTTGGAAGAAGCCTCGGAGTCGAGGAGCAGGCAAAGCGGCAACCTCGAGTCGAGGGCTGAGCCTCAACTCGAGGGAGAGGATTTTTAAATTCGTCTATTTAAATGCGGGAAAGCGAGCATAAGCGGGATACAATTCCATAGAGCGATTACCGGCGGTTTTGGGCGATTTCTTAGGCCCCAAGCCAATTTCTCCTTGTAGGTAGAGTAGATTGTTAGATTTAGATTTAGATTTCCATTGTTGTTGCTTAGATTAGCATTAGATCATCTAGTTTACTCAATTCAAGCTTGTATTTCATTTGGAGAAGAAGTGTATTGAAGACTCAAGCATTCCTATTTTTGTTGATTCAATCCAATTGGTGATGTTCTTCCTCTCTTGTCATTTCAATTTCTTAATTGTTGTGATTTGTATTTTAATTGTGCGATTAGATTTTCTTCCCATGGATTTTGCGCTTGGCACCATGAGCTAACTCTCTTGTGCTTGGGTTAATTGAAATTGAGGATGATTTGATTGCCTATGTTATGATTGTTGATGATTGTGGATCAATTGAGTTAGATTGCTTCCTAATTGTGCTTCATGCATTTTTATCTCTTTTGATTAATGTTTGATCACCCTAGCAATAGGCGAGAGTTGAGCTAACATGATTAGGGATTAATCGGGTTATAATTGTGTATGATTGTATGGATTGGGTGCTTCTTAATTGAGAGATTAGTTGCACTAAGGATACCCACATTAGGCATTGTGTGATTAATGGAGTGATTAATTGCATGATGGTTTTATGCTTTCTACCTTAGTTGATTTGCAATTTGATACAATTATAGCTTGTTGATCATTGATTCCATGATGGATGTTATCCCTAGCACCCCAATCCTCTATTGAATTTTAGTTGTTTGTTCTAGCATATAAGGTGTTTGATTAATTGCTTGCATTGAGTTTGAATTTTAATTCTTGCATTTGTCTTTGTAGTTTTTAGTGCCAAAACCGCTTTGCAATAATAGTCACCAATAACTTGTATTCCTAGGGCCTCACGTGCATACTTTTTCCCTTGGGTTCGATATACTTGATTGGTCTTAATACCGCTTATCGAAATCCTACTATCGAGCACTTTTACGTTGGTTCACACAAAATAACGAAATCGTCTTGCATATCCAAAACTTCAACAACTTGTATTACGCTACTACAACATGAAGTTGAAGATACGAGATATGGAAGCTGAAGATGATAAGATTGTTGAGGAGAATACTTAGATTTAATGGATATAAGCTGTGAAACAAGTGAGGAGGAGGAAATCCACTTTTCCAATGGATTCGTCCGGCACACTTAGATGATGATGAAGGGCGGTCGATCCAAGAGTAGCTAATATGACTCGTGAGTATGGCATTGATGTGAATGAAGTGTTGCAACGAGAAGTTGGTACTACAAGTAGTTCGAGACTCTTTTGATCGAAGACACCTGGACAAATGATGAAGGAAATGATGGTAGTGATGGTGGTCATAGTGGTTACAATGAGAATTACACCTCGGAGTCACGTGGCTTTGAGCCCATTTACGGTGAGGCTGAATTCACTCATTCAATGATTGGAGTGAATTGATGCATGTTTTTAGGGCTTATTTTAGTGCAAAAAGTGATCTAAAGTGATAATTTTTACGGTTGTTTTGTATTAAAAAAATAGTGTAGTTGATATTGAGTAATACTTGTGTGAATGGGGTGCTTACTATCACTATTATGTACATGCATTATCACCGTCATACACATACACTGTTATAGTAAGACAAATTCTTATATGAAATAACTCATATAATAAAATTTGCGGATCCTAAGTGGCTCGGAGTCGGGCCGGTGAATATTTCCAAAAAAACTCGCGCGAGGGCAAAAATAAAATTTTTCGCTCCCAGGTGCTCCTAGGGGTGTTCCTATTATGTTAAACATGTGTTACACTAACGACAAATATGTGTTACCGTAAATATTTGCCCAAATATAAAATAAAAATTAAAAAAATGGTCAAATAAGTCTAGATCAAATAGGTCTCTAATTTTTGGCAACTTTATTTTCACTAGTAGAGTGTGATTCCATTAACATGAGGGCTTATTTGATCTTAACATTAAAGAAAAATGATTTAAATGTGTCAAGAAAAATTCATGGGTCTATTTTTTTTTTTTTATCGATAAATGTTAGTTTGTTAGTTGTTAGTAGTTAGTTCACCAAGCACCTAAACACTCCAAGAATTTCTCCAAGCCACCTTATTACTCTATAATTTGTTCCCAAAGGGAATCGAATCCGGATCTCCCACTAAAGTGAGGAGCCCGGTGGGCAAGTGGGCTAAGCCAAATGGGTCTATTTAATCCACACAATTATAAATTATGGGGTAAACATGTGTTACTTTAAGATGAATATGTGTACTAAATTTGCGCAAAGGTAAAAATAAAATATTACGCTTAGGTTGTGTTATTATAAAGTCAACCACGTGAAGCGTATGGAGAAAAATATACTATATGAAAAAATAATACAAAACATGGACAAATATTGTATTTCCTTAAGAACTAGTAACACGTACTTGTCCCTTGATAACACATATTTGTAATTACACTAACACATATTTGACTTTATAGTAACATACCTTGAAGCGAGGTTTTATTTTTGTCTTTGCACAAGTTTTTTTTTTTCTAAAAAAATGTGTTACGATAATGAAGAAAATTGTGTTACTATACAAAATCAGTACAATACATGGACCAATATTTTATTTCTTTAAGAACTAGTAACACGTACTTGCAATTATAGTAACACATGTTTGACTTTATATTAACACACTTGGAAACAAGATTTTATTTTTGTCTTTCTTGCGAATTTTTTTTTTGAAAAAAAAATGTGTTACTATATGAACACAAACGTATTACTATATGGAGAAATATGTGTTACTATATGAACAAATCGAGAAAGCGGAAGTAAGCTGTTGCGATATTAATTCGATTTAAACAAAAACAAAAATTTATCATCATAAGTTCACATAAACTTTTGTATTCATCATTGTTTAAGTTTTTTCCCTCTTGTTTTCATCAATCGGATCATCCAACACCTGATTATCGATAATTTTTAGAAAAATCATCCATGTATTTTTTGTGTTTTTGCGTGTTTATCCTTAATTCGATCTCCTAGTTGAGTTCCGCTCTTGTCTTCGTTGAATTTCACTGTTTTATCGCCTTTGATCGTTGTCTACTGCGCTTGTTAACCAATAAATTTCATCACTTGATTTGTAGTACGGTTTGACATGCCCCCATGAATTCTATGAATCTTTAAAGATTGGAGATGAAGAGCGAAAATCGTCCCATCAAGCGTGCCAATTTTGTAACAATAAATTTCGTGAATTTAATTTATAAAAACACCAAAAGCGTTTACAATTTAATTTTGATCGGATTGAACCGATAAAATTTTGTGGACTCTAACTCTAAATTTGACCATCTGATTCTTCTCTTCGAATGTTGGCGGATGACTTGGATGATTTGGCGGATTTGGTGGATTTGGTGTACTTATAACGTTAATCCAAGGGCTTAAGAGCCTTATCTTGGATTAAACGCTATTCACGGAGGCTTCTTGGATGAGCGTTCTTGAAGGCGGATGAGCGTCTTTGAATCTTCAAGAGGCCGCGATGAACGCTTTTGAATCTTCAAGGAGAAACGCCTCGATCCGAGGGTTGAACACCTTGATCCCGGATTGGGCGTCGTTCCCGGTTGACTTGCTTGAAGAACGCCCTTGAATGCTGTGAATAACGCACGAAGTCTGCTCAGCCTCGGGAGTTGAGTCTGGAATTGCCTGCAGGAATTGTGTCTCTGAAGCCCCTATTTATAGTTGTAGGTGAGATTGATTTAATGGGCTGGGCTTAGAAGCTCATCGACTTGATTTGATTTGATCTGATTTGATTTGGCTTGATTTGATTTGTTTCCATGTGGGCAATTTGATTTAACTTTCCATTTAACGAGATTTTATACGTTATATGGTAAGTTAATTACTTTGCCACCAAGTTCTGAATATTTAAATATTCGTAGGATTTAATTTCGGCTTATACGTGTATATTTAATACCAATAAATTATTTAATTTGAGAATTAATTTAATTAAATTCTCCAAATATAAATAATTAAATTTATTTGATATTAATACTTAATTTTCCACGTGTAAATGCATTTAATTGGACACAAAATTAATGTGCTTACAGCGTTGTTGGTTATGTGCCGCAATTTTTGACCTAATTCGTAAGATTACATTTTGACACATTCTCTATGCATGACTAGTGAGTTTTCGGTTCTTTCCTTGTTTAAGATATATTTCACCATGAAATATTTCATAAGAGACTTCGTCACTATAGTAAATATGACAGAGTTGATAGTGTATGTGTATAATATTGATAGTAAAAGTAGGATTTATGGTGTGCATCCGATTCACATAATAGAAGTCATTAATATTTTATAGTTAAAATTATATAGTTACATGGTACCATTGGTGTGGAAAATATTAGTACTTGTTAATCAATTCTCTCTCTCCTACATAAGCAGTCTCTCTCCCATTTGTCCAAATTTGTTAAAGAGATGAATTTTAGAAAGGAAAAAAGAAGTCTACATTACATAATGTACATTCTTACAAGCGGCATCATTAAAAGGGTTGTGTTAGGTGCATTTACATTACAACTACTTATTCACTATATTATAGGATGATAAATATGTTAGCTGAATAATTATTACACATTTATTTATCACCAAAATATTTTTGAAAATTAGTTGATTGGAATGCGATTTACCACTTTTCATACTTGTTAACTACGAGTAATAATTCCCCCACCCAAAAAAAAATACTAGTAATAGTTAAATTATAGGGTCATTTACATATACGTTCGAAAAGGATAGTATAATTATAAATATGTTAAAAATTTTGCACAAAAGCACAAAAAAATTTACACGAAGCACAAAATATTTACACATTGAACCTATTTATAATTTTGATTTTTTTAACCTATTTGTAATTTTCGCTAAATTATATCATGCATTCTATTAACTTTATCAAAACTCAAAAGTTAGTAACTTTTAAATTAATTTTACCGTACTATTTTAAAAATGATATTAATAATTTGTTATAGTATCACTAATAAATTAAGAATTTTTAATATGACGAAGTGGTATACCTCAAATGGTTAGAGCCTCACTACCTATGTTCAAAAGGTCATGGGTTCGAGTCACCATTTAACCGATAAAAAAAAGAACTTTTATTAAAATAATTCGTAATTAAAAAAATATATAAAAACAAATAAATTTCACTATGACAATATATTTTTACTTATATTTATTATACTCCCTCCTATTCAAAGCATATGTCATTCTACACACATATCAAAAAAATAATTGATTTCCTATCATACTCTTTATATGTTTGACTTTCTAATAAAAAAATACTTTTATCTAAATATTTTAATGAATTTAGGGATGAATTTGAAGAAAAATGTATTTAATTTGCATTGAAAAATACAAAATGCCATCTAATTTGTAAATAATAAAAGATCAAAACGATATTTATTTTGAATGAGAGAGTATTTATTTACCATAGTCATACAAGGTTTCTAAAGAAATTAAAAATATACTACTCACTCCAAATTAATTTGGACCATTTGAGTGGACACATAAAATGATAAAATAAAAGAGTTGGTCTCTTTTTATTAAAGCATTGTTCGATTAATTTTGTTGTCACATTTTTCGGTTATAATATCTAGAACTTTTTATGGCGGATTCGAGTGCATGCATGAAGTGGGTGCATATGAGGCCAAGCCAAAATAAAAAGTGAGTAATGAAGTTGAGCTTTGAGGATATTTTCGTAAACTTTTATGTATAAAGTAAGAAATGAATTGAATTGAGGGTATGTATGAGCCAAAAGTAACATTTAATGTAAAATTGTGAATAAAGTAAGAGTAGAGTTTATGATGAGCATTCTATTTTTTGGTGTGCAAATTATTTTGGGACATGCAATAAAGAATAGTGTACAAGTTATTATGGCACGGAAAGAATATAATATTTTAAAGGAAGACTCTTGGTGAGACGTCCTCATATATGAGATGGATCTCACCCTTAACCCGTCTTACATAATTGATACCCTACTCACATATTTTAACTCCTTATGTGATTTTCAAATATTTTATATTTCTACTCATATATATGATATTTTATGTTTCATCTCATGTATGAAAGCAGTGTCAATGAGTTTTTGTCCATGGCAAATACTTGTATGAGACCGTCTCATTCATGAGACCGAATTATTTTTAATAATTTATTATCACTTTTTAAAAACGTAATACAAATTAAGAGGTGGTCTTGTGTGAAACATTACACCGTGAAATATTAATTAAAAAGGTAAGTTTAAAAATATGTGGATCTTCCTAATTAAGAAATGAGTCAAAATTAAAACACGTAACTTCTTCTTCTTCTTCCACTTTCCCTGCTTTGAATTTTTCTTTGAAAAACAATGGCGATAAATCAACGAAGACAACAACAACGAATGCGAAGCGTCGTAGATTAGGAGATGATTTAACGAGAGAATTCCGGCGAAACAACGGCGGAAATCAACGAAGACATCAAATTGAAAAGAAATACGAGAGATATAAAAAGAAAAGGAGAAGATATATATGGATGAATTTTTGAAAATTATCAAATAATTGCTCTTGATCCAATCAAAACAATAACAAAGTTTATCAACAAACATCAAATTGAAGTGTGTTATTATCTGGATCGTCTTTGTTACTAGTTACATGTTTTTTCTAAAAAAAAGCTGGAATTAATTTCGCAATTTTTGTTACTCTGTTTCGATTTGTTCATATAGTAACACATATTTCTCTGTAGGGATAACACGTTTATGTTCATATAGTAACACTTTTTTTTCCATATAGTAACACATCTTTCACTATACAAGAACACGTTTGTATTCATATAGTAACATATTTTTTTCAAAAATATGTGTTCTTGTAAGGGTAAGTACGTGTTACTAGTCTTTAAAAGAATAAGATATTTATTCATGTGTTATATTGGTTTTGTTCATTAATAACACATTTTTCTTCATACGATAACACGTGTTTGACCTAATAATAACACAACCTTAGAGTAAAAATTTATTTTTACCTTTGCACGAGTTTAATACACATATTTGCCCTTACAATTGTTGGAACCACCGGATTACCGACTCTAATTGATTATCTAATTCGGGATCACATGCATAAAACGCAGCGGAAAAATAAAACATACCTATTCACCTTAATCGGTGAAATCGAACTAGTTCTAAGGTCGGAAGCTGCGGCACGAACCTCACGATCTTCTGCCGTATCCCTATCCCTTTCCCTTGGACGTCGAGTGGTTGACGATCCTCCAAGGAATCGAATCTGCCTCTCTCGATCTCACATTTTTTTCACACGTCTAGAGGCTCTGATGTAGGGTTTATTTATAGGCTACAACGGGGACCACTAAGGAGGAATTGGGGTTGGGCCTCTGATGGGCCTAAATGTCATGTGTTCAATCCGAACACTCAACTTAAGCCCATCAATTATAACTCGGTCCACTAAAGAGTTATAATTGAATTACCGTCATAATCCCATATTATAATATGAGATCCTTTATTATGTGTACGTTTATTTCCCGTGTTTAAGATATTGAATGTCCATAAATTAATTAAATTACTGACAACTTAATTAATTTATATCTAATTCAAGAGTAGTACCACTCATCTTTATTATTATGTCGGATTAAATCCACCTGCAGGTTTACATAATAATCTTTATGAGCTCCTCAAGGGGACATCATCATCCTAAATAATTAGGACACGGATTCCTTCTATAATCAACAACACACCATATAAACAGTGCTATCTCCCAATTCACCGAGCCTATTGATTTAATAAATCTCACCCATTGGCAAATTAAAGAAACAAACACCGAGTACATGTGCTTGTTAAGAAGACGTACATCCATAATAACGAGAGGTCTTGTTCTTTTATATAGACGGTACAAATTGAACAACCTCATATGGTCACCTCAATACATACAAAATGTACTAGTGTAATTTTATTGTCAAGATAGACTAATACCAAATTACACCACAACCGTTCAATGGTTTGTCCAAATTCATCTTGGTTGTGAGCTCTTATTTATAATCTATAAGGAACCGATAGCATGATCTTACGTGTGACACCACACACCATGTTATCTACATCATAGATTAATGCTGGACAAAAACAATGATATATGTATCAATCATAAAAAGTAAGTATTTTGATCATAATGAATCTCATATCAAAAGATGTTCATACAATCCTAACAATCTCCCACTTATACTAAAAGATTATGCTTCCATAATCACCGCCATACATCCGATTCTCATCCCTTCAACATTCACATCAAAAGCTTTCATTTGGAAAAACCTTTGTGAAAGGATCTCGCTAGGTTATCCGCTGATGCAATTTTAGCGACAACAACTTCTCCTCATTTTACGATGTCTCGTATCGGGTGGTACTTCGCTCAATGTGTTTGCTTGTTTTGTGGGCTCGTGGTTCCTTCGAGTTTTTCTTTGCACCACTTTATTATCACAATAAATTGTGATAGCTTTAGGCAAACTAGGAATCACTTCTAAGTCCATTAAGAAGTTTATGAGTCATACAGACTTCTTTGGGTGCCTCGGAGGCTGCCACATACTCGACCTCCATGGTGGAGTCCGAAACGCATTTCGCAACACTCCTCCATACTATGGCTCCACCTCCCAAGGTAAACATATAACCCGAGGTAGATTTCTTGTTGTCCCTATCCGATGGAAATCGTAATCCGTGTAACCCTCAGAAGTAAATCATCTGCTTGGTGCTTTACCGCAGTCCAATGTCCTTGTCTGGGTTACTTTGATATCTGCTAACCATACCCACGGCAAAACAGATATTTGGCCTCGTACATAGCATTGCATACATTAGGCTTCCTACGGTCGAAGCGTAAGGAACCGCCTTCATGTCTTCTATCTCCTTTGGTGTCTTAGGACACATCTCCTTAGATAAAGGTACTCCATGTCGAAAAGGTAGAAAACCTTTCTTGGAGTTTTGCATGTTAAAACGAGCTAAGATAGTATCGATGTACGAAGCTTGAGATAAGCATAACATTCTTTTCTTGCGATCCCTTATAATTTCATCCCAAGAATATGTCCAACTTCTCCCAAGTCCTTCATATCAAAGCTGCTTGGACAGCCATACCTTTACGTCGACAACACCTTGACATTGTTGCCAATGAGCAAGATGTCGTCTACGTATAGTTTCCGTCACTCTTCTTGTATACACATGACTCATCCGGACATTGAATGAATCCATAAGACTGGATTACCTCATCAAAACGGATGTTCCAAGATCTCGAAGCTTGTTTCAATCCATAAATGGACCGATTAAGCTTACACACAAGATGCTCTTTGCCCTTTGCAATGAATCATCCTTGGTTGCTTCATATAGATGTTTTCTTCAAGACTTCCATTAAGGAAAGTTGTCTTGACATCCATTTGTCAAACCTCATAATTCATATGAGCGGCAATAGACAAAAGAATCCGGATAGACTTAAGCATGGCTACCGGCGAAAAGTTTCCTCATAATCGATTCCTTCTTTTTGAGTGTACCCCTTCGCAACAAGTCTTGCTTTGAAAGTTTCTACTTTCTGTCGATCCACTTTTTCTTTTGTAGACCCACTTACAACCAATGACTTTTACACCGTTTGGTGGTTCTACTAGCTCCCAGACTTGATTAGAATCCATAGATTCTAATTCAGATTTCATGGCCTTTTTCAAGATTCTCGCATCTTTATCTTGGAGTGCTTCGTCATAGCTCCAAGGATCGATTCGTGTTCACTGTACTATGTCCGAAGACTCTCCCAAAAACATGAATCTATCGGGTTATCTAACAACCCTCCCACTACGACGAGACACTTGTGGTAATAGTGTATCATTAGTAACGAGATGGTCTTGACCACTGTGGCATCTCATCTTATACTTCTTTGGTACTAAGGTAGAAGTTTCTCCCCTTATTTCTTCTAAAATAATTTTACTCATGGGCTTGTGGTCCATTACATAGTCCTCTTCTAAAAATCGGGCATTTGTGCTAACAATTACCCTCGATCTTTAGGACTATAAAACAAACCACCTTTCGTTCCTCTAGGATAGCCCACAAACAGTAGAACTTTCGTACGAGATTCCAACTTATCGGCATCTCCTTTCGGCACATATGCTTTGGACTACCCCCAAATCCGAATGTATTTTAGACTACGCTTACGCTCATTCCACAATTACGTGGGAGTAGAAGATCTTGTCTTAGAAGGTACCAAGTTCGGAGATATGCGCTACCGTTTCTAGGGCATACCCCCAAAACGAACTTCGGTAATTCCGAATAGCTCATCATCGATCTAACCATTTCCAAGAGAGTCATATTCCTTCGTTCCGCCACACCATTACTCGTTGGGGTGTACCAAAGTGCATGAACAATTAGGATTGAATCTCAACTTCGATAAGTAATTCCTAAACTCTCCTAAGAGGTACTCGCCACCACGATCGGATCGTAGTGTTTTGATATATTTACCATGATGCTTCTCCACATCAGCCTTGTACTCTTTGAATTTATCAAAGCACTCAGACTTGCGGCGCATCAAATAAATATATCCATATCTCGAATAATCATATATAAAAGAGACAAAATATTCGAAACCACCCCTTGCTTGAGTAGACATAGGACCACATAAATCAATGAACCAATTTCAATACTTCTTTGGCTCTATACCCCTTGGCTTTAAAAGGCCTTTTGGTCATTTTTCCTTCCAAGCGAGGACTCGCAGGTCGGATAGTTTTCCACTTCCAATGAACTCAAAGGTCAATCGGCTATCAACCTTTGAATCCTACTCAAGTTAATGTGACCTAATCTTAGATGCCAAAGATATGTTTGATTCATTTTTTAAGGTTCTTTTCTCTTATTTGAGTTAGAAGATGTACTATTAATTTTCATTTGTTGCTTCGTAGGAGTTATTAGATTAAGAGTATATAAATTGCCAATTGACGTACTGCAATGTATAATAGCACTATTTTTCTTGACAACCACTTTGCTATCAAAAGAAACGAGAATATCCATCCAAAAATAACTTAGAAACTGAAATCAAGTTCTTTCTAAAACAAGGTACGTAAAGACAATTTCTCAAAACCAAAGTCTTATTCCTATCAAAAGATAAATAAACATCTCCCATCGCAATTTGCTACTTTCGTAGCATCGCCCATGTAGATTGTAATCTCCCCTCACTAAGTCGCCTGGTTTCCTGCAACCCCTGCAAAGAATTGCGGACATGATCGATGGCTCCGTATCTACACACTAGGTGCTGGTAGATAACACCGCTAAACATGTTTCAATAATTAGTGAATAAGATATACCTTCTTTTTCCTTTTTACGGGGACAATCTACCTTCCAATGTCCTGCCCGCTTACATAAAAACATTTACCCTTTGGCTTCTTGACGCCATTTTGTGGACCAATTTTCTTTGGTTCACCCGCTTTCTTTGCCAAACCAGCTTGTTTCTTTTTCTTCATCACTTTGCCTTTTGGCTTAGATGTAGAAACATTTTCAGCATATAAGCTTGAGAAATCGACAAAGTATCCCTTCTGTGCTTGGAGTTTTGTCAGTTCCGCCATCAAATACAACCTTTTGTTCATGTTGTAGTTCGACGAAAGCTGCTCAAACCTCTTAGGCGGCGTGAGAACGATATCGACACAGGTTTCCCATCGATTTCAGCTCCTAGGACTTCCATCTCATTCAAATGAGCCATCATCTTGAGGATATGATCCACTACGGGTGTCCCTCGATCATGGTGGTCGTCATTAAGTTTCTCATGGCCTCTTGCACTCGGCACCCGACTCGTGTCCGAAGAGTTCTTTGAGATTGAGCATCATCTCATAAGCGAGAGGTCATGGCACGATCTTTGATGTTGCGGCACATTTGACATAGAAGCCAAAATGTAACACCGCGCCATCTCATCCGCTTTAATCCACTTCTTATAAGTCTCTTTCTCCTCTTCACTAGAGTTTTCATCGGGTTTTTCAGACAAACCTCGGTGAGTACAAATTTGTACTCTTCAAATCAAGACAATGTCCAGATTTCTTTTCCAATCAATATAATTTGGACCATAAGTTTGTTTTCTTTAAGTATAATAGCGAGGATTGAAAGCCATATATAATATCCTCGAGAAACACGTAAATACACAGATCAAAACATAAGAATTTAAAATAATATTGTTTCCCTCAAACAATACAATTTAAATTCACCAACACCTCAAAACACCGTGAATTTTGCATGCCACGATAGTGTGGGCGTATACTAATTCAAACATTTGTAAGAGGAGGTATTACCCATTAATTTCATTATTTTGTCAAACAAAATAAAATTAATAGTTGGTTTATCTTTAGCCATACAAATAATAGCACTTACTCCGATGGGGAGGATACTATCGAGATGCACCTAAGTGTATACCATTTCTTAATACCAAGTAAATTATCTAGGTTTGTGCCTCTTCGGATGGAGAAGATAACACGCTCCTAAATAATTTTCTCATAATTATCCATAAGGAAGTTTGATCTAGTGATCCGCAAACAAACACATCCGATATGGAAGAAGGCACTTAAAACCAACGTTTATGTTTGAATGCATCACTTACAAACCGAGGAAATGAAGGCTATGGGATTTATTAAAGTTAATCCCTCTCCCACTTAGTTATTTAACATGAGGGATTTTAACATGCATAATATTGAGACACATAAAAGCATGCATAACAACAACACATATAAATAAAAGGAATAAATATGGAAAACAAATATTCCAACTATTATGGCCTCTTTGATACTCCCGTGCTCTTGAACGTTCATTTGTCAACGGGTGCGGGGCGGCACCACTGCCATACGGGGATCGACCTGCCCGGTTAGAGTCGCGGGGTGCGGGCGGCGCCCCGCCATACGGGATAAAAAAATCCATTGATCCTGTACGCCAATCGATCCATCGATTTTGTATGCCATCGATCCGAAATCTGGTTCACTAAGCAAATAACCCTAATCTAAGTCTATTACGGTTTTATCCATCGATCATTGATTCTATACATCATCTAGATCGAAAAACAAAGAAAAAACCTACACGACAGATCGTCGTGTTAATTACTATTACTATCATGCACCAACCCAAAAAAACAACCTCAACATGTCCGAGGGTTTAATTCATACATAAACATACAATCGAGACCATAATAGTTGGATATAGGGTTCCTGCTAAAAAATCATAAAAACTTGCAAACCCTATTATAACAAATCAAGAAACCCTATTATAACAGATCAAGAAACCCTATTATAATAGATCAAGAAATCCTATAATAACAGATCAAGAAATCTTATTATAACTGAATCAATCACATAGAGTCGAGAAAACACGGCTCTGATACCAATTGTTGGAACCACCGGATCGCCGACTCTAATTGATTATCTAGTTCGGGATCACATGCATAAAATACGGTGGAAAAATAAAACATACCTATTCACCTTAATCGGTGAAATCGAACCAGATTCTAAGGCCGTAACTACGGATCAAGGATGAGCCACGAACCTCACGATCTTACGCCGTATCCCTATCCCTTTCCCTTGGACGTCGAGTGGTCGACGATCCTCCAAGGAATCGAATCCGCCTCTCTCGATCTCACATTTTTTTCACACGTCTAGAGGCTGCGATGTAAGGTTTATTTATAGGCTACAACGGGGACCCTAAGGAGGAATTAGGGTTGGGCCTCCCGATGGGCCTAAAGCGTCCCGTGTTCAATCCGAACACTCGACTTAAGCCCATCAATTATAACTCTGTCCACTAAAGAGTTATAATTGAATTACCATCCTAATCCCATATTATAATATGGACTCCTTTATTATGTGTACGTTTATTTCCCGTGTTTAAGATATCGAATGTCCATAAATTAATTAAATTCGACAACTTAATTAATTTATATCTAATTCCAAGAGTAGTACCACTCATCTTTATTATTATGTCGGATTTAAATCCATTTGCGGGGTTTACATATAATCTTTATGAGCTTCTCAAGGGGACATCATCATCCTAAATAATTAGGACACGGATTCCTTCTATAATCAACAACACACCATATAAAACAAGTGCTATCTTCCAATTCACCGAGCCTATTGATTTAATAAATCTCACCCATTGACAAACTAAAGAAACAAACACCGAGTACACGTGCTCGTTAAGAAGACGTACATCCATAATAACAGAGGTCTTGTTCTTTTATATAGTTAGTACAAATTGAACAACCTCATATGGTCCGCTCAATACATACAAAATGTACTAGTGCAATTTTATAGTCAAGATAGACTAATACCAAATTACACCACAAGCGTTCAATGGTTTGTCCAAATTCATCTTGGTTGTGAGCTCTTATTTATAATCTATAAGGAACCGATATCATGATCTTACGTGTGACACCACACACCATGTTATCTACAAAGATAGATTAATCTGACAAAAACAATGATATATGTATCAATCATAAAAAGCAAGTATTTTGATCATAATGAATCTCATATCAAAAAGATGTTCATAAAAAAGCTAGGCTTATAGCATACATCCTAAGAACAATAACACATATCTACCCAAAATCTTATACTTGGGGATCAAATAGACCCATGATTTTTTTCTTAACACATTAAAATCATTTCTCTTTAATATTGAGATCAAATAAGTCATTATCTTAATAAAATCACACTCTTTTAATAAGAATAAAGTTATCGAAGATTAAAGACTTATTTGATTCACACATATAATTATATTAGAAATTTATTTGACTATTTTTTTATTTTTATTCTTGCATTTGAGTGATTATTTTTAGATAAATATGCGCTTTTGTTTTATAGTGACACATAATTATTGTTAAAGTAACACATGTTTAACCTAATAGTAACACACCTTGAGCGGGCGGGCGAATTTTTATTTTTTTTTACCCTTGCGCGATTTTTTTTTTTTTTTTTTGAAATATCCATTAAACCCGCCCCGCCCCACTCGTGATCCGCGAATTTCTTAATTTGAATGTGGATATGGATTATTTCACGGATCCAAATTCCGTGAAATATTTCATATAAAAATTTGTCACAAATTAATATAAAAATATAACAATTTGTTAAAAATTGATAATGTCTCATGCATACCTTTGTCTATTTTATAATGTATACATGGGAGAAAGTGAAGGCAGTTGCGTAAGAGTTAAAACTGCAAAAGCAGCGAAACCGGCAAGCTCACCTCTGATTACGATGCCGTTTTTTCTCCATTTTATTTCACATATTTTACTGACCAAACCATGGAATAACCCAGTTTTTTTCTTTTATTTCCATATTTTTCTCCTTTTTCTCCACACTCACTCTTGCGCTGACTTACACCTCTCAAAATTATCCAACTTTTCTCTCTTGATCTGAAAACCCCATTTGTTTACTGTCAAGATTTTCCTAATTCGATTGTTTCTCAGGTGAATTGCGACTTTTCTTGATGCCCTTTTTGCATTTGCAAAATCTTGATTCTGTGTGGTTCTTATTTTTTCGGATTCAGCAGGTTGGAGTAATGAAGACGAAGTAAGCTGAATCCGAAGTAATTGAAATCAATTTACTGATAGGGGGTTTATAGTTTTTGTTTTTTTAATTATCGGAAAGGTGAAATATTTCATTCCTGGAGATGGATTTCAATGCGGACCCACCTCCATATTTGAGGTAAGTCTTGATTTTAATTTCATTTTCTTAAACATTGTTCAACAGTTTTTATAGAAAGATCAGTATATGTTTCTGACAATCTGACTTTGTTCATATGAAATTATTTTGTGTTGCCCTTTCAAGAACTCTGAGCTAGCATTTATGATGTTCTATTTATTTGTAATGTGAATCTGATGATAGTTTAAACAGGGCGTTTTTGCATTGTCTGAAATTGAAATTCACTATGCTGTCTTTTTTGTGTGAATTGGAGCCTTGAAAGAATTCATGATTAATTTGAGGAAAAAAATGCAAAATGCAGCTTAATAGCAGCATTGTCTTATGGATTCTCCTCTATGGCGATGGTCTTTATCAATAAAGCAGTGCTTATGCAATATGCGAGCTCGATGACACTTCTTACCGTTCAGGTACAAGGCAATTTTACGTGCTCGTCCAATTTTATGGTGATCTTCACTTTTTGGATCATTGACTAGAATTTTCTTTTTATTGTTTCGAGTTTTTATCAGCAATTGATGACAACTTTGCTTATACGCTTTGGTAGAGTAATGGGATTCACAAAAGCAAGAGAATTTAGTATTGAGACGGCAAAAAAACTTTTGCTCGTTTCCTTGTTCTATAATGCCAATGTGGCCTTTGCATTAGCAAGCCTTAAAGGAGTAAATATTCCAATGTACATAGCTATAAAAAGACTTACACCACTTGCTGTACTTATAGCTGGATTCTTTTCTGGAAAGGGGAGGCCTACAACTCAGGTTTGTATTTTCTGTCGAAGTTGAACATGGTTATTTTCTTTTGCAATATGATCAAATATTGGATTTGGATCCTCTCCATTTCTTTGGTGTAAATTTCTTGTAAATTTCGGAGAGAGATAGACACAACAATAAAATAATATGTAAAATATAAAAAGTAGGACCCGCACATTATTTTATTATTGTGTCTATCTCTCTCCGAAATTTTCAAGAAATTTACACCAAAGAAATGGAGAGGATCCAAATCCAAATATTTTAATTTTTATTGTATCAATTACTAAATGGTACGTTAGAAATTTGCCTACATTTTGTTTCTGAGGATTTTATGTGACGATTAACATCTTGTAAGTTGTAAGGAAAGAATGATTTTGAAATTGGATACGAGTAACAGTTTGTTTATAATTACCATGTTTAAATGTGCTATCCATTAGTAAGACCAGATCTCAGAAAATTGATATCAACCACGAGTTTAAGTATCCTTTGGGACTCGATGGAAATAAGTTGTATGCTGCTGAAATAGGAAACGATTACGTAAATGGGTGCTAAAGAACCAGAATCGTCTGTGTTGATCTTTTGGCAAACTCATTACAAGCCAGGTGTCACGAAAACATTTCCCATGGAGCTAATTATTTGTATATTGTCTCCCATTTTTGGTAAAATCGATGATTTTTTTCTTATTTATGTTGCTAAGCAACAATTAGCATATTCTTAATTGCAGCTCCCATTTGGCCACTTTTTAAAATAATAAGAAAAAATTTTATACAGTGCTGGACATTTCAATTGGAGCTCCTTGCAACAAACACTAAGTTTTTAATTTATCAACCCTTTATAGGTTGTCCGTGACGTCTCTAGCTTTAAGTGACTGGTTTAGTATCAAATTGACGTTTCAAGAAACAAATCATGCTGGTGATAATATTATGATTTGCATTATCGAAACTTGTCTGAAATTGTCGTTTATACCTATTGCTTTGCCAGCATGCTAAAAATTGCTAGCGTGCAATTACGATGTGATGTTTCTATTTTTCAGGTCACTCTATCTGTAGTTCTGACTGCTGCGGGAGTTATTATAGCAGCACTTGGAGATTTTTCCTTTGATCTTTTGGGATATAGCATGGCGTTAATTTCCGTCTTTTTCCAGGTTAGCTGCTTGTACTCCTTCAATTTTGTTTTTTAAATTTCCAGAATATACGCATGGTATAGAACTTCAAATAATACATTTATCAGCTTTGTGTTTATATATAGGTAGCGATATGCTTGCATTAACCTCATTTTCGTTTGCAGACGATGTACCTTGTTTTGGTAGAGAAATCAGGTGCAGAAGATGGACTTTCATCAGTCGAAATCATGTTTTATAACAGCATTTTGTCTCTACCCTTTCTTCTCTTCCTCATCATAGCTACTGGAGAATTTCCAGAATCTGTAGCAATACTATTTGCGAAGGTTAGGCCGGAAAATGAGTTTGTTTTCCTTATTAGTTTACTGGTCTCATATTTGCATTTTCATCGATTTTTCTTCAGTGATGTGATTACCTAATTTAACATCCCCAAATTGTTTTGTGAAACAGAGTACCTCGTTATCGCTTTCTGGTTCTTCTTCTTCTTTCCATGGTGATGAGCATAGCTCTGAACTACACCATGTTCTTGTGTACAATTGTCAACTCTGCTTTGACAACCACCATAGTCGGAGTCCTCAAGGGTGTCGTTTCCACAGTATGTTTCTCCTGTATTCTTAAGAATGCTTCTAATATAGGGATAGTCATAAAAACTAAGCGTAAGGTTTATTCTATTTGCGAAGAATTCGTAATGAAGTTTGTATTCTTACAAACACCCCCATTGGTGTGAGCAACACTTGTGTAAACCGGGTGCATACGATGAAATCTATTTTTACTATCACTGTCGTGCACATGCATTGTTATAAGTAAATGTGACAATAATAGAGCATGTGCAACTCGTATGCACTCCAGTTTACACAAGTTTTTGCCCTTTGGTGCAACTTGTAAGGAAACAAACTTTTGTGCGTTTTTTTCTACAATTAGATTGAACCCCGTGTGTGATATTTGCAACTAGAATAGATTCATATCCGTGGATGCACTAAGATGATGTGAATTTCCTTTCTTCGGGCAGACCCTGGGGTTCGTCCTACTGGGAGGAGTGCAGATTCACGGTTTGAACGTCACAGGACTAGTAATCAACACGGCTGGTGGCGTGTGGTATTCGTTGGCTAAATACATGCAGAAGAAAAACAAGTTGCCTAAGCTGATGTCTGATGTGGAAACACATCGTAAATGAGATTCGTCAAGGTAAAATTGATCACTCTCACTTACAGCAGTGACTCGTTCATGTTGATTTACATGTTTATTCATCGTCGGAGCGACGTTTGCAGGCGTTTGGGGATTACTGTACTGCATATACCTACCTCAATGTGTTGATACTGCACCCTTGATTCAAGGGCATATAACTGAAAGATGAAGCACCAAGTCTTGGTACCAAATATACTGGTGCTTTTGTGCCTAAATGACAACTATTTTGATTCATACGAGAAATTTTCTTGCAAATTTGTCTTTGTATACATACAAGAGCGTGTCCAGATTTATCACAAATCATTGTATTTTTTTATTTTTATTTTACTAGTGACATGCAAAAATTTATATGGATAAATTGTGATGTGAATTTGATATATAATTTTTGATGTGGATATGATCCACTCACCTCCAGTGAGATAATTGTATGGTAAAATAGGGGTGGTTTGGTACGGGCTGTATATCATAAATATCGTTTTGTATGGTATCGAAAATTTTGGTACGTAAAATTCATATTTTTATTGTACCAAAACTTTCTGCATAAAAAATTATTTATCGATATTGTGCCAAAATTTTGGTATATCTAATTTTTTAACAGTATCATTTGTATATAATGGTTTATATCGAAATTTTGGTATACCGTTTCATATCAAAATTGCTGCATAGCGAATATATCAAAATAGGGAAACATATTTTTACCAAAATACTAAAATATATTGATTTTTTAAATATTTTTGTATATATTGAAATATTGAAAATTTTGAATGTGTATAATATTATTGTACCAAGAACATTATAATTACAATTTATACTCTTTCCGTCTAATAAAATTAGACTTACTTTGTATTTTTATTTGTTCTACAAAGATAGACTTACTTTGTATTTTTATCCGTCCTACAAAGATAGATACATAAAGATAGATTTACTTTTTATTTTTATTTGTCTCATAAAAATAAATCAATTACTATATTTAATGTGTCATTTATTTATCATTTATATTTTTATCCATACTTAATGCATTTTGTTTATTTTCCTAACCAATAATATGTATGTACTTACATAAGGGCAAAATTGAAAAATAATACTAAAATTTAATGTAGTAACTATAATAATTATCATTTCTTAATTTGTGTGAAAAAATTATAAATTTATCTTTGTAGGATAGAGGGAGTAATAAATATGTACTCCTCTCATAATGACTTGCCAATTTTTTTTTTTTTTTATTTGGAGGTTACAAAATAATTTTCACACCCAAAAATAGAAAAAAATCATAAATTGCACCATTAATATTAACAATTTTTGACATTTTAGAAAAAAACAATCATAAATTGCACCGTTAATATTAACAATTTTTCTACAAAATATCACTATTTTTAGATCCACACATATAAACAAGTCAACTAATTTATTTATTGATACATAAAAAATTATAAAATTATCTTTCAAAAACTCAATTTTTTTCATTGGTTAAATGATGAAGTTGATGCGGGATGTAAAGAGTAAACAGTAATTCACAAAGTACAATATCTACAAGTCACAAGGGAGCAAAATAGTCAAAAATCATTAAAGTTTGACAAACATCAACACTCTGGCAACATCAATGAGGAGGAATGTCTGCTTGAAAACATCTTTTCCACGTTTATCTTTTATCTCAGATCTAATCAAACACTGAGATAAAATATAAAAGTGGGATAGAGGATCTATGATCGATTTCCTGTACAAAGCTTCTAGCTAGTATCGCGACGATTCGTCGTCGCGATAATCTTCAAAATCGGGCTCATCGGGCTTCTGCAACTTATGCAAATCGACATCCTTGTTCTTTTGAGCTCCCTCTTTGTTGTAGCAGCAAATCTTGAAGCTAGTATAGTAACTCCGAGGTTTTGTTTTGCCTGCGAAGAGCTTTCTAATACGGATGCTTCCTCGTCGTCTTCGTCTAGCAATTGCTCGTGATGAGAGTAGTAGAACGACTCGTTGATGCTTAGATTCTTCGCCATCATTCTCTTTTGTATCGTCTCCATGCGGCCTGAATGAAGCACGCAGCCCACGTCCTCCAATGGTGAGAGTAGTACCAAACGTGTGCTGCAGTTTCTTGCTGTGGAGACGTCGAAATTGATTCGCTACGAACTTAAGGTCTTCCGCTCTTAGGGCGAATGCTTCGACTTCCGTGAGTGATCGTACGGTTCTTGTGGAAGACGGTAGGTTTAGAGAAGATCTCGGAAGCAATGCCCATGCAAGGAGCTCCTCACCGCAGAAATCACCCGGCCTTAATGTGGTCGTGTTGAAGAATCCCGTTCGCCCTCCGTTTGTGGTTGAGCTCTCGAGTGTTCCCCGGATAATGAAGAGCATCTCCGAGACAGGGTCGCCTTCCGAACAATGTAGGTGTTTTGAGTGCTTAAGGACGAGACGAGGCGCTCGCATATGGCGTCGAGGAGTTGATCGTCCATCTGTGAGAAAACGGGACCTGAGATCGAAAAGCTACCGAGGTTAGGGAAACGCGGTCCAATAATCACTTCTTTTAAGCTGATTCTGAGAAGCAGCCATTAATCACTTGCAACCACCCTCTTGTTAATGAACACCAGTTCTAAGAATCAACACAATACAAATTGTATCCACCACAGAGATCAAGGATTGGAAATCTTACACGACGGACGAGATCTAAACAGAGGTGGCGTTGAATATCACGACGAAGATCTGTAGGCAACGCGTGGAGGATAGAATATTCATTGACTCCTCTTGTGGCAAGCCATTTGTATTGCATAAAACGCGTCGAACAGCGTTGTTGCAGGCCGTTGGGGAGTTGGCGATGCGCCATCCATTCCTCAGTATCTCGACGTTTAAGTCTCCACTCCTCGAGCCTCACAGTCATGGATTGCAAGTACGTCTACATTAAGAAAAGGGACGATAAATCATCAAACTCGACTCCGCTTGTTCATAATTTTACTATTTTACCCATATTATGCTAATTATTTACAAATATACCCTAACTATAAATAAAACGAAAGCTCCTGATTGATGTTATGCATGTTATCGAGCCGAGCTTGAGTAAGACAGAGCATGCAAGAGATACAAAATACCTGCATATTTCCGATCAAATGAGCAAACAAAACAAGCCCAAAAATGGCAATGACGATGGCAAACAAAGTTTCCCGAGAAACGTGCTAGTCGACAACGTCTGACCATAAGAACTACCATACAAAACAAGAATTTAGTTTCGAGATCTAAAAAACAATATGTTCTAACATGTAGATGAAGTTTGAAAATTGAAATCATACCTCAAGTTTTGCAAACCCCACCATAAGCAGTAGAAGTACTTCTCCAGAAACACAGACGATGATACGACATTGTTTGCAACAGCATTACCGAATATTCCATAATTAAAATATGTCGAATTGCCAGGATTACATTTCTTGAACACTTGTGTGCTGTTTAACCAAATTTGTCTATCACTATGGGCCAAAGTTCCACAATCGAGAAAACGGAGGGAGCAATTGGCGATATTAAGGTCATCCCTGCAAGCTGATTTCAGACACGTTGCATGTCTCTCAATCGACACTAAGTACCAGGAAGCCCCTAATATCTACAAACAATTTACGAAGAAACATAACTAACTTTGAAATAAACGAAAAGAAAACACACACACAAATTTGACTCAGTTTAAATACGAAAAGCTAGGCATACATGACTTGCTAACATATATAGCAGCAGATTGTAAGCAGCTCCAGCCCATGCTGTCTTTGTGACGACTCCAGTAGCTTTGATGATTTCAGAACTCAACGGAAAAATGAGATATAATCTCGGAATGTATTGTAATAACACGATGAGGACGAGGGCGTTGTTGGTGTGATCAGCGTGAGAGCTCCTGATTGCTGGTAGTACAGTCCATATAACAATCTGCAAGAATCATAATCGAACACCATACTGATTCTGTCGTACAAAATTGCCAAAAATAAAAAAAGAAACTAGGAAATTTCATACCAATAATGATTTCAACAACTAGATACAAGCCAAGATAAGCAGGTTCAAAATAATCTTTATAGTTTATACAGCTCACAATAGATTGACATATTGATGGAAAACCAGATGTTTTGTCACAAAAAAATATTCAAGAACATTCATGGTGGATTCTTCATGAGAAAATAGACTACAGCTTTAAAAAAAAAAAAAAAAATCTGCCTAATTTCACCATTCATGTCCTTGATCCAACACCAATTTATTCATCCCACATATCGAAATCTTTTAGTCTAGTGTGTTTTGGGATTCACCTGGATGGACTTAGGACTTTGGACTATATGATCCACATCCTGTTCGAGTTAGAGATTTAGAATCTAGTTTTCAAATCTCATACTCAATACATAACTAAACTACTTATAAATCTATTATTACTCTTCCTAATACAACTCAATCATTCATCACATCATCACTCTTCTCTCACACATTCATTCTCTTTCTTACTTTACTCTTGCACAATACGATAAAATAATACAACATCAATCACTATTAAACATTTATTCGACATGAAGCAATACCTCACCATACTAAAATCCAAAACAAACACATACTTTCACTGTTCATCAGGAATTTTACATCTAAGGATTTTAAAGTCGTGTCTTCCCCCACACCTAAATCCCAAAACAAACACATAGCCTTAGATATCCAACGAATAACCACGAAGGGAGAAAGTTGAAGTTACCTGAGGCAGAGGGAGAGCTGCAATGAAATCAATGAAAAATCGGACTTCAAATACCTCTTGGCTATCTTAATTCGATCCATAACAAGTTCTCCTTTCCCAAACACCCTTGAACTAGGAGCCACATAAGCAATTCTAAACTTTAGTATCACATGTAACATGTAAAACACATCAGCCACAGTCCTAAAACAGGTTACAATGATGCCCAAATTCAAATCTGTTTGCATACATGAAGAAGAGGAACTTTCTTGATTAAGCACACAAGGCATGTAGAAAAACAAAGGGTCCACAAAAAGTGCCACCAAACAAGAAATCAAGAAAATTCTGTTCCATTTCAGTACAATCTCACTCCCAGGATCAAGAATTGTTTTCTTCTCTGGCTGTTGACCCTCTGGATACACTTTTGACCTACCAAATTTGGGACCCTTTTCAGATTTCCATAAAGGGGTTGAATCTTTGAACAGAGGGAGTGCTTTCTCATGGTTTTGAGCCTCATTTTTCTCCAAGAAAACCTCAAGATTTCTTTTTTCTTCTTTGTGAAACCTATATTTCATAATTGCATTCACCCCATTACTATAAATCCCAAATATATATATATATATATATATATATATATATATATATATATATATATATATATATATATATATATGTATATACAGAATGAGAGCAAAACCCTACCTTACTAGCTTCTCTTTGTTGAAATCCATGCTAGAGATATGTGTGTATCAAAATTCAGTGCAGAATAATTTACCTGAATCTATAGAAATTCCTTGTGATTTCATGATATTATTATTGCAAGTGTTTGAAGCAGAGATTGTTTTAGTGGAAAATGGGTGAAAACATCAAGAATTTGTGAAACTCTACTGTGTTTGACAAATGGGAAAAACGGAGACAAAAATTCTGAAAATGTCTTTATGCGAATGAGGTGGAGACTTATGTCTATTGGCAGTTGACTTGACATTTAATTTAAGGCTTTGCTTAATTACCCGCTTAGAATCAGTTTTGAGGGTTTCATCGTTAAAAAGGGAAAGATATCAATACGAAATACTCCATCAAAGATAAAATTTATCAACATAACTATTATTATAAGATGAAAAATAATTTTATTTTTCATGCCTCGAATAAATAATTGATCTACTTTTCAGGATTTTGACCGATAAATTTCTTAATAAAAAAGTTTTGTAATGATACTTAAAAATCTATCACATCCCGAATGGATAAATTTGATCTTTCAAGTTCGATTTGATAATTAAACTATCTTTCATTAATTATACCTATAAAATCTTGTTTTAATTTCTTCTCTAATTTAAAAAAAAAAAAATTGGAATTAGTAAACTGGGCATTACGTACGTGGATTTTATTATTATTATTTTTTTTGAAAGAAACAAATAGTTTTCTTCCATGAATCAATCCTTATTCCTTTCTACGTTTTCACCACTCAAAACAGTTTTTATAATCACTAGTTTACAAAATTATTTCTCATAATTTTCGAAAAAAATTGATCCTGAAAGTGGTTTTATAGATTTTGAAAGCACAATCTCGATGTATTAATTACATCCTATAATGAAGGCACATAATAAAAAACGCAAACTAATATAATTAAAACATGCAATCAAAATTTGATTGAAAATATGACAAAACATGCAAATTGATATAATTAAAATATGCAAATTATTATAAATGAAACATGATTAATGTATGAATATAATAATTTAAGATTAGTGCATCATCCCTATCCCTATATTACTAATAGAGAGTTCATTTTATCCTATGTGTCAAATTTTTATGCGTTTTGCTTATGTGTCAACTTTTTATGTTTCATTGCCACGTGTCATTATATTATAAAGTCGATTTATGTGGCGCTTTATTTTTGTGTATATGTGGCGGTTACATATTACGTTTGTAAAAACTATTAATAAAGATTGAACACTAAACTTCTTTTGTTGGTTTTAAGATGTCTACCACTACACCGTATTTATAAATGTTTATATATTTTTAAAAACTAATTTATTTAACTTTAGCCTATAAAAGTGTATTAAATTTTTTTGTGACCGTATCAAATTATATTTTATCTTATTATATTATAGAAACTCTAATATTTATGAATCTTAATTTGTGAATATTTCAAACAAGGGAATCCTCATATATATTAATAGGGTATTTATAATATTTATGTGTCATTTTTTCGTGAGTTCCGATTATATGTCATTAATTGAGAAAATAAAATTATGTATGTGTTTAGATGCAAAATATATAAATTTTTTTATATATATTAGTAATTATGATGAGTTATGTGTAATTAGTCTCATATACAATATTAATATTAAAATTAGTAAAAAGAGAATAATCCACTCAATCAATTTAATTTATTTCATATATATGATATTTATTTGTAGATATACAATATATATTATTTTAATATTTATACATCATTTATATAAGATTTCTTCTATTAGTATTTTTTTATTAATTATAGTATAAACTTAAAACGAATCGTATGATAGATTTTCACATACATATAATAATTCTAATATATATCTAGCATGCATTATGATATAATTATAATAAATTAATTTAAAATTAAAGTATAAATAAATATGTTATTTATGATTCTAATCACCATTATTTAAATTAAATATTATAATCACACAAATTATATATATATATATATATATATATATATATATATATGTATATATAAAATATTTTATTGTAAAATTAAATTTAACGAATATTCTGCGTAATACGCGGGATTCATCTAGTGTACATATATATGAGCATGGTGAATATTTTAATAATTTAATTCTATGATGTGGTCAACGTTTAATTTCTTATTATTACTATATGTATTAGTCGTTTTAATGTCAATTAAGATTTTGTTTAATGGTAGTAATGCAATCAAGATAACAATTAATTATGAGGATCAGATGAAGATTGTATATATCAATTATCGCAAATTAGAGTTCATAATCCATATAAAAGTATAAATAAGTTCACCAAATTAGTAAGGTGTGTAATAAAAAAATGAAGATTCTACCAACAAAAAGTGGAGACCATGACACTAATTAAAATAATACACCAAAATCAATTTAATGTTTCAGTTTTTCGAGCATGTCACGTCTGATGATACTGACATTTTAATGTAGGCAAAATTAAAATTTATATTTTATATTTATGATCATTTTTATGGTAAAAATTTTCAAGAAAAATTATTAAAAATAAGTTGCATATATTTGGTAACATAATATTTAAGAAAATATTTGTCATATATGTACACGTATTCACGAAACATTATAATATCAACAATAAAAAAAAAAGGCAAAATTTTATGTGTTCGTACACACTATAAGCTTATGATATTTCACCGATACTTTTGGTCAAATATTTGATACTTTTGATTAAATATTTAATACTTTAAATATTATTTTTAATTTCATGAAATTTTTTTAAACTCTCGATCAAATATGATATCATTGACCTTAATTCTTGATGAGCTGGTCTTGTGTGAAATATTTCACCGTAAAATTTATGTTAGAATGGTACACGTAAATCTTGCAGGTCAAAGCAATATTCTTCTTCTTATTCTTCTTTTTCTCGTGCCGAGCTTCCATGATTAGTTTCACTTCTTGTACTCCCCAACCACGCATCAAAACTTTTTCAAAAAAAAAAAAAAGAAGAAAGAAACGAAAATAATAGTGGAATTCATTGACGACATCAAATTGAACAATAAATAAATAAAGATACAAATATATATATATATATATATATATATATATTCATATAGTAACACATATTTGTCATTATAGTGACATGTTTGTGTTCAAATAGTAATACATTTTTTCAACAAAAACTCACACAAAGACAACAATAAAATCTTGCTCCCGGATGTGTTAATATAAGGTCAAACATGTGTTACTATACGAATAAATGTATGTTAGGCAAATATATGTTACTAGTCCTTAAAGAATAAAATATTTGTCCATATGTTGTCTTGAGTTTGTTCATATAGTAACACATTTTCTCCGTATAGTAACACATGTTTGACCTTATGGTAACACAACCCGAGAGTGAATTTTTATTTTTACCTTTACGCGAGTTTAGTACACATATTTGTCCTTACAATAACACATATTTACTCTAAACTCTTATACGTGGAGATCAAATAACCCATAAATCAAGCTTTTACGCACATTAAAAATATTTTTTCTTTAATGTTGAGATCAAATAAACCCCAATCTTAATAAAATCACATTTATTAGTGAAAATAAAATTATTGAAGATTAGAGACCTATTTGATCCACACATATAAGATTAGAGACTTATTTAACTATTTTTTTATTTTTATTTTTACATTTGGGTGAGTATTTTTTTTTTTCTTTGCGCGAGTTTTTGGAAACACCCACTACATCCGACCCGATCCACTCAAGATCCACAAATTTTTTATTTGGATATGAATATGGATTATTTCACGAATCTAGGATCCATGAAATGTTTCATATGAGAATTTATCATTCTTGATAGTTACGATGCGATTTTTATTCTTGATCAAATATTTAATACTTTAACTTTTTTAAAAATAGTAACACTATAAACTTATGGTGTATACGAAACATAAGAGACCTACTCAAAAAACAAAGATAGCTCGTAATTCAGCATAAACAAATAATAAACTGAATTAATCTCTTACAATTAGCAAAAGTAGAAGAATTAAACAATTTAAAAATATGAGAATAATAATTAAGACTTTTAATAAAATAAGCAAAAATAGTATTGCTTTATTTTTATTTGAGACCGTACGTATTTGAATTGATATAGTTTATTTCGAATTGATAAAATATAATAAGCTTAGTTGACTTAATTTAAAGTTTATACATCTACCCTTTAAAACTGTTTAAAATTAATTATACGATGAAGATTTTGCCATTAATTATATAATAATTTATATTGGGAACGCACAAGATCTAAATAAATTACCTAGATGAGCTCCCGAGTTACGCGGTATATTCGTTAAATAAATTTTATAATATAATATATTATACATATAATATTTTTCATCAAATAATAATATATATGTATAAAATTTTGTGTAATTATAATATTAAATTTAAGTAATGGTAATATTAATTATATAATAATTCATGCTAGGTATTAGAATTATTATAATTATGTGAAAATTTACTATAAGATTTGTTTCAAATTTATTTTACAATTAATAAAAAATAATTAATAGAAAAAAAAATCTTTTATAATTGATGCATAAATATTACTCCGAATAGTATATATATCGTATATTAGCAATAAATATCATATATGATTATATTAAGTTTTTTTAATAATACTTATATTTATACATATATTCATTAGGATGAAATAAAGTAAATTAATTGAGTCGGTCCCTTTTAATAATTTTATTCAATATGTTAATACTATTGTATAAGTGACTAATTATACATTGACACGTAATCATTACTAATATACAACTCTTTATATTATTGACTCCTAATCACACACATAAATTATTTTTCAAATTCAATGACATATCATCTGAATTCACAAAATATATACACATAAATATTATAAACTCCATATTAATATATAATGAGATTCACTTGTTTGAAATACTCACAATTAGTTTTTATAAATATTGAACTTTCTCAAAGCAAAATATCTAATACACTTTTATAAATGGAGTTATATAAAATAAGTTTCAAAACATATAAATATGTATAAATTAGTTTAGTTGGTAAGCATTAAAATAAATGTGTGAGAGGTGCTATGTTCAAACTCTTATGAATATTTTTAAAGCTTTACGAGAAAATTGACACATAAGCAAGCTATCATAAGTCGACACTTCACAATAAAATGACACGTGACAGGTGAAAATATATAAAAATGACACATAAGCGAGAATTAACCACAAGTCGACAAATAAGCAAAATCAAACTCCCTATTAGTATATAGGGGATGAAAAAAATGAATGCGGGAGCCTTTCATCCCTATCAAGAGAGTGAAGACATTGATCATAACTTTTGGCATTGTTCTTTTGCTAGGGGACTTTTACAACTCATCTTTGGGTGAATTTGGATTTGGACGGGGATTTCATCAACCGGTTTACTCAAGCTATGTCCTGCGGGTTAGATGACTACATTGCTACGAAGTGATATAGTTAAAGTGGTTAGAGCTCTACTACCTATGTCCAAAAGGTCATGAGTTCGAGTCACCATTTAACCGATTAAAAAAAAAAGATGACTACATTACATGGGATTTGTCTTCTACATATCACTCGGGAATGGATTTGCCTTTGAAGCGAGTTAGCTACGACATTGCATGCTATTAGCATCACTTATAGTAAAGGGTGGACCCGCTTGTGGGTGGGGTGTGATTCAATGTACGTTGTCCATGCTCTCCGAGCGTCTTCTCCATTAATTCCGTGGAGGTTGTTGGCGAAATGCGGGGACAAAGGATAATATGAATGAGATGTCTCTGGTGATTTCTCATATATATAGGGAAGGAAAAGTGGCGGCAGACAAATTATCTAGAATGGGAACGGAGGGTTTTGCTTAGTGGGATTTCGTACCACCTTTCTCTCTTCTTTCATCGGTAGAGATCTTAATTTGGGTTTTTATTATTTTTATTAATCCCTCTCTCAAGCTATAATTAATGGGTCATATGTGTAAAGTCAATTAGTGGATTAAATCTCTCAATATTAACCCAACTAACAATGAATAGAGCAAACCATCATGTATGCTAATAGCAAGGTCATAGGATAGATAAATTGAACAAATAAATAAAACCAACAAAAATACTAAATAAATGAAGAACTATTTCAACCCATTTTCCCTCTCTAATTGAGAGCCTATCTTTCTAGGAGCACATTCTAGGATTTCTCTAGAACTTCACTCTTGCTTGAGTGCCTTATCCGGTGACCTTCCGGCTTCCTTAGATTATTTCTTTGTGCGATCTTGCTTCTATTTAGGTAATCATTACAAACCTTGGGAAAGATCTATAGTATCAAAATCTATCTAGCCATCGCTTACAAGAGGTGGTTTCGTTTACCAAGAACTAGCGATGTTCGGACATCTCCCTCTATAAATTGGGGATTTCGTACACGAATTCCTCACTCAGCAGTACCCACTTCTATCCCCTCAAATTTCTCGGAGCAATATGGCCGATTCGATAGACTTTAACAACATGCGGGACGGTTTAAAAGAACTCTGCAGGAAAGCTGGTCTAGAAGTGAATCGGAGGACAGGCTCTCCATCATCGACCGAATCTGGTACCTCTGGTGAAAAATACCTTGATTTTCCGCTTCCTCACAAGAAAATCAATCGGTTTCAAGGACACAGGAAGTAGCCCTTAATTCCATCTAGAGGACCGGTGCTCCGGCCACTTTCTACGCCATTGGAGAAGGCATTTTTACGGTGGGCTTCGAAAATGTGCTCGGCTGCAACAAAGTTCTAGCCGGAACTGACCTTGGCGGTTTAGCAATGCATTGATGATCTTCAAAAAGGCCGTGGGTAATGAGAAGATAAATTTCGACCTAGTCCTCAATGAGGTACCCTTCTAGAGTACAAATCCACAGTTGGAGATTGATTACTCACAAGGTACGTTGGGGAAATTATGGGTAACAAAATTGATTGCTCGACTAATTCTCCGGCTTGGGGTAGATGTCTTAGGGTGAGGGTGCTTATTAATGTAACTAAGCATCCGGTTAGGGGACTAGAATTGAGTTCAATGGTGTTGAATCTATTGTGGCATTTCGCTATAAGAAATTGTGTGATTTCTATTTTTGTGTGTGGCAAACTCAACCATGTGGAAAGAGATTGCCCTTCTTTGTTGCTAATGAGTTTGAGATTGTGAAAGGAAAGAGACAATTTGAACCTTAGCTCGGGGTGACGGGCTGAAAGGTGTGTCCTTGGAGGAGATCAATAAAGGCAACAAGGCTGAAAAGAGGCATGCAAGGCCGGAGGGGCCCGGTGAGGAGCGAGATGGATGTTACCTATGGGGAGGCTCTAGCTCTCCAAGTTATGCATGTGGACCACAGCTCCAATGCAGTGCAAGACAATATGACCCGAGGCCATGCACCTACCTCAGCGGGTTTCCCGCTTGGAAGCGAGGGGGTCGGGGGATTGAATGCATTCTCGAGAGGCTAATATCTAGGAATGAACCGGATGTGGAATAACCCGTGCTCGTCAATCAACCTCGATCCCAGTGGAGGACAAAACTAAGCATCAATTCAACAATCCTATGGAGCCAATGTATCACTACAATGCTAACCAGGATCGGTCTAATATTAAGCTGTTGGGGTTCCCCCTTTTTCCCAATGGATGCGGAGTCGGGGAGTGGTTATTGGAGGCCTACACAACTTTTCCCGGAGCAAAGCCTCACGCTCAACATGGAACAACCTACCCGAGCGGCACTGACCATACCTTTGGCGGTGTCAAGGGGAAGGAAATAATGCGGGAAGAACTAGAGAAGAAGGGCAAGAAGGCGGCGGGACGCGGTAGGGTAAGGCCAAACTCATCCCAACTAGCCACAAAACGTCCCCGAAGAGTAGCCAGAAAAAGGGGTGGAGTGTCAACCAAAGGAGAGCAAGTGGGAGGTAAAACCGAAGATGAGCAGAGTTGAAGAGCAAGATGGGGTCAAGCAAAACTTGCAAGAAGAGGAAGGCTGCGGGCAAATAAGTCGAAGGAATGTAACAACTCGGGGATGCCGATCGTGATCACCGAGATTGAAGAGACCAATGAAGCTATTAAGGCGGGGCTTGACGTGAGTCACTGCCCGGGAAAAAATGAGTCTTATTGTATGGAATGCACGTGGTTTAGGAGGTAAGCGTGCATTCCTCTATCTTCAGCTGACTTGTAGGCTGATCTTAAACCTCTTCTTTTGTTTGTCGTGAGTCTAGAGTCTCTACTAAAATAGCCTATAAGCGGCTCCCCTCTTTGAACTTTGATTGTATGGTTAGTGTTAACCCCGGATGCACTAACCAAGGGGGCTTAACCCACTTGGCCACCTTTGGGCTCCTCACTTAAGTGGGAGACACTGGGTTCGATTCCCTTTGGGAACGAATTGGAGTGGGAGGTATAAGGAGGCTTGGAGAATTTGGAATTGTAAGGAGACTTGGTGAACTAATTTCTAACCACTAACAACTAACATTTACCGATAAAAAAAAATTCAGCGACACTAAAGGGGGCCTGCTCTTATTTTGGTCTAATAAAATGGATGTCTCTTTGTGCTCATTTTATGTTAATTATATTGATGTTGGTATTTGTTGGGAATCCACTTCTTGGCATTTCACAGCTGCTACGCTCCACCGAATAATGTTGATAGAAAAGCAACCTTGGTTACTTGGTGGTGATTTTAATGAGCTTCGCATTTGATTACTAAAATGGGGGTGGGGTGGGGGTAACAAAGTGAATAATAGAGCAACCTCAGATTTCTTGAAGCTGTTGCAAGGCTATTAATGTTTTTGACTTGAAATCTTCGGGACCTAAATACACTGGACTAACAAAAGGAAAGGTAACCACAAAATAAAGGAAAAAATTGGCAGATTTCTAGCCGGTGCCTCTTGGTCACACTTATTCCCGTGAGCAAAAATAACAAACTCGAGTTTATATGGTTTCGATCACAGTGGCTATCCGATTACAACTAAACCATAAAATTTGAGTACGAAGGGAACTAGCGAGCAAGAGGTTTTTGTTTGAGAACAAGTGGCTCTTAGAGAAAAAGTTCTTGGAAGAGTGCTAGTAGAAGGCTGGGAACAAACCAAGGAAATTGAAAGCCTCGAGGATAAGCTGCAACATTGTGGTAATTTATTCTTGCATTGGTCCAATTCGGAGGTGGGAAATACTACTCACAAAATCAAACTACTTTCTGCTGAAATTGACAAACTCTATTCGATCGAAGAAAGCACAGATTATGATGTCGATATTAGCCTCAAAGAGAAGGAGTTAGAGAAACTACCGACCCAAGAGAAGATTCACCGGCGAGAGGTCAAGAAAACAATGGTTGGAGGTAGGTGATAGGAACACTTCATATTTCCACCATTGCACGAAAGCTCGGCGATCCGAGAAATCACATTGATAAATTAGTGGACGATAACGAAGCCACTTTGGCAAGCATGGAAGATATATGCAATTGCATCATAGAATTTTATGACAATTTATTCAAAAGCGACCAATCCATCATGGTCTTTAATTGATCAAGCACTTAAGCTTCGTTGAGCCATTGGTGGACAATGACATGAACCGCTATCTAGATCAAGACTTTAGCATAGAAGAAATCAAAAGGGCTGCCTTCGACCAAAATCCCCACAAAGCTCGGGACCGGACGGCTTCACACCTCCTTTTACCACCATGCTTGGGACACAATTGAAGTGGATATTCTTAAAGCGCGGCAGTATACTCAACCAAGGGGAAAGCTTAAACGGTTGGAATGAAAGCGTGGTCTACCTTATTCCTAAAAACAGAAGCCGGAGAAAATTAAGGACTTTAGACCCATCGGCCTCTTGTAACGTCTCTTATAAGATTGTGGCAAGAGCGATCACAAGCGAGCTTAGGAGTGTTTTGGATAAAATTATTGACCCTCGCCAAAGCGCCTTTGTACCGGGGAGACTTATTACGGACAACATCTTGATTGGTTTTGAAGTGATGCACTAGCTCAGATTATCAAAGAGTAAGGAGGGATACACCGCGCTTAAACTTGACATGAGCAAAGCATACGACAGTGGAGTGGAGATATGTGAAAGCGATTTTGAAGAAAGCTGAACTTCTCGCCCAAATGGATTGACTTGATCTTAAGGTGTATACGATCGGTCTCTTACACCTTCAAGGTCAATGGTGAGCAAACTAGAAGAATTTTCCCTTCAAGAGGATTGCGGCGAGAGAGATCCTCTATCTCCATACATCTTCGTTATTTGTACCGTGGTTTTTCCTCCTTACTAAGGAATTATTCGGAGCTGAGGGGCTTGATTAGGGGGTAAGAATGGCAAGAAGAGGACCGATCATCACCCACCTCTTTTTCGCAGACGACAGCCTTGTATCCTTCAAAGTTGATGGCAACTCGATTTAGAAACTTCAAAGATTGCACAGGAAACTTATGAGAGAGCCTTGGGACGGTTGGTCAATTACGACAAGTCGGCCCTTACTTTCAGCCCGAACACCACAAAATTAAACCAAGATCGTACGAAACAATTCCTCAACATCAAAGAGAATAGAGGCCATGAGTTGTATCTTGGGGCCCCTCCTTCTCTCTTAGGAGGAAAATGATCCAATTCGGCTTTCTAAAGGAGAGAATGATCGAGAAAGATTGAAACATGGAGTCACAAAGCTTTCTCTAAAGGGAAATGAGATCCTGATTAAGGTAGTCTTCTTAGCAATCCCCACCTATTCTACGTCTTATTTCCGAGTGCCGACTTCACTTTGTAAGGAGTTGGAGGCAATTTGTGCACAGGAAAATTCTCGCTAAGAAAAAAGGGATCCACCGGAGAAAGTGGGATTGGCTATGTAGGAGAAAGGAGGAAGGAGGCACGGGGTTTTAAGCGGTTGGTTTTTTCAATCAAGCTCTTTTCGCCAAACAAGCATGGAGGATCATTGCCTTCCCGAGACTCATTGGTTAGTCAAGTACTCAATGCAAGATACTTCAGGAGTAAAGATTTTATGGAGGCAGACCTTGGTGGTAACCCCTCCTTTGTTTGGAGGTCGATAGTTTGGGAAGAGAGCTCCTCAAAGAAGGTTTGAAATGGAGCATTGGTAGTGGGTCACCGTTGATGCAAAGTATAGAAAGCGGTTTGTGAGTTGGTCACCGCGGCCTCTTCCTCATGCGTGGCTTCTAATCAAAAAGTGGCCGACTATATTGATAATAATGGCGGTGGAATGAGCCAAAAATCAGAAGTAAATTCGTGAATTATGAAGGCGAGGAGATTTTGAATACTCCAATCAGGCCGGAGGAGGGTAGGGATCGAAGGTTTTGGCGCTTCCACCCTAGAGGGGAGTACACGGTTAGCACGGGCTATCGCAAGAAGTTGGATCTTGTGGAAAAAATAGAAGGGAGAAAGCAGCGCAAGCTCTTCTTGTGAAGTTCGACTTGTGGACGGGAACTTGGAAGTTAAATGTGCCACCAAAACTTAAGATCTTTTGGTGGCGGCTTTAAATGGGACATCATCTCGGTGGAGATGAATTTGGTTGATATCATATTCCCACCTCTCCTTCCCCGCTTCTTCTCTGCTTTGTTTCTCGATCGCGGAACCACGATCCATGAAATTTTTGAATGCCTATTATTTGCTAAAGGGGTGTGGCGTGCCTTGAGCGTTAATAAGCCAACGGGAAATATGGTAGACAAATCTGTTTTGAATTTCCTCCACAACCTTGTATATTTGAACCAGGATTTGGCTACGAAATTATAGTTGCAGCGGCGTGGGGTATTTAGAAGAAGAGATGTGAATTTTCGCACTCAAACACGGGCATAGGAGACATCGGGAAACCCCTTGCTTTGAAAAACATTAATTGGGCTATTAGAATGGTTGAAGAGTATGGCAAGTCAAAGGAAATCCTTAGAAGGCCTCCACGAGGACAACCTTGGAGTGAAATTAAAAGAGCAATTGATGGTGACTCGAGGGCCATTTTGGTTTTCACGAGATGCAAGTTTTGAACCGGATCGAGGACGAAGTGCGTGTGGTTTGATCCTAATTGATGGAGGAGGGTCCTGCTCGGTTTCAAAGTAATTTCCTTAGGAATCCTGGACTCGGTGCTAGAGGCGGAGATGGTGGCCATTAAGGCAGGACTTGAAGAAGCCAAGAATTGGAATTGTGCCTCTGTGAAGTTGTTTCTGATTGTCAAGAGGCGTTAGATGCTATTGCCGATAAGAAATCCTTTTGGGGTCGGGGTGGGTACACTCTGAGCACCATTTGGAAACGAGTTGCGCTCGTGAAAGGACGTGTTCCTTTATACACATTGATAGAGAGCTGAACGAGGCAGCGCACTTGCTTGCGAAATCGGCGAAATGACCTACTGATCTTCCGGATTGGATTAGCAATATGGTGCGACTACGCATTTCTTCCTAGTTAGATAGTGTTGGATTCCGAGATAAATTAATTTAGGAATACCTATCAGCGAAAATGATATTCAGAAAAATATGTAAACCGTGATCCCGTTGATCAAGAACACAATTACTAGAATTGCTTCTATGTTAGCCACAATCTAAATGCCCTTTTAGGTATATGTTTTTCAAAAAAATTCACGAGAGAATTTTTTTGCGTAGTTGAAGAGAATGAATGCGTAACCACATCTTTGCGGTTTCAATTCCTTTTCTTGATAGAAGGAAAAACCGCCGTATTAAAGAGAAGTTATTTAACTTCCTCTTTAAGTTATCCACTTCATGGGTGGATTAATTAAACATTAAATATATACTTAATATATATTAATATTTAATTATTTAATTACTTTCATCTCCCACTCACACATGAAGTTAGAGACTTAATCTCATTTGCTTCATTCCAATTCACCATTCGATATACCTTTTATACGGACAAATAAATAGTGTGACTCTCGAGAATATGAGTTTTAATGTTATATACTTGTTAAGGATATATAACAACTCAACTTGATTTCACATGAAGAAAAACAAAACTCGTTGTACCCCGAGAATTCTTTCAATTAACACAAATTGACATATCTCTTACATTCCCTTGTAATTTACTAGAGCATATTCAACTTTTGTAAAAAACACTATGTATTCATAATCAAGTTCTCAACTTGATTGACCGGTCAATGAATCACAACGAGAATGTGTTAATAAAGATATTCTTCCTTTCGAATAAAAAATCTCTGAGACTCCCACTATAATTTGCTTTCCTAGACATGTATCGTATCACCGAATTGTCATGGCTATTGATAACATGCTAAAGTAGCATCACTATAGTGAAGACTTATAAATATATTAGAAAGTCCAAAAGGGTACTTTTATGAGGTTAGTTTGAACCTCAAGGACTCATACTATGAGAAAAAATTTAGGATTATATTTCTCATATCCTTATGGTCATCTTAGCACATGTAGTATGATGAACACATGTTACAATGTCTTAATTTCCATGGTGGAAGCGTATGTCATTTTAAATTTTAGACATTGTATAAATCACGATTCAAGCGTATCTACAACACTTAACTTAGATTTCCTCCCACTTTTGGTCGAAATCGATGATTTAGCTTTGAAACAAATTAAATAGATTCGTGGTTAAAATCTATTACGATTATTTTGAATAATATAATCTCAACTTTGCACATTCTCTAATGTCAAAGGTGATTGCTCATCTTAGGACCAGTGGTGGCCGAGACCACTAGCCGCCAGGCCCGGCAAGATCCGTAGGATCTAGGCTTTCTCCATTATTTTTGTTTCTTAGGTTCCTTGTAGTATCTAGACCGGTAGATAGAGGCTTAGCATGAACATTTTATTGTTATTTTCGATGTATGTACTTTCGGGTTGTAGGATTACCTCCCGTGATTTTCATTATCTATATATCTTTGTCGTGTGATTCGTATTATGCGATTCACTTTATTCTATCCGCTTACTTTTACTCAATTATTGTTTGATGATGTGCATCGCTAGTTCCCTAACTTACGAAAGATAGAGTTCGCAATGGCCGAGCTGTGAAAGATGCGTTCGGTTTTGAAGACTCCAATTGTATAATCGGTGCTAGCGAACTATCAATTCAACGTAATTGGGTTACATTTTTGAATTTGATCATACCTATCTATATGTAATAAATATTCTTTTCTCTCGGCACCTAATTAGGATGGACACCGAGATAGAATCTAATCTTCACGTCCTTAAGATGAAATATTTCGACTTAATCTTGGGAATAGACTGACTTACTAGGCATAAAGTGACTGTAAGATGTGCAAGCGAGAAATAGACTTTGAGGATAAAAATGGACAACGTTACACTTTTCGTGGAACTCGAGCCAAGTCCTGGGATTCGGGTAATCTCTGCGATGAAAGCCAAGAAGCTTTTACGAGAAAGAAGGATCTGCAAAGGATACTTAGTCAACGTCGCGATAGTAAAGAAAGATGAAAAGATGCTAATGAATGTACCCGTTGTGAGAGAATACCCGGATGTGTTTCGGAGGAATTATCAGAGTACCACCCGATCGGCAGATAAAATTCTCCATCGAATTGACACCGGGAGCTACGCCTGTGTCAAAGGCACCGTCTTAGAATGGCACTAAGGGAGCTAGAAGAGTTGAAAGAACAACTCCAAGAACTCCTGGAGAAGAAATTCATCGGGCCCAGCATTTCACCACTGGGAGCACCTGTTCTATTCGTAAAGAAGAAGGATGGAACTCTCGGAATGTGCATCGACTATAGAGGGTTGAATCGGTGACCATCAAGAACAAGTACCCTCGCCAAGGATTGAGGACTTGTTCGATCAATTGAAGAATGCCAGTGTTTTCGAAGATTGATTTGAGGTCAAGCTATCACCAATCAAGGTCAAGGAGAGTGATATCCCAAAGACGGCCTTGAGGACTCGTTATGGACACTACAAGTTTACAGTGATGCCTTTGGAGTAACAAACGCTCGGCTATATTCATGGATTTGATGAACCGGGTGTTCCACCAATACCTAGATCAATTTGTCATTGTGTTCATCGATGACATACCGATATACTCCAAGGACAAGGACCAACACGAAGAACACCTCGTGGATTGTTTTGGAAACAATGAGGCGTGAAAAGTTATATGCAAAGTTCAGCAAGTGTGAGTTTTGGATCGATCGAGTTATGTTTTTGGGACACATAATCTCATCTAAAGGAATTGAGATGGACCCCGCAATGTTAGAAGCCATAATGGACTGGAAGACCCCAACTAATGCCAACGAAATAAGAAGTTTTCTTGGATTATCGGGATACTATAGGAGATTCATTCGGGACTTCTCACGAATTGCAAAACCTCCGACGCACCTAACCAAGAAGAACCGAGAAATTTGCTTGGGCCTTTGCATGTGAGGAAAGTTTCCAAGAGCTCAAGAAGAAATTAACTTCTTCACCGGTGTTAAGTCCCCGATGGAACCGAGGGATTTGTGATATACACCGATGCATCCTTGTCTGGTTTGGGATGTGTCCTTATGCAACATGGAAAGGTCATTGCATACGCGTCCACGACAATGAAGACCCACGAATGTAACTACCCAACACACGACTTGGAATCGGCTGCGCAGTAGTTCATGCTCTAAAGATCTGGAGACACTACCTTTACGGGAAGTGCGAGATCTACACATACCATAAGAGCTTGAAGTATTTCTTCACACAAAAAGAGTTAAACATGCGCCGAGGGAGATGGCTCGAGCCGGTGAAGGACTATGATTGCACGATCTACTACCACCCCGGAAAGCGAATGTTGTGGCCGACGCCTTGAGTAGGAAGGGAATTGCGGCAACGCTATGCCAACAGGATAAATGGCACTAACCGGGGACTTTGCTCGAATGAACCTCGGAGTTCACTAGACAATGTTGTACAAATGCCGTGATTTATGCTATCAAACTACAACCAACCACGAGAGAGAGGCTCGAGACAGCTCGAGAAGAAAGGATAAATTCCTCGAAGGAATGAGATTCCGAGTTGAGAAGGGAACCATCAAAGGCTTTACCTTGAGCACCGATGGAACCCTAATGTTCGAAGGGCGAATTTGTGTGCTAAAGGACGAAGGACGAGGGATGAAATTCTGAAAGAAGCACACAACACTCTTTACTCCGTTCACCCTAGAGAGACGAAGATGTACCGGGACCGAGGGAGACTTTTTGGTGGAGGGGTATGAAAAGGACGATAGCCCACTTCGTAAGGAAATGCCCGACTCCGCCAACAAGTCAAAGTCGACCATCGTGACCGTCTGGGCTACTTCACCCTTTAGAAATACCCGAGTCGAAATGGGAGAATATCACCATGGATTTCGTCACAGGTTTTCCCAAGACCGTAAGGAATCATGATGCTATTTGGGTAGTTGTAGATAGACTTACCAAAACCGCGCACTTCATACCCATGCGCATGACTTATTCCTTAGACAAACTAGCCCATTTGTACATAGAGCAAATTGTTAGACCGCACGGTGTACCGGTTTCGATAGTTTCCGATAGAGATCCTCGCTTCACCTCTAAGTTTTGGAAGAGCCTGCAGCAAGCCTTGGGAACGCATTTAAACTTCAAAGACCGCTTACCACCCGCGATTAGACGGACGATCGTAAAGAACCATTCGGGCTTTGGAGGATATGTTGAGGGCATGTGCTATGGATTTCGAAGGAAGGCTGGGAGACTCACCTACCACTTGTGGAATTCGCCTACAATAACGATTACCAAGCTACGATTCAAATGTCACCCTTTGAGGCACTTTACGGAAAGAGATGCGAGATCACCCATCTGTTGGGGACGAAGTAGGAGTTCGTAAGATTTTAGGGCCGAGAACTTGTGGAACAGTCGGTGGAAATTGTTTCTCGGATTAAGGGAAAGGATCAAGGCCGCACAAGACCGTCAAATCGTGACGCGATACTCGCCGAAGGACCTACATTTTGAAGTTGGAGAAAAGGTATTTTTCAAGGTAGCACCAATGAAAGGATGATCCGCTTTGGGAAAAGAGGCAAATGAAACCCCGCTACATCGGACCTTTTGATATACTAGAGAAGGTTGGAGACGTAGCTTATCGCTTAGCTCTACCCCCGAACTATCCCAAGTACACAACATTTTCCATATTTCTTCAATCGGGAAGTATGTAGGTGACCCAGAGCACATTATCAACTTCGAGAGACTTAGAATTGGGACGAGACGACATATGGAGAGACACTGCGAAAATCCTAGGAAGAAAAATGCACAAACTTAGGAATCGAGAAATTCCTTTGGTTTTAATACAGTGGAGTAGACACGGGAAGGAAGAAGCCACTTGGGAGAGGGAGGACGAGATTTTAGCAAAATACCCGCAAGACCTAGATTTGATTAGGTAAGCAAAATTTCGGGACGAAATTTCTTTGAAGAGTGGGTAGGATGTAATACCCGGGCCCAAATTTTGATTTATTTATTTGCGTGAGTGTTATGTTATACTTGATTTTTCTTTCGAAAAGAGAAACTTCGTTGTTATTCAAAATCTTCGATTTTGGGTAACAGACGAGCGAGAACCGAACCGACGGTACTCTAGAAACCCTAATCGATCGAACCGGTACTCGATAGTCGAAAGGTGGATAAAATTCAAGTCTAAAAGAAGTGAATAATCCGTTTGTACTAATAACTCGAGAGTTTTAATATAGTCACCGAAATTGGGCGAAAAACCCTAAAAATGCCGAATTTCGAATCTACCGAACAAAAATCGAACCAACCGAGAACCGAATTAATAAAATAAGTTAAAAGCCTCCTTAATTACAAACTTTTAAGATTATAAAATTATTTAGTGATTAAACGAATGAAACGTAACTTCACGAGCCCCGAAATTCCAAACGGAGCCCCGTTTTCGATCGAACCTTGCACGCCCTGAACCAGAAGGGCCACCACAAGCCAAAGGCTTGGGGCCCACTATTTGGACGTCCATGGGGAGGGTTTGCAGCCACTTTCAAGGGCCAACACACCAAGACAAAGTGTGTTGACCCCAAGTACTTGTACCCCCTCCTTTTAATTAATTTTTGTCCTTCCCTTCCATCCCACCATCCACTTGCTTTGATCTTGACCCTCCATCTTTTTCCACATGCTCTTTTAAGTTTCTTGGGCACCACTTCTCCCCTTATTCAAGTCATCAAAAGAAAGGAAGCATTCCTCTTCCCCTTCACCCCCATTTTCGGCCATCTTCACAAGGGAGGAGGAAAACCTTCTTCTTCTCCCAACTTTTCCCACATACACACATCCAACCCTCACCTCAAGCCATTTCTTCTTCCTTCAAGGTGCAAAGGAGTAGAGCCATTCCTAGGAAGAGCTTGAAGAAGGCATTTGGCCCTAGCCTTTTAAAGAAAGACTACAAAGGTGACCACACCTCAAACCTTAACTCTCTTCCTTAAAACTCTTAATGGAGAAAATGGCATGTGTTTTCTTGAGGTCTTGTTTATTTCTTGGTAGCATGTTGTTTTCATGAAAGAGTTGAAGGTTTCATGTCTTTTTTTTGAAAGTGAGAATAAGTTTTTAAATATTCATAGTATGTAAATAGATGAACTACCTGTTTTTCCGTCAGAGGTTTAAGCTGAAACGTTTTCATGACTTGAAGTTTTGGCATGTTTGACTGCATATTCTAAAAGTAGGACAAAATGGCTTTCGTTTGCCACTGGTCTCATGCATTTTGGAGTTATATTCAATAATCTATGAATTTTTGAAGTTAGTGTGACAATCTGTGACGTTTTTGTGACTCTTCGATTTTTTCTGGTATTCCTCACTTCAGTTATTATTTTTATAAAAATCAAAATAAAATACTACATGATGTTAGCTTCGTTTCTGGATTTTTCCATGAATTTAGGAGTAGTCTAAATAGTTTTACAAAAATTATTTCTCTAGTTGGTACGTGACTGGGAAGACAGAAATGTTTCTGTCCCTATTCCAAAAACGAGCCAAAAACACCCTTTTCCCTTCGTATCTTGCCTAAATTCAAAACTAAGGAAATGTTGGTGACTTCATAAGGTATCTACTGTAAAAATTTTATAATTTTTGGAAGTGTTTTAGTATTATTAAGAAAATTATTTCGATGGTGTCTCAACACTGAAAACTTTCTAGAACACTGTTTCGACCTAGAAAATAAATTCAAAAACCCAATTTTTGTATACCTTTTTAATGAGACCATATTTTATGTGTGATATACACTTCAAGAGAGTGTCTACTGTGCTTTTGCCAAATTTTTAGAATGATTTATTTATATTTTAGAAAATGCCCCAAAGTCGAGAGTGGGCAGTCGGAAGTTGTCATAATGCTTGAATTACTACTTTTGAAAAGGTGTTTTCCATTTTTACGTGTCATACTTAGGAGCATGTTAGTAAGAGTCTTATATATATATATATATATATTCTTGTATCAAAAAATTAGAGTTCCAATAATTTACGACTAAAAGACAAAAAGACGTATAAGTAATCAAAAGTCCTTTGGGACCAACGCACCGTATTTATTCCTCGATAAGAAACTAAAACCCAAAAGTTTTCTTTAGGAACGAGTACGGCCGGTCGGTGATTTGCTCGGACGTTTTCCCCTTTCAAGTCATACTTTCGAACTTCTTTTTAAGGTGGGTGGCACTAACCGTATTGCCTTTATTTATGTCATAGTTGAAATATCATTGCTAAATCATGTTTGATTTACTGAGCGATGTTGGTATCGTCTCGGTTGTTTTACGAGCGGAGGTGGTCCATCTCGGTTTACAAGTGATGTTGGTATCGTCTCGGTTGTTTAAGAGCGGAGGTGGTCCGTCTCATTTATGTTTTACGAGGCGGAGGTGGTCCGTCTCGGTTTACGAGCGATGTTGGTATCGTCTCGGTTGTTTAAGAGCGGAGGTTGTCCGTCTCATTTATGTTTTACGAGCGGAGGTGGTCCGTCTTGGTTTATGAGCGATGTTGGTATCGTCTCGGTTGTTTATGAGCGGAGGTGGTCCGTCTCATTTATGTTTTACGAGCGGAGGTGGTCCGTCTCGGCGAGTGGAGGTAGTCCGTCTCGGTGTTTACTTTTACGTAAAAATATGATTGATGTGTATGATATTAAAATGTATGCATGATAGCGTGCGGGCTACCCACACCGAGAAATTCAAATTCTCATGCCCTTTTTAAATATTTTTCAGGTGAGCCGATGGAGTCTTGGGAGCAAGTGAGACTCGGCCTTCCCCGCCATATTATATTAGAATGCTTAAACGCTTTTATTTTCTGTCTGCAAATTTTAGACCCTCTATCTGTATTTGCTAAAACCTAGACTCACAATACTTTCTCCTTTGCTACGGTTCAATTATGCTCTGTTTTAATGATTAGGATTTTAATTTGATGTTGAATACTTTAAGTTAAGAATCACTCAATTGTTTTCTTTTATCATTTTCCTTATCGATTTCCTCTCTAAAAAAAAATTATCTTACTTTTTCCCTTTCACTAAGTGACGACTCGAATCTGGATAAGTAAGTGGAACTATCCTGGTTCGGGCGTTACAAACTCTATCTCACATAATTTTATCATTACCCTCTAAATACTACATATCTATCACACATTTCTATTATATATATAAACTATTAATATTCATTAAGCCTCGTGTAAAAAAAAAAAGAATAAATTTATTGAGCGAAAAAAATATTTCTTAAAAATAGAATGCAATTATCAAATGAAAAATTTTCGATATAACGAATTTACATGTAAAATTTCTTAAGAGAACATTTATGCTAATAATTCCTAAATAAGAATAAAATATTACCACCGACTTGGTGATAATATGCGAAAAATGACAGACAAATAATTAGGTTGCAATTAATCACTCCAACCTTTTAACCTCAATAATTACAGCGTCGACTCCATTATTAATATTCTTCTTTACAATCAATGCGGGTGGAAAGTGTAACAACAAATTTCGTAAATTTAATTTATAAAAACACGAAAAAGTTTACAATTTGATTTTAATCGGATTGAACCGATTAAATTTTAGCGGACCCTAGCTCTAAGTTTGATCCTCTGATTCTTCTCTTCAAAATCGGTGTCGACTTAGATGATTTGGCGATTTGGTGGATTTGGTGGACTTATAATGTTAATCCAAGGGCTTAAGAGCCTTATTTTGGATTAAACGCTATTTACTGAGACTTTTTGGATGAACGTTCTTGAATCTTCAAGAGGCCGCGATGAACGCCTTTGAATCTTCAAGGAGAAAGCGTTTGATCGGAGGGTTAAACACCTTGATCCCGGATCGGGACAGCTGTTCCCGGTTGATTTGCTTGAAGAACGCCTTTGAATGCCGCGAAGAACATCGAAGTGCACTCCGAGCTGGAATTGAGTGCGGAGTTGCCTACGAAATTGTGTGTGGAATGAATGAATGAATGAAGACCCCTATTTATAGTTGTGGGGTGAGATTGATTTAATGGGTGGGCTTAGAAGCCCATCGGAACTGATTTGATTTGATCGATTAATTTGACTTGATTTGATTTGTTTCCATGTGGGGCAATTTGATTTAACTTTCCATTTAACGAGATTTTATATGTTATATGGTAAGTTAATTACTTTGCCACAAGTTACGAATATTTAAAATTCGTAGGATTTAATTTCGGCTTTTACGTGTATATTTAAAATCAATAAATTATTTAATTTGAGAATTAATTTAATTAAATTCCCATAATATAAATAATTAAATTTATTTGATATTAATACTTGTTGGTCCGGTTTGTTGAGTTGATTAAGAACCTTTGAGTAACCTTCTAGGACAAAATCTAGAAGGGGGTTGAATAGATTTTGCGATTTTTCAAATCTTTCAAAAAATTATTCAAAGTACCAAAGTGACACAAATGGGAATTCAATATTAACCTCAACTTTTAATAAGATCAAAAGCAACAACCGATATTGATTTTAGCTAAGATTACGAAATTAGACCTTGAACAATAAATTGTAAATTGAACAGAAGGATAAATGAAAGCGGTAAAGAACACTGGATTTTATAGTGGTTCGGATTATAACAATCCTACATCCACTCTCCTTCTCCAACTTGAAGAAGTGTCTTCACTATCTGCTTGCTTACTTACTTTACAATCTTACAACTTACAACTTACAAGAATCTTCAAATCTTCAAACTCCTAATCAAAAGCGTAAAATCTAACTCTAGAATAATAGAAGTGTTTTTGAAGATGTATGAGAAAGTGTTCTATAAACACTTAGAAAAATTTATGAAGAAATCGTGGAAAAAATATTACGTGCTTTTTAGAACTGGTGATTTTAGAAAATAACTTGCTTGAAAACTTTCGTGTTACTGTGTATTCTATATTCGTAATGAAGTGCTCGATCCTATTTATAAGTCTGAAAAGACAGTTTGTTTGTTAGTTAGTTCTAACAAACTAGAAAGCTAACTTTAACAAACTTAATCTTGAAAACCGCTTGCTCCTCGGTGATTTTAATCTACTCATCTGCGGTGACTTGGTGAAGATTCGTCTTTCTTATTCTACTCGGCTTGTCGACCTCGTCCCGAGCTCTTCATATTTATCTCCTGCAGACGACTAGACTCGAGCTTGTCTCCGGATGACTTGTGATTCCTAGTCTTGGTGACTTGAACTATTCTTAACCTAGTGCAGTCGGCTTAGTACTAGAACTCGATCTCCACTGTTCTACATTGTCATCTACTCGTCTGAATCAATCTTTTAACTCATCAAAACAATCATGATCTAACAATACTTAATTTTCACGTGTCGCCATTTAATTGGGCGCAAAATTAATTTGCTTACAAATGCCCCCTCGTGCTTTGTTCACGGTCATTTGTGACTTATCGTGAATTAAGCACGAAATTTATTTGTTACCTTCACTTTGAAGATTCAAATATTAATTTGCCTTGAGCCCATCATTTTTTTCGTATGGCCGAAGAAATATTTTTGTTTAACTTGAGACATCAAGTTTTTTTCTCTGGCCAAGAAATAGGCTGCCCACCTTTAATTTTTTATTGGTCCAATTTTTTTGACAATGCAGTGGGCTGCAATTTTTTCTTGGCTTAATGAGGCAATTTTTTTTTGTTTGGGCTTTATGAAGCATTTTTTTGCTTGGGCTTAATGACATATACATATTTCTTGGCCCAGTGAGAAAATAAATCCTTTTTTCGTTGTTTTCTTTTTTCACAGATTTACTTACAGCTTTTAATTAATTTCACGAGGAAATTAATTTTCCTGCAAGTTTTCTCTTATGATGAAGAAATCGGCCAGCATCATAGATCTTTCCTTCTCCAACTTATTTCCTTTTTGCATTAACCCTAAATTGCTCTATAAAAGATCACCACATTTTTTATCTTCCTCACGGCAGCAGCAAGCAAGAAGAATACACAGGAGGAGGTATGAATTTTTTTATATACCACAACACACAACCATGCATATACGTATTTTCTTATTTCTCTTTCTGCATATTTTCATAAGCTGTTCTTTCTTTTAAGAAATTTACAGGCTAATTTCACAGGATTCAATCAGCAACAAGCTTTGGGTAATTTCTAACTCCTTTAACCCTTTTTTTTTTTTCCGTATATTGCATATATCAATCACATAAACATACTACAAGCATCAATCATATACCCAAAACTATTTGGTTGAATTCATGCCACTGCAATTAGAGGAGTTTGTGATTCATTACCACTACAACTACCCTCGACTATCAACGGCCACCGCTACAACTACCATGGACTCATGTCACTACAACTACCGTTGTTCGACGCCTATTGCCACTACAACTACCTCAATCTTGTAATCAAATGGACAATACCAGACTTACAGCAATGTCGGCATTGATCAGAATTGGGCGTATCTCTTCTTGGGCATTTCATCGAGCAGTTGGCGGATGTGAGTGGTGAACCTTCGGCCTTGGCTTTATCGCAGCGGCGACGACTCGACCTAGGCGGAGCGGCATCGGACTTGGCCTCTGGCAGTGGCGCGGTTTCTGGACGGCATCGTCGTCATTGGCGGTTCTCGCGATGGTGTCCGGGCAGAGGTGCGGAAGCGACGTGGTAGAGGCGTGAACAGACCGGAGCGCAAACGGCGGCAGAACTCGAGCGACGACAGCAGCGTCGGGTTCGGTTCTTCGACGGCGGCTTTGGGCGACGTAGACGCTGTCGGTTGTTCGCAGTGGTCTGCGGCATTGGCGGCTTCTGCTAGCCGAGGCGGCGGCGGACCTTCGGCTTGGATTTCTGGACAAGGGCGGCGCGCGGAGGCTCGACGCAATGGGAAGGGTGTTTGCTCCGGCGAGATTTGAGGAAGGGGCTGCGGTTTTGTTTTCTGCATTAATTTAATCAAAGGCAGAAATGAATTTAAGGCAGGATTGAGGTTTTCTGCGTTGATTTTTTTATCAGAAGCAGAAATGGGTCTCTTTTCTGATATAGCGTGAAAAGAGAAGACAGATTAATTCAGAATGGGCTTATCAAAGTGGGTCTAAATTTTGGACCTTACTTTGCTATGAACAATATTCATATTAAGTCCAATATCCATGTTTTCACATGTTGAATTCTTTAAATATCATGGACTTAGAAATTAATTTAAATTATACTGATTTAATGAAAATCAATTCATAAAATTTATTCCTTCAAATTTAAATCTCAAAGAAATAAATTTTACAAGTCCACAAATTATTTATCACATTTGCCCCCTTTATTATTTTTTTATTCCCTTTTCTTAACTCTTGTATTTTTTTTTCACAACAACTCTCATCATGAATTTCTTCCGAGTACCTCTACATCCATGGGAAAACGTCACTTGATAATTCTTGATGACGAGCATCAACCTTTGAACAAAGGGACTCACTTAGCTATTGAAACTCCGATGGTGGCAAATATGCTCCGCCATAAAAGATATATCGAGTGAATTCGCATTGATGACTCGGACTCGGGAGATCTCGCAGAGCAAGACGTCTAAAGTCTGGGTCCTAAAGGCAGCTAATCACTTCAAGCCCGCTCCAAAGGTGGTGGACCCTTTGCCAACATTAGGACGGAATATCGTCATGGGCCGAGCGGAATGGGGCGACCCTTTGAAGTTTGCAGCGAATTTCAATTCACCAAAGGATACTTGGGAGTGGACCGAGGATGTCTTGAATAGATGCAAGAAAACTCTTAAGAGCATAAGAGTTTATGATGTTGTTTTCGCGTCGCTTTTCACGTCTGTTGCAACTCGAGATAATCAAGGCTTCTGCGAGGCGTGGTGCCCTACTACCAACACTTTACTCACCACTGCGGCGAGATGTCCATCTCTCTATGGGACTTGCATAATCGACAGACTTTCCTTGACGGGTCACATATTTGATGAAGTAGTACTTAGGATGATGCCGAACTTCTTGACAAAGATCGGGACTTATGCATTCCGCATAGCGCATACATCCGCTTCATGCCTATCATTTGCTTTTTAGAGACGCATATGAGCCCGCAGTCTCTATAGCTCAATGGGTAGAATTTTGGTCGACCAAACTCGCGAAATACAAGCCGCCACCGGCCGCATGATGAGAAGAAGAAAAATTTTCGTCCTCTACTTACAATCCTTCGCATTTTCGAGGAGCATAAGCCATGGACTTTTGCGAAATGACGCCCTTCAAAAAGCTAGATGTTGAACGAAAGCGGCGGAGGAGACATACTTGGCCGCTCACTTGGCTTGTTGGTTATGCACGTTCGCCCTTCCCGATGACAACGTGGGTTTTATTAGGCCAAGCACCTTCAAGATGGCATGTTTGATGGCTAAGGGTAAGGAAGTTAGCCTCGTTGTCCTGGTCTTAGCAAACATCTATAGAGGCTTAAGCAAAATTGCACAGCGATCGAGGCCATCGAGGATCGAGCGACATTCCCGATTCATTTTATGCTTGGTTGACACAATACTTCAAGACGCACTTCCCGCTGGCTACGGATTGAGTAGACCTGCAATGGTGTTTTACTTCGGAGAAAACGGTGCTCGATACTATGAACCTGAAAGTGCCCATGAGAGGATTCACAAAGGAGTGACTACTTCGTGGACTTGCAATATAAAGAGTGAGGGGACTTTGTATGTGGATGATGGGGAAGGAAAATGGGGCATGTGGAGTTACTTTGTGGCCCTTCGCTCTAACTATCTTTCTTGGCGGCATGGTGATCATTTTATTATCGAGCCTTATAGTCCGCACAGATTTAGCCGTCGATTTGGTTTCTACCAAGAGGTGTTGGGAGAATCGATGATGGGTGATTTACGAGAGGTTTCTTTGGAGAAAGGGTTCCTCTCTTTGGAAATGGTGCACTTTGCGCAGACTCATTCCAAGGCATATCTTCCGCCATCCACCCAAAATATGAACAAGTTCTCTTCATCCGAGTACAAGAGATGGTGGAATCAGTCCACGGAATTTACTTAGACACTCATATTGAGGATCCGGTTAGATCAAAGCCCAAGGAAGCATCGCAGATGAATTTGTGGTCATCGGCGATCGGGACTTGTGTGAAGAACCTTCTCCACCTATTGTCATTCCTTCTTGATTGCATGTTGAATTGCCACCTATTGAAGTGAGTAAGAGAAAAGGTACTCATCAAAGTTCGGAGGAGAGTCGAAGTGACCGTCACCGGAAGAGGGTCAAGCAAGGTGACAAGCTTCCCGAGTCGGCGGAAGATGACACTTTATCCCTCACAAAGAAGGTCCTACTCTCGTCTCTTTTCATATGATCCAATGGTTTCTTATTTTATCTCACTATTCGTCTTTTCTTTTCGGGCCTTACGTTTAGTTTTTGGCGGTGAGGACAGTGATGGATCTAAGTCGGGAGATTCATCTTCTCTGCAGGGGTTCTTGCATGCCTCCTACATTTCGAGGTCCTAGGAAGGGTGCACTCTCGGTGTTTGTTGCGGAAAAATTCATCCGTAATCATCGCGGGAATATGTTTTGTCCTTGTGGAAGGGTTTCCTTGAGAAAATCCATAGCACTCCCATTGACTCACTATCTTCTATGAAGGATCAAGTACCTTACATGATGCAAGAATCAAGAAATTCGATAGGATCGACTCCTATGCCATGGAAAAGGCTTTGAGTGCTTTATTCGACAAAGCGAGATGATTATGATGCAGCGAGATCAAAGTCCACCGATGATGTGGCCAAGGACACTCTTGCCTTGAAGTTGGCTGAAGCGACAAGTGCTCTTCGTGCTTGTGAGGAAGATGAAGCGAAGCGATCTAGCAAACTTGAAAGTGCTCAAGCAAAGTTCAAGCGGTGGAGAAGCAATTGGCTCATTTGATGAAAAAGAAGAAAGTGTTGTGCGAAGCATTACAACAAGTACCAACAATCTCTCGCAAGCGCCAAAGTTAATACCCAGTCTAAGGAGAGTATCATTGCCATTGATAACACCACTGGTTTTGGATGACAAAGTAGTCAAGACTTGAAGATGTTAAAGTCGAACTTGGAGGCAGCCTTGGAGGAGTTGAAGAACTTGGATCTTCTTGCTTAGTTTTATTAGGACCCATTGTTTTGTCCTTATTCCTTATGTTTCATTTTCTTGCTTTCGCTTTATGTTATCGACATTTATGGTTTATCAATAACATCTATCCGCTTTATTTCTTCTTTGCATCCTTCATTTTGTACTTCAATATCTCATTAAGTATTTTGAACTTAAATGAAATAATTGAATCATGACTTTTCTTGCTTCAATAATTCACTAAGTATTTTGAACTTAAATGAAATAATTGAATCATGCATTTTCTTACTTCAATATTTCACTAAGTATTTTGAACTTAAATGAAATAATTGAATCATGCATTTTCTTACTTCAATATTTCACTAGGTATTTTGAACTTAAATGAAATAATTGAATCATGGTAGTACTTAGAGAATTTTCTAAGTTGCCTACGTACCTCTTTAAAGAGGATCAAGCCATAACGTAGTTCAAGGGGAACATGATTTGATTTTTGGGGGTGCCGTGACGCTTTAACCTCATGCGGGCCAGGAGGGGTATTAATTATTTAAACACTAAATACCTTTAGTGGGTTTGGGGTGCCGTGCAGTTTAACCTCATGCGGGCCGGGAGGGACTATTCTTTAACTCTTGTAGACAAAGTAGGGTATTTAATATTTAACCACTAAATACCTTTAGTGGGGTAAGTTAACATTTTAACCACATGTAATTACCTTTGGTGGTTGTCGTACACGATTTACCCTCATGCGGACCGGGAGCGATGAACAGTTTAGACTCATGAGTCATGGAGCTTTCTTCTTGATTGACTTACGCGTAGTAGCGTTTCAAGAATTTCCCGTTTTGGGTCCAATATTCATCCCATCTTCGAGAAATTAACTTGTAGGCTCCATTCGTATAGACTTCTTTCACGACATGGGGCCATCCCATTTGGGCAAGAACTTATTTCCCACACAATGGGTAACCACAATAGGCCTTCTCACCTGCAAGCACTAAGTCGCCAACTTGGAAAGAACGTGTCTTCACTTTCTTATTGAACGTTCTCGAAAGACGGGGTGATAGCATTCTAGTCTTTGTTGAGCCTCCAACCTTTTCTCATCCAAGGCTTCTAGCTCTTCGAGACGCAAGCGTGCATTCTCTTCTTCCGTCAAGCCTTCTTGTATAGCCATTCTTAGAGACGGAATTTGCTTCTCTAGAGGAACAACCGCTTCAACACCATACACCAAGGAATAAGGAGTGGCTTGCGTAGGTGTTCTATAGGTGGTTCGATATGCCCATAGAGCTTCACTCATTCTTTCCGGCCAATCTCATTTAGACTTGGAAACGACTTTCTTCAGCAGGTTACACAATGTCTTATTGAAGGCCTTGGCGAGCCCATTTGTTGCATTGTACATGGAGGACTTTCTTTGTTTGAAGTCGAACTTCTCACAAAGTTTGTCTATGTGACTGTTGGAGAATGACTTTCCATTATCAGTAATGATGTAACGAGGAACTCCATATCTGTAGATGAGGTTGACACGGATGAAGTCAACGACATTTTCTTTCTTCACTTCTCTTAGAGGCACCGCTTCGGCCCATTTGGAAAAGTAATCTGTTGCAGCCAAAATGTAGAGATGACCACCGGAGGATTTCGTCAGCGGTCCTACGACATCCACACCCCAAGCATCAAAAGGCCATGAAGCAATAGTTGGGTGCAACGGTTCGGAGGTTGATGAATCGGGTTTGCATGAAATTGACAAGCTTGACATCTTTGCGCATAGTCCATGCAATCTTTCACCATTGTCTGCCAATAGTATCCCATCCTCTTTATCCGAAATGCAGCTTGGGTCCTGGACCGATGAGCACCGCAAACCCCCGAGTGAGCTTCTTCCATTGCTTGAATAGCTTCTTCATCACTTAAACATCTCAAGAAGATATTGTCAAATGACCTTCCATAGAGTGTTTCTTTGTAGTAGATGAACCGAGGTGCACGACGACGGATGTCAACTTTACGATGTGGATCACTAGGTAATTTCTCATGTTGCAAATAATCCACCAAAGGTTGACGCCAATCTTCCTTTTCAATCTCGAAGACTTCAATGACATTATTTTCAACTTCTTCGTCAATTTCATCATTGAAGATTGGTGGTATGACCCAACTTCTGCAAGCTGGAATGTGGATATGCACTTCGGGCATAGCTATAGTCAACGCTAACTTAGCGAGAGTGTCGACTTGCTTATTTTCACTTCTTGGAACATGTTCGATTTCCACATCCCCAAGCCAACTCATCATTCTTTGGGCGTAGTTGTAATATGGGAGCAACTCGAGGTTTCTTAACTTCATATAACCCGCGCAGTTGGTTCACTATCGCAATGAATCTCCATACACCTTGAGATGTAACGCTTTATATCAATCGCCATCTCCAACCCAAGTATGAGTGCACGATATTCAGCCACGTTGTTGGAGCAATTCTCGGTTAAGACGAATGAATATGGCAAGACTTCACCATCGGATGTCACGAATACTACTCCAGCGCCAGCTCCTTCTCGATGAGAAGCTCCATCAAAGTACATCTTCCAAGGAGGAGAAATTTCCACTGCTAGGACATCTTCATCCGGAAGGTCATCGGATAACTCCCATTCGGTAGGAATCGGGTGGTCGGCTAAGAAATCCGCCAATACTTGTCCCTTTACGGCTTTCTAAGGAACATATACAATCTCGAATCTGTTGTAGCTGGAGATACCACCTTGCAAGTCGGTCGGAGAGGACCGGCTTTGACATGACAAACTTCAACGGATTTGCCTTTGAGATAAGACGAACCGTGTGAGCCTGGAAGTAGTGCTTTAACTTATGAATCACGAAGATAAGTGCCAAGCATATCTTCTCAATTGGTGAATAATTCACCTCATTTGGGACCATCATCCTACTCGAGATAGTAAAGAGCATTTTCTTTACCGTCATCGTTTTCTTGTGCTTTAAGTAGAGCTCGAAGGATCGCTCTTGAGCCGCTATGTAGAGGATCAACGGTCGTCCAGTGCTGGTGCGACCAACACAGTGGCTTCATTAGATAAGCTTTGATGCTTTTAAAAGCATTGTTGCAGGATTCATCCCATTTGAATGGGTTTCCTTTCTTCATGAGATAGGTGAGCGGTTGACATCTACGAGGCCAAGTTTGAAATGAACCTCCTTAAGTAGGCCAACTTCCCTTGCAAACTTTTGAGCTCGTGGATGTTGCGAGGATCGGGCATTTTCAGAATTGCATCCATCTTTGCTTGCTCAATTTCTATGCCTCGATGTCGGACGATAAATCCAAGAAACTTTCCCGACGTAACTCCAAAGGCACACTTCAATGGGTTCATCTTGAGTTGGTAACGTCTTAGACGCTCAAAGACTTGTCTCAAGTCTTGCGAGATGATCCTTTCTCTTTCTCGACTTCACCACCAAGTCATCTACATAACATTCGGTGTTCTTATGGAGCATGTCGTCGAAGATCTTTTGCATTGCTTGCTGATATGTAGCACCGGCATTCTTTAAACCGAATGGCATCACTTTGTAGCAATAGATCCCTTTTGGGGTGCGAAACGCTGTCAGTTCTTCATCTTTTGGTGACATGCGAATCTGATTGTAGCCCGATGACCCATCCATGAAAGATAAGGCTTCATGACCCGTAGTGGCATCGATCATAAGCTCGGCAATAGGCATTGGGAAGTCATCCTTAGGACATGCAATGTTGAGATCACGGAAATCAACGCACACTCGAATTTGGCCATTTTTCTTTCTTACCGGCACAATGCTAGAAATCCAAGTAGGATATTTCACTTCTCTAATGAACCCAACTTCGATGAGCTTGTTCACTTCATTCTCAATTAACGGAACCAATTCGGGCGAAATCGACATTGACCTTGCTTGGTGGCGAGTTCCTTTCTTAATGGACAAGTGGTGAAGCTGCGACTTTTGGGTCTAAACCCGACATTTCCTTGTAAGACCATGCAAACACATCTCTAAACTCTTGTAAGAGTTTAATGTATGTTTCTTCTTCTTCGGTTGTCAACAAGGCACTTATGTAAGTTGGTCGTAGGTCATTATCATCTCCCAAATTGACTTCCTTCATTTGTCCACTGTGGCTTTAACACCTTCCTCAAGTTACGGAGGAGCATCTTGACATCTTCTTCTCTTGTCGAGCATTTTCCGATATGGTGATATGATTCACCGCCACAACATCTTCGTGATGTTCTTCTTGGCTCTTAAGATCAATAGATAGTTTCATTCGACCATTCGCCCCTCTAACTAGGACTATCTGTGTAGTGGTATTATCACCATTAATATATCCACTTACGATCATCGAAGCCATTTTATTTCGCGTGGCTCTCTCCATATCCCAAATGTATGATTGTCGAGCGATGGAGGTCTCAATAAAGTTTGATGAAGCTACACTTTCTCCATCACTATCATCACCATTAGTGTAGATGATCGCTTGCAATTTCTTGTGAGAGCTTCTCCATATGATGGGATCAAAACAGCTTCGTCGCTTCATACGGGATGGAATCGAACTTGAAGTTTCGCGGATCTCAAGATCTGGTAAATACCAATTTCCGACGATTGCACTTCTTACATGGTCCTAATCTTTCAAAGACAAGACCGGCTTTGGACTACTCTCGAGCCGCCCCAATCTCTTAAAGACGGAGATCCGCTTTACTTTCTTACCATTCTCATCAAATACATCTTCCGTTGATGAGACTTCTCCTTCACCGATATGATTCGTGCTTGCTCTCTTAATTGCAATACGAACCGGATTACGTGTGGCATATCCTAGACCGAGGTTTGGCAATCTTGGCATAGGCGTTTTTCCTTTGCGGTCTTTGAGTGTTATCATCTCCATGTTTTGCTTGCTTAATGATCTCACGGAGTGAACCCTTCGGCTTCGAGCATCCTATTGGATCGTATCCAACTTGAACAAGGAGATTAAAGGCTTGAGGGCCATAGGATTTTGATATCGCAGCTTCTAATAAGTCGCCATGTTTAATTTTAGCTCCATGAATAGGACGTGTGAATCCTTCAAGCGGTTGTGAAGAAGGTCTCGCCGCATCAAGCTTGGTCAATGGTAATGTCAAATCTTCCAATACTTCAACATTTTCAAGAGGTTGTTTGCCATTATCGGTGTAGGATGGACGCATGTCTTTCTCACCCTCTGCGGCTTGTACGTCCTTGCTTGTTTCTTGCGAGGAGTTTGCCTCGGTAGTACTCTTGAAATAGTACTTAGCATCGGCGAAGTATGATTCAGCTTCGGTGAAAGGTTTACCATCACCAAATACTCTTTTTACATTGCCGTTTTGACAATATTTAAAACATTGGTGCATAGTAGAAGGTATTACACCATTTTCGTGCAACCACGGACGTCCCAAAAGCATATTGTAGGATGTCCTTGCATCAATGACATGGAAGAGTACGGTGGAGGCCATCTCGTCCATCGGTAAGTCCAATATCACCGTGCCGAGAGCTCTTTGACCTTCTTGGTTGAACCCTTGGATCATCGACGACTATCGCGAGTTCGGCCCATTGCTATGCCCAACTTTTTCATCACCCTCAAAGATAGGATATTAACCCCGGAGCCTCCATCAATCGGTATCCGATTAAATTTTTGCTCCTTAGTGTAGCCGATCCACGAACAATGGCCGATTATGAGGTTGCGAGCCGAGTAATAAGTCTTCATCCGTAAAACTCACCGCCCATGCACAATCTTCGCTTTTATCACAAGTCTTTTCTCCGGATGGACCACCTTCATCCACATTCACCATATGACATGAAATGTCGTCATGATGATCATCTCCATCACCCAAACAAAGTTCGTAGTCGTCTCTTCATCCAAGAAGATTTTTCCTTGCTCGACCAACCGCATGACTTTGTCTTTGAAAATGAAGAAATCTTGGATTGGGTGACCCACTAACTGCGTGGTACACGCGATGCCGGGTCATCAAGACGCGTCGACTTCTTCCGGCCGTTTCATTTCTCGCAATTCGATAAGGTTATCTCTCAACGGATCGTTGAATATGCCTGAACATCGAGAATCTAAGAATGGGTATTGCCTTTGTTTCATCTCCTTCAAGGTCATTTTCCTTTGCCCCCTTTCCGGGACAACATTCTTCCCTTTATCCTCCTTGTTTCTTTGGTACTTGACCGTCTTTGCATTTGCTTGCATGGACTCTTGCTACGAAGTCTTGACAAATGTCCTTGTACCTTTCTTGACATCTTGCTTGTCTTTGAACTTTCGAGTTTCTTGAATTGGCGGCCCATTAGCTCCGGTTGCAGCCATGCTTAGCTCCATATCGTGAGCTCTTGTTGCCAATTCTTCAAAGGTCCTTGGTCGGATTCCTTGGAGGATATAACGAAGATCCCATAACATCCCTTGGATGCACATCTCAATTGCGTAAGTTTCGACAATCTATCTTTGCGATTGAGGCTTAAATTCCTCCATCGATTAATATAATCGATCACAGTTCGTCCTTCCATTGTCGAGTATTAGTTAACTCGATCATGCTAATGATCCTTACCGTACTATAGAAGTGGATCAAAAACTCTTGTTCCATTTGATCCCAGATTGTCGATGGAATCGCCTCCGTGTCGATGTACTAATCGAATGCATTTCCTTTCAAGGAACGGACGAACAAGCTGCTTTGCCAAATGGTCACCATAGGTTCCAGCATTGTTGCACGTTTCGACAAAGTGAGCTACATGCTGTTTGGATTTCCTTTTCCATCAAACTGTTGAAATTTTGGAGGCCGATAGCCAGCTGGCATCTTCAAACCATCAACTCTCTTTGTATATGGCTTGGCATAGGTGAAGGATGACTTAGAACCGTCGTCGAACTTATCCTTCATCGTTTCCCGTATAAGCTCTTTGAGTTGCTCCACATGGATTCCTCCATCGCCAGTAATCTGCAAGTCCTTTGCAATCGGCTCGCATTCGGTTGCATGATGCTTAGTTGAGGTTTCCTCGTCATTGCACCTCTCAACTCGCTTCCCCTTAGCTATGCTTGCCTCATCATTTTCCACGTTATTCATCAAGTGGAAATGTGGGAGTCCTCGTTCTTGAACATGACGTGTGAGCCCCTCTATGGCTCTAGTCAAATGGCAAGTTGTTCCTCAATGCTTGAGGCATTCGTCATCATGACCGAGCTATGCTCGAGGTTGATGAAGAGTCGACGAGGAGTCGGGAGTAGAGCATGGGGAATCGCCTTCCTTGCCTTCAGAATGTAGGATGGCTTGTCTGCGAAGTGTTGATCGAAAGATTTGCTCTGAAGAGATGCGAGTTTGTGACCTTCTTAACATGCTTCGAGTGATAGCATTGACATCGAAGCATTGGATGAGCGGCTCCAATCGGGTAGAGCTTACGAGGACCCATTCCGATGATCTTCAAATTTGTTGAAGGAAGAGAAGAGATGAGAGGTAGAGCGGTCCCACTGGGCGTGCCAAATTTGTAACAACAAATTTCGTGAATTTAATTTATAAAAACACGAAAAAGTTTACAATTTGATTTTAATCGGATTGAACCGATTAAATTTTAGCGGACCCTAGCTCTAAGTTTGACCCTCGATTCTTCTCTTCAAAATCGGTGTCGACTTAGATGATTTGGCGGATTTGGTGGATTTGGTGGACTTATAACGTTAATCCAAGGACTTAAGAGCCTTATTTTGGATTAAACGCTATTTACGGAGACTTTTTGGATGAACGTTCTTGAATCTTCAAGAGGCCGCGATGAACGCCTTTGAATCTTCAAGGAGAAACGCGTCTGATCGGAGGGTTGAACACCTTGATCCGGATCGGGATTGCTCCCGGTTGATTTGCTTGAAGAACACCTTTGAATGCCGCGAAGAACGTCTCAAGTCTCGCTCTGAGCTCTGGAATTGAGTCCGGAGTTATACGAAATTGTGTGTGGAATGAATGAATGAAGACCCCTAATTATAGTTGTGGGGTGAGATTGATTTAATGGGTGGGCTTAGAAGCCCATCGGACTCGATTTGATTTGATCGATTGATTTGACTTGATTTGATTTGTTTCCATGTAGGGCAATTTGATTTAACTTTCCATTTAACGAGATTTTATACGTTATATGGTAAGTTAATTACTTTGCCAACAAGTTACGAATATTTAAAATTCGTAGGATTTAATTTCGGCTTTCACGTGTATATTTAATATCAATAAATTATTTAATTTGAGAATTAATTTAATTAAATTTCCATAATATAAATAATTAAATTTATTTTGATATTAATACTTAATTTCCACGTGTCGCCATTTAATTAGGCGCAAAATTAATTTGCTTACGTAAAGATAAACACAAATTTTGTCCGGGTTTAAAGAAAAAAGCTTAGACGAAAACAAAGGTTCAATTTTTTTAGAGCGCTTGCTAAATGGCTGATTCTCGCCACTTAATCTTGAGAATTGGTGTTTTTTACCATAGTACCCTTAATGAAGTTTTGACTCCATTAACTAAGTTTCCCTCTCTTTCTCCCTCTCCATCATTAATCCCTTTGATTTTCCCTCTCCTTCATTAATGTGCTTTATCAAATTAAAATCACCCTTAAAATAGTTTATTTAATTAGGGCAATTATTTAGGTTAATGAAATTGGACGAAATTATTATTCACATGTATTTTCCAAATATATAATTTGTATATCTAGATTAAAAATGATCAACTCAATTAATTTATTTTATTTCATCCTAATATATATATATATATATATATATATATATATATATATATTAATATTATTAAAAATCGAATATAATCATATATGATGTGTTCAATAATACATAGATTTAATTTAAAGGTTTATAGATTAGTTTAATTATGAAATATCATGGAGATTAGTTTAATTATTAATATTTATTAAACTAATTAATAATTACGAAAATTGTGTGCTTCCAAAATTATCCAATTTGATTAAAATAATTATTTACGCAGATTGTGTGTTTCCAAAATTATCCGATTTGACTAAACTAATATTGTGTGTTTCCAAAATTATCCAATTTGATTAAATTAATTATTTACGCAGATTGTGTGTTTCCAAAACTATCCAATTTCATTAAACTAATTATTTATGCAGATTGTGTGTTTTCAAAATTATTAGATTAAAATGAAGAAATTAATTATTTACGTAAATTGTCTGCTAAAATCCTTAATTTAATTAATTATTTATGGATATATTACATTAACACAAAGAAAGCGGGAAAAATGAAATCCCAATGAGAGAGAAACAAATTTTGTTTGAAAAGATTTGGTCAAATCATGCTATAGCAAAAATTCAAATTCAAATTCAAAACAAATGATGTTAAATGAGTGGTATTACTACTTCACAAGATAGGTAACACTACAACTAATAGTTTGTTTAGTTCAATATTGATCTTTCCTAAAAACTATAAACTTGATGAAACATATCAAAAATAAATTTTAACATTGTAATACAATCAATTTTGTAAAAATATGATCTTTATCAATTTAAAACAAATGATGTTACATGAGAGGTATTACTACTACACAAGATAGGTAACACCACTACTAATAGCTTGTTTAGTTCAATATTGATCTTTCTTAAAAACTATAAACTTGATGAAACGTATCAAAAATATATTTTAACATTGTAATACAATCAATTTTGTAAAAATATGATCTTTATCAATTTAAACCAAATGATGTTACATGAATGGTATTACTTCTACACAAGTTAGGTAATACCACTATTAATACCTTGTTTAGTTCAATATTGATCTTTCTTAAAAATTCTAAACTTAATGAAACGTATCAAAAATATATTTTAACATTGTAATACAACCAATTTTGTGAAAATATGATCTTTATAAATATAAAACAAATGATGTTACATGAGTGATATTATTACTACACAAAATAGATAACACTACTACTAATAGCTTGTTTAGTTCAATATTGATCCTTCTTAAAAACTATAAACTTGATGAAACGTATCAAAAATATATTTTAACATTGTAATACAAACGAATTTTGTAAAAATATGATCTTTATCAATCTAAAACAAATGATGTTACATGAGTGGTATTACTACCGCACGTATAAGTAACACTACTACTAATAGCTTGTTTAGTCCAATATTGACCTTTCTTAAAAACTATAAACTTGATGAAACGTAACAAAAATATATTTTAACATTGTAATACAACCGAAAATATAAAAATATGATCTTTATCAATTTAAAACAAATAATGTTACATGAAGGATATTACTACTACATAAGATAGGTAATACCACTACTAATAGCTTGTTTAGTTCAATATTGATCATTCTTAAAAATTCTAAACTTGATGAAACATATCAAAAATATATTTTAACATTGTAATACAACCAATTTTGTAAAAATATGATCTTTATCAATTTCAAACAAATGATGTTACATGAGTGGTATTACTATTACACAAGATAGGTAACACCACTACTAATAGCTTGTTTAGTTCAATATTGATCTTTCTTAAAAACTATAAACTTGATGAAACGTTTCAAAAATATATTTTAACATTGTAATACAACCAAAAATGTAAAAATATGATATTTATCAATTTAAAACAAATGATGTTACATGAATGGTATTACTACTACACAAGTTAGGTAATACCACTACTAATAGCTTGTTTAGTTCAATATTGATCTTTTTTAAAAATTCTAAACTTGATGAAACGTATCAAAAATATATTTTAACATTGTAATACAACAAAAAATGTAAAATTATGATCTTTATGAATTTAAAACAAATGATGTTACATGAGTGGTATAACTAATGCACAAGATAGGTAACACTACTACTAATAGCTTGTTTAGTTCAATATTGAACTTTTTTAAAAACTCTAAACTTGATGAAACGTATCAAAATATATTTTAACATTGTAATACAACCAATTTTGTAAAAATATGATCTTTATCAATTTAAAACAAATGATGTTACAAGAGAGGTATTACTACTACACAAGATAGGTAACACTACTACTAATAGCTTGTTTAGTTCAATATTGATCTTTCTTAAAACATCTAAACTTGATGAAACGTATCAAAAATATATTTTAACATTGTAATACAATAATTTCTGTAAAAATATGATCTTTATAAATTTAAAACAAATGATGTTACATGAGTGGTCTTACTACTACACAAGATAGATAACACTACTACTAATAGCTTATTTAGTTCAATATTGATCTTTCTTAAAAACTATAAACTTGATGAAACGTATCAAAAATATATTTTAACATTGTAATACAACCAAAAATGTAAAATTATGATCTTTATGAATTTAAAACAAATGATGTTACATGAGTGGTATTACTACCGCAAAAGATAGGTAACACTACTACTAATAGCTTGTTTAGTTCAATATTGATCTTTTTTAAAAACTATAAACTTGATGAAACGTATCAAAAATATATTTTAACATTGTAATACAACCAATTTTGTAAAAATATGATCTTTATAAATTTAAAACAAATGATGTTAAATGAGAGGAATTACTACTACATAAGATATGTAACACTACTACTAATAGCTTGTTTAGTTTAATATTGATCTTTCTTAAAAACTCTAAACTTGATGAAACATATCAAAAATATATTTTAACATTGTAATACAACAATTTTTGTAAAAATATGATCTTTATAAATTTAAAACAAATGATGTTACATGAGTGATATTACTACTACACAAGATAGGTAACACTACTACTAATAGCTTGTTTAGTTCAATATTGATCTTTCTTAAAAACTATAAACTTGATGAAACATATCAAAAATATATTTTAACATTGTAATACAACAAAAAATATAAAATTATGATCTTTATGAATTTAAAACAAATGATGTTACATGAGCGGTATTACTACCGCACAAGATAGGTAACACTACTATTAATAGCTTGTTTAGTTCAATATTGATCTTTTTTAAAAACTCTAAACTTGATGAAACGTATCGTAAATATATTTTAACATTGTAATACAACCAATTTTGTAAAAATATGATCTTTATCAATTTAAAACAAATGATGTTACATGAGAGGTATTACTACTACACAAGATAAGTAACACTACTACTAATAGCTTGTTTAGTTCAATATTGATCTTTCTTAAAAACTCTAAACTTGATTAAACGTATCAAAAATATATTTTAACATTGTAATACAACAATTTTTGTAAAAATATGATCTTTATAAATTTAAAACAAATGATGTTAATGAGTGGTATTACTACTACACAAGATAGGTAACCCTACTACTAATATCTTATTTAGTTCAATATCGATCTTTCTTAAAAACTATAAACTTGATGAAACATATTAAAAATATATTTTAACATTGTAATACAACCAAAAATGTAAAAATATGATCTTTATCAATTTAAAACAAATGATGTTACATGAATGGTATTACTACTACACAAGTTAGGTAATACCACCGCTAATATCTTGTTTAGTTCAATATTGATCTTTCTTAAAAATTCTAAACTTGATGAAACGTATCAAAAATATATTTTAACATTGTAATATAACCAAAAATGTAAAATTATGATCTTTATGAATTTAAAACAAATGATGTTACATGAGTGGTATTACTATCGCACAAGATAGGTAACACAACTACTAATAGCTTGTTTGGTTCAATATTGATATTTTTTAAAAACTCTAAACTTGATGAAACGTATAAAAATATATTTTAACATTGTAATACAACCAAAAATGTAAAAATATGATCTTTATCAATTTAAAACAAATGATATTACACGAGTGGACTATACACTATTGAAAAAGAGAATTTTAATTTTAATTAATTAATTATATAATTTGTGCCCAACAATAAATATAATTAACAAAAACATATCCTCCAATTCTTAATTTTTTTATTGGCAAAATAAAAATTTTATTAACTCAAACTTGGTGCATAATGAGTACTCTATTGCACATCACCATTACAGATTCACAAAAAGAAAAATATAGCCTCCAATTAAGTTTATGATTCGAAATTTAACTAATTAATTATTTGACGAGATATTTAGTTCATTAAAATAATTAAATTTATGGAGATTGTGTGTTTTAAAAATTATTAAAATTCATTAAACTAATTAATAATTACAAAAATGATGTGCTTCCGATATTATTAGATTTCATTAAACAAATAAATTATTTACGCAAATTGTGTGTCTCCAAAATTATCCAATTTGATTAAAATAATTATTTACGCAAATTGTGTGTTTCCAAAATTATTCGATTTGACTAAACTAATATTGTGTGTTTTCAAAATTATCCGATTTGATTAAACTAATTATTTACGCAGATTGTGTGTTTCCAAAATTATCCAATTTTATTAAACTAATTATTTATGCGTAATGATTGTTTCCAAAATTATTAGATTAAAATAAAGAAATTAATTATTTACGTAAATTGTTTGCTAAAATTCTTAATTTAATTAATTATTTATGGATATATTACAATAATACAAAGAAAGCAGGAAAAATAAAATCCCAATGAGAGAGAAATAAATTTTGTTTGAAAAGATTGGGTCAAATCATGCTACAAGAAAATTCAAATTTGGTCAATGCCGCAATCAATACTTTTTCATTAAGGGTATATTGGTAATATCATGCGCTAAATTTCCCAAAATGTCCCTATCTTGCCGAGAATCTGGCCGAATATCATTTCCCTAACAAATATTATGGGCTTGAGTTGGAAAATAAGCTCTAAGTATGTGGGAGAGTGACCCAACCCAAAATGATAAGATAAGGGCCCTTTAAGGCCCATTTTAGAGGAACCCTAGTTTTTTTAGGGCGGTATATATAGGAGGTTGCAGCCTTTGTGCACATTTTTGCACTCCACTCTAAGGTAAGCACAAGCCTTGCACACCTCTCTCATACACACACACCACTACAGCCTTCCGCCCAGCTTTCCGGCCGGTGACTCCGACATCCGATGATCAATCAGCTGGCACCATCTGAAAGCTGTTGTCAAGATCTTTCTAGAACATTTTCCCGTTTTTAAATCGGAGTTTTGGATCTCCATCTATGCTCACCAAAGTTGGAGAGATGCCCTTATAGGCGGACCAACTTCTATAGTTCATATCTTTTTGCTCAAATATTAAAATATTTTAATTCTTGTCTTGATAGAAGATATTGTCAAGAGCTTTCCAGAACATTTTCCCATTTTCAAATTGGAGTTCTGGATCTACTACATATGCTTAGTCAAAGTTGGAGGATGCCCTTATAGGCGGACCAACTTCTACAACTTATATCTTTTGGCTCAAGTATCGAAATCTTTCGATTCTGGTCTCATTGGAAAGCTGGTGACGATACCTTTCCGAACAGTTTTATTATTTTAAATCGGACTTATAGAACTCCAGTTATGCTTGGTCAAAATTTTAAAATAATTTTTTTAGATCTATTTTCTCTCTCCTTCCATTGCACCCTTTGTCTCCCTCCCGTTTTCCGGTCACCGCTGCCACTGTGCCGTGGGTGGTGGTAGGACGTGTCACCGGAGTCCCAGCTGGTGGTGGTGGTGGAATGAGAGGAGAGGTGGAAGTGATAAATACTTTTGAGTTATTTTTTGAATTAGTTTTAAGTTAGGGGTCAAATTTGTAATTTTTGAATTTTTCATTTTAACCCCCAATCAACTATTCTTTTCGCTGGTCGATGATATATATATATATATATATATATATATATATATACTTACAATATTACCACCGCCTCATTTACGAAAATGCAACCCGCTTTTAATAAAATTGCAACGGTGCTACTAGAACTTCAAATGGACGTAAAATGTTCGTGGGTGGTGGTAGGACGTGTCACCGTGAGTCCCACCGGTGGTGGTGATGGAATGAGAGGAGAGGTGGAAGTGATAAATACTTTTGAGTTATTTTTTGAATTAGTTTTAAGTTGGGGGTCAAATTTGTAATTTTTTAATTTTTCATTTTAACCCCCAATCAACTATTCTTTTTGCTGGTCAATATATATATATATATATATATATATATACTTACAATATTACTACGCCTCATTTACGAAAATGCAACCCAGCTTTTAATAAAATTGCAACGGTGCTACTAGAACTTCAAATGGATGTAAAATGTTCGTTTCTTATCCGTTTTTAGCGAAATCGGTGGCAAAATGCCAAGAATTTCAGAAATGACAGTTTTCATCAAACTAATTAAATATCCAGATTTTTTATAATTTGTGTTAGCCTTTAAACTTCTAAGAAAATACATCTTTTAATTGATTATAAGGTTTACTTTTGAGTCACTTATCCTCCTTCTTATAATGCATCTTTCAATCACACACATTGACCATCATTTAGATTAGATTATTAGTAAGAACTAAGAGGTAGAATTTTTGTTGTTGTAGGACTAGAGGAAGGTGAAGTAGGAGAAGACTTGGAACTAGGAGGAAACAATACCGCTTAATTCGTGCAAACTACTAGGTGGGGTAACTCTCGTTGAACTTTCTTGTTGCCTACTTAAATCATATGATTTATTGTATGAATAGTCCTACGTGAATTGGTGTATATGATATATATATATGCATGCTAAAATGTGAAGTGCATGCTTTATGAATATGTGATGAGTTCGAAAATATGCATACTCTTTTAAATGTAAAAATGTATGAATATGGATACAAGTTTGTTTGCATGTGTGCATGTTCCATTATAAAGAAGTATGATTATGGATACAAGAATATTTACATGTGTAGTGAAGATGTATGATTTATGTGTACTTGAATGCTTATATATATATGTATACATATATATATATATATATACACGTTCAAATTACAAGATGCATGATACATGGTTAAGACCATACAAGGTGTATTTTATGCGGATAATACCGCAATAGCTATGCTAAGATCACGGGTAAATCCGCACAAGATTTGATCGAAAGACCACTTTCGAGTAGCTCCCGAACAAGATGCTCGAGCGGGGTAAAGCGTGCCCCAACAAGATTGATGTGCTCTTATGTGTATTACCTACTATGTATACATTATCTATGTATTATCACATTACATGATGTTGAGCATGTCCTTTGATTGTTAACTCGATTGTTGAAACTTGAAGAATGCAATATGAGTTGTTATTATGAGATTTTTAAATGTTGTGCTTGAGATTAATACGTCTCTTGTTTGTTATGTTCAAGATATACATTATTTCAAGTAGTTGATCTTTAATACAATATTTTGTGTGATGTTTGAGTGGGTATTTGAGTGAACCCACGGAGTGTTTTTCCAAAGACTCACCCTTCCCTTTCGGGTAATAACGCATACGGGAGGAATGAAGATGGATGTGAGCCCTCGATCTCCACCGTGCGGTCATATTTAAAAATTTTGTTTTTGAACTTGCAGCTTTTGTTACCTTTTTCAAATTGACTGTTAATTGTAGGGATAACTTTGTGAACCCTACTTACTAATTTATTTCCGCTCGCCACTAGTTTTTCACTATTTTGAGGTTTTGGTGACGATCATCTTAATTTTCGAATGTTTAAAAAAATTGAGGTCGTTACATCGAGCCTCTTGAACAACCTACTCCCTCAATAGTCCAAACACAAGCCACAATCCTGCAATCGATCAACCCACACCCCAACCACCATCACCAATTGTTCAAACCTCATCTCCTACTCCCACTCCTACCACACAAATACAACCACCTTCTCCCCCACCACCGAACCAATCCCTCTCCCTCAAGTCCAAACCTCATCCATTCCTACACTATCTTACTCTCTCCTCCCAACTATCCAAACACACTCTCCTCCCCCACCACCCACTCGTAAAGAACAATCTCTCTCCTCGTCTCGATTCCTCATATGAGGATGACGACAACAACCTTAGCCTCGCTTCCGCCATATCATCTATTCTTGATAAAGTGGAGAAAAAGATAAACTCAGCTTTCAAGAGGAAAATGAAGAAAAGGACTCGAAGATGGTAGAGGCAAGTGACCGAGACTATGATTGCCAGCATGAGAGAAGTCGAGGTAACCTTGTCTAATAAAATTACATCTATGACTAACTCTGGCCGGGCTGATAAAGTAAAGGCAATGGAGGAAGAAATGAAGGCGCCGAGAGGGCGCCGAGAGAGGAGGTTAAGGGGTATAACCAAATGGTGGTGAACGAAATGGCAAGAGACAGGTCGACTTCGCAGTCAAATGCAACGATCTCAATGCTAAACCGATGACTTGTCTACCGAAGTTAAAAAGGGGGAAAGAGAAGAGCAAGAGAGGAGACAAGCCCTCACGGTGTGGTCGAGGAGACCAGGAAAGAGCCGAGAGTAAAGGCCAACACAACCGATCTGGGAAGCAGCTAAGGAGGACCTAAGACTCAAGTCTCGATGAGTTAGCCGCTCTCCAGTGAGGGTAAGTAAGTTGGAGGAAGCTTTGAAGGAGGACGAAGAGAAGAGGAGGAAGGAAGAGGAGGAAAGGACGGAGAAGCTCTTGGCAAAGCTAAAGGAGTCTCGAACCGAGAGGATGCCAAGGGTAAGAGTAAGAAGGTAGCGGTGATGAGCCAAGATCACCGACGTTTATCTTAGAGTCGCTACCAAGGATAAAGGGAAAAGAGAAGTCGATTATTCAAATCTTTCCGAAGATCGATTAAAAGGATGAAAAAAGAGAAAGAGTACTACGGAAAGAAGGAGAAGAAGAGGGTTAGGAAAGAGAAGGGGGCCAATATCTTCTAGAGTAGCACGGAGCGAAAGTGGCCGATTAAAGATCAAAGTGGCGCAAACTTCGCACCATTCCATGCAACGGATACTCCTCCTAAGTCAAGCTTGTGGCAAATACGAGAATGAGTACAAAGCCAAAAATCTGGAGGGAATGTGGATGTACTATTGGTACATTCTCAAAGCTCCTAGATCAACTCAAAGCAAGATCCAGACTTAGCTTGGCATGAGTGGATGGAGAAGATGGACGAGACCTCTATCATCGGCCTGGAAGAAGCGAGATATGGAGTTCAATGTAAATCTGATCTCTCCGGCTTTTGAATATGCCATCCCTACCAAGAAACCAGATGGATCCCTAGACTGGACTGGGTAAAGAGAATAATGCAAAGGGCAGAGGCGGAGTCTGGACTAGCTCGGGAGGAAGACCTCAAGCGGCTAAGGAGAAGAGTATTCAATCGCTTATGGTCCCTAAGAAGACCACTTGGGAGTCTGATAGAAGAGTATTTTTCCTTTCCTTATCTTTCCTTTTATCGCCTTCCATTTTTGTAATCAGAAATATGATATGAATATACGTTGTCTTACCCGATCTACCCTGTTTTATTGTTTTTAAGCTTTCTCTACTACTTCTGAGAAAACTTTAAAAATTTTCTAAGTATTAATTATCCTGAGAAAATTTCCATCTCGAGTTAAAATTTTCTAAATATTTTTTTCTAAGTCTAAAATTTTCGAGTCTTAAAAATTTTCTAAGTCCTAAGACTTAAAATTTTTCTAAGTACTAATCATCCGAAAAAGTCTTTTGACTTAAAATTTTTCTTAAAATTCCCTGTAAAACTTCTCAAAAATTTTCTAAGTGTGAATTAAGTACTCTAATATGAATAAATCTGAATTGAGTGTTAGTGTGCCTTATTGTGCCTATCCTGATTATCTTGAATAACTTTGACTAACATCACCGTGAGTATGTCTCTTTCTTAGCTTTAACTTCATCAAAAAGGGGGAAATTGTTAGATCGTAAAAGTTTTGATGAGTTAAAAGGAGTCGACAAGAGTCAACTCGACTAAGTAAGATGACCAGTTAACTTCAAAGAACAGTGAGGTAAAGATCCGTGACTAGCCGATCGGACTAGGAAGAGCTGGATAAGTCAATTTGAGTTTGAAGAAGCAAATGTCATCTCGAAGACTAGCCGTAGATAGTCATTTGCAGGAGACAACTATGAAGAGCTCGAGACGAGGTCAAGACAAGCCGAGTAGAATAAGAAAGACAAGTCTTCACCAAGTCACCGCAGACGACTAGAAGCAAGATCACCAAGAAAGAATAGTTATCAAGATTGAGTTTGTTAGGCGGTTTTAGTTTGTTACAACAAACTAAGCGTCTCTCGTGCTTATAAATAGGTCTAGGCACAACTTTAAAACACACGAATTAATTCTCGCATTCTCACATTCATAATTCATAAGCTTTCTAAGCATTCACACAAGTTTTTCAAAGAAATTTTCACAAGTTTTTAGTGATTAGAGAACACTACTGTATATCTTCAACACACTTTTGCACCTGTAAATTTAGAGATTTCGTAAAAGTTTAGGAGTTGAAGATAGGCTTGAAGATTGGAAGATCATCATCGGAAAAGTTGTAATTTGTAAGACTCGAAGTCGGTAAGTAAGTAAGTGGACGAGACCCTTCTTCAAGGAGAGTGGATATAGGATCAATTAGATGCGAACCACTATAAATTGTTGTGTTCTTTCTTGCTTTCATTCCTTATCATTCTTAATCAATTTCGACTTTTAATCAAATTCAATTTCGGACTCACGGTCGGACTTGTAATCAGTTGCTTTTGATCCTGTTTAAAGATTGAGTTTAAACTTGCTTTCCACTATGTACACTTTGTTTCTTAGAATTGATTTTCTAGTTTTTGAAAAAGTTGGAAAATCTATTTAACCTCCCCTTCTAGATTTCCCTAGAAGGTCAGCTTTCAAGTTCTTCATTATTATACTCAATTCGTGGGACCAACAGCTATTCATCCCGTGATTTTAGAATTAAAATATAGATCTTTGAATTTGGAACAATTTGGCCGCTGGTTTTGGATCAAATCGGATGAAAAGCGAAGATTCTACAAGCGTTTGAAAATGAGGGGCAAAATCATAATTAAACAAAAATCAAGAGTCAACAGTTGACCGTTGGGTCAGTTGACCAAAATAAAAATTTGCATTTTAGTACCTAAAGTTAATCTAATTCTCTTTGGCCTCCCCTATACTTTCAAGCTATTGCACAAGAGGTCCCTACCGTCATTCTACACCTCCGATCGGAAAAAAAATACCATTGGAATCCTTACAATCTCGGCTTCCCATTTCACCCAGGCCCCGCCTCCAACGGCCACCGGAAAGGTGACGGCCGTGAAGGCCGTGAGCGATGAAATAGTAGTTACGCCATTAACGTCCATTTCAAGCTTTTGATACTCCATTTTCATCGTTTCCTACTCACAATTAGGCCTATGACCATTACTACATCCCATAATGACTCAAAATGTAAGAATCAACAAAAATAAAATTTAATTCTAAACGTTGAAACCCATTTCTATGCGTCACTTTCGGTCTATTTTTCTACCGATTTCATACACCGATTCTAACAATGGAGAATAGAATTCTACTCTACGCACATGAGACTTCACAACGGTATAAGCCTCGCCACCTATCGTTTGCGGAATGACGGTGGTGATTGAATGAAAAAGCACATTTAAACAATAATTTTCGAAGCTTCACACTAAATTTTCGTACGCTATAGGAATCGAAACAACAAGCTGATCTTATTTCTACAATCTACGAATCGCTACCAGCATTTCCATATATAATATGATAATACCGGAGAAAACCGTCGGACGATGAAATTTGGCGGCGTGAACGGGATGTACTGCGCTATCTTACGGTGGAAGGAAATGGAAGAAACTGGTTGATAAGAATACGGACGTCAATTAACTTTTCAATTTAACTTATAATTATTTTACTTTATCTAAACATAATATATTTATCTCAGAACTTAAATTTAGTATTTTGATTAACTTACTTAATATATATATATATATATATATATATATATATATATATATATTCTATTTAATACCTCTTATAAATATATTTGTATATAAATACATTTTATTAAACACTATAAAATATTAAATTTTCTATTTCAATTAGAAAAATTATCAAATTATAATACTTAATTTATTAAAATTAATAACATGCATTAATAATTCCTATAATGATTTCGGGGTATTACACTACCTCCTCAACCCATTCCTTCCCTAACTAAATACCAATTATTTGATTCGACTTCCTCCTCGGTTGACCACTCTATGAAAGTAACTTGTGTTTGCGTCTCCCTCTTGGATCCATTTGACCCTAGCCTTTTGTCTTTGCTAGACTATGCTTTCTGCTCAAATTGCTAAAGAGCCGAGCTATTGCCACTCTCCTTTGATTAGCCTCTGCCTCTTCCAAACCAAAAACATCATCAATCACATCTAATTCTTGAATTTGCTTTCCGAAACCTTCAATATTCTCTTCTATAGCTCCAAACACCGATTTATTCCAGCTCTTCAATTTTTATTTTAGACACTTCAATTTTTCTTTCATTATATAACATCCCCAACCCTCAATTCTTGTATTTTTCCATGTCGAATCCACCAGCTCTTTGAACTCCGGATGAGTGGCCCATGCATTAATGAAACGAAAAGGACAAGGCCCCCAATCAATCTATTTTGTTTCTAGAGTTAAGGGACAATGATCGGACACCGACCTCGGCAGACCTTCCGGATAGAATGCGGCTACTTGGACAACCATTCAGCATTCACTAAAAATCTATCTAATCTGCTTTTACACCTCCCATTAGGTCTATACTGTAAATTTCGACCATGAAGAGGTAGATCAATCAAATGCGTCTCACAAATGAAGTCATCAAAAGTTCTAATGTCCCTCCTATTAATTGTATTTCCAACACCACTCCTCTTACGTGTACTTCTTACACTGAAATCACCGCAAATACGATTACATGAATCTTCATCTTGCTGAACGATTAAACTAATTCTATCCCATAACTCAATCCTTTCCTCTAAGATGCCAGCGCATAAACATTTAACATACAACATTGTGTACCCTCCAATCCCTAGATACCATTAACAATTACCACTCCTTCCATATGCCACCAACTAACACATCTAAATTTGTCGTAGTTCCACAATGTTATTAATCCCCGGACACCTGCCCACAACCACTCCGCCGCCCACCCACAATTATTCCCGCCCCAAATCAACCGACAAACTTCCTCATCCACTACCTCAAGTTTTGATTCTTGAATACATATCATATCAATTTTTTGTTTAGAAATCAACTCTTGCACCTCTTTACTTTTCAAAATACTCCCCACCCCTTAATATTATAAGACATAATCTTCATTAAAAATCACCGTCTATACTCTCCTTCCCAGTCAAGTTTAGATTACTAACTTTGACCGTCCAATTTCTTCAAATTCTTAATCATCACGGTCTCGTTGCCTCTAAGCCCAATCTGTTTGCCAAAATTCCATACTTGAGCAGCCTTCGGTTCAATTATGGTATCTCCGCCTCGGTGTGGCCCTTTCTACGATTTCTCATGTCATTCTCGCATAACCCTTACATCCTCCTCTCGAGATCATGTTTCTTGCGAACATTGCCCACCTCTGTTTTCGCTTCTCTCCTTGGATCTATACACTGCGTATTCTCGCATATTCTCTCTCGCTACTCCGTTTTCTCTTCAATTTGGCTTTTCCAGCTTCTAATAAATCATCCTTTGCTTTGGATACAGCTCGTGAAGCATGGATCTCTAAACCACCCAACTCCGAATCGCTCGGTAATATCACGATCTGTGCTTTTCTTGAATCGTCCTTATTTCTCAAGAAAAAGCCCTCTTCTAATTTCGAATTTTCTTGAATTAAAATGGGCTCATTATTTACTAGATTCTCGTAAATCGGTTTCTCAATTTTGCCTATAATATCCGACTGAATTATCTTGCTCCCGTGATTTGTGTCTTGGCCCATTTCCAACAAATGCAATCCACCTTCCAATTGGGTTGTTTCTTGGACCACTTCGTGACTTAAAGAAAAATTATTTGGACTATCCACTTTTTGGTTATGGGCCTCCCTTGAGCCACCAAGTAATTCTCCTCCAAAGGCCTAATCTCACATCCAATTTTGGAATAGGCGATGATTTTGTGACCCCACGTCCCCACCACCGTCTAATTGATTGTTTCGGGAACATCCACCACGACATTAATCGTGTCCTTAATTATTGCTTGTTGTTCAGCATTCAAGGTGGGACCCATCTCGTTTCCCTAGTCTTGGGACATTCTTCTCGCATCCGAAATGACAAACACCGACTTTTGAGAGCCACCATGCATGGCGGTGCCACCTCTCCTGCTTCCATTCTTCGTCGCCCGCCGGCTTTTCCTCGATTTGTTACCATCTTCGGACCTCCTCGATTCCGATTCATCATCACTCTCTTCCATCGGAGCAGAGTCACACTCGCAAAAGAACTCCACAACTCTTATCGTAAAGGATTTCCCATCAATTTTTATGGACAAGACTTTATTTATGAAACACAAACTTGAAGTCGAGACACATACCCTAGTTGTCTCCAATTTTTGTTTAAGTTCTGTCTTCTCATCGAATTTAACAAAACTTCCCAATGAGCGCACAATAAGGAGAAAAAAATTACCGTCCAAGCATGAAGCGGTAGCCCATACCAACGGGTCCACGCCTTCTGTTTGTATTAACATCAATCTACTTCCATGGTCTAATCCATTCGAACCAAAATGATGCCCATTCATCAAAATAAAAAGGATATCCTCCGTTTTCCTTTCACTAGCACTTTGAATTAGAACAAGATTACCTCCCATCAATCGTAGAAAAAGAATCCCACCGCTTTCACTCAATAGTTCCTCCCCATGCTCCTCCCATGAAAAATTTGGTTTGAGGTAACTCGAATAACAAATTCTCAAGCCATTTTCTGCCTTCAATCTTTGTGTTGAAATTTATTATCTCCCGATTTTGGTCCTACACTTTTGTTTCACTCTCCCCTTCACTTGAATCATTATCACTTTTTAATGTTTCCACAAAATATTTATTCCCTCTTCTCAATCCCAACCTTTCAGGAAAAATTCTCACCGACCGGTTTTTGAAGCATGGGTACCCTACCAATTTTGGAATCCATGCTCTTAACTTGAAGCTTCTTATCCATAAGGTATTGAGCTTATCCAATACCTCAATCTCATTGTATTCCATAGGAAAACGAACAAAGCCAAACATGCTTCCTCCTTTATCTCTTTTCTTTGGGCAAAACACGTCCCCTTACGTCTCCTATCTTTCTAAACAACTGCTTTAAATCTTCCACCGAGCAATTCTCCGGAAAATTCTTAAAAACTAACGTCAAAGTGTCCTCCTCCTTCAGCAGATCGAACAGCTCCACCCCGAGCGCCAACCTTATCGAAAAAACCTTATTACCATTCGTCCTATGGGTTCCAGGGGTAAGCCTACGACTAGGTTCAATATACACTCTTACCGGATGCCACTCGAAAAGCGGACGGACCGCTAGTTACCTATCCTTCTCCATCTCCTCACCACAGTCTACTCACTCTCTCTTTCTCTACCCTCACTCTCTCTCTAGCCGCCATTTCCATAGGAGTAAATAAAAAGAAAATTTTTCGCCTGCACTTAGAGTTACTCCATTTTATTAATTTTATCTTCACCCAATGAAAATGACTTTTAGAGAATCCAAAAGCAAGTAAAACTAGTTTTACCAAAATAAATTTTAAGTGCTTAAAAAAATGATTGCAACCATTATATAAATAATTTTTTTTTCAAAATAAAAAATTATTTTTCCCTATAAAATTGGGTTTGCAAACATACACTTGAAACTTACTCACTTTAAATTTCCCCGCTTACTATTTTTATTAATTATTTAATTTTATAGTGAATGTTACTCCTCCCGTTACAATTTACATTGTTCCAAACCAAATGAAATGGATTTTAATAAAAATCTTGTTTATTAGTATAAAAAATATAGAGTGAAGGGTTCTTTTCAACTTTATTAGAGTGAATAATTGAGTGAGAGATCTAATTATAATGGAGAATTGAGTGACATGAGGTGTAAATAAGAGATGTTTGTAAGAATTTATTTTGAGAGAATAGAGTTACTTTTTGCTAATTTGGGTATGTGAAAAATAAAATTATAACGTTAATTTTTAATTTTTAGCACTCTAATTATAATCGAGGAGTATAACATATATGTTAAGATGACTGCTTGTCCACCACGTCATTAGGAATCAAGTTGACCGTCAATGGAGCATGAGACACATATTAATAGAAGAACTCGTATGAGACAATCTAATACATTAAATGATACTTCATTTAAGTATTTGAGTCTTTTTTTTAAAGAAAAATATATTTGAGTTGAGACTCATAAACTCATGAGTTATACTCCCTCCGACTCCCCTTCAAAGGTTCTCATTTGCATTTTTGTACGAAGATTAATGAATATAGTATAAATGTGTAGTGGGCTTGAGATGTATTAAAGTACACAAATAACCCTAATTTTATAGTATTAGTTATGAAGAACTATGAGATAATTGTTGTTATAAAATAAACTTTAGGCAAAATTATTTATGGATGTCGGAACACAATTTTCCATTTAAGAAAGAGCGAGTCTCTTATAAAATATTGCACCTTTGTGCAATATGTTGTACGACAATTTATCCGTCCCTAGGCCTAATAGCGATCGGGCCGGCTCGGGCTTAAGCTCGGCGCGGCCCGGAAGATTTCGCCCCTCCAGCCTGCCGACTACTGGGTCGTGGACGAACCGACTCGGCTACGTCCCGGGAGAGCTCGGCTCGCCCAGCGGGCTCAAGACATCCGGAGATCAGCTCGCCGGGCCGTGCAAGCAAGCTCGGCCTAGCAGGCGGACCCTCCGGCCGCGCCGCCGAGGATCCCGCCCGCCTGGCCGAGGCGGGCTTGCCTGCCTGGCGAGCCGAAGAGCCATTCGAGCGACAAAGTCGCGGTTACAACACCGAATGGCGGGCACGACGAGGACCTCGCCACCCAAGCTCGGCAAGGACAAAGACTTGTCAACCACGCCACGCCCGAAATGGTATCAAGTACGAGATATCCGCCTCCATTTAAGGTCAACTTATCCTAGAAAGGCAAGAATATCCACCTATCAAGATCCCCGCCAAGGGACACCTAGCAGGATGTGAATGGCCACCGCCGCTTCGTCAGAGCAGGTACATCTCAATTAATAGGAGATGGTACGGCATTTATGTTGATTTGTACTCTATTGTACCTTTGGTCTCGCCAAAAGGCAACCAAACCCATGTATAAATAAGACCTATAAGGCATAATAAACGGATCTCAAGCATCCATCCTTAGCACAGGACTAACACTCCCAAAGAAACCTTGTGCTCTTACTTGCTTTTCTCGCATTTAATACCTCATTTATTGCTCATCATTTCTATTGATTGTTCTTGGGTGTTTATCATAATAAATGCTCCAATCAATATTGTTTTAACCGATCAAAAGCCACATTAAATCCCACATAAATATTTCGTTAACAACAATTGGCGCTAGAAGGAGGGCGGTGTGTTCGAACCTCCGTTTCCATAAAAGTTGCCGGGAAAAATCTTGAAGAACACTCACTGTTCTTCAAACCAAAATCTCACTTAAATCACCTCTGTTCTTACCCTTCCCTTCCAAAGAAGATCCTGCTTCACTTGGAAGATGACGAAAGCCGGAAACGCCATTCCGGTGGGGAGAATCCCACCTCCGCTGCCGGCATGGAGACCATGCACGTTCATGAAGGTGAACAGCCTCGTGGTGATTTTACCCCCACCAGGGGCACGGGGTCTGGTCCCCATCCCACTTCAGAGTACCAAACCCCCGAACAGATCTCGACGGCCATCAAGCTTCTTCAAGCTCGAGGCCGTGAGCTCACCATGGCTAACCCCGGCCCCTCTGCTCCCCGTAAAAGTAAGGGAAAAAGAAGAAGAAGGCCCAACGAGTTCGGGATGGACTGGATCCCCTAGCAGCGCGATCAGCCCTGTGGGTCTAGAATCGTCTTCGAACGACTTGGGTCATCTCGACACTGGATTTCGGTCGGAATCTGAAACGGTGTCTAGGATGGGGAGCACCCGACGCGGCGAGCGGCCGAGGACCGCCGACCCGTCAATAGGGCCTCGCACCCGGGCCGCGCCTCCGGAGCGCGAGGCCGAAGGGTGTCGGCCAAGGATAGGTTGGGCCCAGCCTCCTCGAGCACTCCGCTCCCAAACCTGCAACTGCATTCTCGCGACGCTCTCCTCGTCGCCATGCAGAGGAAGATCGACGAAATGGAATCCCGCTTTGGGGCCCGCGATGGGCAGCCAAAGCGAAGCGCAGCGAACGAGCCTCTCTCTATGGAGGTCGAGCAGGCACCAGTTCAGCCCAAGATCCTCCCCCTCAAATGCCTATCTATGAGAGGAAAACCGACCCGGAGATCCACGTCGGCAAATATAGTATTTACATGGTCGGCGGGGGCCTCCGATGCGACCAAATGCCGTCAATTCCCGTTAACTTTGGGCGAGCTCGCCACAAGTGGTATGTCTCTCCCCGCCCGCTCGATCAGCGCCTTCGGCGAACTAGGCGAAAAGTTCACCACCTACTTTGCCTCCAAGATTCCCGCAGCCGAGAACCGGCAAAGACCGATGGGAATCAAGCGGGGAAGGAGGAGAGCGATGAGGCCTACCTCGACCGCCCGGACGAGGTCCTCCTCACCAGGAGCCGGTCGGAGACGAGCTCCGATTACACGCAGCCCTCGGTGGCCTAAGACTCGAGTCCCACATGTTCCGGCACATGACCAAAAACTACCCCACCTCCTACGCCGAGTTCCGCCGACGAGCAAAGTAGCTTATCACTCGCGTAAGATGCTCGCTCAAAGGTCAAGGCGAGGTTAAGGAGGAGGGGGGCGAGAAGAGGGGAAGGCAACCTCCAAGGCAGCCACGGCCGCCGAGCCCACCCCCGCAAGAGGAAAGACCAGCAGAGGGCCTACGGGGGAACTTCAAGAGCTTCGAGGACAAACCCCCACATGCATCCGTCTGTGTCGTGGACAAGCTCAAGTACTCCCGGCCTTTGTCTTCAACGCAATCCAGACACCGGGCTGATCCCCAAGCCCAAACCCCGAGGAGACCCAACCAAGCAAAATCCTAACAAGTTCTCGCGCCTATCACGACTCCGCTGCACAACACCAGCCGGCCGAGACTCCGCTCAAGCAATTGTGGAGGCATTCGAGGATGGGCTTCTTGACAAATATGTCAAGAGGCCACCACCACGGCCGGACACGAAAGAGCGAGCTCCTAGGCGACAGAGGGTCGCCTCCCGAGAGGGTCGCGGCGGTCGAAGTCGCGGCCGACTTGGAGTCGTCAGCGACAAACTTCCAGCCACTCGTCCCCGGCGGACGGATCGGCATGATCCAAGCCGGGGGTAGCCTCGCGGATCAAGTTGAGGTGTTCAGCCGCCGAACAGAAGAGAGGAAGGCCGAGCCGCGGGCCATTGACCATGTCCACCTACCGCCGCCTCCGAGCCCACCATCTCCAAGACCGCGGTAATCTCATTCTCAAATGCTGACCGCGAGGGGGTTCTCTGCCGAAGAATGATGCTCTGGTCATCTCGGCCAACATCTTGGGAATGACCGTGGACCGGGTCCTGGTCGACAACGGCAGCTCTCGCAACATCCTCTTCAAGTCCGCCTTGGACCAAATGGGCAACGGCCAAGTACATCGAGCCCTACGACCTCCGGCTCCGCGGTTTCGCGACACCGCTGCCTCAAAGCATATGGGAAGATCAAGCCGTCGGTCGAGCTAGTCGACTTTGCAAATGATAGGGTTAGGATAACTAGGCCCATCGAATTTGTAATTGTTGACTGCCGAACATGTATAACGGCTTTTGGTTGCCCTTTTCTTGAAAGTTTTGAGGCTATCGCCTCTTCCTATTTCTCTTGTATCAAATTCCCCACTGTCGAAGGGAAAGTCGGCACCATTAAGGGTGACCAGAAAATATCAAAGAAGTGTTTGAACTACTTATGCCCAGATTTAATTTCTCGCACTTAGTCTAGATTCGTCTATACTTACCATGGTAGAACAACAAAGTGCCGAACCCAGTGGCCCGGGCCGACGAAGTGAGGCAACTCCAATGGATTGCTCGCTTTCAACACAAGCCGAACAAAGGCCCAGGACGAGCTTACCCGCTTGACCCCAACTCCTATGGAGCTCGGCCAGGCGAGCGAGCAAGACTTGGAGCCTCTCCTCGGTTTTGAACCTATGCCGCTAGACATTGACCCCGGGAAACCCCAAGACCCCAACGGTTAGCGATTAAAATGCACCGCCCTGGCCGAAGAACCGGAACGCATTCTGGTAGATCCTACTCGCCCCGAGCTTGAAGTCTCCATCGGCTCCAAGATACCCGCCGAAATGCGGGGATATCGTGGACTTCCTCAAAAACAGTGTGGATGTCTTCGCCTGGTCGCACCAGGATATGGTCGGCATAGATCCAAAACATGCCTGCCACCATCTAAAGATCGACCCCGCTCATAAGCCCGTCTCTCGCGGAAGAGGCAAAAATTCGCCCAGAGAAATATACCGCTCTAGCCGAAGAAGTAAAAAAGCCGCTCGACAACAAGCTGATCGAGCAGGCCGAGGACGAGCCCCAATGGGTGGCGAATGCCGTGCTCGTAAAAAAATCCAACGGGTCCTGGAGGCTATGCATAGATTTCACGGACCTAAACGCGGCGTGCCCGAAAGACCACTTCCCGATGCCGCACATCGATCACACAGTGGATAGCACGGCCGATCACGAGATGATGTCCTTCATGGACGCGTCACGGCCGCTATCACCAAATTCCGATGGCCGTGGAGGACATCAAGCACACCTCCTTCCTCACCGAGAAGAACGCTTACTCCGTGCTTAGGATGCCCTTCGGGTTGAAGAACGCGGGGCGACCTATCAAAGGCTCGTAAACAAAATGTTCGCCGAGCAAATCGGGAGAACAATGGAGGTCTATATAGACGACATCGTCGTCAAAAGTATAAAAAGGAGGACCACCGAGGGATTTGGCGGAAACCTTCGCGATCCTCCGAGAATACAACATGAAACTCAATCCAAAGAAATGCGCTTTCGGGGTCGACTCGGTAAATTCCTCGGCCACATCGTGAGCCAAAGAGGAATTGAAGCAAATCCTCGCCCAGATCAAGGCCATCCTCGACATGGAGGAACCTCGCAATGTCAAGCAAGTCCAGAGACTCACTTTGGGTGTCTGGCGGCCTTGAATAGATTCATCTCTCGCCTAGGCGAAAAGAGTAAGCCTTTCTTCGCCACCATCAAAAAGCAAAAATTCTCATGGAGCAGAGAGAGCCGAGATGCTTTCCTTAAGTTGAAGAAATATCTCGCCAACCCCAACATCCTTGCCAAGCCGGTGCAGGCGAAAAGTCATTTCTATACTTGGCAGCCTCCGAGTTCGCTCTGAGTGCGGTGCTTGTCGGAGCGGACGGGCGGGACCACCTGCCCAATCTACTTCGTCGGCCGGGTGCTTCATGACGCCGAGCTCGGATACACTCCGCTAGAGAAGCCGGCGTACGCCCTCATCATGAGTGTTAGGAACCGAGGGCCTACTTCTTCGATCACCAAGTTGAGGTCCTCACGACCCTTCCACTTCGGTAGGTCTCGCATGTGCCGGACACCGGTGGCCGCCTCTTAAAGTGGTCGCTCGAGATCGCCCAAGACGGCATCACGTACGCGCCAAGGACACCGATCAAGGTGCAGGTGCTCGCCGACTTCGCCGCGAGCTCACCTTTCCGAACAACCCCTCAACCTTAAGCTTCCCGCCCCGGAAGTTGTTCGTAGATGGCTCCTCAACACAATCTTGTTCGGAAGCGGGAATCGTTTTGGTCGGACTGCAGGGGCAAGTGCTTCACGAACGCCGTCGATTCGAGTTCCGGCCACTAACAATGAGGCCGAGTACGAGGCTCTAGTCGGGCGGTCCTGAGCTTGCGGCTGCGGTCGGTGTCCAGCAACTCCACATCTTCATGGATTCCCTCCCGGTGGTAAACCAAGTCAAGGGAGAATACGAGCCGCGGGGAGCAGATGATAAAGTATCAGAGCCGGTCGCCTCCATGTGCAAGAGGCTCCAGCAAGTCTATATAGAGCAAATTCCAAGGCAACAAAACTCCCAAGCGGACGCGCTTTCCAAGCTTCGCCACCTCGGAGGGGGCGCTGACATGTCCAACATCGTCCTCACGAAGCTTCGCCAACTCGGCCATCGCCGGCCGAGCAGTGGCTACCGTCCGGGCCGAGGAGGTGAACTGGATGACGCCCATCATCCTCTACCTCAAGACCGGCGCCCTCCGGATGACCGAGTCAGTGCTAGGAAGCTCGAGCTACGAGCAAGAATGTACACTTTAATAGAAGATGCGCTTTATAAACGAAGTTTCTTTCTACCCCTACTCAAATGCGTCACTCCGAAGACGGGCGGACGATCCTAGCCGACATCCACGACGGTGTCCGTGGAAATCACGCCCGGGGCAAGCGCTCGTTTATAAGGCAATGAGGCAAGGGTACTACTGCCCACTCTGCGGAAAGACGCAATTGCATACGCCAAGGCGTGTAACAAGTGCCAAGTCATGGCGCCCAACATCAAACTCTCTCCAGAGCACTTGAAGTCAATCTTCAGCCCGGCCGTCGCCCAATGGGGGATCGATGACCGGACCCGCCGGTGGCGCCCGGGGTGGAAATTCGCAGTGGTCGCCGTCGACTATTTCACTAAATGGGCGGAGGCCGAGCCACGAACAAGATTGATCAGCAAAGGCTATCATCGTATTCATATGGAAGAACATCATCTGCAGATTTGGTCTTCCCTGTGCCATAGTCTCGAGATAATGGCAAGCGGTTCGACGGCTCGAAATCTTAGAGTTCTCGCGAGCGTTGGAAGATCAAGAGATTGTTCGCCACTCCGTACTCACCCTCAAACCAATGGTCAAGTGGAGGCGGTCAACAAAATAATCAAGCACACCCTCAAAACCAAGCTTGAGGAGAGGAAAGGAAAGTGGGCGGCCAGTCACGGACGCCCCGTGGGCCTACAGACGACTACCGTAAATTCGGCGGCGAGACCCCTTCGCTCCGCCTTGGCACCGAGGCTGTTATCCCGGCCAAGGTCGCCGTGCCGAGCCTGCATTTCGCAGAGCTCGGTGAAGACAACGACCAAGCAAGGAGGCTCGACCTCGACATGCTAGAAGAACGCCGACTTGACTCAATTCAAATGAATGCGGCCTATAAGCGGCTGTTCGTAAAGGTACTACAACTCTAAGGTCAAGGTCGACAATTCTCAGTCGGTGACCTCGTCTTAAAGAAGATCCACGGCCCCAGCCAAGGGGTATTCGGCCCGAATCGGGAGGGTCCGCTCAGTGGTGTCCAAGTGGCTACCCAATGGGGCGACGAGCTCGAACACCCGCATGGCACTCCGACCAATACCCTTGGAACGCATGCCACCTCAAGAAATATTTTCAGTAGCCGTCACCTAGATCCTTTCTTGTAACCTAGAAATTTTTGTAATCCTTGTAAATTCTTGCAAATTTTCATAATGAATAAAGCGAAGTTCCCTGTATTGTGTCGAAAATCCTCGCAAGAGGTATCTTTGCGGACCCGCTCGATGCCGACCGCCAAGAATGGGTCCTCTCATACTCGCGCGGGCCGACAGTCCGCCGAGGTAGGGACTCGTCCCCATAAACTCCTCGCAACTAGTTTAGCCTTATGGCGAGGTCTGCCCAGCCCATAAGCCGGGAGGCTCCTACTAAACTCCTCGTGACGCGTCCTGCTACCGTCCGAGGTCACTCGACTTTCCGGCCGGTGTGCCCCTCAAATTCCTCGCAACGAGCTTAGCCTCCGGCCGAGGTCTCCTAGCTTTCCCGGCTAGTGAGGTCCACAAGCTCCTCGGAGTTAGGACAAAAGTCGCGTGGTTAGGTCCTCGTGACCAGCCCAAAGCGCATATGCACGCCACCGGGCGCACTCTATACAGTCGCTGAAGTGCCACCGGGTCCTTCCCGAGAAAAAGTCTCCCGGCGAGCTAAACATACTCTCGGCGAGCAACCACTTCGTAACTATTCCTAGCGAGCGGTTCGGTGGTCAAGTCTCAATTCGGCGAGCACCTTCATCAGCTCGCCCGACCGAACTTCGCATCGCGGAACTAGTTTGGGCGACGAAGGATCCGGTGGGCCGTCAACCCACCATGACACACTTGGGCGAGCATAGCTCTTCAAGTAAACCCTTACTTGGCCAAATGCCGAGCTCGCCAATGCCGAAACCAAGTCGGAAAGGCACAGCCGAGCTCGGCATCTTGAACAAGTAAGGCCGAGGCCTCGACAAGCCACAAATGGTTTGAAATGCTTGCAAAATTTGTTAAAAATGCAGTGTTAAACCATATTCATGCAGGGGCGGGCCGAGCTCCCAAACGGAGCCCTTACTCGACCAAAGTCCGAGCTCACCCATGCCAAAACCAAAACGGAAAGGCATGGGTCAAGTTCTCTCCTTGGATCAAGTAAGGCCGAGGCCGATCAGTCATCACACTTGTCATATTTGGGAAATTTCACAAAATTTTCTAAGTACGTAAAGCAAGAATAAAGCCGAGAAATGTGAAAGGAAATACAGATTTCATTAATTACAAAGCGTGTGCCAATGGCCGAGTACAAAGATCCTAAACCCTAAACCTTAAACCAAAAGAAAAATAAGAGTTACAACGGCAAATGGGAGGGCCCAAAAGATCCCTTGGAATTCAAGGTTTCTATTAAACAGAGAGAGTAACAAAGAAGTGGCGGGAACGCGAGTTCAAAGTACCGAAGGGGCACAGTGCGAATCCATCGTTGAATACTTCCAAGAGACATATGGATTTGCTATTCACCAAAGTGCTCCCGGCAAGTACGGAAAACCTATTAAGCCTCGCCGCCCGCGATCCCCCGGTCTCCCGGCTCCCACTTCGCCTCGCCTCCGCCGGGAAGTCCAGTGCTCTCGGTCGGGTACTGTGAGAGGTCCACCCCATGGTCCCTCTCCGAGATCTTTGATCTCCAAAGTGTTAGCTCTTCGTGGAGAGGGTGGGCAAGGGCGTACTCCCGAAGTACCTCTCCATGGCCCTGCTTGGAGTCGCCACCGCTTCGCCGCACGGATGAGGTCGGCGGAGGCCATGTAGTACGCGAACTCCCCATCACGGCCGGATCTCGGGTCGGGGGATGACAACCGCCTCCGGGTCGCATAGGCCGCGGCCAAGAGGTGCTCGGGATTTGGCCAGCCTCTCTTCCACCCGGCCTTCTCGCCACTAGCCGAGCAGCCTCCTCGCGGCTCTGGTCCCTTTCCTCTCAACTCAGGTGGCCGCGGCTCCGTTCGGCCTTCAACCTATCCGCGGCCGATCTCTCCACCGCCGCCTTCTCGGCCTCCAGCCGCTCTCGGACGGCCGCCACCGCCTTCTCACCCTCAAAGACGCTCGGCGGGCGACTTCTTCCTTCGACGGGTCACCTCGGCCTCCCGCTCCCGGCGGCCATCGCGCTTCTCGGCCTGGGCCTTTCTCGGCCACGGCCCGTGCTTTCACCTCTTTCCTGGCCCTGTCCCGCTCTCGACGGACCTCCCGGTTCCTGGCCACCTCCCGGTCCCGCCTGGCCCAAGCACCGCCTCCAAAGACGGTGGCGCTCGAGACCCGGGACTCGGGCGAGCAAGAGGGCACTCTCCGGGTTCCAAGAGGAGTCCGCGTCCACCTTGGTCGCCATGGCGGACGGGATCTTCTCCATAGCCCGGATAACATAGTCCGGAAGCTCGTCGGGGCCGGATCTCACCGGGAGGTGAGGAAATCCACCACGGAGGGGGACGTTTGCGGCCGCCGGCCAGGAACTCGAAAAGAAAATCTTTAGCAATTCCTCAAAGAACCAAAACCGAAGAGGGTAAAGGAGCGCAACTTCCGCTCGTAGAGGGCCGGTCACGCCCCAAGAAGGAGTGGTCATCCGGGGCCCGGCCTGACTCGGCCTAGGCGCTAAACCGGATCGGCCGCGGCGCGGGGCTTTCCTCGACACGAGGTCGCTTACCACCGACGGCGGGAGGACGGGCCTTCCACGACCTCAATCGAGGTCTCCCTCACTCTTCGCGCCTGGGACACAGGGTCGGTCGGCTCGAGGCCCGGCCGGGCATCTACCACCCGGCTGGACTCGGGACGACCGGCTCGGCGGGGAGGGGCAACATGCTCGGCCGCGGGCTCGGCACTGGCGGGCGAGGCACCCTTCGGGACGTGCCGGCAGCCTTCCTCATCCGCCGACTTCTCTTTCCCACGGGCTTGCTTGCCTTCCTTACGCGGATCTTCGCCCGGCTGAAAAGATCGGGCACCGCCGACATGATTACGGAGTGGGCGGAACGGAGCGGAGGATAGTTGAAACCTGCAACATTCGAGACGGTTAGTTCTCGCTCACGCGGAAACAAACATAACACAGCCCACTTAAGGTCGGAAGTCTTACCGGCATCCCGGTGGAGGTGGCGAGGATAGTCAAGAATTGGGACTCAAACCTCGATTCGTCTTTATTGATCGCCGAGCACTTCCGGTCAGCAAACGGAATGAGGGTTAGCTTGGCAAGTGCGAGCCGGAAATCGGTGTACAACTCTCCCTCCTTGGGAACGAACAACTCTGCAAAGAGGAGGAAAAATTAGATCGTAATAATTGTCCGAGTTCAAATAAAGAAATCGTACTCTTGGGTTTGTGCCCAAAGACGGATGGGACATCGAGACTAGAATCGAAGTCGACACTGGCGATCGCTGTGCCCCACGATAAAACCACCTCTCGTGCCGCCTCGGAGCTTGGAGGATTCCATTGAAAACGTCCCACCCCGCCGAGTCCGTATGAATAGCTCCCTCTTGGACTCCGACAGGTGAAAATGAAGTTCACCTCGGCCGGGTCGGCATCCGGTACACGGAACTTCCCCACCCAAATAAACAGCGTGAGAAGGTTCATCCACCCGTTGGGATGAACTCGAAAGGAGCGACGCCTGTGCCGCGAATAGGTGCGAGATATTGGGATGGAGAGGAAATCGGAGCCTCGCTTCCATCATGTGATAGTTTACGGCAAGCATCCCTCGCAGGGCTGGTCGGGCCTCTCGTCGGCGGCGGGCACAAAGAAGTGCACATCGAAGGAACCCGCCACCTCACCCGCCAGAAGCCAAATCGGCCTCGTACACCGAGCTCCGCCTCGCCTCGTCGTTGGCCGGCCAATCGGAGGCTTCCGCAGCTCGGAACATCCGGCGAGTCCGCTCCGGGAGAGCGTACGGATGCTCCCGCAGATATGCACAGTAATCAAAGGTGGGGGCCGCCCCGCCAACCTATCAACGTATTGCTCCCGTGCGGAGTAGGCAACGGTGACCTTCACGGCGGCTTGTTTGCTCGCCTCTTCGTCGGCCTCTTCAACCTCGACTCTCTCGCTCTCCTCCAGAGCTCGAAAACCGTAGGGCCCTCGGGCGACCGGCGAGGTCCCGGCCGCACTCCCACCGGCGGTCCTCTCGCCATCACTCCCCGAAGGAAAGCTCGGCCACCATCTCCGCAGCGGCCCTCTCCAAATCAACATCAACCGGGGCATCCCGGATCCTCGCCGATCCTCATATCGATACCTAGATCGGCGAGATCGGCAAATGGGGCATCCCGCCCCAAACCTCCTCCACCGGTGGAGGCGGCGCTTGGACCCTCAAAGACGGCCAAAGGTCCGATCCGAACATCTCGATCGGACAGCCCGTATCTCCGGGCGGCGTCTGCCATCCTCCCCGGGAAGATTCCCTCTCACGGTGGCTCCATGGCAGGCACAGACACCAACCAGTCCCTCGAGAAGAAACTCCCTCGATCTTACCATATCGATTGGAGGAAATGAAAGATAAACAGAAAGAAGAAATTTTTTCAAGAGATAAAGGGAAGTTACCATTTAAAACGCTGACTAAAAGCTTAGACAATGAAGAAACAAGAAATGCACCGAAACCTCTCAAAGAAGCTATGAAGATCACTCACAACGCTCCGAAAGTCACACAGGTAAGAAGTTTAAAATGAAGAAGGAGACTCCTATTTATAAAAAGCGGGAAGGACCTCCTTGCAAAATCCCCTTAAACTTTTCGAATTCTGGGGCAAAAACGCGATTATTTTCGCGAAAGGTCGTGACTGCTTTGGCACCATGGGGGCATGCCACGTGTCCACAGTGGTGGTTGGAGGTAGTCACCTCCAATCGCCACGCGCCCGCCAAAAATCGCTTGCAGAGCACGTGGGGTAAATGACCCTTATCAAATCCAACCGCCATTTTCTCCAAGTCCAAATCCAAATCCCATCAATGAAAACCCGGAGGGTACTCGGCATGAAGAAGCTCGGCAACAAAGGCGAACAACTCTCCTAGAGACCAGCCCGGCCTCCGAACACCCTCGAGACCGAACTATGGGGTAATTGTTGTACAACGATTTATCCGCCCCTAGGCCCAATAACGACCGGGCCGCTCGGTTAAGCTCGGCGCGGCCGGAAGATTTCGGCCCCTTCCAGCCTGCCGACTACTGGGTCGTGGACGAACCGACTCGGCCACGTCCCGGGAGAGCTTAGCCTGTCCAGCGGGCTCGGCACATCTGGAGATCAGCTCGCCGGGGCCGGGCAAGCAAGCTCGGCCTAGCAGGCGGACCCTCCGGCCGCGCCCGCCGAGGATCCCGCCGCCCGGCCGAGGCGGGCTTGCCTGTCTGGCGAGTGAAGAGCCATTCGAGCGACAAAGTCGCGGTTACAACACCGAATGGCGGGCACGGCGAGGACCCCGCCACCCAAGCTCGGCAAGGACAAAGACTTGTCAACCACGCCACGCCCGAAATGGTATCAAGTACGAGATATCCGCCTCCATTTAAGGTCAACTTATCCTAGAAAGGCAAGAATATCCCCCGGCCATCGAAGATCCCCCGCCAAGGGACACCTCGGGCAGGATGTGAATGGCCAGCCGCTGCTCTGCGCAGGAAAGGTACATCTCAATTAATAGGAGATGGTACAACATTTATGTTGATTTGTACTCTATTGTACCTTTGAGTCTCGCCAAAAAGGCAACCAAACCCATGTATAAATAAGACCTATAAGGCATAATAAACGGATCTCAAGCATCCATCCTTAGCCTGGGACTAACACTCCCAAGAAACCTTGTGCTCTTACTTGCTTTTCTCGCATTTAATACCTCATTTATTGCTCATCATTTCTATTGATTGTTCTTGGGTGTTTATCATAATAAATGCTCCAATCAATATTGTTTTAACCGATCAAAAGCCACATTAAATCCCTCATAAATATTTCGGTTAACAACACAATATTAATTAAAAATATAAAGATTTGAAAAACACGGGTCATCATCGGATCGGGTCAAAGATAAGAAGATACGCAGATTTGCAGAATTAGAGGCGTAAATCGCGATGATGACAACCAAAGACACAGAGAAGGCGGCGATCAAGAGGCGATTCAACAGAGAATTCCGACGAAAACAACCGTTGAGATCAATGAAAATATCAAATTGAAAAGAAACACGCAGAGATAAAAAGAAAAATGAGAAGATATAGATGTTTTTTTGAAAATTTTCTAATAATTGCCGCAGCCTTATCAAATACAATAACAAAGTTCTCGATCATCTTTGTTATCGGTTGCATGTTCTTCTAAAAAGCTGAAATTAATATCGCAATCAAGTACTGCTTCGATTTTATCATATAGTAACACATATTTCTCTATAGGGTAACACGTTTGTGTTCATATAGTAACACTTTTTTTCCATATAGTAACACATCTTTCACTATACAAGAACACGTTTGTATTCATATAGTAACATATTTTTTTCAACGGTATGTGTTACTGTAAGGGTAAGTACGTGTTAATGTCTTTAAAAGAATGAAATATTGGTTTTGTTCATTAATAACACATTTTTCTTCATACAAGAACACGTGTTTGATCTAATAATAACACAACCCGAGAGTAAAAATTTGTTTTTACCTTTGCACGAGTTTAATACACATATTTGCCCTTACAATAACACATATTTACCCTAAAATTTTATACTTGGGGATCAAATAGACCCATGATTTTTTCTTAACACATTAAAATCATTTTTCTTTAATATTGAGATCAAATAAGTCATCATCTTAATAAAATCACACTCTTTTAATAAGAATAAAGTTGTTGAAGATTAAAGACTTATTTGATTCACACATATAATTAGATTAGAAATTTATTTGACCATTTTTTCATTTTTATTTTTGCATTTGAACGATTATTTTTACGCAAATACGTATTATTTATTTTACAAGAACACATATTTATTATTAAAGTAACACATGTTTAACCTAATAATAACACCCACAGGAACACTGAAAGTGAAAATTGTATTTTTGTCATGGCGCAAGTTTTTTTAGCCAAACACGACCTAACCCGACCCAACCCGCTCAAGATCCGCGAATTTCATTAAATGAGTTATTTCACGGTACAATATTGCATATAAGAATTTGTCTTTAAGAAAATAGAAAAGTTTACTTGAAATACTTAAAATAGACAAATGAAAAGTTTTAGAAAAAGATGAAGAAAGTAATGTGTTGTAAATGCAATTCGTACATGACTATCTTATATAAATTTTTATCATATTACTATTGTTGATTAGGTTTGTTTAGTAATTCTAATAAATTTTTAATAGGAATTATTATAATTTCCAGCTTCCAACCTCGAAACGATTGGACTTTAGACCAAGATAAAGTAAAAGTTAAACAGTTTTATTTTCTTTAATTTAAATAAATTTCGAGAGTTAAAATTATATAATATATCTAAATAATGAAAATCATTTCACAATTTAAACAAACATCGAGATTTAATTCAATTTTTTATACCCTATTATTTTTCAAGGACCCAAAGAAAGAGAGATTAATTAGTTTTATATTTCAATTTTAAGCCACTTTTACTCTTAGGTACAATCCATCAATCTTATTTACTAATCTATATATATATATATATATATATATATATATATATATATATATATATAAATAGAAGTCAGAGAGAGGAGAGAGAGAGAGTGAAATGTAAGGAGAGAGCAAGTGAATTGCACTTGCCATATAGTGTAATAGTGAGTCTCACTCTCCACTAAAGACAGTGAATTAACTTTTCTTTTTCTTTTTTACTTTACGCCAACAATTTCAAATTGTCATAAATTTTAATTTTAAATCTAATTTTAACACATTATATATCAACTTAATTCTCTTTTAAATTTTAATTTAACATAAATATTGTACATATAAAAATAAATTTAGATCTATAATATTTATTTTATTATTTTTATTTTAGATTTAATTATATGAATTGAATTTAAATAATTTTATTTAAGATTTAATTATATGAGTTGAATTTAAATAATTTAATTTTAGATTATATAAGTTTTGTTGAATTTTAATATTTGTAATGAGATTAGTAACTATTAAAAATTATAGAATTAATTAATATTGTAATATATTTATGGGTAAAAATATAATTTATATATTAATAAAAATAATAGTAAAAAAATTAATAAATTAAATTTATATTTTAATTACATATTTAAAATTTATAATATTCAATCCAATTCCACAGGAGAAATTACTAGTAAGTATAAAAAGTACCATCCATCTCCCAATTCGCTCTCAACCCGCTCTCATCCCATTCAACATATTTCCCCAATTTCCCTACCCCTCTCTCCTACTCTCTTAGTTTTCTCTCTTCTCAACCCTCTTGATAGACGTCACATCTCTTTTTATTTTTTACAGTTTTTGTATTTGAATTCAAATTCAAATACAGTGAGAAAGATTTATATTCCATTTTAACAACTGAAAAATCCTCACAATTGCCAATTTTTATAGTTTTTTTTTTTTCCAAATTACCTCAATTTCAATTACTTTGAAGGGGATACAACAAGAAGCTGTCATCCCCAAATTTCAACAATACCTTTTTCTACCTCTTTTTTTCTCCACTCCCTTTTTAATTGTGAAATTTGGATAATCACAGCGTACGTGCCAACTTGTTCAGATGGAAATTTGACAAATTGCAACGACAAAGTTCGTCACATAAATATCATTTTTCGTCACAACAAGTATATGATGATGAAATTTTTCGTTATAAAGAACGCCATCTTATGTGCGTCGTATTTGGGTAAATGTGACGCGATTAGTTTCGTCATGAAAAGTCATCATTTGATGACAATAAAGATCACCGTTCTTGTAATTTTATCTATAGTGACATATAAATCGTCATATTTAACTTTAAAATTTCGTCACTTAATATTGTATTTCGTCACTAAATAGTCAATTTTACACGACGATTTCATTTATCGTCACTAAAAATTTAATTTTTGTGATGATGATTGAGGTTATATGAATGGATTTCACAGTCATGATGACTATCAACTACATGGGGTGACTTGCAATTTGATAATATGTCATGTAGTTCACTGTTGGAAGCATCATAAATTGTTGTTTGAGAACATGATCTTACTTTGCCAACATACATCTCATAAAATTGTTGCTATTAATATCACTAAGTCTTCAAATGTGCCCAATCAACATGATGATATTGATGTAATGTTTAGTTCTGATGCTTCCAATGTATATAGTAAGAAGGGTAATTAGGAAATTGGTAGCAATTCGTTTAGCATGTCGAATGTGAATAAACTTTTTTTAAAAAAATCCACTTGAAATTGAGTTTACGGGAAGGGGTAGCATTCTAAGGTAGTCTCTCCATCCGAAAAAACTTTCATACATTTTGTTTTGGGACGTCACAACATAAGTTTCACCCCCTTAAAAGGAAACTACTCACCAATTAAAACTCTTCACATTACTAGTTTTATTTCAATTTTAACACTGAATTTGGGCCCACCATTTATATTTAAACGTCTTTTAATTCATCTAAATTAGCCCAAAATACAAAATTAGACCCAATTAAATTATATTAATCCAACTTAAAGTTTGACCCAAATTAAAACTAAGGGCCCGCTTGGTTGGGGGTATTAGAAGAAGGTAATGGGAATGACTCATTAATCATTCCCATTGATGATGTTTGATAATATTTACAATTTGGAATTGATTTAAAAATAAAATAATCACTAATTTATTTTGATTATAAAATCTCCCTTTTATAATCAATCATTTAATAATTATTCATTTTTCTTCCGCTCAACTTTTTACTTGTTCAAATTTTTTCGTGCTCAACTTTCTTTAAAAAATTCATGAATGAGAATGAATCACTAGTCATTCCCATTACCTAATTCTAATACCCCAACCAAAGCGCCCTAAAGACCCAAATATTGTTATGTATTACAAGCCCAAATACATATTTATTCTCAATTGGTACTCATATCGATTCTTCTTGCATATTCTCAATACAACACAAACCTTAGCCCCTCTCCTCCCCTCACTCACTCACTACTCCGATTTTTGAGACGATGTCGTCCAATCATGATATCCATGAATCAGATCTAGTATCTCTCGTCCTCTCTAATACCGATTCGGACGACTTTGCTCTTTTTGTTTGTGAAACTATTGAAATCGATAAATCCATGGTCTTATGCGATTGTAATGAGGGTTGGGTCGATTTGTCCGAAGATATTGGCAAGTTGGTGGATTTATCTTGGTTCGTAGTGAATGTGTCAATTTTGTGGTAGCTTTGATCAAATTTGTGGGTGATTTGTCTCGATTTTGTGGAGGGAATGTCCGTTTGAACGGTATTTTATCCGATTGTGATGAGGGTTGGGTCGATGATGATATTTTTATGCCGATAGAAACCTTAACCTAGAGGGAATGTCCGTTTGAACGGTATTTTATCCGATTGTGATGAGGGTTGGGTCGATGATGATATTTTTATGCCGATAGAAACCTTAACCTGACCCCAAGTACCTCTCGGTCGATTCAGGAACTTCTCTATTTTTTTTTCTAGCTCATAAAATTCTTTGAAATCTCTGCATGATTATTCATTTGAAAATTTTGATGTATCACTAGTTTTATGTCCAAAATGTAACTGGTTATGTGGAGATAAGAAGCTTGGTAAATAACATATGCAACTATGTTTTTTTCTTCCATTCATTTGATTATTTATGTTTCTGTAGCTTATCAATTTGTCATATCCTCCTTAATTATATTTTGTTTGTGATTATTTTGAGATCCATTTTTTGTCTTTTCTGAATGTTTCATCTGTTATTATAAAGCCATGATGTTAAAGAATGGATTTGTGTAATTTGTCATGAGACTCCTTTTTCATGTTGTGCAAGGGCATATCAGTCTTATTCCTTTTGTGCATTTTGCAAATGGATACACTATTAATTTTTCTTCAGAAAGCTGATTTGTTTGTTGGGTTATGTTGGACTTCTGCCTTGCTACAGGTTAAAGGAAAGCACGACAACTTTAGATTTTTTTTCTTTTTTTGCTTTTGTTTGTTTGAGATCCAATGGAAGTAAATCTTTAATTGATGCCTATGGATCATTTCAATAATATCTATGCCTTTTTGAAACCCTTTTGCCAAACAATTAGATTTACCTGTTGTTGATTGTCTTGTTTCTTATTTGCATTAGTGTATGATGATCCTGTTCAACTCTCGGTGCTTGATTTTGAATTTTTAGTTTAATCTCTATGGAAAAATCATTTTAAATATTATTGTTTTCATTCAATTTAGTGTGAATCCATTCACGAATAGATATATTTCATTTCATATTTTAATGATTAAACAAACTTACATATTTTAATGTTTTTTTTTTATATTTTATTGTTAGATCGGGTTTAGTTTTGATGAGTTAAAGAAGTATGGACTAGAGTCACCATATAGATAAGATGACCATTTGAGTATGTATTGAGCAGACTAATGTAATGAACATTAGTACTAGATAAATCTAATATAATCAGCTGAGGTCTAGAAAGAGAAGGTCATCGAAGACGATCTTGAAGAAGTCATCTGTTGGAGCGAATAATAAAGAGCTCAAGACAAGGTCATTCTCGAGACCAAGTCAACCTAAACCTTATGCGATTTAGAAAACCTTTGTGTAAAGAAAGGTATATACAGGCTTAAATCGGAGTATACTTACTTCACTGCATAAAGTGACCCCTACTAGCCGTCAAATCAGTAGCTTGAACAATTACTTTTACGCATTTCAAAGTCGGGTTAACTACACGCGCTAGACTCCAAACGTTTATCTCTTATCTAGCCGTTGATCCGAAATAGTGCATCATTTTGAATTAACAGCCAGATTAAAAACCACTTTACACGTGGATTCTCTCTCCAATTTTCCCTCCTATAAACGTTTATCTTCCTCATTTACCCATTTCACTTTTAGAAACCTTGTTTTACTCTCTGTAAAATTCCCAAATTACAAAACCTTCGATAAACCCTTTCATGTACCGAAAATACATCGGACTTACTTCGACAATGGTGAACTTCAACAAAGACGCTTTCAACAAGAAGATTAAGTCCGAAATGTATGTGGACTTCGATACAACTACGATGCAGAATCGCTGGAAATTCTTCGACCGCTTGAAAGGTCGAGACTTCGGGTTTTCTGTTAGGATTAGAATTTTTATGTTTTGATGATGTTCCTAAAACCTAAGTGTAATAGGACCAAATTTGAACTCGTTAGTCGGTGATGATCTAGATAGGGTTTTTGTCTTAGTATAGTTAATCTTGCTAGGCTTGACACGAAGATCTGTATTGATTGAGAATCAAGGTCGCGATAAGAAGACTTAAGGATCTAAGAAAGATCTTGTTCAAGTCATCTAGAAGGGCGTCGTGAAGATAAAGAAGAGATAATAAGGCATATGCAAAAAGGGTGTTATCAAGAAAGGTTTAAGTGAAGATAGCAAGGTTGGAATCCGTACAAAGAAGCTTTGGAACTATGCTTTGGAGCAAGGTGTAATGTTGCTAGAGTTGACTTTGAGAGATTCATTAGGGTTAACAAAAGTCGAAGGATAATTCAGAGATACCCGATATCAATTTAGAGAAGATTGAATTATCAATCAAGATCAATCAAGATATAATTGATTGATATCGCACAAACAATTATCCAAAGTCAAACAAATCTTCCAACGATCACTTACCGTTGAATCAAGAAGTTTTGATGAGTTAAAAAGCAGCTCGATCGATCACCAACCCGAAGAACATCGGAGAATAAGTTTATAAGATAAGCCGATCGACGAGGTCGACACCGACCTAGTCACCGAGGTCCGATAGCATGCTAGTCATCTCAAGACAAGCTCGAACCTAGTCATCTGCAGGAGACAAACATGAAGAGCTCGGCACGAGGTCAAGATAAGCCGAGTAGAATAAGAAAGACGAAGTTTTCACCAAGTCACCGCAGACGAGTAGGAAGAATCACCGAGGTCAAAAGCAGCTTTTCAAGATTAAGTTTGTTAAGCGATTTCAAGTTTGTTAGAACTAACTAACAAACTAACTGTCTTTCAGACTTATAAATAGGACTAGATTTTATTCTTCAACACACTTATGAAAATTTGATTTTTCACACTATTCACTACTCGATTTCAATCACAATCTTTTCACAAGTATTTCAAGAGAGTTTTCAAAAGTTCTAAGTGTTTTTAGAACACTTTTCTTGTAATCTTCAAAATCCATTATTCACCGTAATAGTTAGATTTTAGAGAAGGATTTAGGAGATTGAAGACTTGAAGATTTTTACAAGTTGTAAGTCAAAGTTGAAAGTGAGAAAGTAAGTAGTAAGCGAGTCCCTTCTTCGATTGGAGAAGGAGAGTGGATGTAGGATTATTAAAATCCGAACCACTATAAATCCCGTGTTACTTCTTGCTTTCTTTAATTTCTCGTTCAAATTACAATATTGTTAATTCAAGATTAAAGTTCAATCTTAACTAAAATCAATATCAACCTTGCTTTTGATCTTGTTAAAAGTTGAGTTCTCAATTATATTCCGCCGTGTTTAATCGATATTTTGAATTGATTTTAAAAGATTTGAAAATTCTACAAAATCTATTCAAACCCCCCTTTCTAGATTTTGTTCTAGGAAGCTAACTCAAGGTTTTAATCAACTCAACATTCGGGGACCAACAAGTGGTATCAGAGCGGTGTTAAGGCATTTCGATATTGATTTTAGGTCTTGAACAAGATTCTGAAATTATCTTGATTTTCTTCATTTTCTTCCATTACTAACAGTGCTACTAATAAGCTTTTGTGGAGTATTTTGTTCTTTGTTTCATCATGTCATCAGTAGAAAAATAAAAGTCTAGGAATCTTCCTGAATTCTCTATTGAAGATTATGATTACTGGAAATTTAGGATGAAAAATCATCGAAGGTCATTCATGATAGGATGGAAGAGGTCCTTGAAGAAGGTCCTATAAAGTTTTATCATGGAGGCACCAAAGACCGGAGCTGAAGTCACCAATCTGCAACCAAACAAGAAAAGAAGAGTTACGAATTGACAAATTATGAAAGAAAGGTCCACAATCTTGACCAAGTAGCTCGAATCGAAATCATTGAGACTCTAAGTAAGGATTGGATAGAAAAAGTTAAAAGATGCAAATCACTAAAGAGATGTGGCAAACTCTAGCCAATGTTTGTGAAGGATCTGATCAAGTCAAAGAAAACAAGTCAGTCGAGTCTTGCATACATTTGAAACATTCAAAATGAAAGAAAATGAGTCTTTAGATCAGTTAGATGTAAGGTTGACCAATCTTCTCAACAAAGCAAAGCTGACCTTGGAAAGAATTATTCAGAGAAAGAGATTAATAACAAGATTCCGAGATCATTAACCAAGAGATGGAGGGAAAAATCCAATATCCTTAAAGCAACTCAAGATTTATCCTCTATTACTCACCATACCTTATTTTCTCATCTTAAAGCTTTAGAGTACGATATCCAGATAGAAGACGAGGAAGATGAGATGGAGTCAAGTACCTCATCCAAGTCTGTTTGCCTTTGTCGATAAAGAAGACAAGGTGTCAACAGAGTCTGTAGGAGCCGATCTATCTCTCAAGGAGCAGATGGCTTTACTTACAAAAAGGTATGATAAATTGAGAATGAAGTATAAGAGAAATAAATTGAGATTTGCGGGAAAGGATAGACAAAGATCCAGACCGAGATAGAAAGGTGGATAAATCTTCGATGATGACAAAAACAAGAGCCGAGACAAGAAGATGCGAGATCACTGTCGAGAAGAAATCCTTCCAGTCCCAGATCGACAGAGTGACACTTGCTATACATGCAACAAGCCAGGACATTTCGATTATGATTGTCCTCAATCGACTCCTAAAGAAAGGGAAGAAAAGAGGAAGAAAAGAGACGAGGAGATTTGCAGATCAAAGAGCTTTATTGGGTCAAGAAAAAGAACCAAAGAAATCATCATCATCCTCATCATCCTCATCTCGATTTGGATCGGATGATGAGATCTGTCTCATGGCTAATGAGGTAATCTACTATTCATCGTCGAGATAATGATTCTTGTCGATCTGCATCCGATCATGACCAAACTGTTATCCATGAGTTATTGAGAGATTTAAAGACATCTTTGGCTGCTTATAAACAGCTAGAGAAAGAGAATTTGATTTTAAATGATCAAATTCAAATTCTAATTAAAGGCAAGCAGTGATGAATTGCTCAAACCGAGGAAACATTCAAGGAGGAATGTTTTCTTGATCAAGCTAGTACATCACCACCTTACCCGAAAGGTTAGAAAATGAATTGAAAACTTTAAAAGACAAATTTGAAGTAGTCTGTGCTGAAAATGAATTAATTAAGAAAGACAATGAGAAGCTTGTCTTCAAAATTAGTCAACTTAATAATTCACAATCAGTAATAGATCATATTTTTAATATTTCTCAAAAATCTCATGACAAGACAGTCTTGGTTATGATAGGAACAATAAATCGGATGTTCAAAAACCTAGAAAATTTGTGAAAGCATCTGCTCAATCAAAGGATGTTAAAATTGGTCCATGGAAACCAACTAGTCGGATAAGGACTACATCTTCCGATCTGAAACCAAGAATTCAAATTGAAAACTCCCTATCGATTAGAAGGAATCCAAGAACCAAAATAAGAAGATATTCCTTTTATAATCCTTTTGATGGAAGGAGCAAATGCTATCCTACATTTCCTAAGTTTAGGAAATTACTCAATCTGAATACGACAAGTTATCATTCAAAAATGATATATTTGTAGACAGACTTGGTAGAAAACCTGAGTCGATTTATTGTGCGAAGATGAGATGTTTATTTGGATACCTAAAGTGATTCTTGACCCAAAAGGACCCAAGATCATTAGGGTACCTCAAAACTAATCTGCTTTTACAGGATTCACAAGGATCATCACTCAAGGAAGAGATCTTAGCTTCAATATGGTACATTGATAGTGGCTGTTCACAACATATGATCCATAACAAGAAGTCATATCAAATTTTCAAAGCATTGATGGTCCAAGAGTTTTATTTGGTGATAATAATTGTGGTCGGACTAAAGGTGTAGGTACTCGATTATCAAGGATATTCGGTATCTGAGGTATATTTTGTTGAAGGTTTGAAACATAATCTGCTATCTGTTTCTCGGCTTTGTGATAAAGGTTTTCTTGTCAAATTCTCAAAGGATAAATGTGATATTTTAGATAATTCCTCGAGATAAGGTATCGTTAATCGGCTTCGAGACATGGTAATGTCTATGTGGCTAACTTTAATAGTTGTCCTAAAGATACCGTCGATAGCTAAGGGTAGAGAAGATATTAGTGGCTATGACACAAGAGGCTTAGTCATCCGAATTTCAAAACTCTTAGTAAGCTAGCTAAAAAGAACCTTGTCAAGGGATTACCTGAAAAACTTTTATCCACCGATCTTAAATGTGATGCTTGTCAAAAAGGTAAAAACGGCTAGACACTCATTTAAGAGTATTAACTCCTCTTCATCCGAAAGAGTGTTACAATTACTTCATCCGGATCTGTTTGGACTGTTTCACCTCTCGGTTTGGTGGAAGGAAATATACACTTGTTGTAGTAGATGACTTTTCTAGATACACTTGGGTTATATTTCTTTTCAAGAAAAATGAGACTATGAACAAGATTCCCGATCTGTCTGCATGCATTCGTAATGAAAAGGATGTTAATATTATTAAAATAAGGAGTGATAAGGGCACAAAATTTTTGAATTCTTGTTTATCTAATTTTTTCAATGAGTGTGAAATTATTCATGAGACATCTTCAAGAACTCCTCAACAAAACGGAGTAGTTGAAAGAAGGAATAGAACTTTGAAGGAAGCGGCCAGAGCATGTTGGCCGAGTATAATACCCTCATAGGTTCTGGTGAAGCCATCAACACAGACTTGCTATACCTGCAATAGTGCTTAGTTGTCAAAGACAAGGGTAAGACTCCTTATGAGATTTGGAAGGGTAAGATTCCAAGGATCTCATACTTCAAAGCTTTTGGTTGTAAGTGTTTCATCCATAACAATGGGAAATCTAAGTTAAGAACTTTTGATGCTAAAGCTGCCGATGGAATATTCTTGGGATATTCTAATACCTCCAAGGCATTTAGAGTTTTTAACAAGACAACCCTTTGTGTGGAGGAAACCCTCATGTTGTTTTTGATGAACCGTATTCCCGCTCGTATAAAGTGAATCAAATTTCGAAAGTCTAGATAAAATTGAACCTGGCCCAAGACTAAACATAGAATTGTCTATCTACCTAGTCTTGATTCGTAATCGATGAAGAAGAATCCCCATCCGATAATCGAAGACAACTTGATCGAGACTCCATCGAAACAGACACCCTTGACATCGGTGATCGGCGGGGTCGGTGATGAAGGGGAACGTCACCGAGGTTGAGTCGGAGGAGTTGCCTACCGAGACTCAAGATGAGAATCTTTCTCCTCACATAGGCAAAAGGATGAGAAGTTATCATCCATCCGATCGATTATAGGAGACCCATCTAGTAGTGTGCATTACACGAATGATGCTGGACTCGAAAGTCTTTTCACCGTTATGTGTCACTTCTTGAACCCAAGACTATTGAGGAAGCTCTATCGAGATCCAAAGCTGGATAACGGCCATGCAGAAGAACTACATCACTTGAAAGACAAAATGTATGGGATTTAGTGGAAAGACCCTTACACGTAAAGATTATAGGCACCAAATGGGTGTTTAAAAAAAAAAATTTGCTAAAAAGTTACACCTAAGCTGTTGGTTTTTAAAATCGAGACGGAGTTACTTTATCGAATGACTTTCTAAACCCATCTGTTTTTAAACTAATCTGTTTCTCAAACTCATCTGTTTAGTAAACCTTGATTGAAGTAAGATATCACTTGGTGACGTCGAGGTATACTTACTTCTCTGCATAAAGTAACCTACATCTCACAAATCAATAGTCTATAAAGTAACTATTTACGCATTCCAAAGGCGATTAACATTCACGCGCTGAATCCTAATCGCTTATCTTAGTTTTTAACCGTTGATTAATACTCATTAAAAACTTTTTGAATAAATGGCTCGATTAATTCAAGTTTTCAAAAATGGCGGTTTCTCTTTCCAATCTATTCCCCTATAAATACATCTTCTTCTCCAAAAACATTCTTTTCACTTTCGAGAAAATCTCAAACTCTCTGCAAATTTTCTCAAATCCTTTCTAAATCAAGATATGAGCACTTCTTTAAGAGGAATAACATCAATAATGGCGGATGTGCATAATGAAACCTACAATAAGAAGGTGAAGTCTGAGATGTATGTCGACTTCGACACTACCATCGATGGAGAATCCGAGGAAATATTGTCCTTATTGGAGAGGGCTGGATTGAGGACTTTTTGTTCCAAGAAATCCCCTTCCAATAAGACACTGGATATGAGAGGTTTAGAGTTCTATGTCAATGGGACATACGACGGGGTTGTTAGACCAAGATTGTTTTGATGAGTTAAAAGACTGTTCCGGATGAGCGTACTATGATGTAGAAGCGAAGACTAAGTTCTAGTACGAAGGCCGATCGAGACTAGGTCAAGATTAGTTCAAGTCAGTGGAGACGAGGAATGACAAGTCATCCGGAGACAAGCTCAAGTCTAGTCATCTGCGGGAGACAAATATGAAGAGCTCGAGACGAGGTCAAGATAAGTGAGTAGAATAAGAAAGGCTAATCTTCACCAAGTCAACCGGCAGACGAGTAGGAAGAATCAGTAGAGGTTTTAAGCGATTTTCAAGATTAAGTTTGTTAAGCGGTTTCAAGTTTGTTAGAACTAACTAACAAACTAACTGACTTTTCAGACTTATATATAGGTCTAGGTTTTTCATTTTTCATATATAGAGATAACACTTATGCATATTTGATTTACACAATTCACTATTCGTATTTCACAATCTTTTCACAAGAATTTCTAGAGAGTTTCAAAAAGTTCTAAGTGTTTTTAGAACACTTTTCCTGTAATCTTCAAAATTCAATATACACTGTAACAATTAGATTTCTAGAAGAAGAGTCTAGGAGATTGAAGATTTGAAGAATTGTACAAGTTGTAAGTTGTAAGTGGAAGTGAGAAAGTAAGCAAGAGTGAGTCCCTTCTTCAAATTGAAGAAGGAGAGTGGATGTAGGATTTTAAAATCCGAACCACTATAAATCCCGGTGTTATTTCTTGATTTCTTCATTTACTTATTTTACAATTGTGTTACATCAAGAGTTAAATTCAGAATCTTAACTAAAATCAGTATTTCAACCTTGCTTTTGATCTTATAAGAAGTTGAGAATTTAATCTTAATCCGCTGTGCTCAATCGATATTTTGAATTGGTTTTGGAAGATTTTAAAAATCTACAAAATCTATTCAAACCCCCTTTCTAGATTTTGTTCTAGGAAGCTTACTCAAGGTTTTAATCAACTCAACTCTCCGGGACCAACAAGTGGTATCGGAGCAAGTGTTAAGTTTGTTCTAATATTGATTTTAGGTCTTGAACAAGATTCTCAAATAATCTTGATTTTCTTCATTTTCTTTCATTTCTAACAGTGCTACTAATAAGCTTTTGTGGAGTATTTTGTCTTTGTTTCATCATGTCATCAGTAAAAGTAATAAGTCCAGAATCTTCTGAATTTTCAATTGAAGAGTATGATTATTGGAAATTTAGGATGGAAAATCATCTAAAGGCCATTCATGATAGAATGGAAGAGGTTCTTGAGGAAGGTCCTATAAAGTTTTTCCATGGAGGCACCAAAGACTTGGAGCAGAGGCAATTAATCAATAACTAGGCAAGAGAAGAAGAGTTACGAATTGACTAATGATGAAAGGAAGGTCCACAATCTTGACCAAGTAGCTAGAACAGAAATCATAGAGACTTTGAGTAAAGATTGGATAGAGAAGGTTAAAAGATGTAAAACAGCCAAAGAAATGTGGCAAACCTTAGCAAATGTTTGTGAAGGATTTGATCAAGTTAAGGAAAACAAGCTACAGTCGATTGCATACATTTGAAACATTCAAGATGAAAGAAAATGAGTCTCAGTAGATCAGTTTGATATGAGGTTGACAAATCTTCTCAACAAAGCACTGATCTTGGAAAGAATTATTCAGAGAAGGAGATTAACAACAAAATTTTGAGATCATTAACCAAGAGATGGAGGGAAAAATCCAATATCCTTAAAGCAACTCAAGATTTATCCTCTATTACTCACCATACTTTATTTTCTCATCTTAAAGCTTTAGAGTATGATATCCAGATAGAAGATGAGGAAGATGAGATGGAGTCAAGCACCTCATCCAAATCTGTTGCCTTTGTCAAGAAAGAAGACAAGGTGTCAACAGAGTTTGTAGGAGCCGATCTATCTCCGAAAGAGCAGATGGCTTTACTTACAAAAAGGTATGATAAATTGAGAATGAAGTATAAGAGAAATAAATTGAGATTTGCAGTAGAGATAGACAAAGATCCAGATCGAGATAGGAAGGTAGACAAATCTTCGAGATGATGACAAAAACAAGAGCTGACAAGAAGATACGTATCACCTGTTAGAAGAAATACTTCCAGTCCCAGATCGGATAGGAGTGACATTTGCTATACTTGCAACAAGCCGTGACATTTCAAATTTATGACTGTCCTCAATCGACTCCTAAAGAAAGGGAAGAGAAGAGGAAGAAAAGAGACAGAGATTTGCGGATCAAAGAGCTTTGTTGGTCAAGAAAAAGAGCCAAAGAAATCATCATCATCTTCATCATCCTCATCCGATTTTGGATCGAGATGATGAGATCTCGTCTCATGGCTAATGAGGTAATCTACTATTCATCTTCGGATAATGATTCTTGTCGACCCGCATCCGATCATGACCAAACCGTTATACATGAATTATTGAGAGATTTAAAGACATCTTTAGCCGCTTATAAACAAACTGAGATGAGAATTTATTTTTAAAGGATCGCATTCGGATTCTAAATAAAGGCAAGCAGTGATGAACTTTTGAGACCGAGGAAACATTCAAGGGGAATGTTTTCATCGATCAAGCCAAGACATCACCACCTTACTGAAAGGTTAGAAAATGAACCGAAAACTTTAAAAGATAAATTTGAAGTAATCTGGCTGAAAATGAATTAATTAAGAAAGACAATGAGAAACTTGTCTTTAAAATTAGTCACTTAATAATTCACAATCAGAATAGATCATATTTTTAATACATCCCGTAAATCTCATGATAAGACAGGACTTGGTTATGATAGGAACAATAAATCAGATGTTCAAAAACCTAGGAAATTTGTAAAAGCATCTGCTCAATCAAAGGATATTAAAATTGGTCCATGGAAACCAACTAGTCGATAAGGACTACGACTTCGATCAAAACCAAGAATTCAAACCAAGAATTTCTATCGACTAGAAGGAATCCAAGAACCAAAATAAGAAGATTTTCTTATTATAATTCTTTTGATGGAAGGAGCAAATGCTATCCTACATTTCCTAAGTTTAGGAAAATTACCCAATCTGAATACAACAAGTTGTCATTTAAAAATGATATTATTGTAGACAGATTTGGTAGAAAATTTGAGTCCGACTTATTGTCTGCAGATGAGATGTTTGTTTGGATTCCTAAAGTGATTCTTGACCCAAAAGGACCCAAGATCACTAGGGTACCTCAAAACTAATCTGCTTTACAGATTCACAGGATCATCACTTAAGGAAAAGATCTTAGCTTCAATATGGTACATCGATGGGTCGTTTCACAACATATGACCCATAACAAGAAGTGTTATCAAATTTTCAAAGTATTGATGGTCCAAGAGTTTTATTTGGTGATAATAATTGTGGTCGACTAAAGGTGTAGGTACTTTGATTATCAAGGATATTCAGTATCTCGAGGTATATTTTGTTGAAGGGTTGAAACATAATCATTATCTGCTTCTCGGCTTTGTGATAAAGGTTTTCTTGTAAAATTTTCAAGGGATAAATGTGATATTTTGGATAATTCCTCGAATAAGGTACTATTAATCGGCTTCGATGGTAATGTCTATGTGGCCAACTTTAATAGTTGTTCTCAAGATACTTGTCTGATGGCTAAGGGTGGAGAAAATGTCACCGGCTATGGCATAAAAGGCTTAGTCATCTGAATTTCAAGACCCTTAGTAAGTCGCTAAGAAGAACCTTGTTAAGGGATTACTCAAAACTTTTATCAACTGATCTTAAATGTGATGCTTGTCAAAAAGGTAAATAGCCTAGACACTCCTTTAAGAGTATTAACTCCTCTTCATCCGAAAGAGTATTGCAACTCCTTCATCTGGATTTGTTTGGACTGTTACACCTCTCGCCTTCAAAGTGGAAGGAAATATACTCTTGTTGTAGTAGATGACTTTTCTAGATACACTTGGGTCATATTTCTTTTCAAGAAAAATGAGACTATGAACAAGATTCCCGATCTGCTCGCATAAATTCGTAATGAGAAGGGAGTTAATATTATTAAAATCGGGAGTGATAAGGGTACAAAATTTTTGAATTCTTGTTTATCTAATTTCTTCAATGAGTTTGGAATTATTCATGAGACATCTTCAGCAAGAACTCCTCAACAAAATGGAGTGGTTGAAAGAAGGAATAGAACTTTGAAGGAAGCAACAGAGCATGTTGGTGAGTATAATACCCTCATAGGTTCTCAAGCTATCAACACAATTGCTATACCTGCAATGTGCTTAGTTGTCAAAGACCGTAAGACTCCTTATGAGATTTGGAAGGGTAAGATTCCAAGGATCTCATACTTCAAAGCTTTTGGTTGTAAGTGTTTCATTCATAACAATGGGAAATCTAAGTTAAGAACTTTTGATGCTAAAGCGGTGATGGAATATTCTTGGGATATTCTAATACTTCAAAAGCATTTAGAGTTTTTAACAAGACAACCCTTTGTGTGGAGGAAACTCCTCATGTTGTTTTTGATGAGTTGTATTCCTTCTCGAGATAAAGTGAATCAAATTTCAAAATCTAGATAAAATTGAATTATCCAAGAATAAACATAGAACTGTTTATCTACCTACTCTTGATTCGTAATCGGATGAAGAAGAATCCCCATCCGATAATCGAAGACAACTTCGATCGACTCCTTCGCATCGACACCTTTGACATCACCGATCAAGACGAGTCGATTGATGAAGGGGAATGTCACCGAGGTTGAGTCGATGAGTTGCCAACCGAGACTCAAGATGAGGATACTTCTCCTCATATAGGCAAAAGGATGAGAAGCTATCATCCATCCGATCAGATTATAGGAGACCCATCTAGTAGTGTGCGTACACGAATGATGTTAGACTGCGAAAGTCTTTTCGGTTGTTATGTGTCGCTTCTTGAACCCAAGTCTATTGAGGAAGCATTATCACTCAAACTGGATAACGGCCATGCAGAAGAAGCGCATCAGCTTGAAAGACAAAAGTATGGGATCTAGTGGAAAGACCCTTACATAGAAAGATTATAGGCACCAAATGGGTGTTTAAAAATAAAACAGATGAGAACAATATTATTGTTCGAAATAAGGCAAGACTGGTTGCACAAGGTTATTCATGACCGAGGGAATAGACTATGATGAAACCTATGCTCCGATTGCCATTAGAGGCAATAAGATTGTTCTTGGCATTTGCTTTGCATATAAGTCTTTCAAATGGATGTTAAGTCTGCTTTTCTTAATGGTGTGTTACTTGAAGAGGTCTATGTAGAGCAGCCTCCCGGGTTTAAGATCAATAACAAGGTCTATAAACTCAACAAAGCTCTATATGGATTGAAACAAGCTCCCGAGCTTGGTATGATACTCTATCCGATTTCTTGACATCAAATGGTTTTTCTAAAGGTAAGATTGATAGAACTTTGTTTAGAAAGGAAGTAGATGGCAACATTTTACTAGTTCAAATTTATGTAGATGACATAATTTTTGGTTCACCTAATCGAAATTATGTGAAGAGTTTAGCATTCTCATGAAAAACGAGGTTTGAAATGTCAATGATGGGAGAATTGACATACTTTCTAGGCTTACAAATTAAACAGATGAGTAAGGGTATATTTATACATCGACCTAAGTATGCTAAGGATCTGATTGAGAAATTTGGAATGATTACTAGCAGAGAAGTCAAAATACCTATGGCAACTAACTTCTCAATGGATTCAGATGAGCGGGGATACCCACCGATGCAACGGAGTATCGTGGACCGATTGGGTCTCTTCTCTATCTCACCGCAAGTAGGCCGTACATAGCCTTTGCGGTTGGGGTATGTGCAAGATTCCAGATCCTAATCCCAAGAAAACTCATCTCGAGACCGCTAAGAAAATTCTTAGATATCTCAAAGGAACCTTGCAAGTAGGGTTATGGTACCCACTGATGACAACTTTGAGCTAACAAAGTTATTCGATTCGGACTTTGGAGGATGTAAGATTGATAGGAAATCCACTTGGAACTGTCAATTCTTAGGCAACAAATTAATTTCTTGGTTATCTAAGAAACAGACATCTGTTGCCACCTCCACAATCGAAGCCGAGTACATGGCACTGGAAGTTGTTGCTCTCAACTCCTCCTGGATTAGTCAACACTTAGAGACTACAATATTCAAACATCACCTCCTATTTCTTGTGATAGTAATAGTGCAATAGAAATGACTTACAATCCTGTTTTACATTCTAGATGCAAGCATATAGATATTAGGCATCATTTCATTAGAGATCATGTTGAAAAGAATGACATTAGAATTGAGAAAATTGCCACCGAATCACAAAAAGTGACATTCTTACAAAACCATTAGCCGAGTCTAGGTTCAAAGAAATGTGCTTAGAATTAGGATTACTTGATGCATCTTTAGTGGTTTCTAATTGTGTGCATTTAGTTTCTTATTTCTTTTTCTTTTCTTTAATTAATGTCTAGAAAGAATTATCGGACTAGATATATGTCAAAGGGCAATCGGGTATTGATATCATTGATCTCCTTTTAGGAATCAAGAATCAAGGATTAGTCATATTGACCTTATCTCGAATTGATAATTACTTGTCGACATTTAGTAAATCAGCATAAGGACATAATAGTCACCGAACTTCTGTGAAAATGATGACTATTAACATCTTATCCGATTTACCTTAAACTATGATGGTTTCTTTTGAGTTTATGTCTTTGCGAGGAACGAGGTCTCAAATAACCTTGTTTCATTCTTTTATTCAAACTCCTTAATTCTTAACCCGAGTCTATGTTGTTTATTAAATTTTTTTAAATCTAAGTTTGTTTTGTTTAATCTTGGTTGGAAAATTGCTAAAAAGTTACATTTAAATTGTTGGTTTTCGGGATCGACACGAGTTACTCTATCGGATGACTTTCTAAAACCTATCTGCTTTTAAGCCGATCTGTTTTCAAACTCATCTGTTTAGGAAACCTTCAGCTTGAAGTAAGATATCACATGGTCGACGCCGTATACTTACTTCTCTGAATAAAGTAACCTATATCGGTCAAATCAACCTATAAAGTAACTATTTACGCATTCCGAAGGCGATTACAATTCACGCGCTAAATCCTAATCGTTTATCTTAGTTTTTAACCGTTGATTAATACTCAAGAAAAACTTTTTGAATAAATGGCTGAGATTAATTCATATTTTCAAAAATGGCGGTTTCTCTTTCCAATCTTCCCCCTATAAATACATCTTCTTCTTCCCTAAATCTTTTTCTTTCCATTCTCGTAAAACCTACATATTTTGTCAAACCCTTTTTCAAATTCATAAAACTTCCAATGGCATCTTCTTCAAAAACTACCAAAACTTATAAACCCACATACATTTCCACAAATATTTCTCACTTCAAAATGAATGAGGAATACTTCAAAACCGTTTGAAAGCGAGAAATGTATGTCGATTTCAAACCACAAATGACCCAGACCGCAGAAATTCTTCGTCTCCTCGAAGCTTCTCGACTCGTAGGTTTTCTATCACTGAAGTCTCCTCTAAATGAATCAGCAGATTTATTGGGTGCAGAGTTTTTGGCAAGAATGGAGGACACTCAGACGGTTTTGATACTTCTATCGACGAACGACACCGAGTTATTCTCGAGAGAATATTGCCAGATCTTTGATACGCCAATGGAGGGAGTTAATCCATTGACGTACAAAGAAGATGAGTGGGAAGAATCCTTCGATATGATGGCGAGGGTCACTTACAGGGGAACTCGCAGGATTTAAAGAAGAATCTGCTTGAGAAGGAGGTTTCGGTTGTTGATGACGGTGGTTACGAAGGCGGTCTGGGTGAGCAGAGCTCACATGATGGGTTAACCAAACCCAGTTGTGCGTGATGCGAGCCATCTTGGATGGAGTGCAAGTAAATTGGGTGGATTTGCTTTTATACAAACTCGGGGAGGAGAAGAAGCGATTGACTTTCAAGTCATCTGCGAGAGGGTCGGGTCCCTACTTCTACTGATCGATCTCTTCAATAAAATCACTGTTTTGATTGAAGGGCTGAATAGGGAGGCCGACCGGAGAATAGGTACTAAAAAGTATTCAAAGCGAATGGGCATCCTCACAAAGGATGATAGTCGGGAGGAAACCAGCACTTCGATGATGAGTCCGATGCAGCCTGTGGCTCGAGGTCAAGGCGGCTGCACTGTTGAGGGTCGTGGTCCAGCTTGAACAAGTTGAGGTGGCCCCAGTGGAGGTCGAAACAGAGGGACATGAAGCGGCACTGAGGTCGCACCTCAAGTTCAACTCCGCCACAAACAGCCGTGGTCCCGAGGATGTTTCAGAGGAGGAAGAGGAGGTTGGTAAAAGCTTCTAGAAAGAAGAAGGGGGAAAGCTCATCCGCTGCTCCCGCCAAGGTTGCCTCGTATGAAGAGGAAGAAGAGGAAGCGAAATTCCCTTGGTGAGGAGGCCAAGACGAGCAGCCCGTAGTTACGAAGGATCCACCAAGTCCGGTAGCTCCGAACAGCAGATAGATCCATCAACCCTGCTACCAGAGGAGAGGTCCCAGTCCTTGAGATAGCGAGCGATGAAGGGGTATCCCAGCTGGTACCTCGTGAGCCTCTCCAATGTGCCTCTACACTCCAAATCCCTACAATCCAACTCCCAACCGTCCAAACTCAAATCCCACCTCTACCATCATCACCACCACCTCGAAATCCCACCCCCACCCTCATCCGAACAAATACCTTCTCCCATAGTCCAAACCTCACCAATCCCAATAATATCCTACTCTTCTCTTCCTACTATTCAAACACAAGATATTCCTCTCCCATCTACTCAACTGTAACCAACACCTTCCTCGTCGACTCCTCATCCGAGGATGATGACACCGATTTAAGCCCAACCATCGCCATCTCCTCCATCCCGACCCTTGTCGAATAGAAAATCAATGCTACATTCAAGAAAGATGGAAAGGAAGACAAGGAGGATGGTCAAAGTAATGATACGATGCTAGCTTGAAAGATGAGAGAAGTTGAGGTAACTTTATCTCGATAAAATTGTAAATGTCACTAACTCATGCTGGCCGGTAAAGTGAAATCTATGGAGGAGGAGATGAGGACATTGAAGGAGGAAGTGATGGGTTATAATCAGCTGGTTGTGAATGAGTTGGTCATAGACCACTCGGACTTCGTGGTCAAGTGCAACACTCTAGATGCAAAACTTTCGGACTTGGCTCTGAAGTTAAAAAGGGGGAAAAAGTCAAGCGAGAGAAAAGACAAGTCCTCACAGTGTGGTCGAGGAGACCAGAAAGAAGTAGGCATAAAGGCCAACACACCTGACTGAAGCAGCCAAGGAGGAAGCTCGGATCAAATCTCGATGAGTCAGCCGCTCTCCACCGAGGGTGAGTCAACTGGAGGAAGCTTTGAAGGAGGATGAAGAGAAGAGAAGGAAAGATGAGGAGGAGAGATCGGAGAAGCTCTTGGCTCGCTTAAAAGAATCGAATCAGGAGCCAAGGGTAAAGGTAAGGAAGTAGCGATCCGCCGAGCCCAGATCACCTGAAATCATCCCTGTGGTCGCTAAAGGGAAAGGTAAGAGGGAAGCCGACTATTCCAATCTCTCGGATGAGCGAGATCAAAAGAATAAAGAGAGAGTTGGAATTTTACGGTAAGAAGGAGAAGAAGAAGCAAAAGAAGAAGAAAGACTCCAATGTCTTCTGGAGTGCCGCTGCCGAGCGTAAATGGCTAATCGAGAGATCGAGCAATGGGAACTTCGCACCATTTCATACCACGCCTCGCTCCTCCTAAGTCAGCTGGAAAATATGGAGATGAATATAGAAAGAAGAATCTGGAGGGTATGTGGATATACTGTATATTCTCAAAGGCCCCGAGCAACTCAAAGAAGACCCAGACTTGGCTTGGCACGAATGGATGGAAAAGGTAGATGGAGATTTCTATGCTAGGTGCTAGAAGAAGCCGATGCGTAATTCAACGTCAACCCGATCTCTCCACCTTCGAGTATGCCATCCCCGCAAAGAAATCGAGATGGATCCCTAGACCTAGACTGGGTCAAGGGAATTTTGAAGAAAGCAGAGGCCGAGTCCTGGACTTGTACAAGAAGATGACTCAAGCAGCTTAGGAGGCGCGTATTCAACCGGGCCGATGATTCCAGATTTAAGACCTGGGGAGTTTAATAGAAACAGGATTTTTTCTTTCCTTATCTTTTTCTTATATTCTTTGTAAATCATTGTAAATCCAATATGAATATACCGTGATTGATCTGGTTTACTTCTAAAAGTTATTTTTCTCGTTTGAAAATTTTATTGTTCTTAAAAGTATTATTCATCCGGAAATATTTTTTTGACTAAGTCTCAAAATTTTCAAAATTTTTCTAAGTCTAAAATTTTCAAAACTTTCTAAGTCTAAATTTTTTTAAGATTCTAAGACTTAAAAGTTTTATTCTGTGAAAAGTCTAAAAGACTTAAATAATTTTTTTTTTTTTATTTGTGAATCGATTAAAGTGAAAGTGTGTTCTGTTATACCTATTTGATTAACCTTGATTAACTCTAAAACTAATTTCACTTTGTGAGTGTGTCTATTCTTGTAGGTTTTAACTTCATCAAAAAGGGGGAAATTGTTAGACCAAGATTGTTTTGATGAGTTAAAAGACCTGCTCCAGATGAGCAGACTATGATGTAGAATCGAAGACTAAGTTCTAGTACGAAGCCGATTTACTAGGTCAAGATTAGTTCAAGTCACTGGAGACGAGGAATGACAAGTCATCCGGAGACAAGCTCAAGTCTAGTCATCTGCAGGAGACAAATATGAAGAGCTCGAGGACGAGGTCAAGATAAGCCGAGTAGAATAAGAAAGGCTAATCTTCACCAAGTCAACCGCAGATTTGCAGTAGGAAGAATCACCGAGGTTTTAAGCGCTTTCAAGATTAAGTTTGTTAAGTAGTTTCAAGTTTGTTAGAACTAACTAACAAACTAACCGACTTTCGGACTTATATATAGGTCTAGGTTTTTCATTTTTCATATATAGAGATAACACTTATGCATATTTGATTTACACAATTCACTATTCAGATTTCACAATCTTTTCACAAGAATTTCTAGAGAGTTTCAAAAAGTTCTAAGTGTTTTTAGAACACTTTTCCCGTAATCTTCAAAATTCAATATACACCGTAATGATTAGATTTCTAGAAGAAGAGTCTAGGAGATTGAAGATTTGAAGAATTGTACAAGTTGTAAGTTGTAAGTCGGAAGTGAGAAAGTAAGCAAGCGCAGAGTCCCTTCTTCAAATTGAAGAAGGAGAGTGGATGTAGGATTTTAAAATCCGAACCACTATAAATCCCAGTGTTATTTCTTGATTTCTTCAGCTTGCTTATTTTACAATTGTGTTACATCAAGAGTTAAATTCAGAATCTTAACTAAAATCGTATTTCAACCTTGCTTTTGATCTTATAAGAAGTTGAGAATTTAATCTTAATCCATTGTGCTCAATCTGATATTTTGAATTGGTTTTGGAAGATTTTAAAAATCTACAAAATCTATTCAAACCCCCTTTCTAGATTTTGTTCTAGGAAGCTTACTCAAGGTTTTAATCAACTCAACTCTCCGACCAACAAGGGTGTTTTTCGAACCGGGGTATACGGAGAGGTATTGATTGTTTCTCCGACGGAGGTGGCCAGGATTTTGATACAAGCGGTGAAGGAGTGAACCCTCTCACCTACAAATCTGATGAATGGGTAGAATCATTTGAGATGATTGCCTGAATTCTATGAGGATCGCCGATCGGAGTTAAAGAAGAAGATGCTCCGACGACGATATCACCTTCTCGATGACCATTGTCACGAAGGTGATACTTGGAGAACAGAGCTCACGATGGGCTGACCCGCACTGCACTGCGTTATTAGAACAATTCTCGATGGAGTACAGCCAACCTGGATGGTCTCATTCGATAAGCCGGAGACGGAAAGAAAGCGTCTTGAGGTTGTGAATGGGAAATGGCATGCGAAGTCGATCACTAGTCTTTTAACAAAGTGACTGTGATCATGGAGGACTTGCTGTCACCGAGATCAATTGGTCGACGGGGTCCGAGCTTACACAAAGCAAAAGGGGATTCGACCAAGGATGAGCCACTCGGGGCTCCACTGATTCCCGATGAGGGTGGAGCTGAGGAAGGAGCTCGTGCTCCACCAAGAAGAAGCCGAGGAGGAAGAGGAAGAAGATATGGAGGCAGAGCCGCTCGCCGTGAGCTCGCCTAAGGCCGAATGAACCGATGAAGTCGAAGGAGAAGGCACCAAGGAGACGGAGGTTGGTGAAAACCTCGAGTTGGGTGGATCATCTGCGGATCAGCCTACTCTTCTTCCCGAGGAAGTGTCCACGCTGCAAATTGCAGCTCAGTGTGGTCCAAAGTGGAGGAGGTCCAAGAAATCAGCTCGAAGGGACCCCCTTCCCCGTGGTCGTGTACATTTCTCCCCTCCCCTCTCCAACCCAAACCGGCAATGAAGAGGTGTCCTGTGCCGGCACCTCGAGCCTCCGAAATAGCCTACTCCCGAAATTGTCCAAATTCCAACCTCATCTTCTCTCCCCAAACCCAAACCTCATCTCCTCCACCATCTCCATCGCATATACCGTCCTTCCTCTCTGACCGATTCGCCCCAACCCCCATCTCCATATCTCCACCACCTTACCCACAACTTCACAACCCCAACTCACTTTACCCCAAACACTCCCATCTCCTCCACCTACCACTTCACAAATCCCACCTTTACCATCATCACCCCCACCGTAAATCCCACCTCCACCATCGACACCCCCACCTCATCTACCCCACCGAACCTCCTCATGTGGATACCTCAAATATATATTCCCATGAGCTCCCCAGTCCAACTTCTCCCACCACCTCTTCCTCATCCGAATCGAGAGGAAGAGGCCAGACTAATTCTTGCCATCTCCTCTGCTTTTGAACAACTCCACAAGCAAGATCATATCCCAAGTTCAGAGGATGATGGAGAAGAAAACACGAAAGGTGATTCGAGCGATACAGATACCATGCTCGCCAACATGCAGATTGCCGAGGTCAACATGACCGAAATTTATCAGCCAATCTCAAGACCGCTATTGGTTCCCGGTGAGTGCGCTTGAGGAGAAGGTCAAGGCACTAAAAGAGAAAACAACTACCGATAATGAAATCGTGGTCTCAACACTCACATCCGATCAAAACGATTTCAAGACGCAGGCAATAGAGGCCCAGCTTGATCTCTCAAAGATGAAGTTAAAAAGGGGGAAGGAGCTGAAAGCGTAATGGAAACCTTCACATGGTGTCATGTCATTAATCGACAAGCTTGATACAAAGGCAGACATTACCTGAGTTGGAGGCAGCCAAGGTGGAAATCAAAATCAAATCGGATGAGTTGGGTGCCTTGCAACCGAGGGTAACCCAAATTGAAAAGGCCATCCGAGAGGATGAGGAGAAGAGAAAGAAGGAGGAAGAAGAGAAGACGTAAAAGCCGCTGCTCGCATGAAAGAGTCTCGAGGAACCGGAGCCCAAGGGCAAAGGTAAAGGGAAAGCAGCAGAAGAATGAGAAGTCTCCATCACCCGAGCAGATGATCAGCCCGAATCACCCGAGCGCAAGAGAAAGGAACCAGACTTCTCCAACTTATCAGTGAGCATCGAGAAGAATCGGTCTTGAGAAGGAGATGTTTGAAAAGAGAGAGAAGAAGAGGTCAAGAAAATGGGGAAGGCCGAGTGAAGTGGGGACAGGATACTCGGAAGTGGGTATCCAAAGCTGCAAATGAAGCGGACTTCCGCCCTGTCCATCGCACTCTGACTCCTCTGAAGATGGTATCGGGAAATACACCAGCGAATACAAAAAACAAGCCACTGGATGCCAAATGGATGTATTATCGTACATCTTGAAGGCATCACCATGTGGAGCGACCAACGAAGACATCGGTGGCATGAATGGATGGAGAAGGAGGGCGCCGATCTTTATGGGAAGCTGCTCGATGAGGCACATAATGTGTTCAATCTGCGATCCGATCGCACCGGCCTATGAGCGAGTCACCCCAAGCCGAAAGAAGACGGTTCTCCCGATCCGGAATGGGTCAAACAGTCGTGGCCAAAGCGAAAGGGAATCAGAGCTCACAGATGAGAGTGATCTAAAACAGCTTAGAGCAAGGATTTTCAGTGTCTAAACATTCCAGAGGTCGACCGATGGGGAATACGATAGAACAGGATTTTTTCTTTCCTTATCTTTTATTTTCTATCAGTTCTCTTATTTTGTAATCTGTAAATTTTTGTGAATGAATATATTCGGACTTATGTGAATTATGTGTATCAGTTTCTTTAAAAAATTTTTTTAAAATTGTTTAAAATTTTTCTAAGTATAAATCATCCTGAGAATTTCATATCTCGAGTGTTAAAAACTTTTTCTTAAATTTTATTTTACTTAATTCTCTAAGTACTTCTAAAAGAGTCTAAAAGACTTAAATTTTTTTATGCCTTGGATGTGAATGAATCATTGAAGTGTGAAAATGTGCTTTGACTTACCTATCTACGATTGATTTAACTAAATCTAGTACTAACTTCACTGTGAGTATGTTTCTTTATTATAGGTTTTAACTTCATCAAAAAGGGGGAAATTGTTGAATCAAGAAGTTTTGATGAGTTAAAAAGGTACTGATCGATCACCAACCTCAAGAACAAAGCAGAGAATAAGTTTATAAGATAAGTTGATCGACGAGGTCGACACCGACCTAGTCACCGAGGTCCGATAGCATGCTAGTCATCCGAAGACAAGCTCGAACCTAGTCATCTGCAGGAGACAAACATGAAGAGCTCAGACGAGGTCAAGATAAGCCGAGTAGAATAAGAAAGGCGAAGTTTTCACCAAGTCACCGCAGACGAGTAGGAAGAATCACCGAGGTCAAAAGCGCTTTTCAAGATTAAGTTTGTTAAGTTAGCTTCAAGTTTGTTAGAACTAACTAACAAACTAACCTGTCTTTTCGTACTTATAAATAGGACTAGATTTTATTCTTCAACACACTTATGAAAATTTGATTTTTCACACTATTCACTACTCGATTTCAATCACAATCTTTTCACAAGTATTTCAAGAGAGTTTTCAAAAGTTCTAAGTGTTTTTAGAACACTTTTCTTGTAATCTTCAAAATCCATTATTCACCGTAATAGTTAGATTTTAGAGAAGGATTTAGGAGATTGAAGACTTGAAGATTTTTACAAGTTGTAAAGTAAGTTGAAAGTGAGAAAGTAAGTAGTAAACAGAGTCCCTTCTTGATTGGAGAAGGAGAGTGGATGTAGGATTATTAAAATCCGAACCACTATAAATCCTGGTGTTATTTCTTGCTTTCTTTAATTTCTGCTCAAATTACAATATTGTTAATTCAAGATTAAAGTTCAATCTTAACTAAAATCAGATATCAACCTTGCTTTTGATCTTGTTAAAAGTTGAGTTCTCAATTATATTCTCTGTGTTTAATCGATATTTTGAATTGATTTTGAAAGATTTGAAAATTCTACAAAATCTATTCAAACCCCCCACCCCCTTTCTAGATTTTGTTCTAGGAAGCTAACTCAAGGTTTTAATCAACTCAACATTCGGTGGACCAACACTTATCATTTCTTGAAGACTGATTGACAAATTAGCCTAATGGCTAGTCAAATTCAGGATCATATAAAAACTGAAGTGAAGGATTTTTGAAGATACACGCGCGAGAAACATCAAGAAAAATCAATCTTCACTCATAGCGATTCACGCATAATTCTTCGTACTTAAATCGATTCAATACGTTGATATTCTTAAAGAGATTTGTTTTTGGTCAAGGAAGCATAAATCACCTTTCATTATCTCTGTAAGAGAAAAGGTTGATTGTTTCGCATCTAAGAGTTAACACTCGAAGATCACATTGATTGTACCAAGGGCGTGAACTTGTTAAACTTCCCGTGGTCGAATCCTCGAGGAGATTAGAGGAGACAAGACCAGTTTTGGTGGATAGTAAGGCCCCTGTGGAATCAGGGAGAGTGGACGTAGGATCGTTGTATCCGAACCACTATAAAAATTCTTGTGTCTTTACAAGCTTTCTGCATACATTCTTATAACTGCTCATTCATCATTGTTTTAATAAACCCGCACCGAAACTTGCTAAATATCTTTCAAGAAGGTTTTCATTACAAAGGGTTTTTCAAATACACACACGAGATTAGCTTCCGCACCATCATAAGACTTGAGTTTCCGAAGTCTGCCGATCACACCTAGCACACTCGAGTACCTTGTTGTAGAAGACTTCAAAGCCTTCTAACCTCACACTCACTCACGAAAAGTGGAAAAAGTTTTGAGTGTGGTAAAGTCTCGTTCAACCCCCTTCTAGACTTTCCACCTCCTTGCACATCTCGTCAGGACCAACAAGTGGTATCGGAAGCGGTGATTCAATCGACCACCGGCTTTGGTTACCAATAGTCTTTGAGGAAAGACTGTTGTGGTCACTGAACAGATCTTTTTGAAAAACCGCTTTCATAAAACTCATTGCATTACATGCATATCGTTTTTATTACTAACAATGAGTTCTCTTAAGAGCAGAAAAGAAAGCTACGAGTTTTCTATTGAAGACTATGACTACTAGAAATTCCGCATGGAAAATCATCTTGGTGCAATTCATGATAGAATGCTTGAAACTCTTAAAGATGGACCAATAAAGTTTTACTTTGAACCAGTAAGTTCGAAGCGGTGGAGCGAAGCATCTACTCGGCGAGAAGATTGAAAAGAAAAGAAGTGAGATGTCAAATGATGAAAGGAAACTATTTAATCTTGACCAAGTTGCTCGGCGAGATCATAGAGACACTAACTAGAGAGCTTACAGAAGAAAGTCAAGACATGCAAGACTGCTAAAGAAATGTGGGAAACTCTAGCACTCATGTGTGAAGAATCGGAACAAATTAAAGAAAATAAGTTGCGATCCATTCTACATTCATTTGACACCTTCAAGATGAAGCCTCGATGAGACGATAGATCAATTGGACTTAAAAGACAAATATCATCAATAAAGCAAGTTCTTTGGGAAAATCATACACGAGAAGGAGATCAACAACAAAATATTGAGATCTCTAACTAGCAAATGGAGAGTCAAGATTACAGTGATTAAAGATACAAAAGAACTAAGCAAGATCGGTCATCATGAGCTATTTTCGCATTTGAAAGCTCATGAATATGATCTGAAACAAGAAGAAGACGAGGATGAAGGGAATTCAAATTCCACGGGAAAGGAAGTTGCTTTTAAAGTCACTTCAAATCACCATCTAAAGAACCTATTGGAGAGGATTTAAGCTTGAAAGAAAGAGCAGATGGCTTTGCAGACGAGAAAGTTTGATAAAATGAATTCAAAATTTGGGAAATATAGAAGACATTGGAAGAATACAAAGAAAACCGGTTTCGAATCCAGGAAACAAATCTTGAGACAAGAGATCGGAAGATTCCAAAGAAAGACAAGGTTTAAGACTCGAGAAAGAAGAAGAGAAGATAGCCCAAGAAGAAGAGATTTCTCTCCTAAAAGGGATTCTAGCCCAAGAAGATCTTCAAGAAGTGATGCTTGTTATAATTGTCATAAATCGGGACATTTCAGCTATGATTGTCCGTATTTAACTCCTAGAGAAAGAGAGGAAAAGAGATTGATGAGGAGCGAGAAAGTTTCTTTGACAAGCGTGCTTTAGTGGTGAAGAGAAGGATACTCTTTCAAATGATTCAACATCATCTTGAGACTTCTCTTGCACAATGATTTGTGTCTTATGGCAAATGGAGATGAGGTATTTTCCGATTCCTATTCTTCGTCCGCTTTTCGTGTTTCTTTTGCGTAAGAGTTTGACCATAACTTTGTTGATAAGTTAATGGAAGATCTCAAAACTGCTATAAACGCTTACAATCGTGTGGAAAAGGAGAATGTGAGCTTGAAAGAAAAATTGATCTTTTTACATAAGAATCTATTATCAAGACATCGAGACACTAACGGATCTTAATCGAGATAACTTGGAAGAGTTAAACACTCTTAAAGTGAAGTACACCGAGCAGTGGTCTCATTGGTAGAAAGGTTGCTTGCGAGAATCTTGAGAAAAGCGATCGATTGAAAATTCTACAAGCAAAGTTCGATGAACTTTTCCGTCGGCATGAGCGTATAAAATCAAGTGAGGAACGTTTAAGTTTGAGGTTGGATCAACTGAACAAAGCTTCTCATGCGGTTCAAATAATAGTTGAATCGTCTCAAACACCTAACGTAAAGAAGGGAATTGGTTTTACCATTGCCCAATCCTCACAGTTCAAACAAGTGTACTTAAGAAGAGTACACATGTTAAGGGTAATGATTTGGTAGGAGAGGGTTCCAAACCTAAACCTACCGATAAGGGTAAAAAGGTTGATGACCCGAGAAATCGGTTGAATGGGAAGAAGAGTAGTTATACTCAACAACCTAAACAACCGATGAGGTATCAAAAGAAGGGGAATCCCAACTTAAGAAACCTCGGCAAGGTCGGAAAAGTAGGCGTCACCGAAACCATCTCTCGAGGAGGCAGTCTCGGTGAAGACTACACAACCTAAGCAAACTTCAAAGCTTGCTGAACGGTATACTAAGCCTTCAATGCCTCGTGAGATATGAATCTTTTGATGGCTCAAGTAGAACGTATCCTTATCATCAAAACCCTCGGACCATTGCACAAGCTGATCACTCCATACGAGAAGACCTCGGAAGGGTCAAGTCTTCTTGAAGGAATACAATCGACACCCATAGACATACATTCAAGAAGGCACCATATGATGAGATTGTCTATGTTGATATGTATGGAAGAAGGATAAGATCTTACGAATATGATAAGAAGAGTCTATTCCTATGGATTCCTAAAGACTGCTAACTCTCAAGGACCCAAATCTAAAGGGTACCTAAAACTTAACTAAACGTGCAGGACACCGTGGGACATGAAAGAGAGGTTGCTGAAATACTGCTGGTACATCGACAGTGGGTGTTCAAGCATATGACTGAAACAAGCAACTCTTGAGCTCAATAAAATCACAAAAATGGCCCACGGGTGGTATTTGGAGACAATAACTTTGGGATTACCAAAGGTGTTGGGACTCTATACATTGGAGATGTACGTGTTGAGGAAGTTTTCTACGTGGAAGGATTAAAGCATAACTTGCTCTCGGCCTCACAATTGCAGTGATAAGGGATACTCGATTAAGTTTTCTAGTTCTCTCGTGTGTTGTCTTGAGTGGTTTAAATGATCGTGTGCTTTTAACCGGCTTGAGAAAGGACAATGTTTATGTTGCGGAATTTCGTAAATCCTCAAGCAATACATGCCTTGTAGCAAAGAGTACTTCGAAGCTAGCTGGCTATGGCACAAGAGACTTAGTCATATAAATTTCAAAACGCTAAACAAGATAGCCAGAAGTCTCTTGTAGAAGATTTGCCAAATGAAGTTTTCTCAAAAGATCGATCTGCGACTCTTGCCAAAAGGAAAGCAAACTAGAGCTTCTTTCAAAGAAGTTTACTGTACCAACGTCAAGTAGGGTACTACAATTACTTCATATGAATCTATTTGGTCCTGTAAAGCTTCGGTGGTAGAAAATATACTCTGGTGGTGGTAGATGACTATTCAAGATTCACATGGGTGATATTTATGTTCAAGAAGAATGAAACTATCACAAAGTTACCGAATTACTCAAGAGATTACAAAACGAGAAAGGAGAAAATGTTGTAAAGATCAGTGACAAAGGAACAAAATTTCTAAACTCTCACATAGCAACGTATTGCAAAGAGGCTGGGATTCAAGATGAAACGTCATGCGGCTCGCACTCCACAAAGAAATGGTGTTGCCGGAGAGGAGAAATAGGACACTCAAGGAAGCTTTGCCCGAGAACAATTCTAGCAGAGTATAATGTCCCTCAGAGGTTTTGGGCAGAGGCCGTGAATACGGCATGCTATACTCGAATCGAAGCTTGCGACCAAAGAACATGGAAAGACACCATATGAGTTATGGAAAGGTAGAATTTCTCGTGTCTCTTTCTTTCGTGTTTTCGCTGTAGGTGTTTCATTCATGACAATGGCAAATCCAAGTTAAAAACCTTTGATGCCAAGGTTGCTTGATGGAATATTTTTAGGATATTCCAAAGACAAGCAAGGCCTATCGAAGTTTTTAACAGAAAACCCTTGTTGTGGAAGAAACACCCCATGTGGTTTTTAATGAATCTATTGTTGAGTCTAAGAACAAAGGACGAGAAGAGTCACCGCGTAAGGATTTGGGAAACTAGAACTCAAGGATAAGACAAAATATGTCAAGGTTCACTTACCCATTTTAGACTCGGATTCTCAAGATGATCGGCAAACTTCTAAGTCACAGACTCAATCAAAACAAAGTCTCAAGAAACCCCTAAAGCTACCGATGACTCACCTGAACACCGATGTGAATTTATCAAATCAAGGGGGAATGACGCAAGATGATGTTCCAACAATACCTTGAAGAGTTAAACATATCTAATAGAAGGAATTGGATGACTGGTCATCCTAGTGACTTAATCTTAGGAAATCCTCAAGATGGAGTAAAAACAAGAAGGAAAATAAACCTAGATGGTTTATATAGCTGCTATGTTTCTCTATAAGAACCTAAGAATATTGAAGAAGCATTGTTGGACACAAACCGGATAGAAGCCATGCAAGATGAACTGAATCAATTCACACGACAAGATGTTTGGGTACTTGTTGATAGACCAAAACATCAAAAAGTGATTGGAACGAAGTGGGTTTTCAAGAACAAGAAAAATGAGAAAGATGAAGTCACCGTAAATAAAGCAAGACTTGTTGCGCAAGGTTACTCACAATCAGAAGGAATTGACTATGACGAGACGTTTGCACTGTAGCATTAGAAGCTATAAGATTATTCCTTGTGTACGCATCACATATGAAATTGAGTATATCAAATGGACGTAAAGTCTGCGTTTCTAAATGGAGTTCTTACCGAGGAAGTATACGTTGAACAACCCCGTGTTTTGTTCAAGGAAATAAAGTCTACCGTCTAAAGAAAGCTCTATATGGACTAAAAGCAAGCTCCTCGAGGTTGGTATGACACACTATCGCAGCTTTTACTTGATCATGGATTCAAGAAAGGAACGATTGATCGAACCTTGTACGAATTGAAGAAGAACGAGATATTCTATTAGTACGAGATCTATGTGGACGACATCATCTTTGGATCTCCAAACAAGAAGCTTTGTGAAAAATTCAGTAAATTGATGCAAAGTAAGTTTGAAATGTCTATGATGGGAGAAATGAATTATTTCTTAGGTCTTCAAGTCAAGCAAACTTCTAAAGGAATATTCATAAACCAAGCAAAGTATACCAAAAACATGCTAGAAAAGTTTGGAATGTTAACAAGCAAGGATGCAAAAATTCCAATGGTGACAAATTACAAGATGGATCCAGATGAGGATGGTGAAAGTGTTGATCGACCATGTACGTAGGATTAATAGGCTCCTTGCGTATCTAACAAAGCAAGCGGACTGATATTTCCTTCGCAGCTTGAGTATGCGCCAGATTTCAAGCCAATCCAAAGAAAAGTCATTTGGATGCAGCAAAGAAGATTTTAAAGTATCTCAAGGGTACATCGAACTTAGGTCTTTGGTATCCTGATGATAACCTAGAACTCTGTGGATATTGATTCAGATTATGGTGGGTGTAGAATTGATAGAAAATCAACCACGGGGACATGTCAATTTCTTGGAAGTAAGCTGGTTTCTTGGTTTTCTAAGAAGCAAACTTCAGTGGCTACATCAACTACGTAAGGTAATATATGGCAGCCGGGAGCCGTTGCTCACAATTACTTTGGATAAGTCAACAATTGCAAGATTATCACATTGTCACTAAAGAAATTCCTATCTTTTGTGATAGCAACAGGCAATTGCTATTACTCGAGTAATCCAAGATTCACACAAGATGCAAGCATGTGGATATACGTCATCACTTTATTAGAGATCATGTTGAAAAGAAAAACATTCGAATGGAAAAGATTCATACAGATCGACGAGAGAGCAGACATTCTTACGAAACCATTGGCGAAGCACGGTTTAGAGATCTATCTCGTAGAATTAGTTCTACTGGATCCAGGAAAATCATGTTAACACATTGTCAAGAAGGTCACTAAGTATAAAGCTTGTCAAGAGAGTATAAAGCTTGTGAAGAAAGTATAAAGCTTGCTCAAGAGAGTATAAAGCTTGTCAAGAAAGTATAAAGCTTGTCAAGAGAGTATAAAGCTTCTTTGAAGAGAACTTCAAAACCTGCTCCGTAAAGTTCTAAAGCTTGTCACATGAAGATTTCAGTGGTATTAGTTGATTACAATATCAACCTACGGATATGTTTTTCTTACTCTTGTCTCTCTCTCTCTTTATCTCTCTCTCGGGTTGCTCTTGTCTATTTGTTTGAAAAATATTTCGAAATAAAATATTCCTTAGTCTATGCGGTTAAAATAATTTTTGGAATATTTTATTCCTTCATTTATCCTCGGCATTGGGAATTAATTTTTTGAATTGTCAAATCAAATCTTTTCAACCACAAATTATGGGGTAATTTTTCCCTTAAAATATTATTTTACCTACTATTTCAAGGACCCAAAAATCTTTTAATTTTGGAAAATACCTTTTTCAAATCCAGAGCCGAGGACACGCACTTCTCGGAATTTGAACCGTTTAATTCATAACCGTTCGATCTGATCGTGCAATATGCAAATCAACGTTCAATTTTTATTTCAAATTTAAAAATTAGCGGTTTCCTTCTTCTCTCTTATAAATTGATTTTATCATCTCTTTCTCTTTCGTTACTTCTTATCTTCATTCTCTAATTTCCTTCTTGAAACTTGATCAATTTACGCTTTAATATCAATGGCTCCAAAACAATCCTCTTCTTCGAAAAAGGTCGCAGAAAACACAAGACTCTAGATCCTTTGGCCTTATCGGAGAAAGTGCAGAGCGAACTATCGGTGGATTTTCGAACTACCGGACAGCGGGAAGCAGTGGAGATTTTAAATCTCTTATCTGATCGGGAGGCCCATTTACATGCTTTCGGCTCATTCTTGAGCAGCGGACTCTTGATGCCTATGTTGTCCAGCTTTGGTTCGTGGTGAGTTTGGACAGAATGAAAGCATCAAACGGCAGTGTTTGGTCAAAGTTTGACCATCGACGGCAGGATGTTCATGAACACTTGGGTTTGTCTCTTCAAGGCATTGACCGTAATCATATATGTTGGAAAATCATCTCGAAGCCTTTCGCTCTCTAGCGAAAACTTCATGTCGTCATCATGTGTCGAGACTTGAAGAAAGCATATCTCAAGCGGAAATATAGACTGTTTGATATCATGGTAAATGTTATGTTTGGGGAACGACAGCAGTATGGACTCGGTGAGTCGAGGCGTCTTTGTGCTTTGAAGGCGATTGTGGATGGAGTGGAGTGTGATTGGGTCGATAAATTCTTTGAGATTCTGCAGAAGGAAAAGAATCGGTTCTTTCGGACCGAGGTGGATGGCCATCCAGAGGTTAATGTGTGGGCTGTGGAACAGTATGTTTCCATGTCAAACAAGATTACGGTGTTGCTTTGGAGAAGGTGATGCCTAACATAGCGTGGGACCCGAAGTGGACGAAACCATATACTAAGGCAAAGTTTATCTTGAATAAGGATGAGGAGCTCAGTGGTCCTCCCGATTCTCGATGATGAAGAAGATCAGTGAAGTTGAGGAAGAGCCCGATGATGTGTTGCCAATTACGGAGGTTGCTCCCGAGACTCGATGATATCGGGAAAGATGAGATGGTAAAGGATTCGGATAACTCATCTAAGAGTGTCGGTGAACGAGGCACCAGCAAGCTCCAAGGCTACTAGTTCGGAGAAGACTGCGAAGTCTTCTCGTAGCGAAGATCGATTCCAATTTCACAGCTACCACGAGAGGAAGGCAAAGAGGTTAACTATGGTAACTCGGAAAGATTCGGTGAGCGATCGTACTGAGGAGCACGAATGCCTCCTAAGGTATCTCTGGCAAGAAAGGTTCGTCTGCGGTGGATGCAATGGAGGTTGATGATTCTCCAATATCGGATAATGAAGAGATGGTCTCTCATGAATCTGCTGGTGAGAAGGAACAAGTACCAATTCCATTTCCTTCCCTTTCTAAGGTTCCTTCTTCTTCAAAGTCATTTGCACCGATGGAAGTTGGCGATGATGTTGCGGGCATGGGTGCCGCCGAGCCTATCACCCAGGTTGCTGAGGGTGATCTCGGAGAAGATGTGATTGGAGCAGATCCGATGGAGTCTCGTACAAATGGTAAACCTTGCTGGTAGAATACGTGGACCGTTTGAGAAGTGTTTGATGGCCGAGGCTTCTACTTGGGTGGACAAAGCAAGTTTCCCAGATTGCAGGATTTTTCGGAGGAGCGTAGCTTGCCGATAGATATCCCGGTATGGAAGAATGCAAGGCTTGGAGCGATTGATGATCTCATTCTTTTGGCAAATGAGATTGATCACAATGAGTTCTCTGTGGGAGTTTGAGATTCTGAGATCAAGGCGGGCGTAGCAGAGCATTTGACTTAACCTCGGACCATCGATTGCTTGCCTAGTTGCTCTCTTGTTGGATGAACCAGAGCCTGCGAGAGGATGGTTCAGTTCCTCCCTTTACAATGATCGAAGAAATCGGGAAAGGTGTCTCTTCCATCCCTCCTCCTCTTCCCGATTTTACATCTCGTACGCTTGCCCAACTTTATGCCTGTTGTTGTTCATGAGGATTTGTATAACTCTTACTCTGCAAAGTTTCTTGAGTTAACACAACAAGATGCTTCAATGTTTTCTGTATTGGCTGCTAAATATACCCCTCTTGCTGAGTCTATTGAGTCTTCAAAGTCCTACATCGAAGCCGCAATTCGACGGCCCTCCTTGATCCGTTAAGCTACTGTGATATGTTTTACGAGCGGCGGGAGACTATTATCGAAACTCTTCTGGCATGATGTTGAATAACATAAATGAGGTTAGGAAGCATGTTGAGAGTGTAAAGGCTGAAGCTAATCTCAGAAAGTGTTTGCTGAAAGAGAGTTGATTGAGGACGATTTAGGACAAAGATGGAGGATCGATTAGTTAAACTTCGGTGGCATGGATGCGCGATTACGCGAAGGAATTGATCGAATGCGGCCATTCAATCTTCCCTGCTGGAGATGGGAAAACAGATCGCTATCGTGCAAGAGGCGAATGCCAAATTGACGGAGACGGCTAAATACTACAAATGACATCAGCTGTTGTTCAAAGATATGCTAACAATCAATGAGAAGATTGCTTCTCCAATAGCAATGAGTTTGAAGAGCTGAAAAAGTTTCTTGAGAAGTTTATCACAGACAGACGGGATATTCTCCAAGATGCTGGAGATGGAAGCTCATTGGACCCCTCTTTTGAATGATGTTAAAAGGGGGAAGGCCAGTAGAACCGAGATGGTTGAGAGAGATGAGGCAAAGGATAAAGAATTGAAGGAGATGAAAGATAGGTTGGAGGCCGTTGAAAATTTCTTGCTGGAACGGAAAGAGAAGGCGAGTTGAAGAGGGCTTTGCGAGAGTCTCACGGCGTGAGCGAAGGTCAAAGTTCCCAACCGTTGAAAAGGAGAAGGTTGGTTAAGATGTCTGAAAAAGTTGAAAAAGGGAAGTCTGTCAAGAAGAGTTGGAAGCTTTGCATGAGGAAGCTTTCCTTGCTGATTTAGAAACTAAAAGGATGGAAGAAAAGGACAATCACAAGATGATCAAACTCCTCGGAAAGCAAGGAAAAGAGGTGGATGTTTTGGACAAGAAATGTAAGAAGATGTTCATACCGAAGAAGGTTGCTGCAAAGCCACCGTATCAAACAAGAAGCAAAGTAGGAAAGGAAAGAAGCTCTTTGGAGCAGAGGCCGAGGAAGACTTTATCCTCCCCACAACACCGATGGATATGTGGATGATTGCTGCCTCCCGAGAGGATTGAGGACTGGAAAGCGAAAGAGAGATTTCATTTGCTCATACTATGTGTGCAAAAGTATCAAGATCGGGCCACAACAAATGAAACATTCTTTGCTTGGATGGAGGAAAGGCACAGTGATCTTTGGGCGAGAGATTTTGAAAGCTTTTGTTGAGTTCAACCTAAACCTTCAAGCGCCAGATTTTGAAAAGATTCCTACTCCACCACAAGCAGATGGAAAGTTCGACCACCGAGTGTTCGCAGGACGTTTAAAATCTGCTTGGCCGAGGTCAGCCCACCTATTGGAACAGATAATGTGGAACTCTATGATAGAGTGTACGAGTGGCTGAATATTCCAACAGGGGTTTTGAAGGTATGACTGAGGAAGATATGAAGGTTGCTGGTTGGGAAGATAGTCTGCTGGGACGGGGAAGGCGATGTAGTCTGCTTTTTTATGCATTTCTTTGTTATCTCTTGCTCCTTTTGCATTTCACTTACGTGAAATGTACCGATATCTCCATATTAATAGAAGTGAATATTTTGCACCAAGACAACTTCTCGTTGTCATCCGATTTCATTTGAGATCTTTTAAAGGTCTCTTCTAGTCTTCTTTTCGTATCTTTGTTTATGTGCAGTTCTCAAGAAGGTTTTAACATCATCAAAAAGGGGGAATTTGTTAGGATTAGAATTTGTATGTTTTGATGATGTTCCTAAAACCTAAGTGTAATAGGACCACCGAACTGTTAGTCACCGATGATCTAGTTAGGGTTTTTGTCTTAGTATAGTTAATCTTGTTTGGCTTAACTTAAGATCTCTGTATTGATTGAGAACTAAAGGTCAGCTGATAAGAAGACTTAAGGATCTAAGAAAGATCTTGTTCGAAGTCATCTAGAAGGGCGTCGTGAAGATAAAGAAGAGATAATAAGGCATATGCAAAAAGGGTGTTATCAAGAAAGGTTTAAGTGAAGATAGCAAGGTTGGATTCCGTGCTACAAGCTTTGGAACTATCTTTGGAGCAAGGTGTAAGGTTGCTAGAGTTGACTTTGAGAGATTCATCGTGGTTAACAAAAGTCGAAGGATAATTCGTAGATATCCGATATCAATTTAGAGAAGATTGAATTATCAATCAAGATCAATCAAGATATAATTGATTGATATCGCACAATCAATTATCCAAAGTCAAACAAATCTTCCAACGATCACTTACCATTTCTTGAAGACCGGATTGACAAATTAGCCTAATGGCTAGTCAAATTCAGATCATATAAAAGCGAAGTGAAGGATTTTTGAAGATACACGCGCGAGAAACATCAAGAAAAATCAATCTTCACTCATAGCAATTCACGCATAATTCTTCGTACTGTAAATCGATTCAATATGTTGATATTCTTAAAGAGATTTGTTTTTGGTCAAGGAAGTGTAAATCACCTTTCGTTATCTCTGTAAGAGAAAAGGTTGATTGTTTCAGATCTAAGAGTTAACACTCGAAGATCACATTGATTGTACCAAGGGCAGGAACTTGTTAAACTTCCCGTGGTCGAATCCTCGAGGAGATTAGAGGAGACAAGACCAGTTTTTGGTGGATAGTAAGGCCCTGTGGAATCGGGGAGAGTGGACGTAGGATCGTTGTATCCGAACCACTTTAAAAATCCTTGTGTCTTTACAAGCTTTGCATACATTCTTATAATCGCTCATTCATCATTGTTTTAATAAACTCGCACCGAAACTTGCTAAATATCTTTCAAGAAGGTTTTCATTACAAAGGGTTTTTCAAATACACACACGAGATTAGCTTCCGCACCATCAAGACTTGAGTTTCAGAAGTCTCTTGATCACACCTAGCACACTCGAGTACCTTGTTGTAGAAGACTTCAAAGCCTTCTAACCTCACACTCAGCTCACGAAAAGTGGAAAAGTTTTGAGTGTGGTAAAGTCTATTCAACCCCCTTCTAGACTTTTCACCTCCTTGCACATCTCGTCCGGGACCAACATTACATTCAAGAAATCCAATAAGAACAAGACCCTCGATATGAGAGGGATCAAGTTCTATATCAATGGTGAATTTGATGGACTTTTCAAATCCAAGGTAGATAATGTGGAGGTGACGGTGGCGAGAGCAGTAGATCGCGAGGATCTTCGAGACGAATGCTTGAAGGTGTGAACCCCTTCACATATAAAGATGATGACTGGGTAGAATCATTTGAGATGATTAGCCATTCTTCATGTAAAGATCGGAGGAAGGAGTTGAAAAAGAATATGCTTAGGAGGAAGTATCGTATGCGATGACGATATCTGCTAAGTCTATTCTTGGGGAGCGAGAACTCCCACGATGGACTCGAAGGCCACGATTAAACCGCATCAAGGCTATATTAGATGGAGTCCAAGTCAATCGGGCTGATATGCTGTTGGCTAGTGAAGACGGAGAAGGAGAGGCTGGAATGTGTCAACGGTGAATGGACCGCAAAACCATCACCAGCCTCTTCAACAAAATAATCGTCCTTCTCTCGAGGATCTGGCGTGACGACATCAATTGACTGGACCTATACTAAGCAAAAAGGGCTCCTCACTAAAAACGAGTTGATCGGGGGCCAGCAGACTCGACGGAGCAGCCGAGGAGAGGGTAGTTGAGCCCTCACCGAGGAGGAGCACCAAGCCGAGCCGACCGTGAGCTCAACGAGGCCTCAAGGCCGATGAAGCTGAAGGAGAAGGCGACTAAATGAAGGAGGCTAGTGAAAGCCTCTGAGAAGAAGTCGAGAGGGAGGATCGTGCTGCACCACCAAGCCTCTTATCCAAGAAGTTCAAACCTTGGAGGTGGTTGCAACAAATTTGGCCGAAGCCGACGCACTAGAGGAGCCAAGCTAAAAGGACTCCAACCGCTGAAAAGGTAATTTCATTTGGCACCTCCTCTAGTTTGTCTTCCTCACGAATCCTCCCCCATCCGCCCACCCTAGCAATGAAGAGGTGTGCAAGGCTGGCACCTCGAGCCTCTACAATAGCCCACCTCCCAAACAGTCCAATCAACCCAAGCCAAAACCCTCACCACCTCTATCCCTCCACCAACCACATCCGAATCCACCCCTCTACCCATTGTTCCCATTTACACCCCTACACCTCTAACCACAATCACCCCCATCATCACTTTACCTACCACCTCATCTCCTCCCCCAACAACAATCGAAGCCGCAACCTCATCCCATCAACCATCTTCACCACCACCCACGTACATCCCTCAACCTCAAACACAAACCTCTACCCAAGTCCAAATTCTTGATATCTCCTATAACATCTTTGGGGATATTTGGATGAACTCCCCCTCTCCCAAAACTCCCTCATCTTCCTCTTCATCCGAGTCCTCCTCCAAAGATTAGGACTCGAGACACCACTATCAGCCATCTCTTACGCCTTTTCAAACCTTGAGAAGAAAATTAATTTCAAGGTAGAGAGGCTGGTAGCGAAGCGAGACAAGGCATATCATCGGGCGGTCACCGAGACCATGATAGCCAACATGCGGGTAGCCGAGGTGAACATCACCGTAAACTTGTCTCGAGAAATCTTGCTCGGTGTTGGCTAATCGTCTGAGCACTGGAGGAGGAGGAGGTGAAGCTCAAAGCAAAAGTAGGCGAGGACAACGCAGCTGGTCGTGGATGCTCGACCAATGACAAGACAGACTTGAGTGCGTTGTTCCTCTTTGGAGACTCAGCCGCAAACCCTTAAGGATGAAGTAAAAAAGGGGGAAGCAGTGGGCAAGAAAAATGGGAGTGTTGGAACCACCAGATCGCCGACTCTATGTGATTATCCGATTCGGGATCACGAGATATGAAAAAGGCAGGGAAAAAGAATCATACCTATTCACCTTAATAGGTGAAGACGAACCAGTTCTAAGGTCGAATCTGCCGATCAAGGATGAACCACGAACCTTACGATCTTCTCGCTATATTCCTATCCCTTTCCCTTGGATGTCGTGTGGGCGACGATCTTCCAGGAGTCGAATCCGCCTCCTCTTTTCTTATATTTTTTTCACCCGTATGGGAGGCTCTAAAGTAGGGTTTGTTTATAGGCTACAACAGGACCCTAAGGAGGAATTAGGGTTGGGCCTCCCGATGAACCTAGGCGTCCCGTGTTCACTCCGAACATTCCACTTTAGCCCATCAATTATAACTTGGTCCACTAAAGAGTTATAATTGAACTATCGTCCTAATCCCATATTACAATATGGGCTCCTTTATTATGTGTACGTTTATTTCCCCATATTTAAGATATCGAATGTCCATAAATTAAGTAAGTTCTTGACAACTTAATTAATTTACATCTAATTCCAAGAGTAGTACCACTTATCTTTATTATCATATCGGAATAAATCCACCTAGGGTTTACATGATAATCTTTATGAGCTCCTCAAGGGGACAACATCATCCTAAATAATTAGGACACAAATTCCTTTTATAATCAATAGCACACCATATAAACAGTGCTATCTCCCAATTCACCGAGCCTATTGATTTAATAAATCTCACCAATTGGCAAATTAAAGAAACAAACACCGAGTACACGTGCCCGTTATTATATAGGGATTAAGAAGATGTACATCCATAATAACAGAGGTCTTGTTCTTTTATATAGTCGAGTACATATTGAACAACCTCATATGGTCCTGCTCAATACATACAAAATGTACTAGTGTAACTTTATAGTCAAGATAGACTAATACTAAATTACACCACAACCGTTCCAATGGTTTGTCCAAATCCATCTAGGTTGTGAGCTATTATTTATAATCTATAAGGAACTGATAACATGATCTTCTCGTGTGACACCACACACCATATTATATACAGTATAGACTAATCTGGATAAAAATAATGATATATGTAACAATCATAAAAAATAAGTATTTTGATCATAATGAATCTCATATAAAAAGATGTTCATACAAAAACTAGGCTTATAGTATACATCCTAACAGGAGGCCCTCACACTGGTGTCAAGGCCAATTCGAGCAGTGAGGATCAAGGCAGACACCGAGGCTGGAGGAGGCTAGGACAGAAATGAAAATCAAGGCAAACAAGCTTGCCGCCCTTCACCGAGGGTAGCCCAGGATCGAGGAGGCAATCTAGAAGATGAAGAAAGAAGAAAGGAGGAGGAGGAGAAGACTGAGAAGCCGATGGCAATCAAAGTAGTGAAAAGATCCTTGAGGCCGAAGCAAAGGAAAGGGGAAGGTGTACGAGGAAAAGCCAGGTGAAGCTCTTATTGTAAAATCTGCCAAGGCCGAGAAGAGAAAGAGGGAGCCTCGACTACTCCAACTTGTCTCGAGGAGCAGATAAGGAGGATTAGGCGGAGAAGGAGTGGTTCGGGGAAAGAGAGAGGAGAAGGCTGAAAAAGAAGAGCAAAGGGCTCGAGATGAAGTGGAGTAAGGATATTAGGAAGTGGGTCATCAAAGAAGCTAACGAATCGACTTCCGTCCTTACCACCGCTCATCCGCCTCGCCTAAGATGGTCACGGGTCAGCTCACCAGGGAGTATCGTGATAAGAATTTGGATGCTCGATGGATGTACTACTGGTATATCCTGAAGGCATCCGAGACGGCCATCGAAGACGAGGATCTCCGCCGGCATGAGTGGATGGAGAAGGAAGACCTGACACAGATCGAGAGGCTTCTCGATGAGGCGCACAAGATCTTCAACACGCAGACCTCACAACCCGGCCCTACGAGAATGCCGGACCAAAGATGAATGCTGATGGAACCATCAACCTCAGTGGATTAAAGGTATCATCACCAAAGCTGAAGTTGAGTCGGGACTCAAAAATGAAGAAGAGTGAAGCCGCTAAGGAAATGAGTCTTTACTTGGGCCGATGGTTCCGGAAGGTTTGATCGATGGGGTGTTTAGATAAGATTAAGCTTTTCTTTCTTATTTCTTTATCTTATCTCGCACCAAAATGTAAATATGTAATCATTGTGAATATAAGTGAACTTATTTGAACTATATTGTCTTATGTTTTAAGTTTCTTTATCGCTTGCTAAGAAAACTCAAAAATTTTCTACGTGTTAATCATCGAGTAAATTTCTATCTCGGATCAAAATTTTCCTAAAATTTTCTAAGTCCTAAGATATAAATTTTTCTAAGTACTAATAATCGATAAAGTCTTTAAGACTTAATTTTTTTACTTAAAATTCATTTTGAAAATTTTCTAAGTAAGTGCTCTTATGTGAACCTATCTAAGTAAAAAATGCTTATGTGCTTAAATGTGCTTATCTAATTGTCTTGAATAATCTTGACTAACACCAACCGTGAGCTTGTTTCTTTCTTGCAGTTTTAACTTCATCAAAAAGGAGGAAATTGTTAGATCGTTTAGTTTTGATGAGTTAAAGAAGTATGGACTAGAGTCAGCTCATATAGATAAGATGACCATTGAGTATGTATAGAGCAGTGATGTAATGAACATTAGTACTAGGTGATCGAGACTAGGTAAAACTAATATAGTTAGTGAGGTCTAGAAAGAGAAGGTCATCGAAGACGATCTTGAAGAAGTCATCTGTTGGAGCGAATAATGAAGAGCTCAAGACAAGGTCAAGACCACCGAGTAGAATAAGAAAGACAAGTCTTCACCAACTCGGCAGACGACTAGCTCAAGATCGGCTTAAGTCAAGACAGCTAAGAATAAGTTTGTTAAACGGTTTCAGCTTGTTACAACAAACTAACCGTCTCACAAGCTTATAAATAGGAGTAAGCACAGTTAAAAAGAACTCTTAGCATTCACAATTCGATATTCCACGATTTTCAAAGCACTCACAAACTTCTAAAAGTTTTCATAAGTTTCTAAGTGTGTATAGAACACTTTCTTATATATCTTCGAACATCCTGATGTATCTTCTTAGATTTTTAGATAGTTTGATTGTTTGACGATAGGTTGAAGAAGAAGATCTTCAAGTCATTGTAATTGTAATCTCGGTAAGTAAGTAAGCAAGTAAGTGAGTCGAGGCCCTTCTTCGAGTTGAAGAAGGAGAGTGGATGTAGGATCATTTAGATCTGAACCACTATAAATTCATGTGCCTTTACTTTACGTATTTACTTTTCTCGTTGATAATCAATTGTTCAAAAAAATCAATTTTAAATTGCTTTTGATCCTAAAAAGATTGAGTCTAAAATCAAGCTCATTTGTTCTACTTTGGTATCTTGAATTGATAATCTAAAATTTTCAAAAGATTTAGATAATCTATTCAACCCCCTTCTAGATTATCTCTAGGAGGTGTACTTAGTTGCTTTTATTCACTCAATCGACCAACATTTATGCAGAACCCTATTTTGATGGATCCGGGTACATAACATTATGGATCTAGTTTATGAGGTACATAACCTTATTTACAATTCAACGATTCGAGTACTTATCCTTAATCCTTCAATGTTGGTGTTGTGAGAAAACTATGATGTTATTATGTCAATTTTTGTGAGATCTGGAATTGTTAATTATGAATTCTTTTGTGATTTTTGGTTAAATTGAGATTAGGGGCATTTTTTTACCGGTGTTTGGTTTCGGAATCTTGTTTATTTATGCGAATTTTTTTGCTGAAATTGAGATTTGGAGCATTTTTCTTGGTGTTTGGTTTTCGCAATCTTGTGTTTTTCTTTGGTGTTTGGTTTTCGCAATCTTGTGTTTTCTTTGATTCTTTACTAAAATTAACATTTGGGCAATATTTTTGTTTCTAGAGTCATGTGTTGAAGCTGATTTTTTCTAAAATTGATATTTGTGGTAATTTTTGGTTTTGGAATCATGTGTTGAGATTGAATTTTTCTTAAATTGATATTTGTGGAAATTTTTGGTTTTTAGAATCATGTGTTGAGGCTGATTTTTACGAATATTTGTGGTAATTTTTGGTTTCTGGAATCATGTGCTTACGCTTATTTATACTCTGAAATTGAGAATTTTCTAAGGACTATTGTTGGTTAGAGGTTCAAAATTATTAAGAAAATAGTCACCACTAGGTAATGTTCCTAGTTAGGAGACTTTCCAAATGTGATGATAACTTTCTCGAGGGCTATTGTTGGTTAGAGGTTCAAAATGATTTAGAAAATAGTCACCACTAGGTAATGTCCCTATTTAAGAGACTTTCCAGCCATGTGATGAAATTTTCTCTGAGGGATATTGTGCAGTATAGGTTAAAAATGATTAAGATAAAAGTCACCACTAGGTAATGTCCCTAGTTGAAAATTTTCTCGAGGGTTAAAGATAAAAATATCATTAATATGATCATAATTTCCACAAAGGTTTATTTACAACATAAACATTTCATACTTAAACAAAAATAAAAGATATAACCCTATGTTTAGGTTGTAAACTTAAAAAGTAAGCAAAATATAGGTTGCATCTGGGAACAATAGCCTAGGTCTAACATTACACCACCAATATCATATGTTGGTCCACTAACCTCCCCAAGTATCCAACAAGAACTGTATGCATTCCCTTACAAGTTCTTCATCAACCTCTAAGTTTATTGATAGTCTTTCTTCCGTAATGAGCCTTTCTTTTCCCATATGTGGTACTTTGAAATTGTTGTGTCCCTTAGCTTTCATGATTTCCACTGGAAAATTTTATAAGCTAAGGAAAATATTGTCGATTGTGATGGTGGTCAAGTTTTGAAATGACAACACATTCTTTACTATGTCATCAATATTGTAATTAGCAGTTTCCACTTGTAGTGACTGAATTGCCCTAATCCAACCCAAATTGTTGATATTTGTATTTGCTTGATTAGTGTAAAAATTAGAAGCTTATCTTGAGCTTAATTGTCTAGTTTTGATGTGATTTCATACTTATTTCATTATTAATCGGCTAATTTCACTTGAGAAAGAGATTTGATAGTGTATTGCCTAATGTGTAGTGATTGTAGGTAAATCGGGCAAGCGATTTTAAGATAATCAAGTATATCGAACCTAAGGGAAAAAGTATGTAATGAGGCCCTAGGAATACAAGCTCTCAATGACTATTGTTGCAATGCGGTTTCGGATAAAAACACAATACAAATGCTCAAATTAAAAACAAACAACTAAGCAAACAAATTATCAAACACCTAGAATGCTAGAACAAGTAACTAAGATCAATGGGGGATTGGGGTGCTAGGGATAATCTCCTTTGCAAAAAGGCAACATCCCCATTTGTCTTCCAATAGGAGCTTTCCTCCTTCTTTGATTTCCTTCACCGTCAAAACTTCCTTGAGTCTTTCCACGCCTAGTAATCGACTCCAATTCGATTCTCTCCACACCACTTGATCTCCAACTACAAAACTTGCTTCCTTCTTCTCAAGTGGTGTCCTTTTCTCCTCTAATACCCCCAAACTTGAGCTTTGCTCAAGCTTGGTCATCTTCTTCTCACCTTCTTCAAGCTTCCTATCTCCGGGGTCAAGCAAAGGTTCAATGAGAGCTTTCTCCTTCCTAAGATCATCAAGAGAAACACAAGACTTATTAGCAATCACTTTACAAGAGAGGAATAAAATGCTCATTAACTAAAGAATTAGAAGAAGTAGAAGGTGTAGAATCATCCCTATCAATGGAAGGGTATAAATTGATTATCTCAATATATTCACATGTCTTCTTCTCCAAAGTACTTGGAGCATCTTCTTCCAACAGAGCTCTAGTAAGCGTCACCTCTTCTCCATTAAAGCTCAACTTGAGCTCCCCTTTTCAATATTGATCATGGCTTTGCCTAGCAAGGAAAGGTCTACCAAGAATGATAGGTGCCTCAAGCTCTTCCTTCATGTCAAGCACGATAAAATCAACCAGGGAAGATAAACTTGCCAACTCCTACTAATACATCTTCAACGATCCCAAACAGATGAGCATAAGATTGATCCGCCAATTGAAGATTGGTATTTGTAGGAGTCACCTCTCCTAACTCCAACTTCTTAAAAATGGACAAAGGCATGTCATTGATACTAGCTCCCAAATCACATAAGCTTTGAACTTTCTCATTCTCACCAATTTCACAAGGAATAATGAAACTCCCGGACCCTTTAGCTTTTGAGGTAGGTGTCTCTCTAGAATCTCCTTGCATTCTTCCATCAATTTGAGCAAACCCTTCTCATTCAATCTTCTCTTCTTAGACATGATTTCTTTCAAAAATTTCTTGTAGTGGGGAATTTGCTCGGGCATCTAATAGCGGAATATCAACATGCAAGCTTTTAAAAACCTCTAAAAACTTACCAAACTTCTCATCAAGCTTCTTCCTCCCAAGTCTTTGAGGATAGGGAACCGGAGTAGGTCTCATGGGAACTCCCCATGCATCTTTGGACTTCTCTTCTTCTTTTGACTCTCCCTTTGCTTTGATCTCTTCACTAGCTTTCTCTTCAACCACACTTTCTTCAATTGCCTCTTCTTTCTCCACCTTTTTCTCAACTTCAACTTCCTTGGGCATCTTTGGGCATTCATATCTAGCACCACTCCTTAGTTGGATAGCACTACAAAACTCTTTTGGGTTGGGCTCGGTGGTAAATGGATACTTCTCCTTGTTTTGCAAATGGTCCACCATAGATGAAAGCTTCCCAACCGTTGTGGCCAATTGTCCCACTTGATGCTCAATGGTTTTAAACCTTGTGTCCATTTGCTTTCCAATGTCATCTAGCCTTGAATCATTCGCCTCCAACCTCTTCACAATCATACCAAGAAGCTCCTCCGTAGTAGCCTTCCCCTCATTATTAGGTGCTTTGGCACCGGATCAAATT